>CM057228.1:44389782-45639782 GCA_029891385.1 Erythroxylum novogranatense
GAACTTAAAAAACATAAATCCCTCATATATTCAAGCTTTCTAAATTATAAATTTCCAAAACCCCAAATTCTAAATTTGGGCATAAACCCTAATTCTCAAAATCCCAAATTAAACCCATCATACTAAGCAATCATCAAAATTGACTTCATACTCCACAAACCCATACCATTTTCCATATTTCTAAACCATAAATCGAAGAAAATCTCAAAGCTCAACTTTTCTCTTACCTCAAACTTTTCACCATTTTTGGATTTATTAGGCTTGGAAGGAAGCTCTCTTCTCCTTCCATCTTTTTCCTTCATGAATCAACGAAAAACTGAGCTTGAACCCCCAAAAATTTGAAACCCTAAGCTCTCCCTTCTTTCTTCTCCGAAGTTTGCTCTCCCTTCTCTCTTCTCTCTTATTTTCTTAAGTCTTTCATTTCTGTGCTTCCTTATGCCTTATACTACAGCCACTGTCTTTTATATTGCCATGTCATTTAATGAATGGGGAATGACCCATATGCCCCTCCATTTAAGCCTATAAACTTAACTCCTTTAAGAAAACTTCCAAAATTGCCCCTTCCTTTTTGCCTTAAAAACTTTAGAGAAATGTCCCTCTATGTCTTACGAATCCATCGCTTCAAGAATCAGATCGATTGGAGCTCTATAGCTCAAGATATCTCAAAAATACTGAAGTCTGTTCTTCAGACTCGAGGCTGAACATTACACCGGACTTCCGACCCGTATTTGAAAGGCTTAGAGGCTCCATTGTCGATCGGCTCCTTCATAAAATTTGTAGCCCCATCTCTCTAGTTTAATTCTAAAAAAGAATCAGCTCAATCAGAGCTCTAACGATCGATATATCTCCAAAATACTGAACACTGTTCAGCCATTACAACACCGAGACTGAACACTACCTCGAACTTCCGACCCGTATTTGAAAGTCTTGAAGGCTACCTTATAGCTCGGCTCCTTCATAAAACTTGTAGCCCCATGTCTCTATTTTAATTTCCAAAAGAATCAACTCAATCCGAGCTCTATAGCTCAATATATCTCCAAAATACCGAAGTCGGTTCAGCCATTACAAAACTGAGACTGAACTCTATACTTAACTTCCGACCCGAATTTGGAAGTCTTAGAGGCTCAACAGTGTTGGACCAATGGTGGTTGACAAATTAATTCCACTTATGTTTTGATAATAATAAAATGTATATAATTTGTTAAGAAATTGTTTCAGGTATTTTGGGATTTATATTCAATGAAAGAATTGTACAAATCAAGATGGGCAAGTGTTTAATCATTGAAGAATCAAGATGAAAGTTTCCTATAAGTGAAAGAGGCTTAAATAATGAAGATTATAGAAGATTTGAGTGGATATTACCATTGAAGTTTACATAAGTCGACTAGAACATCATATGTCAACTAATATATGAAGACATGTCAACACAAGTCGACTAACAACATACAAGTCGACTTATCGTGGACCACAAGTCGACTTACACATCACAAGTCGACTTATAGAAGAGCGGAGATGCAAGTTTACGTAAAATGTTGTCACAAGTCGACTTATACAACTCGACAAGTCGACTTATGGTCAAAAGTCGAATTATACAACTCGACAAGTCGACTTATGGGTACAGCACATTAATTCCAATGGTCCAATTAGCCAAAAATGGAAGGGAGATTATTAAGGAACGGTCATTTCAATCTAGCAATGGCTAGAATAAGTCCCAATAGCTATATTTCTTCTTATATAAAGGGTGGATGATTGATGAAGAGTATACACAAGTTCTACAAGCCAAAATACTCTTATCTTGCTCCAAATTGCTCATCATTATTCTTACTTTGTTTACATTTGTATTGAGCACTTGTTCTTAGATCTTTATCCTATTTCTTTTACAAATTGAGTGACTAGTGAAAGGTCACGTGTGAGGTAGCTTGAGCCGGAAATCAAGTATTGTTGGTAGGATTTGTGCCGGAAGACAAATCATCTGTAAAGGTTGCTTGGTAGAAAATCAAGCGGTATTGGTAAGATTTGTGCGGAAGACAAATCAAGTGTAAAGGTAGCAGGCGAAAATCAAGTGGGATTGTAAGAGTTCACACTGAACTACAAAATTTGTAATAAAGTGGTTTGCAAAATCCTAAGTGGGAGCTTAGGTAGAGGGCGTAGGTCTTAGCTTAGAACCTCTATAAAAGCAGTGTTTGATCTTCTTCCTACTCTTTATATTTAAATTTGTTTAAATTACTATTGTGTGAATTAACTTCTGATTTTATTGTAGAAATTTTCAAAGAATTTTAAAGATCTATTCAACCCCCCTTCTAGATCACTTACAATTGGTATCAGAGCAGAAGTATCCGGGGATGGCACACAATAACTTGGCGGAAGAAGGTAATACTAATAATCGCCCTCCTTTATTTAATGGTACTAATTATTCTTCTTGGAAAAATCCTACGAAGTACCACATCATTAGCGAGGGAGTAGAATATTGGAAGATAATTATCTTCGGTCCACAACTACCGTTAAAAGAAAATGGTGAGTTAAAAACGGAGCTGGAATACGATGACAATGACTGGAGGCAAGCCTACATCAACGCTAAAGCGATGAAGCTAATCTATTGCGCTCTCACAGTTGAGGAAAGAAACCGAGTTAACTCGTGTACCAGCGCCAAAGAAATGTGGGAAAGACTACTCATCACCCATGAAGGAACCAACCAAGTCTGGGAAAAAAAGATTAACATGCTTCTCCATGACTATGAAATGTTTGTCATGAAAGAAGGTTAGTCTATTTCCAATATGCTTGATCGTTTTGCAGAAATTATCAATGAATTAGGAAATCTTGGAAAGCACATGACGGATAGTGAGAAGGTGAAGAAGATTCTTCGCTCTCTACCGAAAGAATGGGATTCACAAGTCACCGCTATTATGGAGTCCAAGGATCTTAATCACTTGGAATTCAACGCCTTTGTGGGATCACTCATCAACTATGAGATCATTCTCAAATCAAGAGGAGGTAGAGGTAAGTCACAAAAATCAATTGCTTTTAAAGCTAACACTTCTTTTGTTGATGAAAGTGATGAGGAAATATATGAAGACGAGGAAGACGAAGAAATAGCTATGTACACTAGAAATTTAAGGAAGTTCAAGGGACTTCTCAAAAATCGAAGAAAAGAATTAAGTGGTGGAAGAAATGGAGAAACGAAGAAGTATACTGTAGAAAGAAGGTCTAAAGGCTATCAAGAAAAGAAAAATTCAAGTCTCCAGAAAAATGACAAAGGGAAAAAGAAAGCTAACCTTATAGCCACGTAGAGTGATGATGAGGAAGCATATCAAAGCAATGATGAAAACAACCTAGCGCTTATGGCCAATAGCTCCTCAACAAGTGATGATGAAGATGAGGTAACTTTCTTTGATCAAGATCTTATAGAGTCTTTTAATGCTTTGCAAATTGATTTTGAAGAAGCTATTGAAATCAACAAGAAATTGAGAAAGAAAATAAGAGAATTGGTTGCTGAAAATAGTGCCTTACATGAGACTATTGATGATTTAGATAGTCCTAAGGAAGATCATTCTGCATGTCTTGTTGAAAAGGAAAATCTTATTTGTGAGCTTGATAGACTTAGAAAGGAGTTTTCTTATGTGGTTGGAAAATTTGCTGGTGGAAATGCAAAGTTTGAAGAGATGTTGTCTTTACAAAGATATTCTATTTCTAAACATGGTTTGGGATATGATCCTTATAATAGAGATTGTTCTTTAATTTCCAAATTTACCAAGGATGGAAAAGTTGCTCAATGTGCTAGATGCTTGAAAGATGGTCATATAGAAATTGCATGTAAAACTATTAGGAGATGTATCAAAGTTAAGAAAACTTGGGTGATTAAAGGTACAACACCACCTCATGTGGTTTATATGACTAACCAAAATGGACCCAAGATGGCTTGGGTACCAATGAAAAGAAAGGATGTTGCAGTTGTAGGTACAAGCAATGAATGAAGATCCACCAAGCACATGGTACACTGATAGTGGAAGTTCAAGGCATATGAGTAGAGACAACAACAAAGTCGACTTATGTCGGTCAATAAGTCAACCTATGATATACACAACCTTTGGGAATGAAGAAATTTCAGGATAATTCGACTTATGGAGGTAAACAAGTCGACTTATGTCTACACGGATTCTTATGCTATTTCAAGTGTGTGGTGCTTCTTATGACTTTCTGATATTTGTATTAATTATTGGATTGTTATGTTATGACTCTGCGTTTTCTTTGTGTTTGCTTATGAACTGCCAGTCGAATATAAGTTATCTGGGTCTTCTTCAAAAAATCTCTTTTTCCTAAAATCTCCGAAAACATTTTCTCTTCTACTTTTGAGATTTATTCATGATGATGTTTCTCCGCCATGATGATTTTTGTATCTAGCCAAGACCAACATTTCATATCATTTGTATTTGCTTGCTACTTAAGACTATTTGTATTTGATGACTTGTTTCTCTTTTTAATGTGATTGCCATATTTCATCTATTGTTGGTTTGTATTAGTTATTTTGATTATGACAAAAAGGGGGAGAAAAATGAGAAATTGGATATTCATTAGTTATTTGATTAAGGGGGAGTTTGTTAAAATTTTAATTGATTTTTCAAGGTTATTAAAATTCAATGATTTATATGATTGAGGGGGAGACTTCTAACCAAAATGACAAGGTATAAAAACCTTGATCAATGTTTCTTTGTTTTCATTTCTTAAACAATTTCTAAGTATTTTGTCATTATCAAAAAGGGGGAGATTGTTGGACCAATGGTGGTTGACAAATTAATTCCACTTATGTTTTGATAATAATAAAATGTATAGAATTGGTTAAGAAATTGTTTCAGGTATTTTGGGATTTATATTCAATGAAAGAATTGTACAAATCAAGATGGGAAAGTGTTTAATCATTGAAGAATCAAGATGGAAGTTTCCTATAAGTGAAAGAGGCTTAAATAATGAAGATTATAGAAGATTTGAGTGGATATTACCGTTGAAGCTTACATAAGTCGACTAGAACATCATATGTCAACTAATATATGAAGATATGTCAACACAAGTCGACTAACAGCATACAAGTCGACTTATAGAAGAGCGGAGATGCAAGTTTACGTAAAATGTTGTCACAAGTCGACTTATACAACTCGACAAGTCAACTTATGGTCACAAGTCGACTTATACAACTCGACAAGTCGACTTATGGGTACAGCACATTAATTCCAACGGTCCAATTAGCCAAAAATGGAAGGGAGATTATTAAGGAACGGTCATTTCAATCTAGCAACGGCTAGAATAAGTCCCAACAGCTATATTTCTTCTTATATAAAGGGTGGATGATTGATGAAGAGTATACACAAGTTCTACAAGCCAAAATACTCTTATCTTGCTCCAAATTGCTCATCATTATTCTTACTTTGTTTACATTTGTATTGAGCACTTGTTCTTAGATCTTTATCTTATTTCTTTTACAAATTGAGTGACTAGTGAAAGGTCACGTGTGAGGTAGCTTGAGCCGGAAATCAAGTATTGTTGGTAGGATTTGTGTCGGAAGACAAATCATCTGTAAAGGTTTCTTGAGCCGGAAATCAAGCGGTATTGGTAAGATTTGTGCCGGAAGACAAATCAAGTGTAAAGGTAGCTTGAGTCGAAAATCAAGCGGGATTGTAAGAGTTCACACTGAACTACAAAGTGTGTAATAAAGTGGTTTGCAAAATCCTAAGTGGGAGCTTAGGTAGAGGACGTAGATCTTAGCACCGAACCTCTATAAAAATAGTGTTTGATCTTCTTCCCTACTCTTTATATTTAAATTTGTTTAAATTACTATTGTGTGAATTAACTTCTGATTTTATTGTAGAAATTTTCAAAGAATTGTAAAGATCTATTCAACCCCCCTTCTAGATCTCTTACAAATAGTCGATCGGCTCCTTAATAACATTTATAGATCTATATCTCTAGTTTAATTTACAAAAAGAATCAGATCGATCGGAGCTCTAGCGACCGATATAATTCAAAATCTTGAACCTTTGCTCATACCATTACAAAGCTGAGACTGAACTCTATACCTAACTTCCGACCCATATTTGAAAGTCTTAGAGGCTACATTGTCGATCTACTCCTAAATAACATTTGTAGTCCCATGTCTCTAGTTTAATTAGAAACAAGAATAAACTCAATCCGAGCTCTAGAGATTGAGATATATCCAAAATAATGAACACTGTTCAAACTTTTACAACTGATCAGCTCCCTTTGCTTCAATGCACCTTTTTCAATTTAATTCCAAAACTGATCAATCTAGAATGAAAAGATAGAAAAATGTATTAGGAATCCAACTCTTGAAAAATCAAGTCGATCGGATGTCGGACGAAGAAGTTATGGCCAAAACAAGGAAGAGAGGTCGGTCGACTGAAATTCTACCTCGCGGGTCGATCGACCAACTGCCGAGCGGGTCACTTTCACTTGCATGACGGGCGCCGCTTCGAAGCGGTCGCTGCTGGCGCTTCATTGTCGGCGATCGATCACGTGATCCGACCTCTAAACTTCAAACTTTCATATCTTTTGACTCCGAGCTTCAAATGACATGCGGTTTGTTTCGTTGGAAAGCTAAGAGACAGCTCTACCATTTTCAAGAAGGACTCAAAGGCAAGCTCGGACACTAAAGGAATCAAAAGTTTGCTACAAGTTGACCGATCGATAAACTCCTCAACAGTACCAAAACTTGTAAACATCATAACTTTAGATCCAGAACTCCAAATTTGACAAACTTGGTGTCTATGGAAAGGTAAAAGAACCCTCTACAACTTTTATGAAGGCCTTAAGAATCAGATCGACCTCTAAATGAGTCAAAAACTCCACACAAAGCTGACTGGTCTATCAGCTTCACACTAAACAGTATCAGAACTTTTAAAAATCATAACTTTCTACTCCCTTGTCCAATATTTTCGTGATTTATATAAATAGAAAGATAAAAGCAAGCTCTACAATGTTCATGAAGAACTCCAAAACAATTTCAACCTCTATCTAAGTTAATTTTTCAATCGAAGTTTCTGCTTACGATATCCATCACCTCATGATATCCAAATTTCACATTATCATATCTTTCAACTTCCACAACCAAAAATCACATATCTACATCATTTTAAAGCTAGTCAAATTCTCTATAACTTTCACGTAACTATTTACTCCAATTCAAACCACATCAGTACGGAAATCGCCTCAAAACACAACATATACCATCCTACGCTTAGAGCATTTTCCAAAACCAAAACAAAATACACTTAACTTTCAAAGATCATAACTTTCAATCCCAATATCGAAAAATAGCATTCTTTATGGCTACGAAAAGCTCTCAACATAAGCTAAAATTTCATGAAGATCATTTCCTCAAATTTTGCCTAAATCAAAAGTCAACTTTTTACTCCAAAAAGTCAAAATTTCTAATTTTCTTCAAAATATAACACTTTCACTAATTATTTCTTACTTTCAACTTCCATTTCAATCATCTCATCCACCTAAAATTTCATAACCAAGACTAATCTTCAAAGTCATGAAAACCAATAAATTCCTTTTCTCATCAATTTCCTCAAGGCGTAAAAACTTCTATAACATAATTCATATCCGAAAACACTCATTGAATTCATTTCATATCTCTAATTTGCCACTTAAGGATCGGGGTCCAACAATTCTCCCCCTCTTAAAAGAATTTCGTCCACGAAATTCCTACTAAGACATTATCAAGTATCACAATCTCTTAACTAATTTCTCTCCAATAGATCATAATAAAAAACTTTTCTTATTTAATTTCCTTCTTATTGAGATATCCTTCACTTCTTGTATCTAATACCACCAATTCTATGTCAACATTACTATACCCACAAATCAATGTTCCTTAACATATTTACACAAGTCAATGGTCCAATTCTTAATAACCTTAATATGAACCAGTCATCATTCAAAATCAACCTTTTGAACTTCTATACATATATATCTCTATCATTTATCTCATCTTTCAAGTATTCTGCTATTGCATCTCCTATATATTCGTAGTCAAATCATCCAAACTCATCATGAATTTCTAATCTTAATTTCCATACTCACAATCTTAAAATCAATCATACTCTTGACACTTAAATCAAATAGTCACTGTAATTCCTTTAATAATTTATGAACACTTATTCACATCAATATCCCAATCGCACTAATTCAATCATACTTCTTGTCATCAAAAGCAAACGATCACTTAGCACTTTCTCACAATCTCAATCTTATCCTTACAAACTCTTATTGATTTCTTACTCATACACATACGCCAAAGTAAGATCATATTACTGGGCTTTGATACCACAAATGTTGGGACCCAATCCGGAGACCGGCGCCCCAACCCAAAAACGGAAGATGGAACGAATCACAAAAAGGCGGAACGAATACACTATTGATCATAAAGCGAAACAAATCATTAATGAATCGAAAGCCAACTTGGAAGTGAAGCATACAAACAAAGTCAAATCGAATTGGCTCGGAGACAAAAAAAACAAACGATCACGAATCACAAATCGAATCGAAGCATTCCAACTGAAACATAAGTACCGACATCCGATAATATACTTTTAGGAGAAAGCATCGCGTTGGAAACCTTGGACTAACCTTAATCCGAAATCGGTATAAATTTTTTTCTTTTTCTTTTCTTTTCTCTCTTTTCTCATTCCTTAATCCAAATATATTCACATACAATCGCACTATCCATGTGCAATACCATAACTCAATAGCCTTATCCAAATCTCAAACCACAATACCTTATCATACTCGTATTCATATACACATCCCATACATAACTTAAATCAATACCTAATTCCAGAATTCATACACCTTATGCTTATTACATACACAATTTCATAAATCAAAGCTTTATACAAATCATAGTGGCATTTTCAAGCCTTATACATTACCCATAACCCTAAACCAAAGTACACAATACACAACAATTCTAGACTTCTCAGCAACCATTTAACTTACCAATAATACATTATAAACACATGCAAATAGAAATCTTCATTTTCTTTCACCCGATCTTCTTCTCATCACCTGTGGATGGGAATGAAGGGGGGTGAGCTTATAGCTCATGGGTAATAGTTTATAACAAATATATAAGCAAAATCCTTGAAATTATTTTTCTTTTATGGTCTTAGAAAACATTTCTTTGAAATCCGTAAAGCACATTTTCAAAAGGTTCTTTTCCTTGCTGTAGCCAAAATCTCCATTTGCAAAACATATGATTTTTAGGCTTTCAGCCATAAACCCATAAGTTTATAAAACATGAATGTATTAACTTGACGATTCATAGATGCAATGGCAATCACATAAGCAATGCACAACAACACATGGCTCGAGAGTTCCGTAAACACGACGGATAAATCGAAGTTTATATCGTAAACTATCCGAGTCCGATTTCTCAAGGATCTCGTTGCCTCAAGCGGGCAGCCGGGAGAAGGCTATAACTATACGTCGACGTGCACGTGACTATCCATTCGTAACTCTCTCGCCCACACAAAAGCATATAAGCAATGCCCAAGATCATTTATCAAAATGATATGCTTCCATTTTCTTTTCTTCTTTCCATTCAAATCAAAATGCCATGGCACACTCCAATGGCATAGCATTATCACATCAATAAACATATTCAATCTCAATTCAACAATGTAATCACGTATGGATCAACATCAGAACAATGAATGCAAGTGATTTCTTTAAGACATAAATCAACGTATGCAGGTTCATAAGCAAATTATTAATTTTTTTTATAAATCTTATATTTTCTTAAAAACATTCCGAAAATATTTTCATAACTTATCGAATTCGTCGAAAATAACGAATTTAACAATTTACGCAATTTCTTAAATCCAAATCACGAAAATAAATTTCAAAATCTTTCTTCATTTCTCAATTTATTTTAAAACTCGTAACCCTTTTCCAAAAATATTCGGGAACAATAAAATTCAATACTTTCTCAATTTTTCAATCAATCTCCCAAATCATTTGAAGACAAGAAATTGGGCCTTTGTGTCATTTTTCGAAACTTAAGAAAATTTCTTCATTTATCAAACATTTAAAACTTGTATAAATTCTTAAAACAGTTTCTAAAACCATTTCAAACGCCTTTCAAAGATCATACTTTTCAACATTTAAATAAACCTTATTTTCTAAACAATTTCAAATGCATTTCGGAAATCACACTTTGTCAAACATTTTTATAAACAAGTTTGGAAATCGTAAACTTTTCAAACACTTTTATAAACAATGTCGGAAATCATAATTTTTCAAATACCTTTTTATAAATATTAGACATTCGGAAATCGAAATCTTTCAACCACTTTTATAAACAACATTTTCTAACTAATTTGAAAGTATTGAAAATCATAAATTTTCAAACATTTGCATAAACCATTTTCTAGACAATTTCAAAGCATTTTAGGAATCAAAACTTTCAAATATTTCCATAAATAATATTTTCTATACACTTCGAATTTATGAAATCACAAGTTTTCAAACTTTTACATAAAACCATATTTTATAAAAGCTCTTAAAACTAATCGAAATCATAATTTTCAAATCTTTATCATATTCAAGCTCAATATCATTTATTGAATGCTCTTTCTTTCAAATATACGAAATGTCATGGAATCCTTCGAGGCATAACACAAATGTATTTTGCAATTCATCAAAAGCTCATGTATGGAATCAATGATGATTTTTCAAATCATTCACACAATGATGCAACACTTATGATGCAATTGAAATCAGAAAATCCCTTTATTTAAAGAAAGAAATAGTGGCTTATAAATTCTATTATAAACAGGTACCCACCTCAATTCGATGCTAGAAAGTTGTTCCTAGCTCCAATTTGTCCATTGGTTCCTTCTTTCTTCCAATTTAACTTCACCTAAAGCAATTTCACCCAAATTCAACATCATAAATAACTTAATCCTCAAATTGAACTTAAAAAACATAAATCCCTCATATATTCAAGCTTTCTAAATTACAAATTTCCAAAAGCCCCGATTTCCAAATTTGGGCATAAACGCTAGTTCTCAAAATCCCAAATTAAACCCATCATACTTAGCAATCATCAAAATTGACTTCATACTCCACAAACCCATACCATTTTCCATATTTCTAAACAATAAATCGAAGAAAAGCTCAAAGCTCAACTTTTCTCTTACCTCAAACTTTTCACCATTTTCGGATTTATTAGGCTTGGAAGGAAGCGCTCTTCTCCTTCCATCTTTTTCCTTCATGAATCAACGAAAAACTGAGCTTGAACCCCCAAAATCCAAACCCTAAGCTCTCCTTCTTTCTTCTCCGAAGTTTGCTCTCCCTTCTCTCTTCTCTCTTATTTTCTTAAGTCTTTCATTTCTGTGCTTCCTTATGCCTTATACGACAACCACTGTCTTTTATATTGCCATGTCATTTAATGAATGGGGAATGACCCATATGCCCCTCCATTTAAGCCTATAAACTTAACTCCTTTAAGTAAACTTCCAAATTGCCCTTCCTTTTGCCTTAAAACTTTAGAAATGTCCCTCTATGTCTTACGAATCCATCGCTTCAAGAATCAGATCGATTGGAGCTATATAGCTCAAGATATCTCAAAAATACTGAAGTCTGTTCTTCAGACTCGAGGCTGAACATTACACCGGACTTCTAACCCGTATTTGAAAGGCTTAGAGGCTCCATTGTCGATCGGCTCCTTCATAACATTTGTAGCCCCATCTCTCTAGTTTAATTCTCAAAAAGAATCAGCTCAATCAGAGCTCTAGCGATCGATATACCTCAAAAATACTGAACACTGTTCAGCCATTACAACACCGAGACTGAACACTACCTCGAACTTCCGACCCGTATTTGAAAGTCTTGGAGGCTACCTTATAGCTCAGCTCCTTCATAATGTTTGTAGCCCCATGTCTCTATTTTAATTTCCAAAAAGAATCAACTCAATCCGAGCTCTATAGCTCAAGATATCTCCAAAATACCGAAGTCGGTTCAGCCATTACAAAACTGAGACTGAACTCTACACTTAACTTCCAACCCGAATTTGGAAGTCTTAGAGGCTCAATAGTCGATCGGCTCCTTAATAACATTTATAGATCTAAGTCTCTAGTTTAATTTAAAAAAAGAATCAGATCGATCGGAGCTCTAGCGACCGATATAACTCCAAAATACTGAACACTGCTCATAGCATTACAAAGCTGAGACTAAACTATATACCTAACTTTCGACCCATATTTGAAAGTCTTAGAGGCTACATTGTCGATCGGCTCCTTCATAACATTTGTATCCCCATGTCTCTAGTTTAATTAGAAACAAGAATGAAATCAATCCGAGCTTTAGAGATTGAGATATATCCAAACTACTGAACACAGTTCAAACTTTTACAACTGATCAGCTCACTTTGTTTCAATGCACCTTTTTCAATTTAATTCCAAAACTGATCAATCTAGTATGAAAAGATAGAAAAATGTCTTAGGAATCCAACGCTTCAAAAATCAGGTCGATCGGATGTTGGACAAAAAAGTTATGGCGAAAACAAGGAAGAGAGGTCGGTCGGCTGAAATTCTACCCCGCGGGCCGATCGACCAACTGCCGAGCGGGTCACTCGCGCACGGGCGGGCGCTCGCTGCCGAGCGATCGACCACGCGATCCGACCTCTAAACTTCAAACTTTCATATCTTTTGACTCCGAGCTCCAAATGACACGCGGTTTATTTCATTGGAAAGCTAAGAGATAGCTCTACCATTTTTAAGAAGGACTCAAAGGCAAGCTCAGACATTAAAGGAATCAAAAGTTTGCTACAAGGTGACCGATCGATAAACTCCTCAACAGTACCAAAACTTGTAAATATCATAACTTTAGATATGGAACTCCAAATTTGACAAACTTAGTGTCTATGGAAAGGTAAAATAACCCTCTACAACTTTTATGAAGGCCTTAAGAATCAGATCAACCTCTAAATAGGTCAAAAACTCCACACAAAGCTGACTGGTCGATCAGCTTCACACTAAACAGCATCAAAACTTCTAAAAATCATAATTTTCTACTCCCTTGTCCAATATTTTCGTGCTTTATATAAATAGAAAGATAAAAACAAGCTCTACAATGTTCATGAAGAACTCCAAAACAACTTTAACCTCTATCTAAGTTAATTTGTCAATCGAAGTTTCTACCCTGATATCCATCACCTACGCAATATCCAAATTTCACATTATCATATCTTTCAACCTCCACAACCAAAAATCACATATCATACATCATTTTAAAGCTATTCAAATTCTCTATAACTTTCACGTAACTATTTACTCCAATTCAAATCACATCAGTATGGAAATCGCCTCAAAACACAACATATACCATCCTACACTTGGAGCATTTTCCATAACCAAAGCAAAATACACTTCACTTTCAAAGATCATAACTTTCAATCCCGATATCGAAAAATAGCATACTTTATGGCTACGAAAAGCTTTCAACATAAGCTACAATTTCATGAAGATCATTTCCTCAAATTTTTCCTTAATCAAAAGTCAATTTTTTACTCCAAAAAGTAAAACTTTCTAATTTTCTTCAAAATATAACACTTTCACTAATTATTTCTTACTTTCAACTTCCATTTCAATCATCTCATCCACCTAAACTTTCATAACCAAGACTAATCTTCAAAGTCATCAAAACCAATAAATTCCTTTTCTCATCAATTTCCTCAAGGCGTAAAAACTTCTATAACATAATTCATATCCGAAAATACTCATTTAATTTATTTCATATCTCTAATTTGCCACTTAAGGATCGGGGTCCAACAAATAAGGAGAGCATTGAATTTACTATAATGAGATTAAATGAATAAATAATAATAAGACTTGGATTACTTATAGTCATTTTTACAATAATAAATATTTTAGTAAATTGTTACTTTGAATCTTATTTGAGGTTGTACAATGATTTGTGAAGTTTGTGAACTTTTGTCTCCTCCTTTCATCTAAAATTAGTAGGCAAAGTCATATAAACATCTTCATCAAGATTACAAAATAAGAAGGTATTATTAAGTTGATAAACAAGTCAATTTTAAGCTAAAGCTATAATAAATAAAGGTTAATTATCATAAATTTTACAACAAGAACATAAGACTCTTTCAAGCTTTTGACATAGTAGTATCTTTTTCTGGCTTTTCTATATTCATAATATTATATAGTGCCATCAAAATGATATTTTATTTTGTAATTTTAACTTAATTAGCTTCTTCCTGAAAGGTAATAGTTGTATAACAATGTACTGTTTTCATAGAGAGTGACTAAGTTTCTATTGCATAATAAAACTTCATTTAGGACCACAAATTATTTGTTCAAGTATGCATGGGTCACTTGAAAGAGAAATGGAAAGAAACATTCTTAAGAAATAATTTATCGTATAAAAATGATAGTAAATAAAGGGTAAATGATAATCAAAACTTTAAACAAGGACAAGTTAGATGTTGGGATATGGCATGAAGGAAGATACCAACATGATACTAATAGATGTAGCTATAAACTACAGGGAATATCAACAGCGATAAAGAAATTTTTGGTTCTGAAGTTAAGAATAAAGTTGGTGGATTAATAAGTGCAACCTTTTAAGATGAAGGTATGTCATTGGAGTGACAAATAAATTCTTGAAATGGATGGCTCGATAAAACTGCATGAATGTTAAAAGAAAAAATGTAAGGTAATCATAATCATCATATACTGGTGAGCAATAAGATATTAACGCAGCGTTTGGTTGCCATCCCCATCACCGGGGATGGATCACAGAACATTAAAATCCTTTCATCTGAAGCTGTTTGGTTGCTGTCTCCCTCTTTTTGTCATCTGCCCCCAATGAACAGAGACAAAAATTTTTGTTTACCTCAAAACCGTAGGACAAGGGGTGTTATGTTCCTGGCTCCCAAACAAGAGGTCGCGTTGTCCAAGTTTAGCCATATCCTTTCTCTCTATTGTCATATGCCCTGCAGCTCACCGCCGTCTCCCTCAACAAGTCAAGAATGTCACTTTCTTGCCGGTGGTGAAGCCTCCAGCCAGCAGCAAAACTCTGTTCCTTGGTGGTGCAGGTTAGATCTTTGGTTCTCTTTAGTTGCTATTTTCACCTAAATTGAAAGGGGTGTTGATAGTGTTTTATGACTTGTTCTTTCTATCGCACTTTTTCGTTTCACCAACCTGTTGTTAGTTCTAATATACTCCCTTAACAGATAAGGTTGATCGTCCGGTCAGCACAAATATCTATTTCTTGCTACCATCTGGGAATGTATCTCTCCTTCATCGTATCCCATGCGCAGAAACTTGGCATTTCTATTTAGGAGAACCATTAACGGTATGAATGATCCCAGTTTGACACTACTGTACATCCCAAGATCAAATTATTTGTATCATTGGCTCTCTTTGGTCTAGAAGTGTGCGTAATTATCTATGGGCAAGCATCAAACTTTGCTAGACATTGCCTGCTTGTTTGACTTATCCTGTGCCTTGCAGACTTCTTCATAAAAGTTTGATACTCGAAACAAAATAATATGTAAATAAATGGCAAACCCAAGTTTTCCTTATCTGTTAGGATCTCTCGGTAATACCAAGAATTCTAGATTCTCTTTTTATTACCATATTTTTCTAGCTACATTTTAACATATTTTGTTTGGAATTAGAAGCTTGATATCGCTGATAAACATGTCTTTCTGTCTAATTGGGATTCCTTAGTTTCTAGCACCATACCTTTCTTTATGCTTGTGGAATATGTCTCTTCCTACCTTCTTTTTTATTTAGTCATCTCTCCTTTTGTTGCTCTGCATACTTCTAAGTTAATGAAAGATACGTGTTGGTTTCCTTATTGTGTTTCGGTTGGTTTCCTTATTGTGTTTCGGACTTTCTTGTACTTGGTAATTCCCTCACATGAAACACCAGTATTAATTGGTATTCTTAGCAATTCATTAGCTGGATGAGAAAGGAATCACTACAACAAAAAGAAACATTTCGCGTCGTCTTCGTTTAAGACGTCGCGAATTGTAGGGGGCTTTGGCGACGTCTTCGTAGACGTCAGGAGAGGTTGCAAAATTCGGCGTCGTTGGATACAGACGTCGTTGAAAACCTTTGTTTTTTACGTCGTTTAAAAAGTAGGACTTGGCGAAGTACTATCCACGACGTCTTGGAGAGTTAGACGTCGGGAAAGGAGAGAGAAAGACGACAATGTTTTCTAATTTTAATCTCCCGCTTCCCAAGCAGATGAGACGACGTCGTATTCTGGCCCTAGTAACGACGTCGTCTCATAATCTGCGTAAAATCAAGAAAATTTTGAGCCGCCGCCCTGCTTTCCTCTCCCTCCCTACCGATACATCGCACTGCTTCCTCTCCTCCCTGCCGATATCACCGTCCCTTCCTCTCCCACGGCTGTCAGATTCTGCGTAAGTTAGGATCTCCGTCGAGCCACCGTCCCTTCCTCTCCCACGAGCCACCTTTCTCATCTTCGTCGCGCCTTGGAATCGTTGGAGCCACTCTTGATCGTTGGCGTCCTTCATCGTCGTTGAGGTAAGTAATTGAAGTTAATTGGCGTCCTTACGATGGTGATGCTATCTGGCGTTTCAATTGTTCAAGTAATCTTTTAGTTTCTTCCTCTTTTATGTTTTAAGATTTTCGATGTTAACATTTGTGGCATTGTGTAGACAACAAACCCAGAATTTGGAGATATCTGAACTAGGTATCGATATGATAGTGATAGAGTTAGATATAGATATACATTATCGGGTTGTTAGCGGGAGATAGATACTTGTTATAAGTTGGTTAGGATAAGGAGATAAAAAGTATAGTTTATGAGAGAAGAGATCGAGGCATTAGTTTGGAAATATCTCTCAGGAAGTTTTCTTGAGATTGTAAGGGAGTTGTCCCTTGGAAATATCTCAAGTCCACAAAATTTTCAACTTGCGTTTAGGTCTACTGCTACCCACTGGCTTGCAATATTAATTGGCCCTATGCACCTGTTCTATTTCATCCATAGTTGAACATATACCGTCTCATACTAGGCAACATTAAATTACTTAAATTACTCTATGTTCTATTGATTAGTGCTTCAAATCTTCCAAAATTCTTCTTATTTAAATGGAATGACATGCAATCGATATTGTTGCTACATTCAGCTTCTATAATTGTCAAGGTTGTACAATTCTACTTCTTTGAAGTTTATAGGATAACTTTAGGCCTAAGGCTACATATGAATCCTATAGTGCTCTTTAGTTGATTTGCATAAATTGCCTAATCACTATCTGTGAAAGAAACAAGATTATTCGCTTCTCCGTTGTTGTAGATAATGTCAAAAATCTGATGTTGCTTGAATGTATATGAGAATTCTCTTGGCTACTCCAAAGTGATGTTTATTTGGATTGTGTATAAGCCTAGAAATTAGATTAACTTACAAAATAATGCCAAGTTTGGTGTGAGTTAAATATAACATACCTCCTACTAAACTTTTGAATTTTTTCTCAGCAACTTTCTCTACTCCATAATCCAAAGATAACTTCTTATTTACATTTAATGACATCTTTGCTGGCTTATAACCCATCATACCATTATTTATTTAATAAATCTACTGCATACTTATGTTGACAAATAAAAATATCATTCTTATCTTGCACAACTTCTAAACACAAAAAATAATGTAAGAAGTGAATTCTAACTTTTCAAAAGTAGGCATCATGGATTTCTTAAATTCCTTTAACAATACAATAAAATTTCCAACATAAGTAATATCATCAACATTTAAACACATAATAGTGAAATCAACTCCTTCAAATTTAACATATAAAGTAGGCTCAAAAGTGCAATATTCATCAATTTTACCATGCTAAACTCGTGAAGCTTGTTTAAGCTTAAAGAGTGTCTTATACAATTTGTATACCTTTTTTTTCTTGTCCTTCCACCACAAAACCTTTAGACTACAAAACACAACCAACTTTCACAATTTCTCCATTAAGAAAACTTAATTTACATTTAGTTGATATACTAACCAATTATTATGAGCAATTAAAGCCAATATTATCATCTTATGCAAATTGAGCAATAAGAGCATAAATTTTGTTTAAATCAATATAACTGACTCCTGTTCATAACCTTTATATAATCAGTAATCGAAGGTTTAGGATCTATTACTTAATGGTTGATTAGAAAATGTAATTGAGAAGGGACCTTTTATATGATTAGTCAATACCCCACTAAAATAATATTAGGTTATCGAAAGTGAGTAGTCAATTAATTGATTCTGTCCAAAAATTAGTCATTGTAGTGATTAATTTATATATCTAATAACAATATATAATAATTTATAACATAAAACTATATTTATTTAAATAAGACATAACTTAGACACACATGATCCTCCCTCTTCTTATATTCCTGTGTGAAAATCAATCTCTCTTACACTTTATACATGATCATTTTGTTTTACACATAAGTTAGAATCAATTATTTTATTACATATTCAGTCTCCATATTGCATCGAAGATAGCCTACTCGTGAATCGAAAAATAACTTCCAACTTCAAAACTACTTCCTCAACTAACACTATTACTCTGTTTCATCTATTTTGACTTCTGCTTCATATGTGGAAATATTTTGTCAATATCTTCAATAGCTATAACAACCCTACTCATAATTGTTATGTTTGCATTCACAGCTGAAACGTATTTCTCATTGCTGAAAATGAAATAATAATCATAGGCCCAATCAGATCAAGTACAGCCTAAACTCTTATCTTCTAAACAGTCCTACTCATAATTGTTATGTTTGCATTCATACTTTAGCTATGAGGTTTGCTATATGAGATGCCACATGGTGTTTTCTTGTATTTATGCTAAAGTAAGGATCCTGCATTCATACATAAATAGAGAAATGAAATGTCATAGGAAAAAAGGGCAAAGAGTGTGACATTGCATGCCCTTGTGCACGGTGTATGAATTGTTATAAGAGATCTCAGACAAATGTGTTTGAACATTTAATGCAATTCGGCATTGACCAATCATACACCCGTTGGGTTTTACATGGTGAAGTGCCAGCATATAGATTTATGCCTAGGGAAGAAAGGCTTGACACTGCAAATGTTGACATAGATGGGACGGACATTGATATTAATGAAGGTGATAGCGATGAGGAGGATGATGGGATGCCAGCTTTGCTTGATGATGTGGGTACTTTCGTAAATGATCATCCAATTAATGAAGGCGGAAGGAGTCGTCCTATAGGCATTGAACATTCTACTATGGGTGGCTTTCATGAATTGTTGAGTAAAGCTGCTGAAGAGTTGTACCCGGGATGTACGAATTATTCAAAGAAGTCTTTTCTAATGAAGTTGCTTCATTTGAAAGTGTACAACAAGTGGAGCAATAAGTCGTTTGACATGTTACTTGCTCTGTTGAAGGATGTATTACCAAATGGTAAATCTTTGCCGAAGTCCTATTATGAAGCAAATCAATTCCTACGGAGCCTAGGCTTGGGTTATGTGTCGATACATGCATGTAAGTACGATTATTGCCTATATTGGAAAGAGTATGAGGACTTGGAAAGTTGTCCCCAGTGTGGAACATCAAGATGGAGAATTAATGATGGTAGGGGTAAGAAGATACCACATAAAGTATTGCGGTACTTTCCATTGCAGTCTAGATTACAACGATTATTCATGTCAAGTAAGACTGCTAAAGAAATGACGTGGCATAATGATCGACCTAAAGGTGACAGTAATAACATGGTTCATCCTTCTGATGGAGAAGCTTGGAAGAGCTTTGATGAGCTATATCCTGAGTTTTCCAGAGAACCACGTAATGTTAGACTAGGGTTAGCAACTGATGGATTCAATCCACATGGTAATATGTCAGTTTCATATAGCGTGTGGCCTGTTGTTCTCTTAGCATACAATTTACCCCCTTGGATGTGTACGGATGAGTCATTCTTTATGCTATTGTTGGTTATTCCAGGTCCGAAAGCAGTCGGTCGAGACATTGATGTCTATATGAGACCACTAATAGATGAGTTAAAGAAGTTATGGGAGGATGGTTTTGATGTATTTGATGTTTCAAAAGGAGAGAATTTTCGATTGCATGCAGCTTTAATGTGGACTATTCATGACTTTCCAGCCTATGGTACTGTTTCTGGCTGGAGCACAAAAGGCTATATGGCATGTCCTGTTTGTAACAAGGACACTCCTTCTTGTAAGTTAAGAAGTAAGATTGGATACTTAGGCCATCGTCGTTATCTTCCTTATAATCATCCATGGAGAAAAAGCAAGAAGTTTGATGGCAAGAGTGATCATCGACATATACCTAACTTCATTAGTGGAGATGATATGGTTGAACAATTAACTCATGTGCAGAATATGTGTTGTGGCAAGCACCCCAGCAATAAGAGGAGAAGGAGATTGGAAGGAGAGTTTAATTGGAATAAAAAAAGTATTATTTTTGAACTACCATATTGGCATAAGTTAAGATTAAGGCATAACCTTGATGTCATGCATATAGAAAAGAATATTTGTGACAATATCCTTGGAACTTTGATGAATGTTGAAGGTAAAACCAAAGATACAATCAAGGCTCGGCTTGATTTGGAAGATATGAATATTCGAAAAGAATTACACTTGATAAGAGCAGCTGATGGAACTATTGTTGGAAAACCTCCAGCATGCTATACAATGACTACCGATGAGAAGAAGAAGTTTTATGAGTTTGTAAAGCAAGTAAAGTTTCCAGATGGTTACGCATCGAATATATCTAGATGTGTTAATGTTGATGAAAGGAAGATTACTGGACTTAAGTCTCATGATTGTCATGTATTGTTACAAAGCATTCTACCATTAGGAACGCGTTCTATCTTGAACAAAGATGTGACAGGTGTTTTAATGGAGTTGGGGAACTTCTTTCGTCGAATTTGTAGACGAAGTCTGAATAAGGATCAGGTACAGAATATGTGTCATGAGATTACTTTAATCTTATGCAAGCTTGAAATGATATACCCACCGGCGTTCTTTGATGTGATGGTACATTTGGCTTTGCATTTGCCAAATGAAGCCTTACTTGGTGGACCGGTTGTGTATAGATGGATGTATCCAATTGAGAGGTATAATTTAAATTGATCCTATAACTTTTAAAAGTTAAGAAAATAGTGGCCTATCTAATTATTGTTAATCTTTTGTTCAGATTCCTAGGTACACTAAAGGGATTTGTTAGAAATAAAGCACGTCCAGAAGGGTCAATTGCGAAACGTATCTTTGTTAAAGAGTGCATGACATTACATTCAATGTATTTAAAAGGAATTGAAACAAACTTCAACGTGCCAGAGCGAATCAATGATATGGTTGATGGTAGTGACATATCGGTATTCTTCCAACAATGTAAGCCGATTGGTGCTAGCAAAACTATTGCTCTTCCTACAAATGAACTAGAGATTGCACATTGGTATGTGCTTATGAATTGTCCTGAGATTAGGGCCTTTATTGAGTAAGTTTTTCTAACCTTTTTTGAAATTAATATATGTGATAAGTAGAAATATCACATAAAATTTTGATTGAATTTATGATGACCCATAGTGAGCACATGGATGAGCTGATGCAACAAAGTCCATTGCATGTTGACAAGAGACATAGAGAACAATTTTCTTCATGGTTTAAGCATAGGGTGAGAAGATTATTTGTACGTGGTGTTCACTAATAATTATATATTATTAACTAATTTTCATTTCTTGTTATACATGACGACATTAAGTAGCTCCCGTGAAGGAAACATGTTTGAGTCTTTGTATGCATTAGCATGTGGACCTCATAGTTTGGTCCACAAGTATACTGTGTGCAATACAAATGGCATGCGATTTCGAACGGAAGCCCGTGATATGCGAAGGATAACACAAAATAGTGGTGTTGCAGTGTTAGGAAATTATGGGAAGATAATATTACATTTTATGGCATCTTGTGAGATATTATCGAGCTTGAATATGTTAGAGGTAAAAGTGTTGTGCTTTTCAAATGCAAATGGTACGATCTTGGGAAGAGCAATATGAGGGTCAACGACCTTCTAAAAAGCGTCAACGTTACTAAGTTTTGGTTCAAGGATGACCCATTTATTTTGGCAAACCAAGCAAAACAAGTTTTCTTAGTGGAAGATTTGTTACTGGGTCCAAATTGGCGGATTGTGCAAGCATGTGAAGTTAGACGTGCGTATGATATCCCATTGCATGGTAATGAAGAAGATGCAAATGACGATGAGGAGTCTTCTGAAGCTCCAGTGGAAGTCCAGGAATGTACCTTAGAGTTGTTAGATCGCGATGATATTGCTATTGATGTAATAAATAATGTTGTATTGACTTAGAACAGCGTTTGAATGGCGAGTTGGATGACTTAGAGACAAGCAGTAGTGAAAATGAATGTGATATTGTATTCGAGGAATCCACCGATGACAATGATGAATAAATTTTGAATATTCACTTGAGCCTTTGTTTTTTTATCTTCATTGCTTAATCACATTCTTAATGTTGTTCACCATTTTTCGATTCTTAGTTTGAAATCAGTTAACTTTGTACGTGGTGTTGGATGACTTAAACTGTAACATCCGATTCACGTCGACAAGGTATTATGGTAATATTGGGACCGATCGATGAAGCCTTCTGTATTCTTGTTGAGTATATTCTTGGCCTCTAATCATAGAGGAACAGATCTCATATATGCATATATTCCTTGGTACATGCATTCATGATTTTTCGTATTTAATTGTAAATTGAACCGATGAATTGATTGGTTTGTGAATTGATCAAATTATAAACCCAATCGAATCGATCGGAATGTGATTGAGTGAGAAATTGGGAGTAATTGGGTTCAAATGACTGATTTGGAATAGTTTGTGAGTGATTGGCAATTGATAGTGGTTTATAGGAAATTTTCGGAAATTCGGGAGAAAATGCCCGGATCGAAAATTTTGGAGTGACAGACCGATTGACTGTATAGTACTGAAAGAAGGGTTCAATGGCGATGGAAAAATTAGAGTTATACTGTTAGATGAATTAAAATGTTGAGCCATTGAAATTTAGAGACTGAAATTTGGACTGATTTGGAGACTATGTATATATATAGAGCTAAGTTGAAATTTGGGGAAAATTTGCTTAAGGCAAAATCGATGTCTTCTTCTCCCTCCCACGGTGAGTCTTCGATCTCTTCTCCTTGGTGTGAGTTTTTTCTTGCTACCTTACTGGATCTTCTCCTTGTGTTAACTTGGAGTAATTATTGTGATTGATAAAGGTAGAGAGGCTTGATAGTGGTTGATCGGCGGTGTTGAGAAAGATTTTAGGGTTTGCGATCGATTGGTGATTTGGTAAGTATTTTGTGTTTAATGTGGTTATTAATGGTTTCTAGTGCATTTATGGCATTTATTAGGGTTGATATGGGTAGATGGAAGTGTTTAATGAGGTTTTAAGTGTATTAATGGCGAAATCGATCGGAGAAGACGATCGGACCATCAAGACGTCGCGACGAGCTGAAGCGTAAGAAGGCTTCATCGCGACAGTAAATGGGATTTAAATTAAATCTATTAGTCGCGACGAGCCCGGGTGGACGTCGCGGCGAGTTCAGAGATGATGCGTCATGACGAGTGGTTTCCACGTCGCGGCGGCGTGGTTTTGTGCGACGCGACGAGCGATCTCCACGTCGCGACGGCGGCGTTCCACGTCATGACGAAGGCGTGGGTCGCGGCGATAAGGGCAATTTTCTGATTGAATGTATATTGGCTTATTGGACATAACTTATGGTGTAGACCTCCGATTGAGGTGATTCTCGATTCACTGTGAACTAGGGAAAGAGGTCTACCATTGAGGAAATATCGAGAGTTAGAATTTAATTGAAATGGTACTGATTCTTGAGATTATGGTTTATAGTGTGATCTAAGTACCGAATTGAGACAATTGGAGTTTTAATTGAGATTTTCACTGGATATTTGACTGATGGATATGGAATTGTTATAGGGTATATGAATTGAGAAAATTGAACTAAATTGAGGACTGAACCAAATCAGTGTTGATCCAATTGAGTGAAGAGTTGAAATTGAGCATAGGATATTGAAACTGGGTTTTAGCACCGAAAATCGTGAATGAGCATTGTACATAATTTCATTGAGTTATATGCATCACTGAACTGTTAAATTGAGCATCTAGTAATGGGACTGTATTTAACTGTTATAGAGGCACCGTTGGACCGTCGCTCCACGGACATTCTTTGGGACTTCAGCAAGAGCTCGGAATGTGGTGAGTAACCTAGATGGTTTCTCAAATTCTGATTGTCTAGATGCTTAATGTGAATGACTTGCCAATGTGAACTGTATAACTCTTGAAATGTATAAGATTGAGCGTATGATTACTGCAAAGAATATGATCGAATGGTATGCTTCTTGAAATGTATGTGACCAATTGCATGCTCTTCTTGCATGGGATTGGATAATGTGAATTGCATGATTCTTGAAATGTACGTGATTGAATGGCATGCTTTTCTTGAATACGATTGGACCACTGTATAATACTGAGAACTACTGAATGGTATACGTTCTAATTGCATGCTTTCACTGTATTAGATTGGATTACTATATGACAATGAGAAATGCAATACTGGGCTTTATAGCCATATCTTTGGATTCTTGAAAATCGTAATCTTTGGGCTTTTATAGTCGTATACTGCAAATCATTAAACACTGCATTGCATGCATAAATGCATGATCAGATAATGGACGTGTCCCAAGTTGCTATTATCACTGAAAAGAGCCTCGAGCTCTCACATGTCTTCGACGGGCATAGCAGAGGGATTTATCCACGACGCGTCCCCATTTGTTCTTGACCGAGCACTTGTGCACAACACTGAATAACTGGAAAAGAGTCTCATATGCATTGTATACACACAAAAAACTGAAAATTTGGGAATTTGAAATGTGACATATGCATTCATGCATAATTAAATGATCAGATAATTGGCAGTTGTGATCGGAGCAGCCAACGTAATGTCGTGGTATCGCTTGCCCCCTGAGGTGGTGCATACCCTGAGGGCTCTCCCACACAGTGCTCGGATACCACAGGCCCACTATATCAGGGCTTTAAGCCCAACAAAACACTGTTACTGAACCGAGCCTCGAGCTCGAGGGGAGTTAGTGCATACCCAGAGGGCTCTCCTACTCCCTAGACGCGTCTAATTACTGATCACTGATAGGCGCTCGATCACAACAACGAAAAGAAAATGAAAGTGTCACATCGCATTGCATATGTATATGATCGATGAAAATATAAATTGATTTGTAAATGGTGAGAAATGTGAATAAGGAAATTGCATGTGATATTATCAGTAAATAATCTTGCTAAATGTTACGTATTGTTATAAATTGTATGTGATTATGCAAACTCTTGTATAGTCTTGTAATTGATATATGATAGTCCGTAAATGGTTATATAATCTTTATTCTTGAATATTCTTTGTTATGTTGTATGCGATACGCGTAATGCATGATTTGAGTGAACCATCGATGATGGTTTCTCTTTGAGTTCGCAAAACTCACCCAAAAATTGCAACATATTTTTAGGATGATAGAGTCGACTCTAGCTCGAAGATAGTCTTTTAGGTCGTCGATGCGGCGTTAGAGAGCGATGGCACCTGAGTCGGTCGATTGGGTTGGACCTTTGAGGATGACTTAGGATAGATGCTTGTATCGGTTTCCTTTTGGTTTTGTTAGGGGCGATAGACTTGTCTATTCGCCATTGGATGGTATGCAGATGATTATTATTTTGGATTTTAATCTCGATTTCGATATATTGTGATTTAATTATTGCGATGCCATGTGGATATTAGTGGAACATTACGGTGGTGCACCTTTATCGTGGGATACGTGTCGGGCATCCCGATGGGTACCCTACGGTGAGGGGGCGCTACATAAACGAACCTAATCATATAACAAGCTGATTATGTAGGCTAATAAGAATAACACAAAATACGCATCATTAGCATCAACCATGTAGAGGACTTCATAACCCTTCTTCTTCAACTTATCAATGAACTTATATGCAGTGTTTTATGCCACCAATAATTATTTCACGCTTTTCACTTCATATAGTTGTATGATATGTTTATCAATGTTAGTAGTGAGAATGAATGTGATATTTGTGTTTGAGCCTCTTTATACGCTTTAAAAGACATATAATTGGATATAGCTGCACTTTATAATTATATTTATTACACTCTCTTCACTTAATGTAGCTGCACCTTATAAATTGGAGAGTGAATAATTATTTATTTCGTTAACATTTTGGCAGGTATTGAATTGCTGTCAAAGTTGGAAGATTCCATATATATTTCGAAGAAGAAGGAAAAGTGTCAGTCCTTTACATCATCAAATTAGAAGACCTAGTACGTACTCTTGTCAATTCTTACCAAAAGTTATTCTGTTACACATATTCAATGAAACCTTATTTCATTCCCTTGATTTTGATCCTACACAATTGCCTTTGAGTACTAGTTTTTGAACTTTTAGTTATTACTATAAGTTTGATTAAACTTTCAACTTTAAAATACAGTTAACCTAACAAAAGAATGATATATCTATTATAGGACATATAACCTTTGGGTTATTATATTCCACTTCTGAAAGAAATTTTGGTCAGTCTACTATTTTCATATAATAAATTTGTATCTAAATCATTATTAAGAAAGAGAATACAAGATGGAAAGCTCTTTATGCAAAGGTTTTATATGTTCTCTTTCTTTTATTTCTCTTTGCATACAAATTTTGTTTATGAATTAAAATATAAATTAAAGTGAATATTAAATAGATTGTAGTTTCTCTATAGTGAAAACAAAGGTAAGACTACAAAGAATCGTTTTAGAATGAAAAATTTGAATTAGAAGCCAAGTTCCTATAGAAATTCCTCATTTCAGTACACAAAATGGAATCTGAAACATGACTTTTGCATTAGAAATTTTCCATAGGAAAGGTTGAAAATAACAGACTTCTTTGCTTTAATCGAATTTGACCTTTCAATCAACTTCTGCTATTGTTGGAATGGTTTCAAATACATTGACTTGGAATACATATTAATCATGATCTCACTGCATATTCTTTGGTTGCTCATATTGATTGTAAATAGAAGACCAAAGTTGATTGAGAACAAAGTTGATCAAATTAAGAACCTCACTACTTGTATAATTATTATGACTTAATGTATCTTTCTAGCTCTTGTTTTCTGCATCCTGATGCTTCATCACAAAATAGAAGACTGTTTTGTGCAATTATGGAATCCTACACCTGTTTTGTGCAATCAAGAGCCCTAAACCCATTCCTCATTTCAGTACACAAAATGGAATCCTAAACATGACTTTTGCATTAGAAATTTTCCATAGGAAAGGTTGAAAATAACAGACTTGAATATGACATGTTATTTGTGTGCTGAATGAATAAGAGAGTAGTTTTCTGGCTAAAATTCAGGGAAATCTGCAAACGAACATCTTTTATGATAAATATATTTTCTAAGTTTCCCAACAAAAAGTTAGGACAAATCTAAAAGCAACAAACTTTAAGGATATACATCTTGTTTTCATACTCTTATCACTTCTCATTATTTTCCTTTGTTTTTTGTTATTTGTGTTCTGAATATGGCATGTTATTTGTGTGCTGAATGAATAAGCAAACTTCTCATTGTTTTTATTGTGTGTAACAGGGAGGACCAACTCCTTTGGACATCGTTTATACATCATTTTAACAAGTTTAATTGGTGCTTTTCATACAGGATACTGAACAAGCTCACACCTGAGAAGTTTGATCTTCTTAAGGGTCAACTGATAGATTCTGGCATAACATCTGCTGATATCTTAAAGGTTAATATTTTTCTTAGGTAAGGGGTTATTGAAATGATAGAGAACATTTAACAGAACAATAGGTAATGAGCTTGAACATTTAGAATATGCTTAGGTACAAAGGTAAGTTCTTATTCAGATATAAAAAAATTTTTGTATTTGAATTTCAGTGTCATTTCAATCTGCATTGTATTTGAATTCAATCTGTTACTGAAATGTATCTTCAGGCATTGTATTGGTGAAAAAAGTTTACATTCTTGAAATGATACTGAGCAGTTAACGTAATAATAGGTAATGATCTGTAACATTTGGTGAACTTTAAAGTTTGAGCAAGTTAGGTATTTGACAACATTTGACTGAACTTTAAAGACAAGCAAGTTATGCTTATCTTTAGGCTTTCGAAATAGGTTACTGCTGTTCATTTTTTCAATGATCTCACTGCATAACATGATAACTATTGCAAGTAAAAGAAAAATTAATTATGCATGTGCATGGAAACAGAGGATACATTAAATGAGAGGCCAATGAATGCTGAATAATGCTCTACTGAAATTGCAACATTAGAAACATGATTACACCTTCTGGAACATTAGAAACATGATTACACCTGAACCATCTCGTTCTGGAACATTAGAAACATGATTACACCTTGTGTAGTTCATTCCACCTTGTTTGTATTACAGATGTGCATTAGAAACATGAATAACAGATGTGCATTGCACCTTGTGTAGTTCAAATTACACCTTGTTTAGTTCATTCCACCTTATGCATATTATATTCCTTATCTCCATCATCATCATTTCACTAATTCATATAAATTTTCTACATTCTCTATGTTTTCATTCTCTATGTTTTCATCAGTATTATCTACATTCTCTATGTTTTCATCAGTATTATCTACATTCTCTATGTTTTGACCCTTATCTTTAACTACATTACCTTGATTAACATTATCCTGATTAAGTTCATCATTTTCATCCTTAATCATTGCAATAAGGACATACTAGCATCATCTTCTACAAATTCAAACCATTAGACAATTGAAAACATACTAGCATCATCTTCTATAACATACTAGCATCCTTAAATCCTCAATCATGTGCTTCTTTTATAAGTGGCAAGGGTATATGCATCACATTTTATACATCCCCAATCATGAAGCTCTTCATTAAAAATCAGTTCCTTGTTTTCTTGTGTTCTTGTTTTCAACTATTGTTTTTGCAGATTGTATTCAAATGGCACCTGGTCTACCTAAGAAGAAGAATAAGGCTGCACCAAGTACCTTAGTACCTACACAATTGCAGTCGCAGTATCGTCAGCTAATTGGAAGTGCAGATAATGAGCAATGTCCTCGTACACAACCACAAGATAAGACACCTGCACCTGCACCTATACCTATACCTACACAGGCACAAGATCACACTAGTGCACCTGTTGATCGTACTGCAACACCAAGAGAAGTCAAGTCTATGCCTAGTATTCGTCCTAGAGATAAGTATGAACAAATTTTGAATATGCAACGCAATATTAGCACTCCGTCAACTTTTACAGAGATGCCTCCAGCATCAAATACTTAGACGCCAGTAAATCCTCCAGCTGCTAATTATCAGACACCAGTTAATCACATTATTCCTTCCGGTGTGGGCTCCTCTTCTGCAAGCACTGCAGGTATGATCTTAACATTAATTAGATTCATCAACATTGTTATATGCCCTTGATTACAAATTATTCTTTTGCTCGTTTAGGATCCACAAATGTTCCAAAAAAAACAAGGGGTGTCACGAAAGGACACGGATTAGCAAAAATTAACAAGGCGATAGGTAAAAGATTAGAGATAGAGATCTCCCCTGCTGAAGGATGACCAACCAACTCCGTACAGTCTGCCAAATTATCGAGTGAGATTGGTGTGATATCCCGAACTTCTTTGCCTGTAAGAACAAAATTTTCAAAAATTACTAATGAGGAATTGAACATTGCATTGGATAAGTTAGACGTAAGTATTCTAAACCAATCCAATTTGTACGTGTTTTCCATTTGGTTAAAGCGTTGACCAATAACTTATAATTTTTTGCAGCAAAAGTTGGAAGTCAAGGGAATGAGGACTGACAACGAAATCCATGCTGCTGTGAAGAGATTTCTTTCATTAAGGTCTAAAGATCATAGGTATAATTTAAAAGGCATTTTACCAAACACGGAAAGGATGTGAAGCGGATAGTGTCACATTGGCGGAGTGGATGGATTTATGTGAGTATCGGGAGCAATCAGTACAAAGGTAAGTTCTTATTAGGATATAAAGACTTTTTCACAATTTCTTTCATGACTAATAATATTTAAGTATTTATGATTTGTGATTTATAGATGTTATAATAGATTTTCCTACGTGTATGATTAGGAAAAAGTCGAAAGCCAAACTAGCTAGGAGTCAGGTCAAATGTCCACCAAACTCTGGCTCCAAGGCCTTTGTAGCGATACGACATGAGATTGTGAGTTACCATCTTTTAAATTATATTTTACTTCAATTGACATTTAAAAATTTATGAAAAGCATTTCTTGTAATATTTGTTTTAACAACAGAGTGACAGAGATGGAGAAGAGTGTGACCGAATGAAGCTATGGTATCACACTCATTATAATGAAAGCAAAGATCAATGGACAACTGCCGAAAGCAAAGCAAAATGGGTGAGTACATAGTTCATTTACACATATTTGTTAAATGAGAATGTGTATGTAATTAATTCTTACTTTTCCAGGATTTAATGTGTCATGAAATGACACATTCAATAGAACAAGGTCACCCGATGACAGTAGATGAAGTGTGCGATAAAGTCCTGGGTACTAGAACAGATTACATTATTGGCATGGGAATTGGGCCTCGACCACAAGGGACTAGTTTGACCAGAAAGAGACTTCGAGACGAATTAGAAGAGTCAAAGAGGGCTAATCAGGATTTGCAGTCCCAAGTCGATCAATTGACTAAACAATTTAAAGAAATGCAGGATCGATTGGAACTTTTATGCTCTACACATAATGTTCGTTTAGACTAAACATGTACTCATTTTCATATATTAAACACTTATGAAATTTTGTTTATTTTAATTTTCGTTTTATGACATATTCGGGAATTGCAATTTAAATAATAAATTGTTTGCATATATTCAAGTCTTGTTATACATGAATAATTATTGATTATATATTCAAAATATTGTTGCATTATCAAACAAATTTAATTCATTAATAATATTTAATAATTATTAAATAAATAATATTTTAATATTTAGTTAAATTTAAAATTAGCAAATAATTAAATAAAAATGTTTTCGGAAATTTAAAACATATTTGAATAAAAACCTAAAAAATCAAATTTATTCAATTCAATTTTTCCCAAAATTAAAAATTTTAATTTTAATAATTAAATTTGATTAAATTATAAAATATTCCAAAATTCATATGAATTAAAACAAACCATGAATTTCTAATTTATATTCAAACATTATTAACAAAATTAGCCTAAATTATTGTAAACTAATTATAATTTAATAAATACTTGACAATCCACGGCGTCTCATGAATTAGGCGTCATTTGAATATCTTTTTCCACGACGCCTAAACAACGTCGTTAAAACTAACACAATCGACGTTTAACCAAACGTCGATAATTATATGCTACTTCTCGACGTCCTAATAAGCGCGGAGAATGTCCATTTTCTTCGACGTCCACACTACGTCGTTAAAACTCCATAATCACGACGTTTTAACAAAAGCGTGGGGATTATAACCCACTTTACGACGCGTTCTCTTGACGTCGCAAAATCTCTAATCTATCTACAACATCTTCATTCAGACGTCGGTGAAACCCATTACCTACCCACTTTCTACGACGTCTATTGTGACGTCTTGTTAGACGTCATAGATGGTATACTGCGACGTCTTTATTGAATCTACGACGTCTATTAGACGACGCAAAATGTAAGCTTCTGTTGTAGTGAATTGATTTCATGTCCATGAGGGTGAGCTTTTTGGTTGAAATCAATTTAAGTTTTCGAAGACTGTAACTTGGAAAATCCCTGAATTCTTCTATGAACTGAAAACAATGCAACTTTTCCTAAGTCTATAATGTGGAAAATCTCCACATTCTTCGTGAATTCTCTTGTAAGTAAATCATTTCTTTCTTCTCTTATCCAATGTGGGACAACTCAACTTACAGAATTCCAAAACTGCAGTTTATCATACCTCTAGTCAGTACCAAAGTTATCATAGGTTGACCTTTTATGAGCTGAATTGAACTTTATTGCAGTAGGTTTTGGGTATAGAGTTGTCTTCATTTAAAATTTATAGAATCACTTATAAATCTAGAACAACATTCTTAACTATCTCTGATGACATGTCTCCTTCTGATATAGCAAAGGTGAGTCTACAAGAGACAATAGGAAACTGTCGTTATAAAAACGAAATCTTATGAAATTAAAACATTACTTATACAGGTGTTATATATCTTGGATCCTTTTTTTACATAGGGATATTAATTAATATCTCCCTTCCCAAATTTTTTACGAAGATTAGTTTAGGAGAATAATATTGAGCTACATTTGTATCTCATCCTATTTTATTGTTGGATGAAAATACAACTAATTTAAGAAATGATATTTTTATTTAAATTTTAGAATAAATTTAGCTCTATTATCACTTTAAAGAATTTACCTTTCAATAAAATTATGTTTAAAATAACTAATAAATATGTAAACATATTTGGAGTATCTAATCTATGGTTTACCGATCGAGTAAGTTCATATAGATTGAGCATAACTGTTAAAATTACAAGAAAGCATTTTGTCTTAGTAAGTTAAAAAATATAATCCTTCCTTAAATATCAAAATAAATTAATTTAAAAGAGACATTATTACAAAAAGATTAAATAGAAAATAAATAATTGTAACTGAATTTTGAAAAGTACTTTTAATTTTTACAAAAATAGTGTGATGTTAGTCTTTTTGTTAACATTGCTGATTTGACACGCTATGTCACCTAGTATCTTTTCCGGATAGATGACATGTGAAATTTAATTTCATGTTATCAAATTATAATTTTTAAATGAGAAAAAATTATAAAATTCCTAATTGTTTTTTCTCTCTCCTAAACCTTATTGTTATTTAGGTTTAAGCCATTCATTTGGTATCACTTCAAAACCTCCAGGAAACAACAATGTAAGCCAAAGTGGCAAAAACTCCTCTCTCATTAGGGGATCCCCTACTTCTCGCCTCATGAAGAAAAGATTACAAAGGAATTTAATAGGGATTTTGTTTATTTGATTTGATTTGATAAAGTTCACTTGTTACGTGGGGGATGGGAAGAAGGAGAAGAGCCAAAAAGGACAAGTAGGAGATTAAGAGTTATGTTACAGTCATGAATAAGTGGGGCACTTTTGGTTTTGTCTCTTTTCCTTTTCATTTCTTTTTGTTCAAGACTCGAGCTTCTTTAGTTTTCATTTTCTTTATTTCAAATAGGAATTGGCACCGAGAAGCAGAACAATTAGACTTTTGACACATCTCAGTTTGATAATATTCCTAAGAGATTGAAAGTAGTATTTTAGGGTAATTCATATATATATATATATATATATAGAGAGAGAGAGAGAGAGAGAGAGAGATTCCTGTAAATCAAATAAACACCATCAATCATATCGCATACATATACAAACACACAATAATCAACCACCAGAAACCCCTTTTAGGGGTATTTCAACAATATTTTAAGGAATGCAATGTTTGTTCTCTTGCAAGACAAAGGTTACAATCCTCCAAAAAAAATCTTACCAAGAAGTTTCGAGAAAGAAAGAAGAGAACATTAGGTTTTTATAATTTGTCCTTATTTAAAATTATAATTTGATGACGTGAAAATTAAAGTATATATGCCATCTATCTGGAAAAGATACTAGGTGATGCATCATGTCATGTTATAAATATTAATTAAAATACTAACATCTGACTATGCCATAAAAAATTAAAAATATTTTACTAATATTTTTAATGTTAGAACTATAATTATAAGATTTAGTAAAAATAGATGACCAAAACATTGATGTCAAACTCTTTGGAACCAAATAAGAGATATAATAACAACATTACAAGTATCATAGTAGAGTGCTACTTGCTTAATTTGTAAATCATATATTTTATATAAATTATTTAATAAATTAATAACTTAAAATTAAATGATAAATTTAATTTAAATAGCATTTACAATACCTACACATCTTTACATAATTGGTTTTATAAGAGAAAAACTTGCATTACTAGGTTAATTTGTTCCTCTTGATCTTTTTGCATGTAAGATAAAAATTAGAATTTAACTTTTCAACTGTTATTTGTAGATGGGCCTAGAGGACAAGAAGAATTTCCGTAAGGCTCCTTTTGACTAGTGAGGATACTCTAACTGTTGGATCGCGTATAGTCCGAGTATTCACAATACACTGCAGAAAAAGACCATACAACAACATGAAGTATAATCGAAATACCAAAGATGTATGAAAATACCTTATTTTCGTGGATAGGTTGCTTCTTTTTTGGATTCCGAGACACTGTAAAACGCGAATGCCCTCTACCGGTATCCACACGAGTATGCACGATACGGGTTGCGGCTGTTGTGTGCTAGCACGTCCTGAAACTCCTTTCCGAACGCCGCACGATTTTTCTCTCGGATGACGGCTAGGGTTTTGTCTCTTCTTCCTTAACCTAATGAGACCTAAGCTTCTCTATTTATAGAGAAACCCTAATCCCATTTAGGCCCCATTAAGTTTCGGCCCATTATATCATATATAATAAAAGCCCGACAACTTAATTCGATCTAGCTAATAAATATATCTAAATATATTTATTCAACACCTAAAAAATTAGGCCCAAGAGAATAAGCCCATATTACATTACTCTTTGTGTGCGACCCTGTAGGCTCATTTGATGTTGGCAATGGGCTTGATCACACTTCAAGGTCCATAAGTCATAAGCGGCCTCTAGCAAGACATTATGACTACCCATAATATATTATTAACAAGTCATAATGTTAATACATGAATCACAAATATCCATTGGCCTAGGGCACACTACTAACAATCTCCCACTTGCACTAGGCCTAATCGGTCAGATATCTAATACCCGTAGACCTCGTATGACTCTCATGTTTAGGCTGTGGAAGAGGCTTAGTAAGTGGATCGGCAATGTTGTCATCTGTGCCCACTTGCATATCTTCACGTCTCCTCTCCCAATGATCTCTCTAATCAGATGGAAACGTCTGAGTATGTGTTTGGATCTATGATGCGAGTTTGGTTCCTTGGCCTGTGCTATAGCCCCATTATTATCATTATAAAGGTCTATAGGACTTGCAATGCTAGGAACAACTCCAAGCTCAGTAATGAACTTCCTGATCCATACTGACTTCCTTAGTCGCATCCGAAAAGAATGTACTCAAACAGTTGTAGAATTAGCAACAGTGTCTTGCTTTGAACTTTTTCAGCTCACTGCACCTCCATTCAAATAGAACATAAAACCTGATTGCGATCTAAAATCATCTATGTCAGACTGAAAACCAGCATCGGTGTAACCATTTACAACGAGCTCTCCTTCAAGTCCTCCATAGACTAGGAACATATCCTTAGTTCTTCTCAAGTACTTAAGGATATTCTTAACTGTTATCCAGTGACTCTCACCATAATTAGAATGGTATCTACTTGTTATGCTCAAAGAATATGAGACATCTAGTCGAGTAAATAACATGGCATACATGATAGATCCAATTGCTGATGCATATGGAATCTTACTCATGTGCTCAAGCTCTTTACCTAAAGTAGGACAATCCTTCTTAGAAAGCTTGATTCCATGTGACATAGGCAAGAATCCTCTCTTGGAATCTTGCATACTGAACCTTTTCAGTATCTTATCTATGTATGTACTCTGACTTAGGCCTATAAGCTTTCTTGATCTATTTCTATAGATTTTAATGCCTAAAACATAGGTAGCCTCACCTAAGTCTTTCATTGAGAAACGTTTCCTTAACCAAATCTTGACACTCTGTAAGGTTGGAATATCGTTTCCAATGAGCAGTATGTCATCAACATATAAAGCTAAAAAGACAACAGCACTCTCACTAACCTTTTTGTAAACACAAGGTTTATCTTCATTCTTGATGAATCCAAACTCTTTGACAACTTCATCAAAACGAAGATTCCAGCTTCTTGATGCTTACTTCAATCCATAAATGGATCTTTGAAGCTTGCACACCTTTCTCGAATTCTTAGGATGGACAAAACCCTCAGGCTGTATCATATATACATCCTCAAGTAAGTTTCCATTAAGGAAAGCCATTTTGAAATCCATTTGTCATATCTCATAATCGTAGTATTCAGCTATGGCAATAAGAATTCTAATGGATTTGATCATGACCACTGGAGAAAATGTCTCATCATAATCAATTCCATGAACTTGTCGATAACCTTTAGCAACAAGTCTTGCTTTATAAGTGTGCACATTTCCATCCATGTCGAGTTTCTTTTTGAAAACCCACTTACATCTAATGGTCTTCAAGCCATCAGACAGATCAATCAAAGTCCAAACTTGATTGTCATACATGGATTGCATCTATGCTTTCATGGCCTCTAACCATTTAGCAGATTCTGGACTTTCCATAGCTTCTTGATAGGTTGTGGGCTCATTATGATCGATGAGCATCACATTATCATCATCAGTAACGAGAAATCCATATCTCTCGAGCTCATGACGAATCCTATCAGATCTACGTAGGCCTTGTGTTGTTGAAGGTTGCTCATCAACAGCTTGTGAGCTCGCTTCAATCTCCTTTTCAGGCTCAATGTTATTTTGTGAACCTTGAATTTCTGCAAGTTGTACTTTACTCCCACAGTTTCCTTTGGAAACAAATTCCTTCTCTAAGAAAAAACCATTTCGAGCAACAAACACTTTGTTCTCTGATGGGATGTAAAAGCAATATCCTTTAGTTTCCTTAGGATATCCCACAAAATAACATTTTTTCAGATTTGGGTGCCAACTTGTCGGCAATTGGACGCTTCACATGAGCCTCACAACCCCAAATCTTTAGAAAAGATAAATTGGGACGCTTCCCAGTCCATATCTCATAAGGTTTCTTTTCTACAGCCTTTGAAGGAATACGGTTCAATATGAATGATGCTGTTTCTAAAGCATAGCCCCAAAAATATTTTCGAAGATTAGTTTGACTCATCATTGATCGAACCATATCTAATAGAGTTCGATTTCTCCTTTCAGAAAACATCATTCCATTGAGGAGTTCCTGGAGGAGTCAATTGTGAAACAATTCCACAATCCTTAAGATAATCATCAAACTCTTGGCTTAAGTATTCACCTCCTCGATCAGATCGAAGGATTTTAATTATCTTGCCAAGCTGATTTTGTACTTCATTCTTATACTGTTTGAACTTTTCAAAAGATTCAGATTTGTGCTTCATTTAATAGACATACCCATATCTACTGAAGTCATCTAAAAAAGTAATGAAATACAAATAACCTCTCTTTCAGCTCTTCCAAATAAAGTTTGCAGTTCCTTTTCCAATGACCAGGTTCATTGCAATGAAAGCAAACTCCCTCCTTGGGTGCCTTAATCTTAGCTTTGGGATTGGGCTTGGACTTAGCTACTTTAACTTTGTCCTTTGTTGTGCCCTTCTTCTTGAAACCTTTTCCCTCTTGAACCACAAGAACTTCATTGATGGTCTTAACCTTTCCCTTTAAGTTCTCTTCAGCAGTTTTCAGCATCCCATGCAATTCATCAATGGACTTCTCCATATTATGCATGTTGTAGTTAAGAATGAACTGATCATATTCATCAGCCAAAGATGATAGAATAAGATCAGTTGCCAATTCTTGACTAACAGGTGCACTTAATTTCTCAAGATGATGAATGTAACTCTTCATCTTGAGAACATGAGCACTCACGGGTGTGCCAGGAGTCATCTTGCATGAATACAATGCCTTGGTGATTCTAAACCTCTCTTGGCGTGCTTGCTCTTGAAACATAGCTTTCAGTTGAGTAAGCATATCATAGGCTTCCATTTCCTCTAAATCCTTCTGAAGGTCAGAGATCATGACGCCTAATATAAGGCATGACACATCCACAGAGTCATTGATATGCTTCGTGTAAGCATCCTTTTGAGCCTTAGGTGCAATTGCTAGTGGTTCCCTAGGGATGGGCTCTTCTAAGACATAAAGCTTTCTTTCTTGCTTCAGAACAATTCTCAAGTTCCTATACCAATCTAGGAAATTTGTTCCATTAAGCTTGTCTTTTTCTAAGATAGATCGCATAGAAAGGTTTGTGGATGGAGTAGCCATAATCTACAAGAATTATGCAATAAGGGTCAACATTCATATATTATGAGGTATTAGCTCCCACTCAAATAAATAACCCTCAATTGACGAATGGGAGAAACAAGATCCATATTTCACTAAGTCCTAAGAAAGCTTTGGCTTAACACTCAAGACTTAGTTATTTAGGTAGAAAACTCTTTTCAATTACATCACATGTAACTCTTGATGGGTTTATGTTAAAATACATCTTATGTACTGCATGTATGTAAAAACCCAATCTTATGCCCTAAGCCCAAAACCATTTTGATAGCTTAGTTAAGTTTAACCATACTTTACCTATGAATAGCACCATTATTCAAATGTCTTCCCTAGATGATCCCTACATGCCTTGATTTGGCAAAAACCCACATAAGGATAATCTAGAGATAAACATTGGTAAAGATTTATGGAAGGCATATAAACTTAAAATTATGAAGAGGGTCGTTCTTAGTACATTATGAAGGCTACTAATCCTATTAGTAAGGGTGTTTGTACTATGCTATTTCTAATCCTATACTACAACATACTTAAGTATATATATATTAGAAGTATAAAATAGTAACTTACGCATGAATATAAATATTCAAAAAATATAAATAAACACATATAACATCACCCAGAATATATAACACATAACGAACAATCAAGCGTAGGGGAAGCAGCCCCTTGCTAGGCTTGTCAGTCGACTGGAAGAGATGATAGTCGACTGGTCGACTTGTGCTAGTCGACTGGAAGAGATGATAGTCGACTGGTCGACTTGTGCTAGTCGACTGGAACCAATTTCAGTCGACTGGAATAAACGTTTTTGCTGAAACACTCATCTCCACTCTCCGATCAGTCGACTGGAAGAGGTGATAGTTGACTGGTCGACCTGTGCTAGTTGACTGGAACAAACATTTTTGCTGAAAAACTCATCTCCGCTCTCCGACCAGTCTACTGGAACACTTCCAGTTGATTGGAAGAGATGCTAGTCGACTGGAACCAATATCAGTCGACTGGAACGAACGTTTTTGCTAAAATGCTCATCTCCGCTCTCCAACCAAATGATCGAACACTTCTAGTCGACTGGAAGAGATGCTAGTCGACTGGAGTATCCTTATCCAACATGAATACTTGCGGTTTCCCATTCCAGATCCATGTCTTACATGGTGGAAACCCTAGCAGCCACCACCTTTCGGTTAAACCCTTCATGCTTGTCATATATTCTCATCAGTACCAAGATAATCAACAAATCCGAAAACAACATGCATGAAATAAAAACACTTTCGTATCACGAAACCAAAGCCGTGAGCACATGTAATCAAAACATAAATATTTTTCATCTCTACAGAATCCAAATCCGCAAACAAATGTAATCCAAACATGTATATGTTTTCGATTATACAGAAGCCAAAATCGTGAACACATGTAATCAAAAACACGATATTAACGATTTTACGAAGAACACGGATCTCGATACCCTTGTTGGATCGCGTACGGTCCGAGTATTCACAATACACTGCGGAAAAAGACCATACAACAACATGAAGTATAATCAAAATACCAAAGATGTATGAAAATGCCTTATTTTCGTGGATAGGTTGCTTCTTTTTGGATTAGAGACACCGCAAATACCTTTACGAATGCCGCATACGATTTTCTCTCGGATGACGGCTAGGATTTTGTCTCTTCTTCCTTAATCTAATGAGACCTAAGCTTCTCTATTTATAGAGAAACCCTAATTGTTACCCCCAGAATTTTTTTTTATGATAAATCAAGCATGGTTAGATTAATGGGGTAAATTAATATAGTATTTAATAAAGTTAGCATGAATTAGAATATGACATTAAATGAGTTAGGTGTTAAGAATTAATGTTAGTAAATGTATTAGTTGACTTAAATGAGTTAGATGTAGTTTAATGTGCTAGTTGGGCCTTGGGCCCAAATGAAATGAATAAAAATGAAATAAGAAAGAAGAGAGGATATATATGAAATGGGCTTAAATAATTAGTGGGCTTGAGAAGTTTAAAGAGGAAAATAAGAAGGGAGAAGAAGAAGTGAATGGGCTTTGGGCCTATGGGCTTAAGTAATGTTATTAAGGAGTATAAAAGGGGAGGAAATAAGTTAGTTAGTAGGAAAAAGAAGGAGAGTTATGAAAATTTGAAGGGAGGAGAGGGAGGATGTCGTGGAAGGAGAAAGGAGAAGGAGAAAAAAAAAAGAAAAGCATGCCTAGGTCTTGACTTTCCAAGAGTTTGAGCAAGAGTTTGAAGAAAGTTCAAGAAGGAAAAGTGTAGAGGAAGAGCTAAGCTACACTTTGAACCAAGAAACTCTTGGGTTGAGTCAAGAATCAAGGTAAGTTATGATTTCAAGTGTTAGATTTTAGTTGGGTTTTTGGTTAGAAAGACTAAGAATGGAATGGGTATAGTGATTTCCAAGTTGATTTCATGAAAGGTGTAACATGGTTTCTCAATTGAAGTGAGATTTACATGGGTTTTTTGTTTTTAATGAAGAGAGAGAAGGAAGAGAAGAGGAATAAGAGTTGTAGCAAGGAAACCAAGGATTTAGCAAGTCTTAAAGGTGGGTTCCATATTTATCTTTATATTTATGAGCAATTAACGCAAGTTGATAAATGACACTAATGAATGTTTGTTACTTGTAAGTGAGTATAAATGATTGCTATAAATGCTTGTGTTAGTTGTGGATAGATGACATTAATCATGAGTTATGTGTAAATGAAAATAATACATGTTGATGATTTGATGATGGTTGAGTTAGTATTGAATGAAGTAGCTTAAATGAGTATGAATGCACAATATGACTTATGCATGAAATGTACAATATGAAATATGCATGAAAGATAAGATTTTCAAGAAAACAGTGAATTGGACAAGAACAGTCCAATTTTATTGTTATGCATGATTGTCATGTTATGTGGGTAAGGTATAGTCCCAAGAACCGTCACGTGCACGTCGACCATGAAAAGGCTTCGCCCGCCTGCCCGATTGTTGCATAGGATGAACCATTAATTGGACTCCTCAAGATTTGCCCGTATAAGCTCATAAAATGAGACTATATGGTTTCCATGAATATGGACTTACCGAGCCATTTGATGTGTTTCATATGTGATTACATGAAATTGCAAGAATTATGAATGTTCGAATTGTGAGAAATTATGTTTATGTATTGATGAAAATTGCATGATGCATGTATTATGATTTCATTGAAAGATTGCTTAATGTGTGAATAACTAAATAGACATGCTTGTTATATAAATATAAATGTGTTACCCATGAATAAAGCTCACCCCCTCGATTCTCCAGAAATGGCGGGATCTCGAGGAGCAAGCTTAAAGGCATTTACTCCAAGAGTTTTCTTTTGGTTTTGTGATTGAAATGATTTTTGTAAAACAATGCTTTAGTTGCATTTTGAGAATGATATTGTACTTTGAAGTTTCATGTAATTGAACTTAAAATTCCCACTAAAGCATTGTATGAAATATGACATGATTTGATGGAGATGGAATGAATGAGTTATGGTTCAAAAGTGAATTCTAAACACTAATGTATAATGCTTGATTGTATGACCTTTGATCTTTTGAGATGATGCATGAGATGGCATGAATATCATATAGGTAGGTAAATGTTATGAGATTGGGATTGATGGTCATGCATGTGTAATGAAGGTGAGAATGAGGCTTGTGTGAGGTTGATTGTGCAAAGTCTTGTAGATGTGTTAAATTAGTTAGAAAATAGAGGTTAGAAGTTGAGAGTTTTGATGGTTGAAAGTTAGCAGGATGCATAAGTCTTGTTTATGAGGATAGCTTTGATGGTTGCGTAGGAATCCAGGGTTTGATGGACAGAACAATCAAGAATTGATAGAATGATAAAATAAGTTGGATGTTTGGAGTTGTTATGAAGTATTTAATAGTAGAGTAAGTGAATCTTGCAAGATTACAAGTGTATTTGGTGTTAGGAATAAGTTAGAAAGCATGGGTGAGGGTTTAAGAGGCTTTGGGGAAAAATCTCATCATTCTGGTCATTTCTTCCTCGCGGGCGCGACCTCCAAACCTCGCGGGTGCGACCATAGAAAATCAGAGGAGCCTCAACTTTTTGTTCGTCTCTTCCTCGCGGGCGCGACCCAGTTAGAGTGCGAATTTCATTTTTAGGCCTCTAATATGAGTTGTAGATCAGGATGTTTACATATTCATTGGTATAAAGATGACATCAATCCGACATCTGTAGCAAAAGTTATGGTGTTTTTACCAAAGCATGTCAAATATACATCGGGATATGAATATGAAGGATTGTTTTGATCATAACATCCTCATCAGACCTCCAAATGAAGTGATTTTTGAGCCATGGATTCATGAGACATGTAGGTACCTACCCATAAGAATTTGTGTCATTTGGAGTTAAATTGAAAGAGTTGGAATGAAATCAAGTAAAGGGTCAGTCGAGAGAGCGTGATCAAGATATGGTCACATGTTGGTATTTTGTCGATATCTTGAGTTATAGAACTCCGATTGAAGCGATCCTTGTCTTAAATTAAACAAGAGTCATAAGGCTATGATTTATAAGAGAAATCAATTTGAGATTAGGGTTAAATGAAATAAACCCTACAAGGCAAGATGATCAAGTTTCATATTTTACGGTTCAAGAGTTGGACTCCGGTAACGGGATCCAACATCTATGGTATCAGAGCGAAACTGGGTTTAGGGTTTCCTAGGAACCTTAGTGGGATTGTCTAAGGGTCAAGTCATCATGCATTTTCCTACATGAATTATATGAATTATGTGCATTGTTTTAAATGCATAACATGCAACATTGCTTTTAAATGAGTGAATTGACTTGTTTTAAATTGATTTACATGAATTGAACTTGTTTTATTTGAACTAAAGATTTTTAGTGATTTTTTTAAATTGAAGGAGTAATGCCGTCTCGAAAGAGAACTCAAGGAGCTCAATCTCGGCCCAGCTCTCTGCGCGGAAGTACGGATGAGTCGTACATTCCGCAAGATGCAGGGACCTTCCCTGTCTCCGACTCTGATGCACCAAGTGTGCAACATGAGGAGCCTCCGCCGCCTCCTCCTCAAGTGAACCCTATGGATCCCCAGTTCTTCCAAGCATTTGCTCAGGCTTTCACCTATGCCATGGGCCATGAAAGACAGGCTCAAGTGCCAGCTCCAGTAGAGAGGAGCGGCCAGTATGATTAGCTCTGGAAGTCTGGAGCAGTTGACTTCAGCGGGACTACTAATCCCGAGGAAGCCGAAGCATGGTTGAAGAGGACCGAGAGGGTCCTGAATCAGATGAAGTGTTCTGATGATGAGAAGCTCGATTATGCATCGACTTACTACAAGGGATGCCTTTGCCTTGGTGGGAGTCGGTGCCCTTGATCTGGGAAATACCTCCGTCTCGACATGGAGGGAGTTCTTAGAGGCCTTTCGGAGGAAATGTTTCTCGATGGTCTACATGCAAGAGAAGGCCAGGGAATTCTTGAATCTCACTCAGAGGGAGCTGAGTGTGGCAGATTATGAGCTGAAGTTCACTCAGTTGTCGCGATATGCAGCCAATATCGTGGCGATCAAGGCATAAATCTTAGGAAGTTTGAGGGTGGATTGCACCTAGTGATAAGGGAAAAGGTGGTAATTCACAACTTCCGTGATTACCAGCAGCTGGTTGATGCTGCTCTTCAATCAGAGAAGTTAGAGAACATCAGGGCTGAAGTGACTAAGAAGAGAAAGAGCAGAGAGCAGTTCTCCAAGAAGGGCATGAGTGCTCCAGCACCTGCAAGGAGCACCAGAACTCAACATACACAGAGTGAGGTGGGCAGCAGTGGCCCCACTCAGAGCAAACAGCCTAGGGCTATGTCAGGGCAAGCTTCAAGTGTAGCAAGCCCGGGATGGACAGAGTAGAAATCCCAGTGTGATCACTGGGAGATTTCACAAAGGGAATGTCTGCTGAAGATAGGAGCATGTTTTGGTTTGTGGCCAAAGGGGCCTGAATCAAGGATTGTCCCAGGCGGTCAGCAGAAGGGTCTCGATCTCAGCCCCAAGAAGAAGCGTAAGCAGTGGCATCTCGGCGAAGACATGATGTGGGCGATTCAGAGGCTGCAAGGAAGGCATATCCAAGCAGGGAGACCTAGAGGGCAGTGGTCGGGCACCGGCTCGGGTCTTTGCCATGACCGGGGAAGAAGCTGCACCACTCCTAAGTAGTGACGGGTATGGCTATGTTATTTGATTTACCAATTTATGTGTTGATTGATACTGGCTCCACCCATTCATTTGTATCTGCAAGTATGAATATGCATGCTGCATGTCCTGAGATTATGGATAACTTTCTGGTAGTTAGTACTCCTTTAGGGAGTAAGGTGGTGATCTGTTTGATCTACAAGAACTGTGAGCTCAACATAGACGATGCTAGGCTGTTAGTAGACTTACTACCTCTAGACCTTCAAGGGTTGGATGTCATTTTGGGGATGGATGTTATGGAGAAATACAAGGCGAAGCTAGATTGTAGTTTGAAGGAAGTAGAATTTGATCTGGGAGATGATCAGAAGATAGTTTTCAAGGGGGACAGGAAACTGCTAGTGCCGAGGATCATTTCAGCTATGTTAGCTGACAATATGATGAGCCAAGGGTGTGAGGCCTTCTTGGCGCATGTAGTAGATCCAGAAGTGAATGTGGGCAGATTAGAAGATTTTCAAGTTGTGAGGGAGTTTCCTGATGTATTTCCAGAAGAATTACCAGGGTTACCGCCGGTGAGGGAAATTGAGTTCGAAATTGATTTGATTCCCGGAACCGCGCCAATCTCCATACCACCCTACAGAATGGCTCCAGTTGAGTTGAGAGAACTCAAGGAGCAATTGCAGAAATTATTGGAGAAGCAGTTCATCAGGCCGAGTTCTTCACCTTGGGGAGCTCCGGTCCTATTTATTAGGAAGAAGGATGGAACGTGGAGGATGTGTATAGACTACAGGAAGCTTAACAAGATGACGATTCAGAACAAGTATCCGTTGCCACGGATAGATGATTTATTTGATCAGCTGCACGGAGCAAGGGTCTTTTTGAAGATTGACCTAAGATCAGGTTATCATCAACTCCAGATTCGGGAGTCTGATGTAAACAAGACAGCTTTCAGGACCCGTTACGGGCACTATGAATTCAGGGTCATGCCCTTCGGATTGACCAATGCTCCAGCTGCCTTCATGGATCTGATGAATAGGGTGTTTAATGAATTCTTAGATCGGTTTATCATTGTGTTCATTGATGACATTCGGTCTATTCTAAGGATGAAGGAGAGCATGAACGACATCTCGGGATAGTGTTGTAGAGATTGAGAGCGAAGCTATATGCCAAATTCAGAAGTGTGAATTTTGGCTACATGAAATAGTTTTCCTTGGACATGTGATTTCCGCAAAAGGATCCATGTTGATCAGAAGAAAGTAGAAGCGATGAGTGAATTGGCAAGAGCCTAAGGCGGTGAAAGAGGTAAGAAGCTTCCTAGGTTTGGCGAGGTTATTATAGGAGATTCGTGGAAGGATTCTCGATGATAGCTGCCCCTATGACTAAGTGTTAAGAAAGAATCAACAATTCATATGGAGTGAGGAATGCGGAAGAGCTTTGAGGAGCTCAAACAGTTGACAAGTGCTCCAAGATTGGTTTTGCCCAATGGAGACCAGGGTATCTGATGTCTGATGATGCTTGAGGAAGGGTTTAGGATGTGTCTTGATGAGGATGACGAGGTAATAGCCTATGCTTCACGACAGTTGAAGCGATATGAGTTAAATTATCAGACTCATGACTTGGAGTTAGCAATGTAATTTTGCCCTAAAGATTTGGAGACACTACCTATATGGGGTTCAGACTAGGATCTTCACGGACCACAAAAGTCTTAAGTACATTATGAGTCGAAAGAGTTGAATTTAAAGCGAGACGATGGTTGGAGTTGCTCGAGGACTATGACGATGATAGAGTATCATCCGAGCAAAGCGAATGTAGTGGCGGATGCTTTGAGGTGAAGTCATCCATATCTTACGTGCGGTAATCAGTTTACTTGCCTCTGTTGGAACAGATGGCCAAGTTGAAGATCGATTTAAGCGGGATGAATCGGATGGTGTTTTGCTCAATTGAGGTGAGACCTATCCTCAGGGAGAAGGTCAAGGAGTTGCAGGAGAAGGATCTGAAATTAAGTAAGCTAAGAGATGAAATTCAACATGGTAGCGATCGAGAAGTGCAAGTAAGGGATGATGGGCTAATGGTAGTGGAAGCAGGTTATGTATTCGAATGATAAGGCGATTAAGGATGAGATCGTGGATGAGGCACACAATCGCCTTATTCCATGCACCCAGCAAAGACAGAATGTACAGAAATTTAAAGGAACATTTCGGTGGAAAGGCATGAAGAGGATGTAATGAATATGTGGCGGATGTCTAGTGTGTCGACAAGTCAAGGTGAACACGGGCACCTTGAGCATGCTAAGGCCATTGTCCATTCTGAATGGAAGTGGCAAAGGATCACGATGGATTTTCCGATGGGCCCGCCTAGGACCCGTGAAGCATGATGCCATTTGGGTTATTGTTGATCGGTTGACCAAGTCGGCCCATTTTCCGCAATCAAGCAAGCAGATTCATTGCAAGTCTTAGCCAGAAGTATATTGATGAAGTGGTAAGGTTGCATGGAGTTCGGATTCCATAGTATCGACGGGGATCCTCGATTCACTTCAAATTTTGGGAAGTTTGCAGGAAGCATTAGGAACTAAATTTGAATTTCGATCGGAGTTTCATCCTCGACGGATGGTCGATCCGAGAGGACAATCCAGACTCTAGAGGGATGCTTAGAGCTTGTGTCATGGACTTTGAGGAGCATGGGATGATCATTTGTCGTTGGTCGAATTTGCTTATAACAATTCGTACCATTTGAGCATCTGAGATGGCTCCTTATGAAGCCCTTTATGGCGAAGATGCGGGACTACGATATGTTGGGATGAAGAAGGTGAGAGGAAATTAGTGGGACCAGAGTTGGTCCGGATGACGATTGAGAAAGTGGATGTAATCAAACAATGGCTTAAGGCGACCCAGGATAGAATGAAGAGTTATGCCGATGCTAATGTAAAAGAAATGGAATATGCAGTGGGTGACAAGGTGTCCCTCAAGACGTCTCCATGGAAGGGAGTTATGAGATTCGGCAAGAAGGGGAAGTTATGTAACATCCCGTCACCGATGGGATGGGTACAGTTCATTGCATTCATATTTGACATGCTCATGCATGATTTATTTATGTATAATTGGCAATGATTTTATTGGCATTCGTACGTACATACATGTATGACATATTCCGAATTGATTTGGATAAATTGAATTTGGAGATGATTAGGACTTGTGTGGAAAGTAGGTCAAATTAAGCTCGAGAATTGAATTTGAGTTAGAAATGAAAGTCAGGAAATTGAATTATGAAATTAGAGTATATGATAATGAGTTTTCTATTTTGATGATTTATAGGAATTTTCTGGAATTTTGAGACAATAGGCGGACCGAAAATTGATCAATATTTGGTTATTTGAATGTCGGTTCCGAAATTGATTATCCAATGGCACGGAAAGGTTAGAAATTTGATTTCAGGAATTAGGGTTTAGTCATTGGAATTCGGGAGAAATTAGAATTTGAAATTGGTTTGAGGTTGTTCGGAGTTGGACTTGTGGCAATCAACGTTTGCCAAACAAGCCTTAGTCCTTTTGTATATAAGCCCTATTCTTTGAATTTACCTTCCACGATTTTCTCTCCTCTTTGAAAGACATTTAGCCTTGATTTTCTTCTCCATCGTGGATCTTCCTTGTGATTCCTCCTTGCTTTTAGTTTCCTCTTCCACCCTTGAATCTTTCCCTTTGGAGTGTGTAAAGAAGAGATGAAATTGGGTTTTGTTTGGGTGATAGTCGTGGGTGTCGATGAGCTTGGATTTGAGTGATCCTTGGAGATTTGAGGTTCTTAATCAGGTAAGTTACTTCTATCTTGTCTTATATAGTTTGATTGGTTGGTTTATAGAGTTATTTGATGATTTGATTTGTATATTTGAGGAATTGTTATGTAGGGTTTCCGATTGGGTATTTTCGTTAGTTTTAGGGTTGAAATTTGGGAATAATGATTGTTTGAGGAAATAGAAGTTATGGATTAGTTGTATGATGTGTATGGAATTATTTAGGAGTAGTTTGTAAGGAGAAAATCTGGATTTAGAGTTGTTATCAGTCGAAAATCTGGAAATTTCTGGATTTTAGGCATGTCAAGTGGTTGCCTTGCATGAAGATGAAGAACAAGCCATGCATGAAGCGTGATTACTCCAGACGCCATGACGTCTTGTGAGAAAGCTTGTGATGAGGAGAAAAGCGACGTCGCGACGTCACGAATGCGTCGCCTTGTGACAAAGTAGCTTGATTCGCCAATGACGTAACGAGAAGAAAGGGAGCTTCGCATGGCGAGGATCCGATCTTCTTGAGGAATGCGAATTCAAATTGAAATTGAGGTTTTAAACAATTGGGATTTAGGCAATTGATCATTCATTTAATTATGGATTAAATTTAATTTGGAGATTATGAATTTGGGAATTAGAGTTTGAGATCGGAAATTGAATTGTGTTGAAATGTCTAACACGTATAATACGTACATTATTCGATTCATATGCATCATTGGACATTAGAATTGGTACATTTAGTAATGTTATTTATATTTTGATTGTTATAGCGGCTCCAGTGGATCACCGATTGTCCGACGTAGGCGACACTTCCCGGCAGTAGCTCGGAAGTTCTGAGGTGAGTAACCTAGTTGGTTTCTCAACCTATATGTGTTTAATTCTATGCAAATATGCCATGAGGAGTTAAGGATGGATTGTATGTGTTTGTTTTGATTGATTTCGGACCACAGGTGTCCGAAATATTTTGGCTGTGATATAGAAGTGTTAATTGTGTATAATTGTTCATAATTGGATTCAAATGGTGAGAATTAGGTATATGAAGTTTTAATGTGATGCATGTATTGGAAATTAGACATGTGCATACATGCATAACAATATGATCAGATAAAGGCAGTTGTGACCGGTGTAGCCACCGTATCCAGAGCTTTAAGCTCAACGCACAGGGCTTCGTGCCCAACGATTTTCAGAGCTTTATGCTCAACGTATTAGGTCTTTTGGAGCCCAATGTTTTCAGAGCCAATGGCTCAATGTATATGAGCTCAGGTGCACGGTCACAATAACGAAAGAAAATGAAAGAGTCACATGCACATTGCATATATGAATGTTTACATGGGAATTTTTGTGAAAGGCATATCTCCTTATAAATGTGAAATTAACTGCATGTGATATCTTGTTTATGCGATACTGTGTGATTGTTTGCCTATGCATAAGTTGGGTGGACCATCGATGATGGTTTCTCACTGAGTTCGCAAACTCACCCAACATTGCATCTATTTTTCAGGACAGCTATAGTTTGACTCCTAGCTCAAGTCGGTGAGATTTTTCTGTTTGTGTGTGTGCCGTGAGAGGAGCATGGCCTGTGTCGGTTATTGGGACCTTTGGGGATATTTATGGATGACTTATCTAGGAGCTGTGTTAGTTATTTTGGACTTAGACAGTTGTAAATATGATCGAATGGTGTATTCGGGGTTTTATGAAATGAATGAAAAGGATCTTTTGGTTTTAAAATTTAGTGAATTTGATTTTTTGCTTTCTTTATATTGATGCCATGAGGTGAATAGAAATGACCGTTTAAGTAGTGCACCTCGTCGAGGTTATGCTGCCAGATGACCTACAGGCGACCAGTGTATACTCTATGGTGGGGCGCCATGTTAAGCCCTCGGTATGTGGGTCCGTATGAAGTTTTACGTAAGATTGGGTCGTTGGCCTCTGGTTGGCATTGCCTCCGGAATTGTCGACTTCATGATGTATTCCATGTTTCCATCTTTGAGAAGGTACAGATCGATCCTTCACACCATTCGGACCTCGGAAGTTGGTGAGGATGATCGAGTTATGAAGAAATGCTGTGGCATTGCGACAAGAAGAATAAGGTCCTCGGGAACAAGATAATCAAGCTAGTCAAGGTCCTGTGGAGGAATCATGCAGTTGAAGAGGCGACGTGGGAGCCTCAGGATGCAATCAGAGCAGATACCACACCTCTTGATGAACGGTAAGAATTTCGAGGACGAAATTTTTTAAGGAGGGAGAAATGTTACCCCCAGAATTTTTTTTTATGATAAATCAAGCATGGTTAGATTAATGGGGTAAATTAATATAGTATTTAATAAAGTTAGCATGAATTAGCATATGACATTAAATGAGTTAGGTGTTAAGAATTAATGTTAGTAAATGTATTAGTTGACTTAAATGAGTTAAATGTAGTTTAATGTGCTAGTTGGGCCTTGGGCCCAAATGAAATGAATAAAAATGAAATAAGAAAGAAGAGAGGATATATATGAAATGGGCTTAAAGAATTAGTGGGCTTGAGAAGTTTAAAGAGGAAAATAAGAAGGGAGAAGAAGAAGTGAATGGGCTTTGGGCCTATGGGCTTAAGTAATGTTATTAAGGAGTATAAAAGGGGAGGAAATAAGTGACTTAGTAGTAAAAAGAAGGAGAGTTACGAAAATTTAAAGGGAGAAGAGGGAGGATGTCGTGGAAGGAGAAAGGAGAAGGAGAAAAAAAAAAGAAAAGCATGCCTAGGTCTTGACTTTCCAAGAGTTTGAGCAAGAGTTTGAAGAAAGTTAAAGAAGGAAAAGTGTAGAGGAAGAGCTAAGCTACACTTTGAACCAAGAAACTCTTGGGTTGAGTCAAGAATCAAGGTAAGTTATGATTTCAAGTGTTAGATTTTAGTTGGGTTTTTGGTTAGAAAGACTAAGAATGGAATGGGTATAGTGATTTCCAAGTTGATTTCATGAAAGGTGTAACATGGTTTCTCAATTGAAGTGAGATTTACATGGGTTTTTTGTTTTTAATGAAGAGAGAGAAGGAAGAGAAGAGGAACAAGAGTTGTAGCAAGGAAACCAAGGATTTAGCAAGTCTTAAAGGTGGGTTCCATATTTATCTTTATATTTATGAGCAATTAACGCAAGTTGATAAATGACACTAATGAATGTTTGTTACTTGTAAGTGAGTATAAATGATTGCTATAAATGCTTGTGTTAGTTGTGGTTAGATGACATTAATCATGAGTTATGTGTAAATGAAAATAATACATGTTGATGATTTGATGATGGTTGAGTTAGTATTGAATGAAGTAGCTTAAATGAGTATGAATGCACAATATGACTTGTGCATGAAATGTACAATATGAAATATGCATGAAAGATAAGATTTTCAAGAAAACAGTGAATTGGACAAGAACAGTCCAATTTTATTGTTATGCATGATTGTTATGTTATGTGGGTAAGGTATAGTCCCAAGAACCGCCACGCACGTCGACCATGAAAATGCTTCACTACTTTGCCCGATTGTGGCATAGGATGATCCATTAATTGGACTCCTCAAGATTTGCCCATATAAGCTCATAAAATGAGACTCTATGGTTGCCATGAATATGGACTTACCGAGCCATTTGATGTGTTTCATATGTGATTACATGAAATTGCAAGAATTTTGAATGTTCGAATTGTGAGAAATTATGTTTATGTATTGATGAAAATTGCATGATGCATGTATTATGATTTCATTGAAAGATTGCTTAATGTGTGAATAACTAAATAGACATGCTTGTTATATAAATATAAATGTGTTACCCATGAGTTTAAAGCTCACCCCTCAATTCTCCAGAAATGGCGGGATCCCGAGGAGCAAGCTTAAAGGCATTTACTCCAAGAGTTTTCTTTTGGTTTTGTGATTGAAATGATTTTTGTAAAACAATGCTTTAGTTGCATTTTGAGAATGATATTGTACTTTGAAGTTTCATGTAATTGAACTTAAAATGCCCACTAAAGCATTGTATGAAATATGTCATGATTTGATGGAGATGGAATGAATGAGTTATGGTTCAAAAGTGAATTCTAAACACTAATGTATAATGCTTGATTGTATGACCTTTGATCTTTTGAGATGATGCATGAGATGGCATGAATATCATATAGGTAGGTAAATGTTATGAGATTGGGATTGATGGTCATGCATGTGTAATGAAGGTGAGAATGAGGCTTGTGTGAGGTTGATTGTGCAAAGTCTTGTAGATGTGTTAAATTTGTTAGACAATAGAAGTTAGAAGTTGAGAGTTACGATGGTTGAAAGTTAACAGGATGCATAAGTCTTGTTTATGAGGATAGCTTTGATGGTTGCGTAGGAATCTAGGGTTTGATGGACAGATCAATCAAGAATTGATAGAATGATAAAATAAGTTGGATGTTTGGAGTTGTTATGAAGTATTTAATAGTAGAGTTAGTGAATCTTGAAAGATTACAAGTGTATTTGGTGTTAGGAATAAGTTAGAAAGCATGGGTGAGGGTTTAAGAGGCTTTGGGGAAAAATCTCATCATTCTGTTCATTTCTTCCTCGCGGGCGCGAGCTCCATACCTCGCGGGCGTGACCATAGAAAATCAGAGGAGCCTCAACTTTCTGTTCGTCTCTTCCTCGCGGGCGCGACAGAAGTAAATCGCGGGCGCAACCCAGTTAGAGTGCGAATTTCATTTTTAGGCCTCTAATATGAGTTGTAGATCAGGATGTATACATACTGATTGGTATAAAGATGACATCAATCCGACATCTGTAGCAAAAGTTATGGCGTTTTTACCAAAGTATGTCAAATATACATCGGGATATGAATATGAAGGATTGTTTTGATCATAACTTCCTCATCAGACCTCCAAATGAAGTGATTTTTGAGCCATGGATTCATGAGACATGTAGGTACCTACCCATAAGAATTTGTGTCATTTGGAGTTAAATTGAAAGAGTTGGCATGAAATCAAGTAAAGGGTCAGTCGAGAGAGCGTGATCGAGATATGGTCACATGTTGGTATTTTGTCGATATCTTGAGTTATAGAACTCCGATTGAAGCAATCCTTGTCTTAAATTAAACAAGAGTCATAAGGCTATGATTTACAAGAGAAATCAATTTGAGATTAGGGTTAAATGAAATAAACCCTACAAGGCAAGATGATCAAGTTTCATATTTTACGGTTCAAGAGTTGGACTCCGGTAATGGGATCCAACACTAATCCCATTTAGGCCCCATTAAGTTTCGGCCCATTATATCATATATAATAAAAGCCCGACAACTTAATTCGATCTAGCCCAATAAATATATCTAAATATATTTATTCAACACCTAAAAAATTAGGCCCAAGAGAATAAGCCCATATCACATTACTCTTTGTGTGCGACCCTGTAGGCTCATTTGATGTTGGCAATGGGCTTGATCACACTTCAAGGTCCATAAGTCATTAGTGGCCTCTAGCAAGACATTATGACTACCCAAATCAAAGGAGGATCGATAATCTTATTTAACCTGTAACTATGGTTATAGGCTCAGTCCTTTTGTAACATGATATCAAGATTAATCACAAGGCATGGTACATGTCAACCTTTGATTAATCATAGTTTCTTGATCCCCAAGTTGACTGATTATAACAAATGAAATTGATGACTCTTCATCAATTCATTTGAGAACGACCATGCATTTCTTCAGTCACACTTGTCAAGAGGCCCAAATGATATCTCTCTCATTTAAGAGAGGTACAAATCCCATCTACGTCATTCACATCCCTCCGCATAATTAATTTAGTGTCCAACATAAGACTATTTGTTATTCGGTTAAAAATAACTTAGTCTAATATCAAAACACTAAATTCCTCATGTAGGGAACCATGATGACTTCAGGTCAAAGGACTAAAGTCAAACCATATAAAGAATCACTAATGACATGAAACTATGTAGTATTCTTTATGTGGGTCGGTCCAATATATGTTCTCTAACATATATCTATGTTTCTGATTTGATATCTCATATCCATGATCAGTAAAACGTGATCATCAATCAGAACACATACTAGTCTTAATTCATTATTGTTCCACCAATAATGATTGACCAGGGACAATCTGGAATAGTGTTATAACGCTTATGGTTTTACTATCAAGTCACATACTTGATGACATAAGTCTAATACTATTCATGGAATGTAAATCACATTACATAAACGAAATACATGCATATATGAAAGGAATACCTCATAATATATTATCAACAAGTCATAATGTTAATACATGAATCACAAATATCCATTGGCCTAGGGCACACTACTAATAATCTCCCACTTGCACTAGGCCTAATCGGTCAGATATCTAATACCCGTAGACCTCGTATGACTCTCATGTTTAGGCTGTAGAAGAGGCTTAGTAAGTGGATCGACAATGTTGTCATCTGTGCCCACTTGCATATCTTCACGTCTCCTCTCCCAATGATCTCTCTAATCAGATGGAAACGTCTGAGTATATGTTTGGATCTATGATGCGAGTTTGGTTCCTTGGCCTGTGCTATAGCCCCATTATTATCACAGTAAAGGTCTATAGGACTTGCAATGCTAGGAATAACTCCAAGCTCAGTAATGAACTTCCTGATCCATACAGCTTCCTTAGCTGCATCCGAGGCAGCAATGTACTCAGCTTCAGTTGTAGAATTAGCAACAGTGTCTTGCTTTGAACTTTTTCAGCTCACTGCACCTCCATTCAAATAAAACATAAAACCTGATTGCGATCTAAAATCATCTATGTCAGACTGAAAACCAGCATCAGTGTAACCATTTACAACGAGCTCTCCTTCAAGTCCTCCATAGACTAGGAACATATCCTTAGTTCTTCTCAAGTACTTAAGGATATTCTTAACTGCTATCCAGTGACTCTCACCATAATTAGATTGGTATCTACTTGTTAAGCTCAAAGAATATGAGACATCTAGTCGAGTAAATAACATGGCATACATGATAGATCCAATTGCTGATGCATATGGAATCTTACTCATGCGCTCAAGCTCTTTACCTAAAGTAGGACAATCCTTCTTAGAAAGCTTGATTCCAAGTGACATAGGCAAGAATCCTCTCTTGGAATCTTGCATACTGAACCTTTTCAGTATCTTATCTATGTATGTACTCTGACTTAGGCCTATAAGCTTTCTTGATCTATTTCTATAGATTTTAATGCCTAAAACATAGGCAGCCTCACCTAAGTCTTTCATTGAGAAACGTTTCCTTAACCAAATCTTGACACTCTGTAAGGTTGGAATATCGTTTCCAATGAGCAGTATGTCATCAACATATAAAGCTAAAAAGACAACAGCACTCTCACTAACCTTTTTGTAAACACAAGGTTCATCTTCATTCTTGATGAATCCTAACTCTTTGACAACTTCATCAAAACGAAGATTCCAGCTTCTTGATGCTTACTTCAATCCATAAATGGATCTTTGAAGCTTGACACCTTTCCGAATTCTTAGGATGGACAAAACCCTCAGGTTGTATCATATATACATCCTCAAGTAAGTTTCCATTAAGGAAAGCCGTTTTGACATCCATTTGTCATATCTCATAATCGTAGTATGCAGCTATGGCAATAAGAATTCTAATGGATTTGATCATGACCACTGGAGAAAATGTCTCATCATAATCAATTCCATGAACTTGTCGATAACCTTTAGCAACAAGTCTTGCTTTATAAGTGTGCACATTTCCATCCATGTCGAGTTTTTTTTTGAAAACCCACTTACATCCAATGGTCTTCAAGCCATCAGACAGATCAATCACAGTCCAAACTTGATTGTCATACATGGATTGCATCTCTACTTTCATGGCCTCTAACCATTTAGCAGATTCTGGACTTTCCATAGCTTCTTGATAGGTTGTGGGCTCATTATGATCGATGAGCATCACATTATCATCATCAGTAACGAGAAATCCATATCTCTCGGGCTCATGACGAATCCTATCAGATCTACGTAGGCCTTGTGTTGTTGAAGGCTGCTCATCAACAGCTTGTGAGCTCGCTTCAATCTCCTTTTCAGGCTCAATGTTATTTTGTGAACCTTGAATTTTTGCAAGTTGTACTTTACTCCCACTATTTCCTTTGGAAACAAATTCCTTCTCTAAGAAAAAACCATTTCGAGCAACAAACACTTTGTTCTCTGATGGGATGTAAAAGCAATATCCTTTAGTTTCCTTAGGATATCCCACAAAATAACATTTTTCAGATTTGGGTACCAACTTGTCGGCAATTGGACGCTTCACATGAGCCTCACAACCCTAAATCTTTAGAAAAGATAAATTGGGACGCTTCCCAGTCCATATCTCATAAGGTGTCTTTTCTACAGCCTTTGAAGGAATACGGTTCAATATGAATGATCTTTGTTTCTAAAGCATAGCCCATAAATATTTTGGAAGATTAGTTTGACTCATCATTGATCGAACCATATCTAATAGAGTTCGATTTCTCCTTTCAGAAAACATCATTCCATTGAGGAGTTCCTGGAGGAGTCAATTGTGAAACAATTCCACAATCCTTAAGATAATCATCAAACTCTTTGCTTAAGTATTCACCTCCTCGATCAGATCGAAGGATTTTAATTGTCTTGCCAAGCTGATTTTGTACTTCATTCTTATACTGTTTGAACTTTTCAAAAGATTCAGATTTGTGCTTCATTTAATAGACATACCTATATCTACTGAAGTCATCTAAAAAAGTAATGAAATACAAATAACCTCTCTTTCAGCTCTTCCAAATAGAGTTTGCAGTTCCTTTTCCAATGACCAGGTTCATTGCAATGAAAGCAAACTCCCTCCTTGGGTGCCTTAATCTTAGCTTTGGGCTTGGGCTTGGACTTAGCTACTTTAACTTTGTCCTTTGTTGTGCCCTTCTTCTTGAAACCTTTTCCTCTTGAACCACAAGAACTTCATTGATGGTCTTAACCTTTCCCTTTAAGTTCTCTTGACAGTTTTCAGCATCCCATGCAATTCATCAATGGACTTCTCCATATTATGCATGTTGTAGTTAAGAATGAACTGATCATATTCATCACCAAAGATGATAGAATAAGATCGATTGCAAATCTTAACTAACAGTAAGATTAATTTCTCAAGATGATGAATGTAACTCTTCATCTTGAGAACATGAGCACTCACGGGTGTGCCAGGAGTCATCTTGCATGAATACAATACCTTGGTGGTTCTAAACCTCTCTTGGCGTGCTTGCTCTTGAAACATAGCTTTCAGTTGAGTAAGCATGCCATAGGCTTCCATTTCCTCTAAATCCTTCTGAAGGTCAGAGATCATGACGCCTAATATAAGGCATGACACATCCGTAGAGTCATTGATATGCTTCGTGTAAGCATCCTTTTAAGCCTTAGGTGCAATTGCTGGTGGTTCCTCAGGGATGGGCTCTTCTAAGACATAAAGCTTTCTTTCTTGCTTCAGAATAATTCTCAAGTTCCTATACCAATCTAGGAAATTTGTTCCATTAAGCTTTTCTTTTTCTAAGATAGATCGCATAAAAAGGTTTGTGGAAGGAGTAGCCATAATCTACAAGAATTATGCAATAAGGGTCAACATTCATATATTATGAGGTATTAGCTCCCACTCAAATAAATAACCCTCAATTGACGAATGGGAGAAACAAGATCCATATTTCACTAAGTCCTAAGAAAGCTTTGGCTTAACGCTCAAGACTTAGTTATTTAGGTAGAAAACTCTTTTCAATTACATCACATGTAACTCTTGATGGGTTTATGTTAAAATACATCTTATGTACTGCATGTATGTAAAAACCCAATCTTATGCCCCAAGCCCAAAACCGTTTTGATAGCTTAGTTAAGTTTAACCATACTTTACCTATGAATAGCACCATTATTCAAATGTCTTCCCTAGATGATCCCTACATGCCTTGCTTTGGCAAAAACCCACATAAGGATAATCTAGAGATAAACATTGGTAAAGATTTATGGAAGGCATATAAACTTAAAATTATGAAGAGGGTCGTTCTTAGTACATTATGAAGGCTACTAATCCTATTAGTAAGGGTGTTTGTACTATGCTATTTCTAATCCTATACTACAACATACTTGAGTATATATATATTAGAAGTATAGAATATTAACTTATGCATGAATATAAATATTCAAAAAATATAAATAAACACATGTAACATCACCCAGAATATATAACACATAACGAACAATCAAGCGTAGGGAAGCAAATTCATTTGGGCTTGTCGATCATTGGAAGAGATGATAGTCGACTGGTCGACTTGTGCTAGTCGACTGGAACAAATGTTTTTGCTGAAACACTCATCTCCACTCTCCGATTAGTCGACTGGAAGAGATGATAGTCGACTGGTCGACCTGTGCTAGTCGACTGGAACAAACGTTTTTGCTGAAAAACTCATCTCCGCTCTCCAACCAGTCGACTGGTGTTGGACCCCGAATTTTTGGTGAAAATTAGAATATTAAAATGATTTTAAATGAGAAAGAAATTAGTGAGACAATTTATGAATTTAAGAAAATTTGATGAAATTAAGAAAAATTTATGAGAAATGAATTGTTTAATTTTGAGAACTTTGATATTTAAGTGAACTTATATGGATTATGAGAGGAAAGTAGATGAGTTGATTGAAATGAAGTTAAATAGCAAGAATTAAAAAGAAAAAGTGTGAAAATTTGAAGAATTTAGAAAGTTTGACTTTTTGGAGAGAGAATGTTTGACTTAAGAGTTGACTTTTGTTTGAGGCAAAATTTGAGAAAATTGTCTTCTGGAAACTTGTAGTTTATGTCAAGATCTTTTCGTAGACATAAAGTTTGATATTTTTCGATATCGGGAGTGAGAGTTACGATCAGTCAAAGTTGGCTTGGAAGTATGACTTTTAGGGTAAAAAGTTGACTTTTTGATTTAGGTCAAATTCGAGAAAATGATCAACGTGAAACTTGTAGCCTCTGTCGAGAGCTTTTCGTGGACATAAAGTTTGCTATTTTTCGATGTCGGGATTGGGAGATATGATTTTCAGAAGATATGCTTTGTTTTGAAAATGTTAATAAGTATAGATTTGCATGTGCTATACTTCGAGGCCACTCGTCGTATAGATTTAGTCTGAATTGGAATAAGTGGTCTTAATGAAAGTTGGAGCTTGTATTTCGATCTTTCCGACGCCCTAAAGTATGTAATTTTTCGAGATCGGGGCAAGGAGTTATGAGCGATTAAAAATTGGAAGTTGTTTAGAAAAAGCTGATTACGACAGAATCTTTGAGTGGAAATTTGACTTCTTTGGAAGCCAATTAGATTTTTCTGTTCTTCAGGGAAGTTGTAGAGCATCCTTTTACCTTTCCATAGAAACCAAATTCGTCAAATTCCGAGTTCGGAATTAAGAGATATGATTTTTGAAAAATTCAGTTATAAGTGGGTATTTAAGGTTTTGAAAATTTTGCTTGAACTCCGACCCTTTTGCAATCTTTTGTTATAATTCCTTCATCTGACATCCGATTAACTCGATTCTTGAAGTGTTGAATTCCTAAGAAAATTACGTTCATTTTTTTATGAAGATTTATGATTTTTAGGAGATTAAATGGAAAGAGATTGATTGAACCAAAGTAAGAGATGGGTTATGGGTTATAAGTTGGATAATTTTCTGAACATGGTTCAGTATTTTGCAATTTTCGGGAGTTATACAACTCCGATTGAGTTGATTCTTGAGGGAAAATAAAGTTAAGATATGGGGCTACAAATCATGCGAAGGATCTAAATTTAATTGCATCCCTAAGATTGTCAAATTCTGGACTGAAGTTATGTTAAAGTTCAGTTCGGATTTTGTCTTGAGTTAGTTAGTATTTCGGCCATAACTTCTTCGTTTTAGATCCGAATTGAGCGCCGTCAGTGGCGTTGGATTCGTAAGATCGAGAGGAACAATTTTCAGGAAGAAATTTTGTCCAAATTATTTCGTTTAGCTGCTCAAATTCTGGACGCAAGGTATCAGATTTTTCAAATGGAAGTGAAGGGGCAAACTTGGAAATAGGCTAATAAGAGAAGGGCAAATTGGTCTTTTACCTACCATTTAATGACCTGGCATAGAAAGACAAGGGGCTGTCATTTTTGTGTCCAGCAACCCATAAAAATAGGACAAAAATGGAAGAAAGAAAACGAAATAAGAGAGGGAGAGAAGAGTGGAGAATCGATGGTGAGATGAGAAGAAGGAGAAGAAGAGGGAGCTGATAAGGTGTCGGTTTTTATGGGTTCCAAGGGGGTTTTTCGAGATGGTTCAAGAGGGAATGGAAGGAAGATGATGAAAGTTCATTTCCAAGCTTGGAGATGTCGAAAATGGTAGAGAGAGAGGTAAGGTTGAAAGTTTCTAAGTTGAGATTTGATGAATTTTTGGTTTGGAAATAATGGAAAATGGTATGGGTTGAGGTTTGTTAAGTTCAATTTTAGTGATAGCATGGTTTAGATTGATTAATTTTGGATTATTGTGATTTGGGTTTATGCCCAATTTTTAGGATTTGGGGTTTTTGAAAATTGATGCTTTAGAAAGCTTAGAAATATGATGGAATTGGGTTTCTCTGAGTTAATTTTGAGAATTTTGATGTTTATGATGTTGAATTTTGATGTTTATGGTTTAGGAAATTTTAATTGGATGAAAGAAGGAAGCTTTGGAGAAATTGAAGTATGGATCAAGATTCTAGCATGGAATTGAGGTGGGTGATGTATTTATACTTTGAATTATAAGTTTTGTATGAAGTTTTGAGAAATCAAGAATGAAAATGTTTGGAAAAATTATTGTTTACGTTTGAAAACCAAGAAGATGATACAATATGTGAAATTTGATGTTTTAGAAATGATTACATAAATTATAAAAATCGTTTTGGATAATTTGATAAAATTGATAAAATTTCTGAAATTTTCTTTAGTTCTGAAAGAAATGATAAATTATGAAAAAATGTTACATTTATTGATTTGAAAGCTTAATTAAGAAAGTGTTATTTTATGATCTTTGAGATTTCAAAGGAAATTGAGATTTCAAAGGAAACTATGATTTTGAAAGAAAAAAAGGATTTCAAAATTTATTAAGGAATTATTATCCCTTATGTTTGAATTACTTACGTAAATTGTTTTGTTTCGGACAATTTAAAGAAAATGAGTCAATTGATAATCTTCCTTGATTTTTAAATGTTTTGATAAAAATGAAGTAATTGTTAAATTACATGTTTTGATTGTTTTGATAAATGGATTACTTCCAAAAAGATTTGCATTCTTTGTCGAGTAATTCTTTGTGTTGTGGCGATTTCAAATGTTGGTTCTGAAGTGGTTTGAAAAATTAGAATTTTCGAATATTGTTGAAAATGTTTGAAAATTTTGGGATTTCCGAATACGTTCGGAATTAGTTATAAAATAGTGGTTATAAAAGTGTTGAAACGTGATGATTTCCGGATGTTTTGGGAATTGTATAAAAATATCGTTTAGGCAAATGTTTAAAAAAACAAATCTGATTTCCGAATATTTTATGAGGGTTATAAAGAAAGGTTATGATTTTTGACTATTCTGAATTCGTTATAAAGTAGTGATTATGTAAATGGTTGAGAATGAAATGCTTGATTTCAAATGTTTTTAAGCTTTGTTGCAAGTTATGAATGTTTGATAAATTAGGAAATTTATGAAATTATGAAAAATAATACAAAGGTTCAAATTCTTGTTTTCAATTGCTTTGTGAAATTGATTGAAAAAGTTGGACATTATTGAATTTTAATTGTTTCCAATGGTTTGGAAAATGTTACGAGTTTTAAAATGCAAAACATTACGAAATTCGATGATTTTGTAATGATTTAAGAAATTGTTTAATTTGTTCGATTTGTTATTTTCGATAGATTTGAGAATTTATGAAGAGGGTTTGGATGATTAGAATAAAATGTTTTAATTGTTTACATTCTTCGATTTTGAATGATATGAGAAAATTGAGAAAATTGTTCAATGAAATGTTTTGAATGATTTGATTAATTGATGAAGTTTTAGAATGAATTGATAATTATGATTTTAAGGAATTACTAGGATGCTTGCATTCTTTGTGTTTAAATGTGTAAGATTCTAACCTGAGAATCGCATTTTGTTTAAATGTCTTGGAAATTGTGCATTCTTGAATGCTTGAGAATGTATCATGTAATTGCTACGTGAAATTATGTGTAATTGTGAATGTCAGTGTGTCTAGTTAGACACGATTTGAAAAGATTTTGAAATGTGCCTTCGGGCAATCCGAATTTTTGTTTTCGATTTTATGCATTATGTGGGTTTGGTTAGGTCCCCTCCGTATGAGTCAGTGCACTGTCTCTCTCTGATAGCCTTCTCCCAGCTGCCCGCAAGTGGCTTAAGAGTTTCGAATTTCGGACTCCTCCGTTTACGACTGCACAGAACCGCTATGAGGGAACGTGCAGTTCGTTTTGTTAGGACCTACTCAAACCATTTAATGTGTTATGTGTTTTGTGTTGGATGTCGCGGTATAACCCGCAAACACATGCCGTAGTATAACCTGCAAACACCTACGGGTGGGGTGTGGGGTCCAACATCAAACCATTCTGTTATGTTATATGTTTTTTTGAATTTTGTTTATGTACGTGACACTTCTTTTATGTGATGTATTCATATTTAAAATTGTACATGATTTGTGAAAAGTTTGAGAATTTGAGAAATGAGAGTGTTTTGTCAATCATGAAATTTCGGAAACTGTTTATGAATGTTTTGAAAATAAATGAAGATGTTGAGAATAATCTTAGAAAATGTTGATGAAGGTTTATGAATGTCTTGAAAAGTTTGAAAATGAGTTTTTGAATAAAATTTTCGAATGGGAAAGGTTTGAAAATTTGAAAAGACAATTTTCGCTTATGTTTCATTAATAAATATGTTACCCATTGAGTTATCAAGCTCACCCCCCTTTCATCCCCAGCTCTAGGTTTCGAGCAGGAGATCGGATGAATGCAGTCAAGACGTCAGTTCGACATTTATATGTTTTTGTAATTTGTATATGGCTTGGAATGCCATTTATGCGTATGAAGTATTTAGTTCTTGATGTATTCGAATTTATGTATGATTATGGATATGGGATTATGTAAGCAGATCATGGTAGTTTATATGAATATGAGTGGTTTGAATCGAATTATGAATTGGTATTTTGATTTTGAGATATGTGTAAATAAGGTTATTTATGATGATGGAATTGGATTAAGAATTATTGAAGTGTTAGGTAGATGTGTGTTCTCACGGACGTTAGGATGCTTGGACGGGAGGTCCGATGACTCTGTATGAATGGTTGAGATTATAGAAGTGTGTTTTGATTTGCATAAATTTTGGGCTGTCAAAATACAGTAGTTATGCTGCCGATTTTGAGAAAATCGGGTTATGGCAAAGTTATAATAGGAATAAGAGTTTTAAGATGGGATTAAGATCGTGCGATTAAAAGTGAATTGAGCTTATGGAAAAGGTTAGTGAGTTTGGAATGGTTAAATTTCCAAATGGGAAATTGAATTGTTTTGAGTTGTAGGTGATTGATTAAAGAGAAAAGGAATGATTAATAAAAATGAAAAAAAAAATAGACCGGATTTGGAATGTCTTAGTGTTTCCAATGCAATCAGTTTGCTATGCTTTGTGTTTGAAACAGATGTCGATGTTGGTTTCAGTTTGAATATTTCGCTTGTCTCCGCTTTGTTATTCGTATTTCAATTCACGACTTTCCGCACTTTGTTTCACTTTTTTGTTTCCGTTTTTCGGTTGGGATCCGGTTTTCGGATCGATTCCCAACAACTGGAACACTTCCAGTCGACTGGAAGAGATGCTAGTCGACTAGAACCAATATCAGTCGACTGGAACGAACGTTTTTGCTAAAATGCTCATCTCCGCTCTCCAACCAGTCGACTGGAACACTTCTAGTCGACTGGAAGAGATGCTAGTCGACTGGAGTATCCTTATCCAACATGAATACTTGCGGTTTCCCATTCCAGATCCATGTCTTACATGGTGGAAACCCTAACAGCCACCACCTTTCGGTCAAACCCTTCATGCTTGTCATATATTCTCATCAGTACCAAGATAATCAACAAATCCGAAAACAACATGCATGAAATAAAAACACTTTCGTATCACGAAACCAAAGCCGTGAGCACATGTAATCAAAACAAACATATTTTTCATCTCTACAGAATCCAAATCCGCAAACAAATGTAATCCAAACATATATATTTTCGATTATCTGAAGCCAAAATCGTGAACACATGTAATCAAAACACGATATTAACGATTTTACAGAAGAACCTGGCTCTGATACCACTGTTGGATCGCGTACGGTCCGAGTATTCACAATACACTGCGAAAAAAGACCATACAACAATATGAAGTATAATCAAAATACCAAAGATGTATGAAAATACCTTATTTTCGTGGATAGGTTGCTTCTTTTTCGGATTCCGAGACACTGCAAATACCTTTTCGAACGTCGCACGATTTTTCTCTCGGATGACGGCTAGGATTTTGTCTCTTCTTCCTTAACCTAATGAGACCTAAGCTTCTCTATTTATAGAGAAACCCTAATTGTTACCCCCAGAATTTTTTTTTATGATAAATCAAGCATGGTTAGATTAATGGGGTAAATTAATATAGTATTTAATAAAGTTAGCATGAATTAGCATATGACATTAAATGAGTTAGGTGTTAAGAATTAATGTTAGGAAATGTATTAGTTGACTTAAATGAGTTAGATGTAGTTTAATGTGCTAGTTGGGCCTTGGGCCCAAATGAAATAAGAAAGAAGAGAGGATATATATGAAATGGGCTTAAAGAATTAGTGGGCTTGAGAAGTTTAAAGAGGAAAATAAGAAGGGAGAAGAAGAAGTGAATGGGCTTTGGGCCTATGGGCTTAAGTAATGTTATTAAGGAGTATAAAAGGGGAGGAAATAAGTGAGTTAGTAGGAAAAAGAAGGAGAGTTACGAAAATTTAAAGGGAGAAGAGGGAGGATGTCGTGGAAGGAGAAAGGAGAAGGAGAAAAAGAAAAGAAAAGCATGCCTACTTTCCAAGAGTTTGAGCGAGAGTTTGAAGAAAGTTCAAGAAGGAAAAGTGTAGAGGAAGAGCTAAGCTACACTTTGAACCAAGAAACTCTTGGGTTGAGTCAAGAATCAAGGTAAGTTATGATTTCAAGTGTTAGATTTTAGTTGGGTTTTTGGTTAGAAAGACTAAGAATGGAATGGGTATAGTGATTTCCAAGTTGATTTCATGAAAGGTGTAACATGGTTTCTCAATTCAAGTGAGATTTACATGGGTTTTTATTTTAATGAGAGAGAGAAGGAAGAGAAGAGGAACAAGAGTTGTAGCAAGGAAACCAAGGATTTAGCAAGTCTTAAAGGTGGGTTCCATATTTATCTTTATATTTATGAGCAATTAACGCAAGTTGATAAATGACACTAATGAATGTTTGTTACTTGTAAGTGAGTATAAATGATTGCTATAAATGCTTGTGTTAGTTGTGGTTAGATGACATTAATCATGAGTTATGTGTAAATGAAAATAATACATGTTGATGATTTGATGATGGTTGAGTTAGTATTGAATGAAGTAGCTTAAATGAGTATGAATGCACAATATGACTTATGCAAGAAATGTACAATATGAAATATGCATGAAAGATAAGATTTTCAAGAAAACAGTGAATTGGACAAGAACAGTCCAATTTTATTGTTATGCATGATTGTTATGTTATGTGGGTAAGGTATAGTCCCAAGAACCGTCACGTGCACGTCGACCATGAAAAGGCTTCGCCCGCCTGCCCGATTGTGGCATAGGATGATCCATTAATTGGACTCCTCAAGATTTGCCCATATAAGCTCATAAAATGAGACTATATGGTTGCCATGAATATGGACTTACCGAGCCATTTTATGTGTTTCATATGTGATTACATGAAATTGCAAGAATTATGAATGTTCGAATTGTGAGAAATTATGTTTATGTATTGATGAAAATTGCATGATGCATGTATTATGATTTCATTGAAAGATTGCTTAATGTGTGAATAACTAAATAGACATGCTTGTTATATAAATATAAATGTGTTACCAGCGGAGCGAAAGCTCACCCCCCTCAATTCTGCAAGAAATGAGCAGGATCCCGAGGAGCAAGCTTAAAGGCATTTACTCCAAGAGTTTTCTTTTGGTTTTGTGATTGAAATGATTTTTGTAAAACAATGCTTTAGTTGCATTTTGAGAATGATATTGTACTTTGAAGTTTCATGTAATTGAACTTAAAATGCCCACTAAAGCATTGTATGAAATATGACATGATTTGATGGAGATGGAATGAATGAGTTATGGTTCAAAAGTGAATTCTAAACACTAATGTATAATGCTTGATTGTATGACCTTTGATCTTTTGAGATGATGCATGGGATGGCATGAATATCATATAGGTAGGTAAATGTTATGAGATTGGGATTGATGGTCATGCATGTGTAATGAAGGTGAGAATGAGGCTTGTGTGAGGTTGATTGTGCAAAGTCATGTAGATGTGTTAAATTAGTTAGACAATAGAAGTTAGAAGTTGAGAGTTATGATGGTTGAAAGTTAGCAGGATGCATAAGTCTTGTTTATGAGGATAGCTTTGATGGTTGCGTAGGAATCTAGGGTTTGATTGACAGATCAATCAAGAATTGATAGAATGATAAAATAAGTTGGATGTTTGGAGTTGTTATGAAGTATTTAATAGTAGAGTAAGTGAATCTTGCAAGATTACAAGTGTATTTGGTGTTAGGAATAAGTTAGAAAGCATGGGTGAGGGTTTAAGAGGCTTTGGGGAAAAATCTCATCATTCTGGTCATTTCTTCCTCATGGTATGAGCTCCATACTCATGGTATGACCATAGAAAATCAGAGGAGCCTCAACTTTCTGTTCGTCTCTTCCTCGCGGGCGCGACAGAAGTAAATCGCGGGCGCGACCCAGTTAGAGTGCAAATTTCATTTTTAGGCCTCTATTATGAGTTGTAGATCAGGATGTGTACATATTGATTGGTATAAAGATGACATCAATCCGACATCTGTAGCAAAAGTTATGGCATTTTTACCAAAGTATGTCAAATATACATCGGGATATGAATATGAAGGATTGTGGATCATAACTTCCTCATCAGACCTCCAAATGAAGTGATTTTTGAGCCATGGATTCATGAGACATGTAGGTACCTACCCATAAGAATTTGTGTCATTTGGAGTTAAATTGAAAGAGTTGGCATGAAATCAAGTAAAGGGTCAGTCGAGAGAGCGTGATCGAGATATGGTCACATATTGGTATTTTGTCGATATCTTGAGTTATAGAACTCCGATTGAAGCGATCCTTGTCTTAAATTAAACAAGAGTCATAAGGCTATGATTTACAAGAGAAATCAATTTGAGATTAGGGTTAAATGAAATAAACCCTACAAGGCAAGATGATCAAGTTTCATATTTTATGGTTCAAGAGTTGGACTCTGGTAACGGGATCCAACACTAATCCCATTTAGGCCCCATTAAGTTTCGGCCCATTATATCATATATAATAAAAGCCCGACAATTTAATTCGATCTAGCCCAATAAATATATCTAAATATATTTATTCAACACCTAATAAATTAGGCCCAAGAGAATAAGCCCAGATCACATTACTCTTTGTGTGCGACCCTGTAGGCTCATTTGATGTTGGCAATGGGCTTGATCACACTTCAAGGCCCATAAGTTATAAGCGGCCTTTAGCAAGACATTATGACTACCTAAATCAAACGAGGATCGATAATCCGATTTAACCTGTAACTATGGTTATAGGCTCAGTCCTTTTGTAACACGATATCAAGATTAATCACAAAGCATGGTACATGTCAACCTTTGATTAATCATAGTTTCTTGATCCCCAAGTTGGTGATTATAACAAATGACATTGATGACTCTTCATCAATTCATTTGAGCACGACCATGCATTTCTTCATCACACTTGTCAAGAGGCCCAAATGATATCTCTCTCATTTAAGAGAGGTACAAATCTCATCTACGTCATTCACATCCCTCCGCATAATTAATTTAGTGTCCAACATAAGACTATTTGTTATTCGGTCAAAATAACTTAGTCTAATATCAAAACACTAAATTCCTCATGTAGGGAACCATGATGACTTCAGTCAAAGGACTAAAGTCAAACCATATAAAGAATCACTAATGACATGAAACCATGTAGTATTCTTTATGTGGGTCGGTCCAATATATGTTCTCTAACATATATCTATGTTTCGATTTGATATCTCATATCCATGATCAAAAAGCGTGATCATCAAGCGAACACATACTAGTCTTAATTCATTATTGTTCCACCAATAATGATCGACCAGGGACAGTCTAGAATAGTGTTATAACGCTTATGATTTTACTATCAAGTCACATACTTGATGACATAATTCTAATACTATTCATGGAATGTAAATCACATTATATAAACGAAATACATGCATATATGAAAGGAATACCTCATAATATATTATTAACAAGTCATAATGTTAATACATGAATCACAAATATCCATTGGCCTAGGGCACACTACTAACACTAACTTCCTCTTTAGAATTCAATTCACATTCTATTTCTTTTTAGCTCCATAATGGTAGAATGGACCTTAGATGTAGTGAACTCTGGACTACATATTGAATTGTATCCCATTTAAAAAGATATAGTATATGCAGGGCCGTTCCTATAGTTTTATAGGCCCGGGGCAAAATTAAAAAGCAGGGACCCCAATAATTCCTCAGGACTTTCACTATAGGAGTCTACTCTTTTAATAAATTTATTTATTGCTCCTTTTGGATTCTATCAATGTATACTTTTTTTTTTTTTTTTTCCTTTTTCACTTTCGGACAAATGTTTTTAGGTAATATAATATAAACTAATTATAATACAGTTGGATTAGAAAAGAACAAAAGTACCATATAGAAGCTGAAAAAAGTATGTAGGCACAACCAAATTCCAAACGACTTCACAATATATCACAAAGATATATAAATAGTATTATATCATGTCAAGAAAAATAAATAGCAAAATTTAATATCTAATATTAAAATAAAAACAAAAATAAAAATATATTAAAGATCGAAAATTTACCTTTAAATTATATTCGAACTCGTAAGATGAATCGTAAAATTTTTGTCGTTAATTTTGAATCGAGTACTTTAAATATATATATTGATAAAAATAAAGCAATTAGAAGGTACAAGTATAATTTAATATTTCAAAACTATTTATAAGCATTAGAACCACAAAATTATCTTTACTTTAATTTTTTTTTGTTATAATGTTAGATTATAACGTTATAGTCATTTAATGACTATAACGTTGTAGCCATCTAGTGGCTTTAACGTTGTAGCCATCTACAACGTTAAAACACTTCATGGCTTTTAATGAGCCATATAAATAATGAAGCCTTCAGACATCACAGAGAAGAGAATGTGTAGGCTTATAGATGGCTCATTAAAAGAAAATGAGGGCCCCGAGTATATATGGCATCTATTCTAATATTTTAGTAGTTTGACCTTATTTATGGAACTCTATTCTCCTAAGTAGTTGTACCTTAATCCCTCAGCCGCCGGTTGTGACACATCTCTAGCCCTTATGTTCCATCTAAGTTTCATTGAATTACTCGCGCCCATATGAGCCTATTTTGCAACAATAATTTCCTATATCTATATGATTAACTTAATAGCCAACTCATACTTTTCCGTAGCCAGGCCTTTATGAAATCTATTGTTTCTTTCACGCTATATAGTGTAAATACAATATAAAAATGTAGTTTTCAAAAAACACGCATCTTGTTTCATACCCTTGATAACATTACTTACCAATTGAATAATATTGAATCATTCCAATTCCCAATAGTAGAGTTATAATAAGTGTTGCATCCTGGACTAGATAACTTAAGAGTAGACGCATTAAGAAGAGAGGTGTAGGCTTTAGGAATAAGTTGGCAAAGAAAACATATATTTACCTTAATATCTTGACATATATCCCTTGTTTTCAGTCTTTTCCTAATTATAAACCAATTGATGAAGGAAGCTTTAAGAATTAAAGATTTGGCCCAAACAAGATCATATTGGTGTAATGTTGAAGAATGGGGCTTGAGCAAATCCAAACAAGATTTATTGGTAAATTTGTGGAAATCATCCTTTTTAAGATTAGATAAATAAGGTAAGTCATCATTAATGCAAGCTGAACCTCTAAAATTATAGCTTCAATCACCTCCAGAAATTATGTAACTAACTTTAGCATATTAAGAATCCTAATATTGAATGCATTTAGGTCATGCCTCAAATAAAAAGGCCAAGATTGAACCAGTTATCTATCCATAATCGTGCTTGCCTGCCATTGCCTATTAAGCTCTTAAAAGATGAGTGTCGTTAGTCCTTCAAACTCAACATTTAGATCAAGCATTAAGACTGATCTCTACTCATTTTCAATTGCCAAAAGCTGGAATTTTAGAAAAGTAGTTCTTATGGATCCACTAGGAACAAAGAGCTTCCTTGTCATTGAAAAGCCTTCAAATCCTTTTAGCTAGAAAAGTTGAGTTTATGGCTTATATTGGAATAAACCCTAGACGTCCTTCCTATTTAGAGAGCTATAGTTCCTTTTACTTGACCTTAACTCCTTTGGAGTTCTCAACTTGCTTAACCATAAGAAAATTTAATTATCTTCTCAAAATCCTTTGAAACTCTTCTTAGAAGAACCAAGTGGGCTCCAATGAACATGTATATTCCTCAAGATTGAGGGTGTCAGCATAAATGGATTTTATAAAATCTTATTGACCAACAAGTATGCTGCTTTGGCTTTTGAATCCTAATATTACTGGTGATCTAACCAAACTTGAATGTCCCAAATGAAGAAATTGCAAAAGTAATTTGCTAAATTTTGATTGAATAATATGGATTCTACTGGCAAGTTATTTCAAACTTAAAAGAAGGCAGAATCAGGAAAAAAAACATGTTATGAATATAAATTCCGGCATTAGTAGTACTATTATTTTCACCAATCATACGTAGAAAACAAACGAAATTTGACAAAAACCTTTTTGGGTTTGCGGATGCACATAGTCCTTAAAACCATCCGTGTCTCCGCACACGAATACAAGATAAAAAACCCGCCCGTCAAAGATTCTAATTTGCCTTCAACCGTACACTCGAATTCATTTGCTTGCCAGTCTTGACTATGCATTAATGATGATGCAGATGGGGGAGAAAAAGAAGCAGCCAAGTCGAAGTTGCTTAAGTCATAAATTATGAATGTAAATTATGCGCTACACGAACTCTTGTTAGCAGCTTATAAATTTGTAACGTGAGAGCTTCTTTAGCTGTCTTCAGTTGGCTGTACTCAGCTCCCAGGCCTATCCATGCCTGCACTTCTGGTTTTAGTAGGTCAGTCGCAAAAGAAGCAGAAGTAACAAGTCTTGTTTCACACCGAAGGAAAACAAACCACACAAAAAGAAGCAGTCTCAATGATGTCCCTCCCGAGACAGTAGAGTAAGTACTGATCAGTGTATCCGATTTAGACTCATAAAAGAGCATCAAGGATCGATTTCATTTGGTTGACTTGATACAGGAAGCTGGTTTTTGGAGGAAATTATGGATGATTTCATTAGTAGTTTAACAGATGAAATGCTTCTTCACATCATTTCTTTACTCCCTTTCGAATCTGCGATACAAACTATCTTCCTCTCGAAAAGATGGAAACTTTTATGGCAGAAATCATTGGTTCAGCACGGCACAAAAGAGGATCTTGCAACTGCAATATGCAGTTTCCTGAACACTTTCAACGAGCATAATCCCTCAAAAAACACCCGCAAGTTTGAGTTCTACTTTGACGATGGAGGCGTCCTCTTAGCTTTTGTTGGACCTAACAGCAAGCTCCATCTTTGTTTTCCTACTGAGAAGCGGGAATTTCCCATTCCTTTTGGTCTCCATTTAAATTTTGACCAACAAAATCTTCCCCCTCAATTATCTCCATGCACCTTCTTTGTCAAAAGCCTTCATCTGGTATCTGTCAGCCATCTTACAAATGAGACTGTTTCTTCTTTACTGTCGAATTTCCAATATCTTGGAACACTGAAAATCACTGGCTGTTTTGGTTTACGAACCATAAATATCGGCTCTGAGAAACAGCTTGTAAATTTAACCATTTTTGAATGTCCTGATCTGAAATTTCTCCACATCAGGAGTTACAAGCTTAAAACGTTCCACTATCGCGGAATATTGCCTTGGTTTGGGACTCAAAATCACTTTAACCTGGCAGATGCAATGCTTGATTGCAGAGAAGGGCCTAGCGAAGATAGTTTACTCTATGTCAAGAACATCGATCCCGTTCTTTTGACGATAAAGAATGTGGCAGTTCTTACTCTATGCAAATGGATATTTAAGGTAACGTTTCAGCAACAATTGATGTGCCTCTTCCAAATTTGACTTTGACTGCAGTAGCAATTCAACTCCTCCTAATTCTTATTGCAGGCATTCTTCTGCCCATCGTTATCCACCTTTCTTGTGGAATTTCAATTTTATAACTTGAAAGAGTTGTGGTGGATTGATGATTCCGATGAAAGATTTGACAATGATGCTATGGTCTCTTTCTTGAAACTGTGCCCTTCACTGGAGCAACTTTTTGTCACTGTAAGTTTCCTTGACTTCTTACAGAATGCATCTAAAAGACCTCCTATACTGCACACCTATACTAGGAAAGAAAAAAGAATAGGATGAGGTGGCCATTTGGTTGCAAAATGTCAGGATAAGGTGGCTAGTTGGTTATATAATGTCAGAAAAATCATTCCAGACTGTTTATAGACACTATACATGACAAAAGTAAGACCAAAAGGGTAGGTAAACCAATTGTTAAAAGGGGAGGGGCAATCTCTCTAATTATGCAAACCAATCCCTTGTATTGGCTTTAATCTTTAATCCATGTCTTTTTCTCTTTTTTTATTCTTATTTTTGGTGCCTGCTTACTCCCTTTAAGCTTTTTCTAATCAGTCGATACCAAATTTATAATATTTTAGCATTAGAGTAAACGATCCCACTTATTGGGTGATGTTAGTGACCCACTTAGAAGCTAGGATAGAACAAGTGGAGGACAAATTGAAGCAGCTACCTAAATTAGAGGAAAAGGTAGCGATAGTAATTACAGGAGAGGAGAAATCGAACTAGAGATTGGAAGAGCTTTGCAACATGATCTTTAAAAAGACTGATCCATGCGAAGATAACCACCACCCTAGAATTTAGTAGGGTAGGATCCACAATGACCCCAGGAGGATCAGTGGACCCATACAATTCCAAAACCAGACACCACGATGGCCCACCAAGAAATCCCCGCCCAGAAGCTGGAGATGTTGATATTTGTCGGGGATGACCCATTGTCATGGGTATTTTGAGTAGAAAGGTATTTCACTGTTAACCATTTATCAGAAGCAGAAAAATTGAAAGCTACCGCGATATGCCTGGTAGGAGGAGCTCTTTAATGGTTTTGTTTTGAAGAAAAATGACGACGATTTTTGACTTGGGAAGAGCTAAAAACACAATTGCTACATCAATTTCCTGGGGGTAGAACCAGCACCCACCATCAAAGTTTTCTTTCCCTTCGATAAACCTCCACCATCTAGGAATATAGGGACCAGTTTCAGGCTTTGTCTATCCCACTTAACGTGGATGATGAGGTCATGACCGCGCTATTCATTAACGGATTGGAGAAGAAAATCAAGGTTGAAATGTAGATGATTAATCCCGTCGGACTAGCAGAGATAATGAATACATACCTTAAATGAGAAATCAGGAATTTGGTTTTTAACCATGGGGATGAGGCATCCAGAACCACCAAGGCAAACTCCATCCTAGGAAACCGCGAGGATGAGGCATCCTAAACCGCCTAGGCAAACTCCATCCAAGGAAACCAAACCAGAACAAAACTCTGGACCTAAAACTCAAGAAATCATAAAAACCCATCAGCTTCAGCAACTTATTACGAATAAGTCAAGAAGGACTATAAAAACATGATCGAGTTGAAGGGAACCTTCATGAAGCTCATTGCTTCTGACATTCAATTAAAACGAGAGAAGGGATTATGCTTTCGTTGTGACGAGAAGTACCATCCTATACATCGATGCAAGAATCATGAATTGAATGTTCTTGTCGTGCATGACGAGCCTGATTTATAGGAGATAGGGGAATATGAAGATGTGAATTCAATCGAATACAATCAAGTTGCATCTGTAAGAACAGTGGAGGTCTCATTGAATTCCATAATAGGTTTGACACACCACAATCATTAAAACTAATGGGAGAAATGTCAGGGAAAGATGTATTGGTATTGATTGATTATGGGGCATCACATAACTTCATCACTTTTAAGTTTGTGAAGGAATTAGATTTACCGTTGGAAGAGATAATGGGGTATGGCGTAATGATGGGGACATGAATGACAATAGGAGGTCAAGGTATTTGTAAAGGAATTTCCATGAGGTTGCAAGAACTAGTAGTAGTTGAGGTCTACTTACCATTAGAGTTGGGTAGTTCGAATGTAATTTTTATGCTAGAATGGTTAGCTATTCTAGGAGGAACGCGGACTAACTAGCAGACACTAACTATGAAGGTAAATATTGATGATTCAATGGTTATATTGCAAGGAGACCCTAGCCTTAGTTGCCTCCCAATATCATTGAAAATAATGTTGAAAGTGGTCCAACATAAGAAACATGGAATGTTGGTGGAATTACGAAATATAGATGCTGGTGTTGAACGTCCTTGTTAAGAAGAGAATATGGTGATGGCATAATTGTTACAAGAATTCCAAGAATGTGTTTGAGGCACTTTCTGGGCTGCCGCCAAAGAGAGAAAAAGAGAATGCTATTATCTTGAAAGGGGGATGGAACCTATTAATGTACGACCCTACCATTACCCATAGACTCAAAAATCAAAAATCAAGAAGTTAGTACGTGAAATGTTGGCAGCTAGCATCATTCAGGAGAGTGAGAGCTCATTTTCTAGCCCAGTACTTTCAGTTAAAAAAAAGACAGGAGCTAGCGATTGTGCATAGAATATAGGGCCCTTAATAAAGCAATTGTACCTGACCGCTTTCTAATTCCAGTCATTTACAAAATACTAGATGAGCTTTATAGAGCAAAGTTCTTCTTCAAATTAAATCTAAAGTCGAATTACTATCAAGTTCGGGTTAGACCAAAGGATGTCCCAAAAATATCTTTTCAGATACATGAAAGGCACTAAAAATTTTTGGTAATTCCTTTGGCCTCACTAACGCTCCTGCTTCCTTCCAATCTTTAATGAACTTTGTTTTCAGGAAACTACTAAGGAGAATGGTGCTAGTATTCTTTGTTGATATCTTGGTGTATAGTCCCACAGTTAACTCACACCTAGGGAACTTGAGGGATTTATTAACTCTCCTTCATTCTCATAAGTTATATGATGACTATAAAAAATGTTGTTTTGGGCAGAAAAAAATTGAACACTTGGGACACATAATTTCGGATGAGGGATGGTAGCGGATCCGAAGAAAGTAAAGGTCATGATAAATTGGCCCATATCAAGAAGTATAAAAGAACTTAGGGGGTTCTTATGACTCATCAGATATTATGGACGATTTGTGAAAGATTACAGAAAAATCGTTGCACCATTAACTCAACTATTATGAAAAGGTGCATTTTGTTAGGATAAAGAAGTGAACAAGGTTGTACGCTGACTTAAGGAGGCCATGAAAATTGTACTTGTCCTAGCATTGCCTAACTTTGATGAGGAATTTTTATTAGAAACTGACGCGTTAGGTTTTGGATTGGGGGTAGTTTTAATGCAAAATAGCCATCCTGTACCTTATTAAAGTCAAGTTCCAACTAGAAGGGCTCTATTCAAAAGTGTTTATGAGAGAGTTGACGACCATTATGTTGGCAATCCAAATATGGCAACACTACCTATTAGGGAGAAGATTTGTAGTGAGTACTGATCAGTCTAGCCCAAAATTTTTATTGGAGCAGTGATGGTAACAATGGAGCATCAAGAGTGGTTATCTAAACTACTAGAATTTGATTTTGAAATCAAATACAAGATAGGAACTCAAAATGGAGCGGCAAACACTCTATCTCGAAGCCTTGAGAATGTGGAATTGCAAGTTGTGATGGTTGCCAAAGTATTGAGTTGGGTAGAAATTATGGAACAGGTTAATTGAGACTTACAACTGCGAATAATTTTTGAATCCCTGCAGCAAGATCCCTCATCTAAACTAGGGTGGTCACCCTTTTAGGGTTAGTTAAGATACAAGGATTGAATAGTCCTACCAAATAAACTCTTTTCTAGTTCCATCTCTTCTCAAGGAGTTTCACGGAACTCCTTTATGAGGACATTCTGGGTTCTTCAAGACTTATAAGAGATTAACAACTGAATTGTATTAGGAAGGACTGAAGAGGGATGTACAACGATACATTGAGAGCTACGCACTTTGCCAACAAAATAAACCCAGCTAGATTATTGCAGCTCCTACCAATACTTAAGAGTTGTGTAGGAAGAGATACCAATGGATTTCATTAACAACTTTCTTAAATCCAATGGGTTTGACACTATATTAGTGGTGGTGAACAGGTTAACTAAGTATGGACAATTTTTGGCCCTAAAAATCCATATATAACAACTAAAGTAGCTGAATTTTTTGTTCAACAAATTGTTCGATGCTATGGAGTTCCTCGATCAATTGTTTCGGATCGTGACAGAAGTTTTCATGAGTCATTTCTGAATTGAATCATTCTGAATGCAAAAAAATTCACTTTGATGGAGTACATCATACCACCCCCAAACTGATGGGCAGACTGAGGTAATAAATCGTTGGTTCGAAACATATTTATGTTGTTTTGCCAACTCCTAACCTCACACTCAGCAGAGGTGGTTAGCTTGAGCAGAATTATGATATAACACCTCTTTTCATACTTTTACTAAGTGTTCACCCTTTAAAACTATTTACGGAAGAGAACTGCCTCCTATAATACACTACAAAAGCAATTATGCTTCGAATTTAGAAGTCGATGAGTAGTTAAAGGTCAGAGATGCAATTTTAGAGGAATTAAAAAACCAACTTGTCATTGCTCATAATAAAATTAAACAAATCATAGATAAGAAGAGGAGAGAGGTGACTTTTGAAGTAAGGGATTTGGTGATCTAAAGCTCCAACCTTAATGAAGTAAATCATTAGTTATTAGACCAAATGATGAGAAGTTGGCTCCAAAATTTTTTGGTCCATATACAATCACTCACCGCATTGGCGAAGTGGCTTATAAGCTAGACTTGCCCACATCCACTTATATACATCCAGTCTTTTATGTATCCCAACTTCAAATGGTCATTAGAGTTACTACTCCTTGTTAGCAAATACCTTCATTGTTGACAAAAAAGTTAGAATGGAAGGTTACTCGACAAAAGGTGCTTAATGTGCATCCCTAAAGCAAATCGTCAAGACCTGAGGTTTTGATCCAATAGGAAGGCCTGCTAGAATTCGAGGCCACTTAGAAGCCATAAGATCAAATAATGCATCAATTCCTATCATTCAACCTTGAGGACAACGTTCATCTTATTGGGAAGGGTATTGATAGACCTCTTACACTGCACACCTACATTAGGAAAGGCAAAAGAATAGGATGAGGTGGCCAATTGGTTACAAAATGTCAGGATGAGGTGGCTAGTTAGTTTAGTTACATAATGTTAGAAAAATCATTCTAGAATGTTTATAGATAGTATATAAGACAAAAGAAAAAGCAGAAGTGCAGGGAGGATTTTTCGTAAACCAATTGTTAAAGGGAGAGGGGTAGTCTCGAGAATACTGCCAAACCAATCCCTTGTATTGACTTTAATCTTTAATCCATGTCATTTCCTCTTTTTTCATTCTTATTTTCAAAGCATGCTTACTTCCTTTAAGCTTTTTTCTAATCAGTCGATACCAGATTCCTGATAGCATCTAAACCAGCTACTGATTTGAAGTTTTCAACTTAATGATGCTAGTTACTTTGTATGTTCTTTATTTTGAGTCATAATTCATTCTTAAAATTAGCACACCAAAGACTTTCCTTATCATATTAGCAAGATTGTGAAAATTTTCCATAATTGTGATGCTCTTTGATGTGTAGATTGATCCTAAAACCTACCACCTAGAGAGCACAGCCAATTATGCCATACAAGTTGGGAAGACCACGCAACTGAGACATCTTAAACTGGTTAAATTGGAAGGATTTCCAAATATGGCAATGGAGATCCTCCTATCAAATCGTTTAAGAGAGTTCGTCATTACCGAGCCACTAATCGTTTCATCATCCTCAGATGGGACTTGTTTGCAGAGATTAAGCAAGATTCCCTTCCATAAAGCGATGCCGAACAGGGTTGGTAACTTTGAAACATATGAACACAAGTGGTTTTACGAGTTTGTGGAACTAAGTGATTTAAGCCATATTAATCTTAAACATCTTCATATGGGTCTACAAACCTAGAAACCTTGCTCGAACATCAAGCTACTTGCATGTCTAGTCTGTTAATAGACTGTAAAGTAAATACATCATAAGAAGAGTTACTTGTATGCTATGTTTGATTTTACAAAAGTCTTGTCAGTTCATCTTAATCCAAAGGACACTGGATTGAATTGACCAAGGAGTTGACTCTTTACCTTGTAAATTTTGGAATTTAAATTTTTTTATCGATGTAATCAGATATTGACACTGCTTTTAGACTGCAAGCACTATGCTTAAAGATTCCATCCTTGAGAGTATTTCTCGTTTATTTTTTCTTTAATTATCTGTCAAGTGAAACTGGATGGCAGGGAGATGAAGAGGGTAAGTCAAAATCTGGACAGGTGTTTGTACTCCAAAATGTTGGAAAATATTTCTAGCTTATTGGATGCAATGTCAAAACACCTCTATTTATTTCAATAAAGTCAATCTTTCAACAAATATACTCTTTGTTTCATCCTCCTTAAATAATTCTTGAATCTATATTATGTTTAATTATTACTATCATATTAAAGTCTTATCAAAGAAATACCTGTTGGATAGTACCAAAAGTCACAAAGATGCAACCACAAAATAGGGACGTAAATAGATTAGAAAGGTCGATAATTTAAGTTTTCTGCAACCTTGTTTCTTAAAAAAATATTATCCATTTCAAAGGTCCCTATAGCTTGATAATAAATGGCTCAGGTGGAGAGCAGTTGAATGTTATAACTCCCATGTTGCCTAGATTCAGATGGATGTTAAAAATGATTTTGAAAAGGATAACAATATTTTTAGTTTCCTTATTACAAGTGTTTTCTCAATACTTCTAATTCTTTTAATCTTTTGTTCATTGAAGTTTATTTTTTTAATTTCAATTACTTCTATTTATTTCTTTAATAAAATATATATATGTGTGACAAATAAATCTATTAAAGCGATGATATATGACATTCATAATTCAAAACCAAATTTAATATATGATATTTCTTATGTAATTCTAATAATATTTATTGAAATTTTTGATATGGATAGAATGTAAAATTCATTAATAAGAATTGAGCTTGTGTCCAACCGTTGCCAAAATGACTATAACTAGTCATTTGATTAATTGACCCTTACCACTTATTTACCCTTTAACACTTTAATTTTTAATTAATGTGAGATACTCTAGCACTCTCCCTTAAGTGTGAGATACTTTAACACTTCCCCTCAAGTACAACTAGGACTGAACATCCAGTTGTCACTTGAAATAAATGCAGAGGTAACCAGATTGGATTGCTAGGATTGGACATCTAGATGGACAACCAAAAAATTAAGAATTTGGATCAAACCTACCCTGATACCATATTATAATTTTTATTATTGGTAGAGTATACAGTCCATTAACAAAAATTGAGCTTAGGTCCGACCATTGTCAAAATGACTAGAACTAGCCATTTGGTTAATTGGCCTTTACCATTTATTAACTCTTTAACATTTTCGTTAGTCAATGTAGGATACTCTAACAATATTTGTATTTCCATATAAAATTTTAGTCATATTAGCTCCAATAATTTTTTTTAAGTCTTATGTTAAATTTTGGAGTAGATAAATTATGTCTACTTGATTTTTCAAAATTTTTGTTGATTGAAGTTAGTATAGATTGCAGATGGGATATATAAGAAATAAAGTGATTATTCCTAAAGTTGAATAATATTAAATCATTGTTGAATATGATAATGTATCATATGAAGCTACAAGAACATGGGTAGATGCTCTAAATGGACAATAATTTCTTAGTATGCCTTAAATATATTCATGGTTCACAATTTTCATTAAATGAATAAAGCTTAGTATGATTTCTAGAGTAATAATATGATATGCTTACTAATTTAGGTTATGTAGATATTTTGAATATTGATATTGGTTGCTTTGAAGGATTTATTTTTAGGGTTAGAATTCAAATTAGATGAAATGACATCTAAAACAAAGATCCTCCTTTTAGATGGGCACTAATTTTCGAAATCTAGGATGTTCAACACTAAATGAAGCAAGTTGTATGTGGTTTCATTTATTTAGATTTTGTTAGGATTTTTCAAGTCTGCATATGGTGACCAAACTAAATTTTGGTATGTCCAAATGTATGGACTTCCTACTTCTTTTTATAGAAATGAAGTTTCGGACCATAATGTTATTGTCAGGCCAAATTTAATTGAATTATTATATTTGGAGTTTTGAGATTAATATGATATCTAAGATACAATAGAGGTATGGTGGAGCACTCTAAAATAAGATAATGGTACCAAAGAATATAGAATGTTCTTAGTGACACATTCAAGTTATTTATTCTACAATTACTAATTTTATTTTGCTATAATTATTATGATGTAATTAATAATTTGATGTTGGCAATGGACTTGATCACACTTCAAGGCCCATAAGTCATAAGCGGCCTCTAGCAAGACATTATGATTACCCAAATCAAATGAGGATCGATAATCCGATTTAACCTATAACTATGGTTATAAGCTCAGTCCTTTTGTAACACGATATCAAGATTAATCACAAGGCATGGTACATGTCAACCTTTGATTAATCATAGTTTCTTGATCCCCAAGTTGACTGATTATAACAAATGAAATTGATGACTCTTCATCAATTCATTTGAGAACGACCATGCATTTCTTCACCACACTTGTCAAGAGGCCCAAATGATATCTCTCTCATTTAAGAGAGGTACAAACCGATCTCGTCATTCACATCCCTCCGATAATTCATTTAGTGTCCAACATAAGACTATTTGTTATTCGGTTAAAAATAACTTAGTCTAATATCAAAACACTAAATTCCTCATGTAGGGAACCATGATGACTTCAGTCAAAGGACTAAAGTCAAACCATATAAAGAATCACTAATGACATGAAACCATGTAGTATTCTTTATGTGGGTCGGTCCAATATATGTTCTCTAACATATATCTATGTTTCGATTTGATATCTCATATCTATGATCAAGAAACGTGATCATCAATCGTAACACATACTAGTCTTAATTCATTATTGTTCCACCAATAATGATTGACCGAGGACAACTGGAATAGTGTTATAACGCTTATGGTTTTACTATCAAGTCACATACTTGATGACATAAGTCTAATACTATTCATGGAATGTAAATCACATTACATAAACGAAATACATGCATATATGAAAGGAATACCTCATAATATATTATTAACAAGTCATAATGTTAATACATGAATCACAAATATCCATTGGCCTAGGCACACTACTAATAATCTCCCACTTGCACTAGGCCTAATCGGTCGATATCTAATACCCGTAGACCTCGATGACTCTCATGTTTAGGGTCAGAAGAGGCTTAGTAAGTGGATCGACAATGTTGTCATCTGTGCTCACTTGCATATCTTCACGCCTCTCTCCCAATGATCTCTAATCGATGGAAACGTCTCGAGTATATGTTTGGATCTATGATGCGAGTTTGGTTCTTGGCCCGTGCTATAGCCCCATTATTATCACAAGAAGGTCTATAGGACTTGCAATGCTAGGAATAACTCCAAGCTCAAGAATGAACTTCCCGATCCATACAGACTTCCTTAGTCTGCATCCGAGGCAAAGAATGTACTCGACTTCGGTTGTAGAATTAGCAAAAGATGTCTTGCTTTGAACTTTTTCAGCTCACTGCACCTCCATTCAAATAAAACATAAAACCTGATTGCGATCTAAAATCATCTATGTCAGACTGAAAACCAGCATCAGTGTAACCATTTACAACGAGCTCTCCTTCAAGTCCTCCATAGACTAGGAACATATCCTTAGTTCTTCTCAAGTACTTAAGGATATTCTTAACTGCTATCCAGTGACTCTCACCATAATTAGATTGGTATCTACTTGTTATGCTCAAAGAATATGAGACATCTAGTCGAGTAAATAACATGGCATACATGATAGATCCAATTGCTGATGCATATGGAATCTTACTCATGCGCCAAGCTCTTTACCTAAAGTAGGACAATCCTTCTTAGAAAGCTTGATTCCAAGTGACATAGGCAAGAATCCTCTCTTGGAATCTTGCATACTGAACCTTTTCAGTATCTTATCTATGTATGTACTCTGACTTAGGCCTATAAGCTTTCTTGATCTATTTCTATAGATTTTAATGCCTAAAACATAGGCAGCCTCACCTAAGTCTTTCATTGAGAAACGTTTCCTTAACCAAATCTTGACACTCTGTAAGGTTGGAATATCGTTTCCAATGAGCAGTATGTCATCAACATATAAAGCTAAAAAGACAACAGCACTCTCACTAACCTTTTTGTAAACACAAGGTTCATCTTCATTCTTGATGAATCCAAACTCTTTGACAACTTCATCAAAACGAAGATTCCAGCTTCTTGATGCTTACTTCAATCCATAAATGGATCTTTGAAGCTTGCACACCTTTCCCGAATTCTTAGGATGGACAAAACCCTCAGGTTGTATCATATATACATCCTCAAGTAAGTTTCCATTAAGGAAAGCCGTTTTGACATCCATTTGTCATATCTCATAATCGTAGTATGCAGTTATGGCAATAAGAATTCTAATGGATTTGATCATGACCACTGGAGAAAATGTCTCATCATAATCAATTCCATGAACTTGTCGATAACCTTTAGCAACAAGTCTTGCTTTATAAGTGTGCACATTTCCATCCATGTCGAGTTTTTTTTTGAAAACCCACTTACATCCAATGGTCTTCAGGCCATCAGACAGATCAATCAAAGTCCAAACTTGATTGTCATACATGGATTGCATCTCTACTTTCATGGCCTCTAACCATTTAGCAGATTCTGGACTTTCCATAGCTTCTTGATAGGTTGTGGGTTCATTATGATCGATGAGCATCACATTATCATCATCGAGAACGAGAAATCCATATCTCTCGGGCTCATGACGAATCCTATCAGATCTACGTAGGCCTTGTGTTGTTGAAGGCTGCTCATCAACAGCTTGTGAGCTCGCTTCAATCTCCTTTTCAGGCTCAATGTTATTTTGTGAACCTTGAATTTTTGCAAGTTGTACTTTACTCCCACTATTTCCTTTGGAAACAAATTCCTTCTCTAAGAAAAAACCATTTCGAGCAACAAACACTTTGTTCTCTGATGGGATGTAAAAGCAATATCCTTTAGTTTCCTTAGGATATCCCACAAAATAACATTTTTCAGATTTGGGTACCAACTTGTCGGCAATTGGACGCTTCACATGAGCCTCACAACCCTAAATCTTTAGAAAAGATAAATTGGGACGCTTCCCAGTCCATATCTCATAAGGTGTCTTTTCTACAGCCTTTGAAGGAATACGGTTCAATATGAATGATGCTGTTTCTAAAGCATAGCCCCATAAATATTTTGGAAGATTAGTTTGACTCATCATTGATCGAACCATATCTAATAGAGTTCGATTTCTCCTTTCAGAAAACATCATTCCATTGAGGAGTTCCTGGAGGAGTCAATTGTGAAACAATTCCACAATCCTTAAGATAATCATCAAACTCTTTGCTTAAGTATTCACCTCCTCGATCAGATCGAAGGATTTTAATTGTCTTGCCAAGCTGATTTTGTACTTCATTCTTATACTGTTTGAACTTTTCAAAAGATTCAGATTTGTGCTTCATTTAATAGACATACCTATATCTACTGAAGTCATCTAAAAAAGTAATGAAATACAAATAACCTCTCTTTCAGCTCTTCCAAATAGAGTTTGCAGTTCCTTTTCCAATGACCAGGTTCATTGCAATGAAAGCAAACTCCCTCCTTGGGTGCCTTAATCTTAGCTTTGGGCTTGGGCTTGGACTTAGCTACTTTAACTTTGTCCTTTGTTGTGCCCTTCTTCTTGAAACCTTTTCCCTCTTGAACCACAAGAACTTCATTGATGGTCTTAACCTTTCCCTTTAAGTTCTCTTCAGCAGTTTTCAGCATCCCATGCAATTCATCAATGGACTTCTCCATATTATGCATGTTGTAGTTAAGAATGAACTGATCATATTCATCAGCCAAAGATGATAGAATAAGATCAGTTGCAAATTCTTAACTAACAGGTGCACTTAATTTCTCAAGATGATGAATGTAACTCTTCATCTTGAGAACATGAGCACTCACGGGTGTGCCAGGAGTCATCTTGCATGAATACAATACCTTGGTGGTTCTAAACCTCTCTTGGCGTGCTTGCTCTTGAAACATAGCTTTCAGTTGAGTAAGCATGTCATAGGCTTCCATTTCCTCTAAATCCTTCTGAAGGTCAGAGATCATGACGCCTAATATAAGGCATGACACATCCGTAGAGTCATTGATATGCTTCGTGTAAGCATCCTTTTAAGCCTTAGGTGCAATTGCTGGTGGTTCCTCAGGGATGGGCTCTTCTAAGACATAAAGCTTTTTTCTTGCTTGAACAATTCTCAAGTTCCTATACCAATCTAGGAAATTTGTTCCATTAAGCTTTTCTTTTTCTAAGATAGATCGCATAAAAAGGTTTGTGGAAGGAGTAGCCATAATCTACAAGAATTATGCAATAAGGGTCAACATTCATATATTATGAGGTATTAGCTCCCACTCAAATAAATAACCCTCAATTGACGAATGGGAGAAACAAGATCCATATTTCACTAAGTCTAAGAAAGCTTTGGCTTAACACTCAAGACTTAGTTATTTAGGTAGAAAACTCTTTTCAATTACATCACATGTAACTCTTGATGGGTTTATGTTAAAATACATCTTATGTACTGCATGTATGTAAAACCCAATCTTATGCCCAAGCCCAAAACCGTTTTGATAGCTTAGTTAAGTTTAACCATACTTTACCTATGAATAGCACCATTATTCAAATGTCTTCCTAGATGATCCCTACATGCCTTGCTTTGGCAAAACCCACATAAGGATAATCTAGAGATAAACATTGGTAAAGATTTATGGAAGGCATATAAACTTAAAATTATGAAGAGGGTCGTTCTTAGTACATTATGAAGGCTACTAATCCTATTAGTAAGTGGTGTTTGTACTATGCTATTTCTAATCCTATACTACAACATACTTGAGTATATATATATTAGAAGTATAGAATATTAACTTACGCATGAATATAAATATTCAAAAATATAAATAAACACATGTAACATCACCCGAATATATAACACATAACGAACAATCAGCGTAGGGAAGCAAAATCTTTGGGCTTGTCGATCATTGGAAGAGATGATAGTCGATTGGTCGATTTGTGCTAGTCATTGGAACAAATGTTTTGCTGAAACACTCATCTCCACTCTCGATTAGTCATTGGAAGAGATGATAGTCGATCGGTCGAATTGCAATAATCATTTGGAACAAACGTTTTCTTTGAAAACTCATCTCCGCTCTCCAACCAATGATTGGTGTTGGACCCCAATTTTGGTGAAAATTAGAATATTAAAATGATTTTAAATGAGAAAGAAATTAGTGAGACAATTTATGAATTTAAGAAAATTTGATGAAATTAAGAAAATTTATGAGAAATGAATTGTTTAATTTTGAGAACTTTGATATTTAAGTGAACTTATATGGATTATGAGAGGAAAGTAGATGAGTTGATTGAAATGAAGTTAAATAGCAAGAATTAAAAAGAAAAAGTGTGAAAATTTGAAGAATTTAGAAAGTTTGACTTTTGGAGAGAGAATGTTTGACTTAAGAGTTGACTTTTGTTTGAGGCAAAATTTGAGAAAATTGTCTTCTGAAACTTGTAGTTTATGTCAAGATCTTTTCGAGACATAAAGTTTGATATTTTCGATATCGGGAGTGAGAGTTACGATCATCAAAGTTGGCTTGGAAGTATGACTTTTAGGGTAAAAGTTGACTTTTTGATTTAGGTCAAATTCGAGAAAATGATCAACGTGAAACTTGTAGCCTCTGTCGAGAGCTTTTCGTGGACATAAAGTTTGCTATTTTTCGATGTCGGGATTGGGAGATATGATTTTCAGAAGATATGCTTTGTTTTGAAAATGTTAATAAGTATAGATTTGCATGTGCTATACTTCGAGGCCACTCGTCGTATGGATTTAGTCTGAATTGGAATAAGTGGTCTTAATGAAAGTTGGAGCTTGTATTTCGATCTTCCGACGCCTAAAGTATGTAATTTTTCGAGATCGGGCAAGGAGTTATGAGCGATTAAAATTGGAAGTTGTTTAGAAAAGTCGATTCTGACGAGAATCTTTGAGTGGAAATTTGACTTCTTTGGAAGCCAATTAGATTTTTCTGTTCTTCAGGGAAGTTGTAGAGCATCCTTTTACCTTTCCATAGAAACCAAATTCGTCAAATTCCGAGTTCGGAATTAAGAGATATGATTTTTGAAAAATTCAGTTATAAGTGGGTATTTAAGGTTTTGAAAATTTTGCTTGAACTCCGACCCTTTTGCAATCTTTTGTTATAATTCCTTCATCTGACATCCGATTAACTCGATTCTTGAAGTGTTGAATTCCTAAGAAAATTACGTTCATTTTTTTATGAAGATTTATGATTTTTAGGAGATTAAATGGAAAGAGATTGATTGAACCAAAGTAAGAGATGGGTTATGGGTTATAAGTTGGATAATTTTCTGAACATGGTTCAGTATTTTGCAATTTTCGGGAGTTATACAACTCCGATTGAGTTGATTCTTGAGGGAAAATAAAGTTAAGATATGGGGCTACAAATCATGCGAAGGGATCTAAATTTAATTGCATCCCTAAGATTGTCAAATTCTGGACTGAAGTTATGTTAAAGTTCAGTTCCGGATTTTGTGCAGGTTAGTTAGTATTTCGGCCATAACTTCTTCGTTTTAGATCCGAATTGAGCGCCGTCAGTGGCGTTGGATTCGTAAGATCGAGAGGAACAATTTTCAGGAAGAAATTTTGTCCAAATTATTTCGTTTAGCTGCTCAAATTCTGGACGCAAGGTATCAGATTTTTCAAATGGAAGTGAAGGGGCAAACTTGGAAATAGGCTAATAAGAGAAGGGCAAATTGGTCTTTTACCTACCATTTAATGACCTGGCATAGAAAGACAAGGGGCTGTCATTTTTGTGTCCAGCAACCCATAAAAATAGGACAAAAATGGAAGAAAGAAAACGAAATAAGAGAGGGAGAGAAGAGTGGAGAATCGATGGTGAGATGAGAAGAAGGAGAAGAAGAGGGAGCTGATAAGGTGTCGGTTTTTATGGGTTCCAAGGGGGTTTTTCGAGATGGTTCAAGAGGGAATGGAAGGAAGATGATGAAAGTTCATTTCCAAGCTTGGAGATGTCGAAAATGGTAGAGAGAGAGGTAAGGTTGAAAGTTTCTAAGTTGAGATTTGATGAATTTTTGGTTTGGAAATAATGGAAAATGGTATGGGTTGAGGTTTGTTAAGTTCAATTTTAGTGATAGCATGGTTTAGATTGATTAATTTTGGATTATTGTGATTTGGGTTTATGCCCAATTTTTAGGATTTGGGGTTTTTGAAAATTGATGCTTTAGAAAGCTTAGAAATATGATGGAATTGGGTTTCCTACAGTTAATTTTGAGAATTTTGATGTTTATGATGTTGAATTTTGATGTTTATGGTTTAGGAAATTTTTAATTGGATGAAAGAAGGAAGCTTTGGAGAAATTGAAGTATGGATCAAGATTCTAGCATGGAATTGAGGTGGGTGATGTATTTATACTTTGAATTATAAGTTTTGTATGAAGTTTTGAGAAATCAAGAATGAAAATGTTTGGAAAAATTATTGTTTACGTTTGAAAACCAAGAAGATGATACAATATGTGAAATTTGATGTTTTAGAAATGATTACATAAATTATAAAAATCGTTTTGGATAATTTGATAAAATTGATAAAATTTCTGAAATTTTCTTTAGTTCTGAAAGAAATGATAAATTATGAAAAAAATGTTACATTTATTGATTTGAAAGCTTAATTAAGAAAGTGTTATTTTATGATCTTTGAGATTTCAAAGGAAACTATGATTTTGAAAGAAAAAAAAGGATTTCAAAATTTATTAAGGAATTATTATCCCTTATGTTTGAATTACTTACGAAATTGTTTTGTTTGGACAATTTAAAGAAAATGAGTCAATTGATAATCTTCCTTGATTTTAAATGTTTTGATAAAATGAAGTAATTGTTAAATTACATGTTTTGATTGTTTTGATAAATGGATTACTTCAAAAGATTTGCATTCTTTGTCGAGTAATTCTTTGTGTTGTAACTGATTTCAAATGTTGGTTACGAAGAAGTTTGAAAAATTAGAATTTTCGAATATTGTTGAAAATGTTTGAAAATTTTGGGATTTCCGAATACGTTCGGAATTAGTTATAAAATAGTGGTTATAAAAGTGTTGAAACGTGATGATTTCCGGATGTTTTGGGAATTGTATAAAAATATCGTTTAGGCAAATGTTTAAAAAAACAAATATGATTTCCGAATATTTTATGAGGGTTATAAAGAAAGGTTATGATTTTTGACTATTCTGAATTCGTTATAAAGTAGTGATTATGTAAATGGTTGAGAATGAAATGCTTGATTTCAAATGTTTTTAAGCTTTGTTGCAAGTTATGAATGTTTGATAAATTAGGGAAATTTATTAAATTATGAAAAATAATACAAAGGTTCAAATTCTTGTTTTCAATTGCTTTGTGAAATTGATTGAAGAAGTTGGACATTATTGAATTTTAATTGTTTCGAATGGTTTGGAAAATGTTACGAGTTTTAAAATGCAAAACATTCGAAATTCGATGATTTTGTAATGATTTAAGAAATTGTTTAATTTGTTCGATTTGTTATTTTCGATAGATTTGAGAATTTATGAAGAGGGTTTGGATGATTAGAATAAAATGTTTTAATTGTTTACATTCTTCGATTTTGAATGATATGAGAAAATTGAGAAAATTGTTCAATGAAATGTTTTGAATGATTTGATTAATTGATGAAGTTTTAGAATGAATTGATAATTATGATTTTAAGGAATTACTAGGATGCTTGCATTCTTTGTGTTTAAATGTGTAAGATTCTAACCTGAGAATCACATTTTGTTTAAATGTCTTGGAAATTGTGCATTCTTGAATGCTTGAGAATGTATCATGTAATTGCTACGTGAAATTATGTGTAATTGTGAATGTCAGTGTGTCTAGTTAGACACGATTTGAAAAGATTTTGAAATGTGCCTTCGGGCAATCCGAATTTTTGTTTTCGATTTTTGCATTATGTGGGTTTGGTTAGGTCCCTCCGTATGAGTCGATGTACTGTCTCTCTCGATAGCCTTTCTCCATTTGCCCGCAGTGGCTTAGAGTTTTAATTTGGACTCCCCTCCGTTTACAACGCATGTAAGCTGCATGAGGGAACGTGCAGTTCGTTTTGTTAGGACCTACTCAAACCATTTAATGTGTTATGTGTTTTGTGTTGGATGTCGCGGTATAACCCGCAAACACATGCCGTAGTATAACCTGCAAACACCTACGGGTGGGGTGTGGGGTCCAACATCAAACCATTCTGTTATGTTATATGTTTTTTTGAATTTTGTTTATGTACGTGACACTTCTTTTATGTGATGTATTCATATTTAAAATTGTACATGATTTGTGAAAAGTTTGAGAATTTGAGAAATGAGAGTGTTTTGTCAATCATGAAATTTCGGAAACTGTTTATGAATGTTTTGAAAATAAATGAAGATGTTGAGAATAATCTTAGAAAATGTTGATGAAGGTTTATGAATGTCTTGAAAAGTTTGAAAATGAGTTTTTGAATAAAATTTTCGAATGGGAAAGGTTTGAAAATTTGAAAAGACAATTTTCGCTTATGTTTCATTAATAAATATGTTACCCATTGAGTTATCAAGCTCACCCTTTCATCCCCAACCCAGTGTTTCGAAAGCGGGAGATCGGATGAATGATCAAGACGTCGATTCGACATTTATATGTTTTGTAATTTGTATATGGCTTGGAATGCCATTTATGCGTATGAAGTATTTAGTTCTTGATGTATTCGAATTTATGTATGATTATGGATATGGGATTATGTAAGCAGATCATGGTAGTTTATATGAATATGAGTGGTTTGAATCGAATTATGAATTGGTATTTTGATTTTGAGATATGTGTAAATAAGGTTATTTATGATGATGGAATTGGATTAAGAATTATTGAAGTGTTAGGTAGATGTGTGTTCTGCTGACGTTAGGATGCCGGACGGGAGGTCCGATGACTCTGTATGAATGGTTGAGATTATAGAAGTGTGTTTTTGATTTGCAGAAATTTTTGGGCTGTCAAAATACAGCAAGTTATCTTGCCGATTTTCGAGAAAATCGGGTTATGGCAAAGTTATAATAGGAATAAGAGTTTTAAGATGGGATTAAGATCTGTGCGATTAAAAGTGAATTGAGCTTATGGAAAAAGGTTAGTGAGTTTGGAATGGTTAAATTTCCAAATGGGAAATTGAATTGTTTTGAGTTGTAGGTGATTGATTAAAGAGAAAAGGAATGATTAATAAAAATGAAAAAAAAAATAGACCGGATTTGGAATGTCTTAGTGTTTCCAATGCAATCAGTTTGCTATGCTTTGTGTTTGAAACAGATGTCGATGTTGGTTTCAGTTTGAATATTTCGCTTGTCTCCGCTTTGTTATTCGTATTTCAATTCACGACTTTCCGCACTTTGTTTCACTTTTTCGTTTCCGTTTTTTGGTTGGGATCCGATTTTCGGATCGATTCCCAACAACTGGAACACTTCCAGTCGACTGGAAGAGATGCTAGTCGACTAGAACCAATATCAGTCGACTGGAACGAACGTTTTTGCTAAAATGCTCATCTCCGCTCTCCAACCAGTCGACTGGAACACTTCTAGTCGACTGGAAGAGATGCTAGTCGACTGGAGTATCCTTATCCAACATGAATACTTGCGGTTTCCCATTCCAGATCCATGTCTTACATGGTGGAAACCCTAACAGCCACCACCTTTCGGTCAAACCCTTCATGCTTGTCATATATTCTCATCAGTACCAAGATAATCAACAAATCCGAAAACAACATGCATGAAATAAAAACACTTTCGTATCACGAAACCAAAGCCGTGAGCACATGTAATCAAAACAAACATATTTTTCATCTCTACATAATCCAAATCCGCAAACAAATGTAATCCAAACATATATATGTTTTCGATTATACAGAAGCCAAAATCGTGAACACATGTAATCAAAAACACGTATATTAATGATTTTACAGAAGAACCTGGCTCTGATACCACTGTTGGATCGCGTACGGTCCGAGTATTCACAATACACTGTGAAAAAAGACCATACAACAACATGAAGTATAATCAAAATACCAAAGATGTATGAAAATACCTTATTTTCGTAGATAGGTTGCTTCTTTTTCGGATTCCGAGACACTGCAAATACCTTTCCGAACGCCGCACGATTTTTCTCTCGGATGACGGCTAGGATTTTGTCTCTTCTTCCTTAACCTAATGAGACCTAAGCTTCTCTATTTATAGAGAAACCCTAATTGTTACCCCCAGAATTTTTTTTTATGATAAATCAAGCATGGTTAGATTAATGGGGTAAATTAATATAGTATTTAATAAAGTTAGCATGAATTAGCATATGACATTAAATGAGTTAGGTGTTAAGAATTAATGTTAGGAAATGTATTAGTTGACTTAAATGAGTTAGATGTAGTTTAATGTGCTAGTTGGGCCTTGGGCCCAAATGAAATAAGAAAGAAGAGAGGATATATATGAAATGGGCTTAAAGAATTAGTGGGCTTGAGAAGTTTAAAGAGGAAAATAAGAAGGGAGAAGAAGAAGTGAATGGGCTTTGGGCCTATGGGCTTAAGTAATGTTATTAAGGAGTATAAAAGGGGAGGAAATAAGTGAGTTAGTAGGAAAAAGAAGGAGAGTTACGAAAATTTAAAGGGAGAAGAGGGAGGATGTCGTGGAAGGAGAAAGGAGAAGGAGAAAAAGAAAAGAAAAGCATGCCTACTTTCCAAGAGTTTGAGCGAGAGTTTGAAGAAAGTTCAAGAAGGAAAAGTGTAGAGGAAGAGCTAAGCTACACTTTGAACCAAGAAACTCTTGGGTTGAGTCAAGAATCAAGGTAAGTTATGATTTCAAGTGTTAGATTTTAGTTGGGTTTTTGGTTAGAAAGACTAAGAATGGAATGGGTATAGTGATTTCCAAGTTGATTTCATGAAAGGTGTAACATGGTTTCTCAATTGAAGTGAGATTTACATGGGTTTTTTATTTTTAATGAAGAGAGAGAAGGAAGAGAAGAGGAACAAGAGTTGTAGCAAGGAAACCAAGGATTTAGCAAGTCTTAAAGGTGGGTTCCATATTTATCTTTATATTTATGAGCAATTAACGCAAGTTGATAAATGACACTAATGAATGTTTGTTACTTGTAAGTGAGTATAAATGATTGCTATAAATGCTTGTGTTAGTTGTGGTTAGATGACATTAATCATGAGTTATGTGTAAATGAAAATAATACATGTTGATGATTTGATGATGGTTGAGTTAGTATTGAATGAAGTAGCTTAAATGAGTATGAATGCACAATATGACTTATGCAAGAAATGTACAATATGAAATATGCATGAAAGATAAGATTTTCAAGAAAACAGTGAATTGGACAAGAACAGTCCAATTTTATTGTTATGCATGATTGTTATGTTATGTGGGTAAGGTATAGTCCCAAGAACGTCACGTGCACGTCGACCATGAAAAGGCTTCACCTTTGCCCGATTGTGGCATAGGATGATCCATTAATTGGACTCTCAAGATTTGCCCATATAAGCTCATAAAATGAGACTATATGGTTGCCATGAATATGGACTTACCGAGCCATTTTATGTGTTTCATATGTGATTACATGAAATTGCAAGAATTATGAATGTTCGAATTGTGAGAAATTATGTTTATGTATTGATGAAAATTGCATGATGCATGTATTATGATTTCATTGAAAGATTGCTTAATGTGTGAATAACTAAATAGACATGCTTGTTATATAAATATAAATGTGTTACCAGAGGAGCTAAAGCTCACCCCTCAATTCTGCAAGAAATGAGCAGGATCCCGAGGAGCAAGCTTAAAGGCATTTACTCCAAGAGTTTTCTTTTGGTTTTGTGATTGAAATGATTTTTGTAAAACAATGCTTTAGTTGCATTTTGAGAATGATATTGTACTTTGAAGTTTCATGTAATTGAACTTAAAATGCCCACTAAAGCATTGTATGAAATATGACATGATTTGATGGAGATGGAATGAATGAGTTATGGTTCAAAAGTGAATTCTAAACACTAATGTATAATGCTTGATTGTATGACCTTTGATCTTTTGAGATGATGCATGGGATGGCATGAATATCATATAGGTAGGTAAATGTTATGAGATTGGGATTGATGGTCATGCATGTGTAATGAAGGTGAGAATGAGGCTTGTGTGAGGTTGATTGTGCAAAGTCATGTAGATGTGTTAAATTAGTTAGACAATAGAAGTTAGAAGTTGAGAGTTATGATGGTTGAAAGTTAGCAGGATGCATAAGTCTTGTTTATGAGGATAGCTTTGATGGTTGCGTAGGAATCTAGGGTTTGATTGACAGATCAATCAAGAATTGATAGAATGATAAAATAAGTTGGATGTTTGGAGTTGTTATGAAGTATTTAATAGTAGAGTAAGTGAATCTTGCAAGATTACAAGTGTATTTGGTGTTAGGAATAAGTTAGAAAGCATGGGTGAGGGTTTAAGAGGCTTTGGGAAAAATCTCATCATTCGGTCATTTCTTCCTCATGGTATGAGCTCCATACCTCATGGGCGCGACCATAGAAAATCGAGGAGCCTCAACTTTCGTTCGTCTCTTCCTCATGGTATGACGAAGTAAATCATGGGCGCGACCAGTTAGAGTGCAAATTTCATTTTTAGGCCTCTATTATGAGTTGTAGATCAGGATGTGTACATATTGATTGGTATAAAGATGACATCAATCCGACATCTGTAGCAAAAGTTATGGCATTTTTACCAAAGTATGTCAAATATACATCGGGATATGAATATGAAGGATTGTGGATCATAACTTCCTCATCAGACCTCCAAATGAAGTGATTTTTGAGCCATGGATTCATGAGACATGTAGGTACCTACCCATAAGAATTTGTGTCATTTGGAGTTAAATTGAAAGAGTTGGCATGAAATCAAGTAAAGGGTCAGTCGAGAGAGCGTGATCGAGATATGGTCACATGTTGGTATTTTGTCGATATCTTGAGTTATAGAACTCCGATTGAAGCGATCCTTGTCTTAAATTAAACAAGAGTCATAAGGCTATGATTTACAAGAGAAATCAATTTGAGATTAGGGTTAAATGAAATAAACCCTACAAGGCAAGATGATCAAGTTTCATATTTTATGGTTCAAGAGTTGGACTCTGGTAACGGGATCCAACACTAATCCCATTTAGGCCCCATTAAGTTTCGGCCCATTATATCATATATAATAAAAGCCCGACAATTTAATTCGATCTAGCCCAATAAATATATCTAAATATATTTATTCAACACCTAATAAATTAGGCCCAAGAGAATAAGCCCAGATCACATTACTCTTTGTGTGCGACCCTGTAGGCTCATTTGATGTTGGCAATGGGCTTGATCACACTTCAAGGCCCATAAGTTATAAGCGGCCTTTAGCAAGACATTATGACTACCTAAATCAAACGAGGATCGATAATCCGATTTAACCTGTAACTATGGTTATAGGCTCAGTCCTTTTGTAACACGATATCAAGATTAATCACAAAGCATGGTACATGTCAACCTTTGATTAATCATAGTTTCTTGATCCCCAAGTTGACTGATTATAACAAATGACATTGATGACTCTTCATCAATTCATTTGAGCACGGCCATGCATTTCTTCAGTCACACTTGTCAAGAGGCCCAAATGATATCTCTCTCATTTAAGAGAGGTACAAATCTCATCTACGTCATTCACATCCCTCCGCATAATTAATTTAGTGTCCAACATAAGACTATTTGTTATTCGGTCAAAAATAACTTAGTCTAATATCAAAACACTAAATTCCTCATGTAGGGAACCATGATGACTTCAGGTCAAAGGACTAAAGTCAAACCATATAAAGAATCACTAATGACATGAAACCATGTAGTATTCTTTATGTGGGTCGGTCCAATATATGTTCTCTAACATATATCTATGTTTCTGATTTGATATCTCATATCCATGATCAGTAAAACGTGATCATCAAGCAGAACACATACTAGTCTTAATTCATTATTGTTCCACCAATAATGATCGACCAGGGACAGTCTAGAATAGTGTTATAACGCTTATGATTTTACTATCAAGTCACATACTTGATGACATAATTCTAATACTATTCATGGAATGTAAATCACATTATATAAACGAAATACATGCATATATGAAAGGAATACCTCATAATATATTATTAACAAGTCATAATGTTAATACATGAATCACAAATATCCATTGGCCTAGGGCACACTACTAACACTAACTTCCTCTTTAGAATTCAATTCACATTCTATTTCTTTTTAGCTCCATAATGGTAGAATGGACCTTAGATGTAGTGAACTCTGGACTACATATTGAATTGTATCCCATTTAAAAAGATATAGTATATGCAGGGCCGTTCCTATAGTTTTATAGGCCCGGGGCAAAATTAAAAAGCAGGGACCCCAATAATTCCTCAGGACTTTCACTATAGGAGTCTACTCTTTTAATAAATTTATTTATTGCTCCTTTTTTGGATTCTATCAACTGTGCTACTTGTTTTTTTTTTTGTTTTTTTTCCTTTTTTCACTTTCAGACAAATGTTTTTTAGGTAATATAATATAAACTAATTATAATACAGTTGGATTAGAAAAAGAACAAAAGTACCTGTATAGAACTGAAAAAAGTATGTAGGCACAACCAAATTCCAACAGCTTCACAATATATCACAAAGATATATAAATAGTATTATATCTGTAATACAAGAAAAATAAATAGCAAAATTTAATATCTAATATTAAAATAAAAACAAAAATAAAAATATATTAAAGATCGAAAATTTACCTTTAAATTATATTCGAACTCGTAAGATGTAATCGTAAAATTTTTGTGTTAATTTTGAATTGGAGTACTTTAAATATATATATTGATAAAAATAAAGCAATTAGAAGGTACAAGTATAATTTAATATTTCAAAACTATTTATAAGCATTAGAACCACAAAATTATCTTTACTTTAATTTTTTTTTGTTATAATGTTAGATTATAACGTTATAGTCATTTAATGACTATAACGTTGTAGCCATCTAGTGGCTTTAACGTTGTAGCCATCTACAACGTTAAAACACTTCATGGCTTTTAATGAGCCATATAAATAATGAAGCCTTCAGACATCACAGAGAAGAGAATGTGTAGGCTTATAGATGGCTCATTAAAAGAGGGGGCTGAGGGGCCCCTGAGTATATGGCATCTATTCCTAATATTTTAGTAGTTTGACCTTATTTATGGAACTCTATTCTCCTAAGTAGTTGTACCTTAATCCCTCAGCCGCCGGTTGTGACACATCTCTAGCCCTTATGTTCCATCTAAGTTTCATTGAATTACTCGCGCCCATATGAGCCTATTTTGCAACAATAATTTCCTATATCTATATGATTAACTTAATAGCCAACTCATACTTTTCCGTAGCCAGGCCTTTATGAAATCTATTGTTTCTTTCACGCTATATAGTGTAAATACAATATAAAAATGTAGTTTTCAAAAAACACGCATCTTGTTTCATACCCTTGATAACATTACTTACCAATTGAATAATATTGAATCATTCCAATTCCCAATAGTAGAGTTATAATAAGTGTTGCATCTGGACTAGATAACTTAAGAGTAGACGCATTAAGAAGAGAGGTGTAGGCTTTAGGAATAAGTTGGCAAAGAAAACATATATTTACCTTAATATCTTGACATATATCCCTTGTTTTCAGTCTTTTCCTAATTATAAACCAATTGATGAAGGAAGCTTTAAGAATTAAAGATTTGGCCCAAACAAGATCATATTGGTGTAATGTTGAAGAATGGGGCTTGAGCAAATCCAAACAAGATTTATTGGTAAATTGTGGAAATCATCCTTTTAAGATTAGATAAATAAGGTAAGTCATCATTAATGCAAGCTGAACCTCTAAAATTATAGCTTCAATCACCTCCAGAAATTATGTAACTAACTTTAGCATATTAAGAATCCTAATATTGAATGCATTTAGGTCATGCCTCAAATAAAAAGGCCAAGATTGAACCAGTTATCTATCCATAATCGTGCTTGCCTGCCATTGCCTATTAAGCTCTTAAAAGATGAGTGTCGTTAGTCCTTCAAACTCAACATTTAGATCAAGCATTAAGACTGATCTCTACTCATTTTCAATTGCCAAAAGCTGGAATTTTAGAAAAGTAGTTCTTATGGATCCACTAGGAACAAAGAGCTTCCTTGTCATTGAAAAGCCTTCAAATCCTTTTAGCTAGAAAAGTTGAGTTTATGGCTTATATTGGAATAAACCCTAGACGTCCTTCCTATTTAGAGAGCTATAGTTCCTTTTACTTGACCTTAACTCCTTTGGAGTTCTCAACTTTGCTTAACCATAAGAAAAATTTAATTATCTTCTCAAAATCCTTTGAAACTCTTCTTAGAAGAACCAAGTGGGCTCCAATGAACATGTATATTCCTCAAGATTGAGGGTGTCAGCATAAATGGATTTTATAAAATCTTATTGACCAACAAGTATGCTGCTTTGGCTTTTGAATCCTAATATTACTGGTGATCTAACCAAACTTGAATGTCCCAAATGAAGAAATTGCAAAAGTAATTTGCTAAATTTTGATTGAATAATATGGATTCTACTGGCAAGTTATTTCAAACTTAAAAGAAGGCAGAATCAGGAAAAAAAACATGTTATGAATATAAATTCCGGCATTAGTAGTACTATTATTTTCACCAATCATACGTAGAAAACAAACGAAATTTGACAAAAACCTTTTTGGGTTTGCGGATGCACATAGTCCTTAAAACCATCCGTGTCTCCGCACACGAATACAAGATAAAAAACCCGCCCGTCAAAGATTCTAATTTGCCTTCAACCGTACACTCGAATTCATTTGCTTGCCAGTCTTGACTATGCATTAATGATGATGCAGATGGGGGAGAAAAAGAAGCAGCCAAGTCGAAGTTGCTTTAAGTCATAAATTATGAATGTAAATTATGCGCTACACGAACTCTTGTTAGCAGCTTATAAATTTGTAACGTGAGAGCTTCTTTAGCTGTCTTCAGTTGGCTGTACTCAGCTCCCAGGCCTATCCATGCCTGCACTTCTGGTTTTAGTAGGTCAGTCGCAAAAGAAGCAGAAGTAACTAGTCTTGTTTCACACAGAAGGAAAACAAACCACACAAAAAGAAGCAGTCTCAATGATGTCCCTCCCGAGACAGTAGAGTAAGTACTGATCAGTGTATCCGATTTAGACTCATAAAAGAGCATCAAGGATCGATTTCATTTGGTTGACTTGATACAGGAAGCTGGTTTTCGGAGGAAATTATGGATGATTTCATTAGTAGTTTAACAGATGAAATGCTTCTTCACATCATTTCTTTACTCCCTTTCGAATCTGCGATACAAACTATCTTCCTCTCGAAAAGATGGAAACTTTTATGGCAGAAATCATTGGTTCATCACGGCACAAAAGAGGATCTTGCAACTGCAATATGCAGTTTCCTGAACACTTTCAACGAGCATAATCCCTCAAAAAACACCCGCAAGTTTGAGTTCTACTTTGACGATGGAGGCGTCCTCTTAGCTTTTGTTGGACCTAACAGCAAGCTCCATCTTTGTTTTCCTACTGAGAAGCGGGAATTTCCCATTCCTTTTGGTCTCCATTTAAATTTTGACCAACAAAATCTTCCCCCTCAATTATCTCCATGCACCTTCTTTGTCAAAAGCCTTCATCTGGTATCTGTCAGCCATCTTACAAATGAGACTGTTTCTTCTATACTGTCGAATTTCCAATATCTTGAAACCCTGAAAATCACTGGCTGTTTTGGTTTACGAACCATAAATATCGGCTCTGAGAAAAAGCTTGTAAAGTTAACCATTTTTGAATGTCCTGATCTGAAATTTCTCCACATTAGGAGTTACAAGCTTAAAACGTTCCACTATCGCGGAATATTGCCTTGGTTTGGGACTCAAAATCACTTTAACCTGGCAGATGCAATGCTTGATTGCAGAGAAGGGCCTAGCGAAGATAGTTTACTCTATGTCAAGAACATCGATCCCGTTCTTTTGACGATAAAGAATGTGGCAGTTCTTACTCTATGCAAATGGATATTTAAGGTAACGTTTCAGCAACAATTGATGTGCCTCTTCCAAATTTGACTTTGACTGCAGTAGCAATTCAACTCCTCCTAATTCTTATTGCAGGCATTCTTCTGCCCATCGTTATCCACCTTTCTTGTGGAATTTCAATTTTATAACTTGAAAGAGTTGTGGTGGATTGATGATTCCGATGAAAGATTTGACAATGATGCCATGGTCTCTTTCTTGAAACTGTGCCCTTCACTGGAGCAACTTTTTGTCACTGTAAGTTTCCTTGACTTCTTACAGAATGCATCTAAAAGACCTCCTATACTGCACACCTATACTAGGAAAGAAAAAAGAATAGGATGAGGTGGCCATTTGGTTGCAAAATGTCAGGATAAGGTGGCTAGTTGGTTATATAATGTCAGAAAAATCATTCTAGACTGTTTATAGACACTATACAAGACAAAAGTAAGACCAAAAGGGTAGGTAAACCAATTGTTAAAGGGGGAGGGGCAATCTCTCTAATTATGCCAACCAATCCCTTGTATTGGCTTTAATCTTTAATCCATGTCTTTTTCTCTTTTTTTATTCTTATTTTTGGTGCCTGCTTACTCCCTTTAAGCTTTTTCTAATCAGTCGATACCAAATTTATAACATTTTAGTATTAGAGCAAACGATCCCACTTATTGGGTGATGTTAGTGACCCACTTAGAAGCTAGGATAGAACAAGTGGAGGCTAAATTGAAGCAGCTACCTAAATGAGAGGAAAAGGTAGCGATAGTAATTGCAGTAGAGGAGAAATCAAACTAGAGATTGGAAGAGCTTTGCAACATGATCTTTAAAAAGACTGATCCATGCGAAGATAACCACCACCCTAGAATTTAGTAGGGTAGGATCCACAATGACCCCAGGAGGATCAGTGGACCCATACAATCCCAAAATCACACACCACGATGGCCCACCAAGAAATCCCCGCCCAGAAGCTGGAGATGTTGATATTTGTCGGGGATGACCCATTGTCATGGGTATTTTGAGTAGAAAGGTATTTCACTGTTAACCATTTATCAGAAGCAGAAAAATTGGAAGCTACCGCGATATGCCTGGCAGGAGGAGCTCTTTAATGGTTTTGTTTTGAAGAAAAATGACGACGATTTTTTACTTGGGAAGAGCTAAAAACACAATTGCTACATCAATTTTCTGGGGGTAGAACCAGCACCCACTATCAAAGTTTTCTTTCCCTTCGATAAACCTCCACCATCCAGGAATATAGGGACCAATTTCAGGCTTTGTCTATCCCACTTAACATGGATGATGAGGTCATGACAACGGTATTCATTAACGGATTGGAGAAGAAAATCAAGGTTGAAATGTAGATGATTAATCCTGTCGGACTAGCAGAGGTAATGAATACAGACCTTAAATGAGAAATGAGGAATTTGGTTCTTAACCATGGGGATGAGGCATCTAGAACCACCAAGGCAAACTCCATCCTAGGAAACCACGGGGATGAGGCATCCTAAACCACCTAGGCAAACTCCATCCAAGGAAACCAAACCAGAACAAAACTCTGGACCTAAAACCCAAGAAATCATAAAAACCCATTAGCTTCAGCAACTTATTACGAATAAGTCAAGAAGGAATATAGAAACATGATCGAGTTGAAGGGAACCTTCATGAAGCTCATTGCTTCTAGCATTCAGTCGAAACGAGAGAAGGGATTATGCTTTCGTTGTGACGAGAAGTACCATCCTATACATCGATGCAAGAATCGTGAATTAAATGTTCTTGTCGTGCATGACGAGCCTGATTTATAGGAGATAGGGGAATATGAAGATGTGAATTCAATTGAATACGATCAAGTTGCATATGTAAGAACAGTGGAGGTGTCATTCAATTCCATAATAGGTTTGACACACCACAATCATTAAAACTAAAGGGAGAAATGTCAAGGAAAGATGTATTGGTATTGATTGATTATGGGGCATCACATAACTTCATCACTTTTAAGTTTGTGAAGGAATTAGATTTACCGTTGGAAGAGATAATGGGGTATGGCGTAATGATGGGGACATGAATGACAATAGGAGGTCAAGGTATTTGTAAAGGAATTTCCATGAGGTTGTAAGAACTAGTAGTAGTTGAGGTCTACTTACCATTAGAGTTGGGTAGTTCGGATGTAATTTTTATGCTAGAATGGTTAGCTATTCTAGGAGGAACACGGACTAACTAGCAGACACTAACTATGAAGGTAAATATTGATGATTCAATGGTTATATTGCAAGGAGACCCTAGCCTTAGTTGCCTCCCAATATCATTGAAAATAATGTTGAAAGTGGTCCAACATAAGAAACATGGAATGTGGGTGGAATTACGGAATATGGATGCTGGTGTTGAACGTCCCTGTTGAGAAGAGAATACGGTGTTGGCAGAATAGTTACAAGAATTCCAAGAATGTGTTTGAGGCACCTTCTGAGCTGCCGCCAAAGAGAGAAAAAGAAAATGCTATTATCTTGAAAGGGGAATGGAACCTATTAATGTACGACCCTACCATTACCCATAGACTCAAAAATAAAAAATCAAGAAGTTAGTAAGTGAAATGTTGGCAGCTAGCATCATTCAGGAGAGTGAGAGCTCATTTTCTAGCCCAGTACTTTCAGTTAAAAAAGAGATAGGAGCTAGCGATTGTGCATAGAATATAGGGCCCTTAATAAAGCAATTGTACCTAACCGCTTTCCAATTCCAATCATTTACAAAATACTAGATGAGCTTTATAGAGCAAAGTTCTTCTTCAAATTAAATCTAAAGTTGAATTACTATCAAGTTTGGGTTAGACCAAAGGATGTCCCAAAAATAGCTTTCCGGATACATGAAAGGCACTAAAATTTTTTGGCAATTCCTTTGGCCTCACTAACGCTCCTGCTACGTTCCAATCTTTAATGAACTTTGTTTTCAGGAAACTACTAAGGAGAATGGTGCTAGTATTCTTTATTGATATCTTGGTGTATAGTCCCACAGTTAACTCACACCTAGGGAACTTGAGGGATTTATTAACTCTCCTTAATTCTCATAAGTTATATGATGACTATAAAAAATGTTGTTTTGGACAGAAAAAAATTGAACACTTGGGACACATAATTTCAGATGAAGGGATGGTTGCGGATCCGAAGAAAGTAAAGGTCATGATAAATTGGCCTATATCAAGAAGTATAAAAGAACTTAGGGGGTTCTTATGACTCATCAGATATTATGGACGATTTGTGAAAGATTACAGAAAAATCGTTGCACCATTAACTCAGCTATTATGAAAAGGTGCATTTTGTTAGGATAGAGAAGTGAACAAGGTTGTATGCTGACTTAAGGAGGCCATGAAAATTATACTTGTCCTAACATTGCCTAACTTTGATGAGGAATTTATGCTAGAAACTGACGCATTAGGTTTTCGATTGGGGGTAGTTTTAATGCAAAATAGCCATCCTGTACCTTATTTCAGTCAAGTTCTAACTAGAAAGGCTCTATTCAAAAGTGTTTATAAGAGAGAGTTGACGACCATTATGTTGGCAATCCAAAAATGGCAACACTACCTATTAGGGAGAAGATTTGTAGTGAGTATTGATCAGTCTAGCCGGAAATTTTTATTGGAGCAGTGATGGTATCAATGGAGCATCAAGAGTGGTTATCTAAACTACTAGAATTTGATTTTGAAATCAATACAAGCTAGGAACTCAAAATGGAGCAGCAAACACTCTATCTCGAAGCCTTGAGAATGTGGAATTGCAAGTTGTGATGGTTGCCAAAGTATTGAGTTGGGTAGAAATTATGGAACAGGTTAATCGAGACTTACAACTGCGAATAATTTTTGAATCCCTGCAGCAAGATCCCTCATCTAAACCAGGGTGCTCACCCTTTTAGGGTTAGTTAAGATACAAGGATTGAATAGTCCTACCAAAAAAACTCTTTTCTAGTTCCATCTCTTCTCAAGGAGTTTCACGGCACTCCTTTATGAGGACATTCTGGGTTCTTCAAGACTTATAAGAGATTAACAACTGAATTGTATTAGGAAGGACTGAAGAGGGATGTACAACGATACATTGAGAGCTACGCACTTTGCCAACAAAATAAACATTTGGCACTATCCCCAGCTAGATTATTGTAGCTCCTACCGATACTTAAGAGTTGTGTAGGAAGAGATATCAATGGATTTCATTAACAACTTGCTTAAATCCAATGGGTTTGGCACTATATTAGTGGTGGTGAACAGGTTAACTAAGTATGGACAATTTTTGTCCCTAAAAATCCATATATAACAACTAAAGTAGCTGAATTTTTTGTTCAACAAATTGTTCGATGCTATTGAGTTCCTTGATCAATTGTTTCGGATCATGACAAAAGTTTTCATGAATCATTTCTGAATTGAATCGTTCTGAATGCAACAAAATTCACTTTGATGGAGTACATCATACCACCCCCAAATTGATGGGCAGACTGAGGTAATAAATCATTGCTTCGAAACATATTTATGTTGTTTTGCCAACTCCTAACTTCACACTTAGCAGAAGTGGTTAGCTTGAGCAGAATTATGATATAACACCTCTTTTCATACTTCTACTAAGTGCTCACCCTTTAAAGCTATTTACGGAAGAGAACTGCCTCCTATAATACACTAAAAAAGCAATCATGCTTCGAATTTAGAAGTCGATGAGTAGTTAAAGGTCAGAGATGCAATTTTAGAGGAATTAAAAAACCAACTTGTCATTGCTCATAATAAAATTAAACAAATCATAGATAAGAAGAGGAGAGAGGTGACTTTTGAAGTAAGGGATTTGGTGATCTAAAGCTCCAACCTTAATGAAGTAAATCATTAGCTATTAGACCAAATGATGAGAAGTTGGCTCCAAAATGTTTTGGTCCATATACAATCAGTCACCGCATTGGCGAAGTGGCTTATAAGCTAGACTTGCCCACATCCACTTCTATACATCCAGTCTTTTATGTGTCCCAACTTCAGATGGTCATTAGAGTTACTACTCCTTGTTAGCAAATATCTTCATTGTTGACAAAAAAGTTAGAATGGAAGGTTACTCGACAAAAGGTGCTTAACGTGCATCCCTCAAGCAAATCGTCAAGAGCTGAGGTTTTGATCCAACAGGAAGGCCTGCCAGAATTTGAGGCCACTTAGGAGCCATAAGATCTAATAATGCATCAATTCCTAGCATTCAACATTGAGGACAACGTTCATCTTATTAGGAAGGGTATTGATAGACCTCTTACACTGCACACCTATATTAGAAAAGGCAAAAGAATAGGATAAAGTGGCCAATTGGTTACAAAATGTCAGGATAAGGTGGCTAGTTAGTTACATAATGTTAGAAAAATCATTCTAGAATGTTTATAGATAGTATATAAGACAAAAGAAAAAGCAGAAGTGTGGGGAGGATTTTTCGTAAACCAATTGTTAAAGGGAGAGGGGTAGTCTCGAGAATACTGCCAAACCAATCCCTTGTATTGGATTTAATCTTTAATCCATGTCATTTCCTCTTTTCTCATTCTTATTTTCAAAGCATGCTTACTTCCTTTAAACTTTTTTCTATTCAGTCGATACCAAATTCCTGATAGCATCTAAGCTAGCTACTGATTTGAAGTTTTCAACTTAATGATGCTAGTTACTTTGTATGTTCTTTATTCTGAGTCATAATTTATTCTTAAAATTAGCACACCAAAGACTTTCCTTATCATATTAGCAAGATTGTGAAAATTTTCCATAATTGTGATGCTCTTTGATGTGTAGATTGATCCTAAAACCTACCACCTAGAGAGCACAGCCAATTATGCCATACAAGTTGGGAAGACCACGCAACTGAGACATCTTAAACTGGTTAAATTGGAAGGATTTCCAAATATGGAAATGGAGATTCTTTTATCAAATCGTTTAAGAGAGTTCGTCATTGCCGAGCCACTAATCCTTTCATCATCCTCAGATGGGACTTGTTTGCAGAGATTAAGCAAGATTCCCTTCCATAAAGCGATGCTGAATAGGGTTGGTAACTTTGAGACATATGAACACAAGTGGTTTTACGAGTTTGTGGAACTAAGTGATTTAAGCCATATTAATCTTAAACATCTTCACATGGGTCTACAAACCTAGAAACCTTGCTCGAACATCAAGCTACTTGCATGTCTAGTCTGTTAATAGACTATAAAGTAAATACATCATAAGAAGAGTTACTTGTATGCTATGTTTGATTTTACAGAAGTCTTGTTAGTTCATCTTAATCCAAAGGAGACTGGATTGAATTGACCAAGGAGTTGACTCTTTACCTTGTAAATTTTGGACTTTAAATTTTTTTATCGATGTAATCAGATATTGACATTACTTTTAGACTGCAAGCACTATGCTTAAAGATTCCATCCTTGAGAGTATTTCTTGTTTATTTTTTTAATTCTCTATCAAGTGAAACTGGATGGCAGGCAGACGAAGAGGGTAAGTCAAAATCTGGACAGGTGTTTGTACTCCAAAATGTTGGAAAATATTTCTAGCTTATTGGATGCAATGTCAAAACACCTCTATTTATTTCAATAAAGTCAATCTTTTAACAAATATACTCTTTTTTTCATCCTTCTTAAATAATTTTTGAACCTATATTATGTTTAATTATTACTGTCATATTAAAGTCTTATCAAAGAAATACCTGTTGAATAGTACCAAAAGTCACAAAGATGCAACCACAGAATAGGGACGTAAATAGATTAGAAAGGTCGATCATTTAAGTTTTCTACAACCTTGTTTCTTAAAAAAATATTATCCATTTCAAAGGTCCCTATAGCTTGATAATAAATGGCTCGGGTGGAGAGCAGTTGAATGTTATAACTCCCATGTTGCCTAGATTCAGATGGATGTTAAAAATGATTTTGAAAACGATAACAATATTTTTAGTTTCCTTATTACAAGTGTTTTCTCAATACTTCTATTTCTTTTAATCTTTTGTTCATTGAAGTTTATTTTTAATTTCAATTACTTCTATTTATTTCTTTAATAAAATATATAAATGTGTGACAAATCAATCTATTAAACTGATGATATATGAAAGTCATAATTCAAAACCAAATTTAATATATGATATTTCTTATGTAATTCTAATAATATTTATTGGAATTTTTAATATGGATAAAGTGTAGAATTCATTAATAAGAATTGAGCTTGTGTCCAACCGTTGCCAAAATGACTAGAACTAGTCATTTGATTAATTGACCCTTACCACTTATTTACCCTTTAACATTTTAATTTTTAATTAATGTGAGATACTCTAGCACTCTCCCTTAAGTGTGAGATAGTTTAACACTTCTCCTCAAGTGCAACTAGGACTGAACATCCAGTTGTCACTTGAAATAAATGCAAAGGTAACTAGATTGGATTGCTAGAATTGGACGTCTAGATGGATAACCAAAAAATTAAGAATTCGGATCAAACCTACCCTGATACCATATTATAATTTTTATTATAGGTAGAGTATAGAGTCCATTAACAAAAATTGAGCTTAGGTCCGACCATTGTCAAAATGACTAGAACTAACCATTTGATTAATTGGCCCTTACCATTTATTAACCTTTTAACATTTTCATTAGTCAATGTAGGATACTCTAACAATATTTGTATTTCCATATAAAATTTTAGTCATATTAGCTCCAATAATTTTTTTTAAGCCTTATGTTAAATTTTGGAGTAGATAAATTATGTCTACTTGATTTTTCAAAATCTTTGTTGATTGAAGTTAGTTGCAGATGGGATATATAAGAAATAAAGTGATTATTCCTAAAGTTGAATAATATTAAATCATTGTTGAATATGATAATGTATCGTATAAAGCTACAAGAACATGGGTAGATGCTCTAAATGGACAGTAATTTCTTAATATGCCTTAAATATATTCATGGTTCACAATTTTCATTAAATGAATAAAGCTTAGTACGATTTCTAGAGTAATAATATGATATGCTTACTAATTTAGGTTATGTAGATATTTTGAATATTGATATTGGTTGCTTTGAAGGATTTATTTTTACGGTTAGAATTCAAATTAGATGAAATGACATCTAAAACAAAGATCCTCCTTTTAGATGGGCACTAATTTTCGAAATCTAGGATGTTCAACACTAAATGAAACAAGTTGTATGTGGTTTCATTTATTTAGAATTTTTTAGGATTTTTCAAGTCTGCATATGGTGACCAAACTAAATTTTGGTATGTCCAAATGTATGGACTTCCTACTTCTTTTATAGAAATGAAGTTTGGGACCATAATGTTATAGTTAGGCCAAATTTAATTGAATTGTTATATTTGGAGTTTTGAGATTAATATGATATCTAAGATACAATAGAGGTATGGTGGAGCACTGTCAAATAAGATAATGGTACCAAAGAATATAAAATGTTCTTAGTGACACATTCAAGTTATTCATTCTACAATTGCTAATTTTATTTTGCTATAATTATTATGATGTAATTAATATTTAGAATACAGTATTCTTTTAATGAAGAATCTAAAATTCAATAAGAAAATTCTGGATGTGGATTGTAAAAATCTCAACAACTCTTAGTTATAATGTTATCTTATGGTGTATAGTCAATTAAATTTGTTACCTAATGGTAGTAGTTATTATGGTCATGTAATTGCTAAGAATTTAAGCACAAACTACAATTAACATTGTTTCATTGTATATCATAGTTTGAATCAAAACCATTTTAACTAATGAAAATCCTTATCTCTTATAAAGAGAAACAATAAAACTTTATACTTTTATTGTTAAAACGTGTAGGTTGTAATAGTATTAATAAAGAAAAGGAAATAACATTTACTATGAAGATAGACATCATCTGTCTAACTATGCCTTTATACTTTAATGCAAAATGACTTTCTTTTTATCCTTACTTCAATCTTAAACAAGAAAAGTAACATGCTCAAGAAAAAGAAGTGAATATTTCACTCATAGAACATATCAAGTGATATTACTACCTTTGATTGCTATAATTGATGCATCACCTAACAAACTGTTTAATCTATTATTCTAATTCCCAAATTTGCTAATAGTCATACGTATCATTTCATGAATTAATGATTTTGTTCTACTCCTATTATTAAGGTATATATATCATTTATTTGTTATTACTAAGAGATATATATATATATATAAGGATAGGAATCTAATTTACTTCTTATCTTATTTTCGACAATAGGTATTTATAAAATATAAAATAATTATTTTGTTTTTAATCTCTTTCTTATGAAACTTCAGTGACATACTCACATTGAGTAAAAACATAATTGGTGTGGAGGACATACTATTGCATTATTAACTTATAACCGCTAAAGACTTAACAACAATGAAAGGTTTTAAAATGAAGGGTTATATGTAAGGGAAAGTCAAGATCATAAGAGGAATATCATAAGGATAAAATGAAAATTTATTATTACAAGTGTGAGAAAACTGAGTATATCATGGGTGGCTTATCCAAACAAGAGGGCAAAAAAGAATAAAACAAAAATATGATTATTTGTCGAAGTTTACTAACATAGTACAGATAAGGGAAATTGGATTATAGCAATAATTATATGCTCTAAATAACAACCAGTCAATTTTATGACTCATGGATGTTGGATAAAGCATGATCATATCACATAATATCAAACAAGGATTGGTTTGTTTCATACTCATTTGACAATTTTGGTACTATCCGATTAGGGGGTGATCAATTTTGTAAAATCACTAGAACATGGTAGATCAAGATTAAGATTTTTGATAGAGTTGTCAAGTTATTATATGATGTTTGACATGTTCTCAATTTAAGGGAGATTAGGGGGTGATCAATTTTGTAAAATCACTGGAACATGGTAGATCAAGATTAAGATTTTTGATAGAGTTATCAAGTTATTATATGATGTTTGACATGTTCTCAATTTAAGGGAGAACCAAGTCTCTTTAGGACCTTATATGCAAACAACTTTGGATATAAAACTTATAAAAACAACATTAAAGCGGTAAAATGTGTGATAATTATGATGAAAAGGGCCAAAATTTACACAAGACATTTACAATTTTATAGGGAACATAGTTTAAGGTAGAAATGCTAAAATGACAAATTCAAAGGAAGATATTTGTAGGTAGAAAAGTTACAATAAATGTGGCTAAGGTATATCAGTGAACAAGGAATGATAGAACTCCATAAGGAGCTTATTGGAGGGTGTAAAACACTAGAAGTTAGAGTTATACAAGTTTCAACTAGTTAGTAAAAAGTCTAAGGTGATCTTCAAAGATCCAGTAGTTGAGAAGAGATATATATTGGGATAAATATATGGAGAGGACATACTAAGATTGAAAAAAGCATAGTATTAAGGTGGTACAAATGACACTATGCCATATTATAATACATGTTAATGGTGTTGGAAATTATAGTTTTAAAAATAAATTAATGTTAGGAAGAGAGCATCAATATCATATGGCCACAAATAAAGTGAGATGGACTATTAAGCTACTAAATAGATATGGGTAGGACGATTCGGTTGTGGATGCTCTTACCATCAATGATGAGAATCTAACGACCTTCACGAGACTATGGATAATCAAGAGAAGGATGGATGCATCATATGGTTAAAGAAGTGAGGTTTTATAAGCACAAGAAACTAATTGCATCTATTCACATCTTATTGGAAAAGGTTCAGTGTTCAAAAAAATGCAACTAACATATTATCAAAGATAATTTCAAGCATTTATTAGACTTGTTTTATTTCTCAAGGTGTTAGACATAGCTACAACCTAACCTATAAAAAGTATATTCGTTAAGATGAAGATTATTGTGTATAGATCATATACATGAATATACAATATGGAAGGTGTTTCTTATTCGCCAATGTTGAAATTATATATATGACTCATATAAATAGGTGTTATCTTAGAGTATTGTTAAAATAATACAAGTTTTTTTAGAAGCCTTTAGGTGAGCATGAATTTGCATAAGATTGTGCTTTAGCATATGTTTTTATCCAAAATACAAAGGAGAAAATACAAACTAAAACATGAGTATATTGGTGTAAAGCAGGATTTTCTTATCTAGTACATGACTTAGGATAAAGGCATTTTATAGTTTGTTTCTATGTTTTAAAAATACAGAGTGAGTTACAAAGTTTCAGACAAAGATGTGTTAGACCCATATTTATGTGTGCAAAGAAACAATAAAAAGTATGTTCTAAGGCACAATCATATTCATCATAGATTTTTTAAGGATTACAAATCTGGAAGGATTTTAAGACTTATTAAAGTTATGTTTAAATTATGTTGGGTTTGGTAAAAGGATAAGTTGTATGAAACTATACCAAATAGAGTTTTAATTAACTATACTTATGTAAACATAGTCTATAAATAGGAAATATGTAATCCTTATTAAAAAACTATTAATCAATGTAATGGATTAATCATTTTAGCTTATGAGGATATCGCACACCCAATTCATTAAACATTATTAAAATCTACTTGCTGATTGTTTTTATTTCTTTCTTAGCTATTTTCATTGGCAATGACTTATTTTCAACAATAATAGTCACTTTCTATATGCTTTATGCTTTTATAGTGTATTGGATCTAAAGCAATCCAAAGTGTTGCTTAATTTTCACAATATAAATTGTCAAGATATAAATGTATAATGCTTAAATTTTGTAAATTTATCTTCAACTAAATAATTTCTTTGATAATATATAGTCATAAACCGATATTCAAGTTTGAAGTTGGGTTGTGATGATGTTGTTTCTTCTGGTTTTCCATAAGACTAACAAATTATAAAAAAGAATATACATTTTCTATTAATTGACCTTCGAAAGTCATCATATTTAGCTTAATTCACATCATACAAGGCATTTATTGGATTTAATTTTGCCAAAAAAATTATATATGTTTGTTTTACATACTACAAAACATAATGGTAAACTTTAAATGTTGTAGTTATGACTTCTAAATTAAATTAAGGCATAGACTGCAAAGGTTAAATCTGGTGTTATGTTAGTCAATTAAAACAGTTGCCTAGCTAAGATGAATCATTTTTGTGATCACTTTCAAATCTATTAGGAGATAAGTTTTGTTCCATAAGAAAAGAAATTAATTTATCTTCAATATATATTACATCTTGAAGAATTTCAAGGTACTTTAAAAAAAATAAAGTTTGTTTTATTAGTTTGTACCACCTCTATAGCCAATATAATATAGTTTTCTTAGATACTCCAATATAAACAAAGTTTTAAAGAATAATTTGATGTTTTGATGTCTTTTATATTGTTTCCTACTAAAATAACATTTAAATAAGGAGAGCATTGAATTTACTACAACGAGATTAAATGAATAAATAATAATCGACTTTGATTACTTATAGTCATTTTTACAATAATAAATGTTTTAGTAAATTGTTAATTTGAATCTTATTTGAGGTTGTACAATGATTTGTGAAGTTTGTGAACTTTTATGTCATCCTTTCATCTAAAATTCGTAGGCAAACTCATATAAACATCTTCATCAAGATTACAAAATAAGAAGGTATTATTAAGTCAATAATCACATCAATTTTAAGTTAAACCTATAATAAATAAAAGTTAAACCATCATAAATTTTGCAACAAGAACATAAGACTCTTTCAAGCTTTTGACATGGTAGCATCTCTTTCTCACTAACCTATATTCATAATATTATATAGTGCCATCAAAATGATATTTTATTTTGTAATTTGTACTTAATTAGCTTCTTCCTAAAAGGTAATACTTGTGGTTCTTCCTGATTCTGGTGAGGCTGAGCACTGCCGTTTGGATCCATGAGACTGGTTGTCTTTAGCAAGAGAATACCTGCAAAACAGCAAAAGACACGCCGGGGGTTGATTTCCGGCAGGCCCCTCCGACGCTCAAGTCAGTTTTTGTGAGAGCTTTTGGTAGCTAATGAATAGTGAAAAGTAGGGTTCTAATCTCGTACCTGTATCATGGCAAAGTAGTACCTTATATATGGAATAGATGCTAGGTTTAGGTCTTTATGTATGCATGGGAGATTTTCACCTGCGAATGGGCCATGGACGTGTGGACCCAGGCCTGGGCCTAGGCCTAACACAGCCAACCTAACCATAAACCCCCTACTCCTCGAGTCTAACCAAGGAGAAAGGTCGAAGGAGTACATGAGGATCGTGTAGCTTGTTTGTAAGACAGCTCGTGATAGGCCCGATCGGTCAGATTTCAATGCATAGTGTCTGAGAGCTCGCGCTAGGATCGATCGGTTGAATGTCCTGATCGGTCGGCATTGATGCTTAGTGTATGATAGTTCATACCGAGATCGGTCGGTTGAATGTCGACGCCGAGTGCATGAGGGCACTTGATTTAATCATTATCAACGGCATGTGCCCTTTGACAAGTTTTCAAAATTTCAAATGAGGCGCCTCTTTAACTGCTGCACAGCTATCATGGGTGTCCTTTCAACTGTTGCGCCGTTATGGGCCATCTGGTAACCCTAATTTGGATGGCTCGAATTTTGTCACGCGTCTAAGTTTGATCCGTACGCCCGCTCAGGATCTTGTTATAAATGCTCGGAATTGACGCATCTCTTCGCTTTCTGCGTGTTCGATTCTTATCTTTGCTTTCTCTCTTCATCTACATGTTTACAGCCATTGGAATTCCCTTTTTCACCGTCGTCCAATCTTTAACTCCAGTCACTAAACTAGGTACGTCCTTCTTCCTTTCCTTGTTTGTAAGTGTGATTTTCAATAAAATGCCGTCAACTAGCTCTAGGAACAAATCTGGCTCCCCCTCTCCTTCTCCGTCGCCTCCTCGCCAGCCTTTGCCACCAGCATCCCCGAGTCCTAGTGGGGAAGTAAGTATGGTTCTGAGGGAGCTCCATCAGGAATTGGTCACCGAAGGAGCTTTACAGGTTGTTGGATCGCTGGAGATAGCGGCGGGAACGGTGGAGGCGCTGGAAGCTGGCCGAAATGAGGCGTCGAAGTTAAAGGAGGATGAGGAAGTCGGAGTGAGTGCCCGGAAGGATGGGAAAATCATTGAGAAACCACCGAGCGACCCTTCGAAGATGACCGAAAGGGAGCTGAATCGGTCAGTTATTAAGCATAATATCCCCTCGTCTTTGGGGCCTAGGCTAGCTGGCCAGAACGAAAGGATTTATAGCAGTGGGTGTGGCTACTTTGCTGTGACAGATAGGTTTTTCTCGGTCAGTGGTATGAGGCTTCCGTACGCCCTGATCATCGATGAAGTATGGTGCGCCTACCACTTATGGCTGAGCCAGATTCTCCCAAATGGTTAGAGGTTTATCAACGGTCTGGCTTTGCTGTGTCATAATTTCGGGTGTCCTCCATCGGTCGGTATTCTGCGGCACTTTTTAAGGATGAACTAGAGCTCAAACGGCGGGGCCGGGATTCCTCACCTCTAGTACAGGGATGCGGGGTATCTTCTTGTTGGAACAGTAGGATCAATCATAGTATGGAAAACGAAGTATTTCTTCGTGAGGCCCCTAGGATCCACTTTTGAATCCCGACCGTGGAGGTATCCCTTGACCGAGCGATGGAATGACACTGTCGACCTACACCTTTCTAGGGAAGAATGGGAGGTGATCGGTAGGATCAAGGCGCTCGGTCGATATTCTTTTGACAACCTCATTCTGGGGTATCGTGGAGGGGCGTCAGCCAATGCCTTTTTAATTGATCCCCCTCCTCAGATTAGAGAGCTGGAAGAGGAGACTACCCCTCCTGGTTAACTCCTCATAATTTATCTGTCGTATTTACAAGTATTAATTCCGATTTCTAACTTCCTTCTCTGATTGTGCAGCCATGAAGGTCAAGAAGTTCGTCGGGTCCTCCTGTCTCCCAAAGTCCAAAAGGCAAGTCGGGGGGTCTAGAGCTTCTTCGAAGGTGAAGAAGCAAAGGAAGGAGGCAGAGGCCAACAAAAGCATCGCTCAGTCGGCGATGTTGGACCAGCCTTCAGCAATTCTGGCCCTTCCGTCCATTGAGGGCCGACTTGGCATTTCAGCATCGTTGTCGGTCCAGCCGATGAACGTGGACCGAGCGGAGTCAAAGGAGGAAGAGATGGAGTCACCCCTCAAAAGGAAAAGGACCGCTCGGAGTGCTGGTCGATCATCCTGTCAACTGGACAGAGGAGCGGGGGAGGGGCAAGCGCCCCAATTGGATAAGGGCAAAGGGAAATAGCGAGCTCCCAGTGGCAGAAAATGGGAGTCCACAATCAGTCTTGACAAGACTGCGACGCTGAGGAATGTTGATGTGGCTCTGCACATTGCCGAGAAGGTTGTTCCTCCTGAGGACGAGAAATTTTTGGATACGTTGAATAACAAAGAACTGATGGCTAGCCTCGTCCGTGGTTGTGTCAAGGATATGGCGTTCACCTCTGCTATGTTTCAACGTCTCAATCAGCTTGATGAATTGAGGGAAACAGTGGATCGGGAGGTTCATGACCTTCTTGAGCAAATTAATACTTTAAGAGCTGAACTCGCGGAGGCAAAGGAGGAGAAGGACGTCTTACGAGCCCAACTCTCTTCGATGAAGGAGGAGAAGAATATTTTGGAGGAAGAGAAGAGTGTTTTGAGGGCTCAACTCACCTCGGGGGAGGAGGAGAGGGGTAGAATGCTTGCTTCCAGGGCCAAGCTGGAGAGTGAATACCGAGTGTCGCATTGAGGGCCTAAGGAAAAAGGTGGTCGATGCTGCTTTAAGGGTGCTACTGGAGGAGGAGCTTCGTTCGAAAGCCTTCCAACAGTGTCACGAGGCGGTGATAGAGAAGATAGAGGTCGAGAAGAAAATGCTGGAGCTGCAAGGCTCCTTCAGGGAGCAAAGGATTAGGGTGGTCAAGCGATGGAAAGAGCGATATTTACACGAAGAGTGTCTAGAGTTTGCTTGTGACTTGGCTCTTTCCCTCTTGAGGAGCTGCCACAACGTTTGCGTCCCTGATGGGTCGGAGGGTCCTTCATTCGAGGATTATGCCGAGCCGATGCTTCCCTTCGAGCTCGGCCTTTCACTTGAAGAGATGAGAGAGATTGCTGAAAAGGAAAAAGAGGTCTTGGCTGATGAGATGCTGGACCTGAGTTCCGATGAAGAAGAGGATGTCTCTCCATTATCTTCTCCTACCGATCCGGCTGTTGGCCCTTCCGCTCCCCCCCGAAGGATCAAAATGATTTTTTCCCTTTTCAATGCTCATCTGGTCAGGCTTGTGGCCAGAACGTTAATTCAAGGAAATAAAGTTCTTTTATTTTTCATTACCACCTTTATTTGTCGTGTTGTGATTGAGCGATCTTTCCAAATAGCATGGTCGATCGAGACAAGAGAACTTGGCCGAGCGATAGTGAGGCCGAGCGATCCAAGATCCTGTCTTGGCATCGTCTGGTTCCAAGATCTCGTCTTGACAACCTGGCCGAGCGATGTCAAGGCCGAGCGATCCAAGATCCTGTCTTGGCATCGCCTAGTTCCAAGATCCCATCTTGGCAACCTGGCCGAGCGATGGTTCCAAGGATCTTGTCTTGGCAACCTGGTTGAGCGATGTCTTGGCATCGCCTAGTTCCAAAATCTCGTCTTGGCAACCTGGCCGAGCGATGTTGACGCCAAGCGATGGTTCCAAGGATCTTGTCTTGGCAACCTGGCCGAGCGATGTCGAAGCCGAGCGATGGTTCCAAGGATCTTGTCTTGGCAACCTGGCCGAGTGATGTCTAGGCCGAGTGATGGTTCCAAGGATCTTGTCTTGGCAACCTGGCCGAGTGATGTCGAGGCCATGCGATGGTTCCAAGGATCTTGTCTTAGCAACTGGTCGGCGATGTCGAGGCCGGGCGATGGTTCCAAGGATCTTGTCTTGGCAACCTGGCCAAGCGATGTCGAGGCCGAGCGATGGTTCCAAGGATCTTGTCTTGGCAACCTTACCGAGCGATGTCGAGGTCGAGCGATGGTTCCAAGGATCTTGTTTTGGCAACCTGACCGAGCGATGTCGAGGTCAAGTGATGGTTCTAAGGATCTTGTCTTGGCAACCTGGCCGAGCGATGTCGAGGTCGAGCGATGGTTCCAAGGATCTTGTCTTGGCAACCTGGCCGAGCGATGTCGAGGCCGAGCGATGGTTCCAAGGATCTTGTCCTGGCAACCTGGCCGAGCGATGTCGAGGCCGATCGATAGTTCCAAGGATCTTGTCTTGACAACCTGGCCGAGCGGTGTCGAGGGCGATCAGTTGGTGGAATTTTCTCCTCTTGCCAAATTTAGTGAGGTTTTTCTTGCCAAGAAATTTGAAACCCCTTTATTAATGATAACAAGGGCGTGGGCCGTTAAAAAACCTGACTGGCAGGTCCAGGAAAAAGATACCCATAAGTTACACGTATAATAAACAATAATAAACAAAGAAATGAGAAGTAAAATATGGCTTATCTATTGGTCGAACGCCCTCAAGTTTTGAGAGTTCCAAGGCCTCGGTAGAATCTTCCCATTCGTATCGCGCAGGATGTAAGAGCCATATCCGGCTTGCTTGACCACTTGGTAGGGTCCTTTCTATGTTTGACTGAGCTTCCCAGGATGCTTTCTAGCCGCGTCGGCCTTTTGCAGGACATATCTGCCGACCTTTTTGTCGCTCGACTTTACCCTTCTATTGTAGAACGTCATTGCTTTATTCCTGACGGCTTCTGAACGAGCGGTTGCTCTATCTCTCTCTTCATTCAGGAACATCAGTTCTGCCTTGCGGGCTTCGTCATTCCTTTCATCTGCTCTTACATCAAGAGAGCTTGCGAACATTACCGCTCCCTCGAGGGTTCTTGTTTCTGCCAAATAGCATTCCTGAGCGATTCTTTGCTGACCCCTGACAATGCCGATGCCATGGGGTGTTAAGAATTTCATCGCCTGATAATAGGTTGAGACGACTGCTCCGAGGGCGTTTTGAGTGGCTCATCAGATTATCGCATTGTACGCCTCTACAAACTTCACAACCAGGAACTCAACGCCCTTCTCTATCTGACACAGCTTTGGTCCGAATTTTATTTTCAAAAAGACTTGGGCAAATGGGTAGGCTGATGCTCCAGTTACCCCTTTGATAGGTCCTTCTATAATCGATCCTCTGGTATCTCCATCTGCTTGAAGGCATCATAATACAATAGGTCAACCGAGCTGCTCGTATCGATCATTACTCATTTCACCTCGTTACCATCCATGTTCAGATTTACTACGAGTCCGTCATCATAAGAACAACTAACACCATCTAGATCAGATTCGTCGAATGGTATCATCCCAACGTTCTGCTTCTTTCTCTTGGCCGACAAGTCTTCACCGACCTGCCTGGCATACCTCTTTCTTCCTTTAACGGTGGACCCGCCTGCTGCACTACCACCAAAGATCATGTTAATGACCCTAACCGGTCGGTCATCTTGTTTTTCGGTGTTTCTGTCGCCTCTTGCCCTGGACTGTCCTCTCGCTTTGCGTCGATTGTCAGTATTCCCATTCTGCCTCCCTCCATCATTCCTATCCATTTCGCCTCCAAGGCTGTCGCTAGTTGTCGGATCGACCGTTCTTATTCTCATTGTCTCGATCGGCATTCTTTCTGTATTTCAAAAATCGACCCAGCCTTCCCCTTTGGATAAGGAGTTCGATTTCTTTTCTTAAGTCCCAGCAATCCTCTGTGTCATAACCGATGTCTCTATAGAAACTGCAATATAAATCAGGGTCCCTCTTCTTGAGGGGAGTCTTCAACTGATCGAGTTCTCAGAGGGGTTCCCCATCTACTCTCATGGCCGCCAATACTTCCGTGTATCGCCTGTTGAACGGGGTGAAGAATTCTCATCGATGTCCCTGTCCATCGGTCGACTTTCTCCAGCTCGACTGATCCTTCTGTCGCTTGTGGGAATTATCCGCTCTGCCACTCGGCCTGCGGTCGTCTGCTCTACGTTTTGTGTTTTTCAACACTTCCTCGACCTGGATATACTTGTCTGCCTGATTTCTTATCTCTTGAATAGACTTGGGCTTATAGAGGGCCAGTGACTTCTTAAACTCTTCATCCCTTGTGTTGCTCATCAGTGCCGCCAACATGGATGAGCAAGTGAGGTCAGGGACTTCGACAGCTTTATTATTAAACCGAGTGATGAACTCCCGCAAACTTTCGTTCCTTCCCTGGGTCAACTTCATCACTTCCAAGGCGGTCTTCTGTGGTCAATTACTTATAGCAAATTGATTGAGGAAGAGCAGCTTAAAATCTTCGAAGCAAGTAATGCAACATGGGGGTAAACTATTGAACCATCACCGGGCTCTTTCTTGAAAGGTGGCGCAAAATGCCTTACATTGAATGGCGTCGGGGACGTAATGCAGGTTCATCATCGACTGGAAGTGCTGCAAATAGTCTAGGGGATTGATCTTTTCAATATATTTTTCAGGCGTCAGTATTTTGGTGCCGGCCACTGGGAGGCTATCCAAGATTGTCGGGATGAAGGGAGAGCTATATTGTGTTGATGGATGATGCGGACAGGAATTCATGGCTACATTGATCTGATTGTCTACGATTTTTTCTAGGGCTTCAGCGGAATGGCGATCGACCATCATACGAATCTGTCGTGCGGGTGTCCGCTGTTGTTCCTGCTGAGACTGTAAAATTTGACGAATCAATAGATCAGCTGCTTCCTCGATCTGTTTTCGGGTGAGGGAGGTTTATGGTGGCGCAAGAGGATTTGCATCTAAGGGGTGCTGAAAATTTGGATGCGTATTAGTCTCAGCATTGTCCTTCAGGGCTACACTATGTTCTTCTTGATCTGGGTTCTGAGGTAGTGGTTGATCATTCGGGTGCAAAGATTGTGTGCGGGAATCATGATGTGTCGGCAGGAGAGTGGCAGGTAACTGCAAACCCATCCGCTGTAGTGCAAGTGCCGCAACGGCGGCTATATCAAGGTTGGCTGCTGCCGCCTTACTGATCTGAGTGGTTCTGGACGTGGTGCCCTGATGTCGGGCCCCACGGTGAGTGCCAATTGATTCTGCCTGATTCTGGTAAGGCTGAGCATTGCCATTTGGATCCATGAGACTGGTTGTCTTTAGCAAGAGAATACCTGCAAAACAGCAAAAGGCACGTCGGGGGTTGATTTCCGGCAGACCCCTCCAACTCTGAAGTCAGTTTTTGTTAGTGCTTTTGGTAACTAATGAATAGTGAAAAGTAGGGTTCTAATCTCGTACCTGTATCATGGCAAAGTAGTATCTTATATATGGAATAGATGCTAGGTTTAGGTCTTTACGTAGGTCTTTATGTATGCATGAGAGATTTCCACCTGCGAATAGGCCATGAACGTGTGGACTTGGGCCTGGGGCTGGGCCTAGCACAGCCAACCTAACCAAGTTGTATAAACGATGTACTGTTTTCATAGAGAGTGACTAAGTTTCTATTGCATAATAAAACTTCATTTACTACCACAAATTATTTGTGCAAGTATGCGTGGGTCTTTCTCATTTGAAAGAGAAATAGAAAGAAACATTCTTAAGAAATAATTTATCGTATAAAAATGATAGTAAATAAAGGACAAGTGATAATCAAAACTTTAAAGAAGGAAAAGTTAGATGTTGGGTATGCCATGAAAGAAGATACCAACATGGTACTAACATATGCAACTATAAACTATAGGCAATGTCAACAGTGATATAGAAATTTTTGGATCTGAAGTTAAGAATAAAGTTGGTGGATTAATAAGTGCAACCTTTTAAGATGAAGATATGTTATTGGAATGACAAATAAAATCTTGAAATGGATGACTCAATAAAACTACATGAATGTTAAAGAAAAAATGTAAGGTAATCATAATCATCATATATTGGTGAGCAATAGGATATTAAAGGTGAGTCTACAAGAAATAATGGGAAATTTTCGTTATAAAAATGATATCATATGAAATTAAAACATTGCTTATACAGGTGTTATATATCTTGGATCCTTTTTTTTACATACGGATATTAATTAATATCTCTCTTCCCAATTTTTTATGAAGATTAGTTTAGGAGAATAATATTGAGCTGCATATTTTTTGTCTCGTCCTATTTTATTGTTGGGTGGAAATACAACTAATTTAAGAAATGATATTTTATTTAAATTTTTAAGATAAATTTAACTCTATTATCACTATAAAAATTTACCTTTCAATAAAATTATGTTTAAAAATAACTAATGAATATGTAAACATATTTGGAGTACCCAATCTATGGTTTCTTGAGTACTTTTATATAGATTAAGCATAACTATTAAAAATTTCAAAAAAACAATTTTGTGTTTGTAAGTTAAAAATATAATCCTTCCCCAAATATCACAATAAATTAATTTAAAAGAGACATTATTACAAAAAGATTAAATAGAAAAATTAAATAATTGTAACGAGAATTTTGAAAAGTAAAATAAAATGCTCAAATGTTTAATTTTTTTACAATAATAGTCTAATGTTAGTTTTTCTATTAACATTGTTGATGTGACATGTTATGCCATCTAGTATCTTTTTTAGATAGATGACACGCGTACTGTAATTTTCATGTTATCAAATTAAAATTTTAAATAAGAAAAATTATAAAATTCTTAATTTTCTATTCTTTCTCTCTTGAAACTTATTGATATCACTTTTGGTTTTGTCTTTTTCTTTTTGCATTTCTTTTTGTTCAAGATTCGACCTTCTTTAGTTTTCATTTTCTTTATTTCAACAGGAATTGACACTGAGAAGCAGAACAATTAGGCTATTGACACATCTCAATTTGATAATATTCCTAAGAGATTGAAAGTAGTAATTTGCTTATTAATCACTCCTTAATGTAATATTATATATATATATAAAGAGAGAGAGAGAGTTTCTTGTAAATCAAATAAAGACTATCAATCATATTGCATACATATACAAACACACATCAATCAACCTCTAGAAACCCCTTTCAGGGGTATTTCAACAATATTTTAAGGAATGTAGTGCTTGTTCTCTTGCAAGAAAAAGGTTACAATCCTAAACAAAAAAAATGTTACCAAGAAGTTTCAAGAGAGAAAGAAGAGAAAATTAGGTTTTATAATTTTTTCTTATTTAAAATTATAATTTGATGATGTGAAAATTAAAGTATATGTGTCATCTATCTGGAAAAGATACTAGGTGATGCATCATGCCATGTCATGAATATTAATTGAAACACTAACCTCGACTATTTTATAAAAATATAAAATTTGAGTATTTTACTACTACTTTTAAGGTTCACTATAATTATAAAATTTAATAAAGTTTAAGTTTTGTAATTAATCCAATAGAAAATAGATGACCAAAATATTGATGTCAAACTCTTTGGACCCAAATGAGAGATATAATAATAAAATTACAAGTATCATAGTAGAGTGCTACTTGCTTAATTTGTAAATCATATATTTTATATAAATTATTTAATAAATTAATAACTTAAAATTAAATGATAAATTTAATTTATATAGCATTTACAATTCCTACGTATCTTTACATAATTGGTTTTATAAGGGAAAAACCCTGCATTATTAGGTTCATTTGTTCCTCTTGATCTTTTTACATGTAAGATAAAAATAAGAATTTAACTTTTGACCTTTTATTTCTAGATGGGCCTTGAGGCCAGACGACCAGAAGAATTTCCATCAGGCTCTTTTTGACTAGTGAGGATACTTTAACTTTCTCCTTTCTCTTTAGAATATAATTCAGTCTATTCCCTTTTAGCTCCAGAATGGTAGAAGGGACCTTAGATGTAGTGAACTCTGGACTACATATTAAATTGTATGAAACTCTATTCTCGTTGTAGGACTTTAATCCGTCAGCCACTAGTTGTGACACATCCTTAGCCCTTATTTTCCATCTAAGTTCCATTGAATTATTCGCACCCATATGAGCCTATTTTGTAAGAATAATTTCCTATATCTATATGATTAACTTAATAGCCAACCCATAGTTTTTCGTGGCTAGGCCTTTGTGAAATCTATTGTTTCTTTCATGCTATATAGTGTAAATACAATATGAAAATTTAGTTTTAAAAAAACAAGCATCTTGTTTTAGACCCCTAAAAGCATTATTTACCAATTGAATAATATTCAATCATTCCAATTCCCAATAGTAGCGCTGTAATAGGTGTTGCATATAGCTTAAGGGTAGGCGAATTAAAAAAAGAGGTATAGGCTTTAGGAGTAAGTTGGCAAAGAAAACATATATTTACCTTAATATCTTGATATCTATCCCTTGTTTTCGGTCTTTTCTTAATTATAAACCAATTGAAAAAGGAAGCTTTAAGAGTTAAAGATTAAGCCCAAATAAGGTCTTATTGGTGTAATATTGAAGAATGGGGTTTGAACAAATCCAAACAAGATTTATTGGTAAATTTGTGGAAGGAGTCCCTCAACCAAATAACTTTATCTTCCTTTTTAAGATTAGATAAATAAGGTAAGTCATCAATAATGCATGTTGAACCTCTAAAATTGTAGCTTTAATCACCTCTAGAAGTTATGTAACTAACTTTAGAATATAAGGAATCCTCATATTGAATGCATATAGGTCATGCCTCAAATACAAAGGTCAAGATTGCACCAGTTATCTATCCATAACTATGTTTGCCTGCCATTGCCTATTAAGCTCTTAAAAGATGAGTGTAGTTAGTCCTTCAAACTCAACATTTAGATCAAGCATTAAGACTGATCTCTACTCATTTTTAATTGCCAAAAGCTGGAATTTTAGAAAAGTAGTTCTTATGGATCCAATAGGAACAAAGAGATTCCTTTTCATTGAAAAGTCCCCAAATCCTTTTAGCTAGAAGAGTTGAGTTTATGGCTTATATTGGAATAAGTCTGAGACGTCTTTTCTATTTATAGAGCTATAGTTCCTTCTACTTGACCTTAACTCCTTTGGAGTTCTCAGCTTTACTTAACCATAAGAAAATTTTAATTATCTTGTCAAAATCGTTTGTAACTCTTCTTAGAAGAACAAAGTGCATACTCCAATGAACTTGTATATTCCTTAAGATTGCAGAAATCAGTTCTAACCTGCTTGTATAATACAAAAATCTATTATAATACCAATTGGTTCTACTTCTCATAATCTCCAATAAGGGAATACATTTTGTATACCTTGGTTTACTTGTATCAATAAGAACACCATAGTATTTGAAAGGATCATAAAAGACACCTAAATTAGAAATATTGCCAAAGACATTAACATTCTTTTATTGCCAAAGACATTAACATTCTTTTTATCAGCAAAAATGTGTATCTTGCTCTTTTCCTTACTGACTTTCAAACCTGAAAGCCTGGAGAAAAAAATTGAAGGAATCAATTAGTAGCTTCTTTAAAGCTAAATTTGCACCATAGAATAACACGAGATCTTATACAAAGGCTAAATGATAGATTTTTAAGCCTTTGCACTTATGGTGAAACATAAAGTTGCCACTAAATTCAATATTATTTTTAGGTGAATAATTTGGTCACAACTTTGATTGCCAAGGTAAATAGGTGTGGGGGATAAAGGATCCCTTTATCTAATTGATTTAAATCCATTGGAAGTTTTTAAGAAAGAGTCAGTCTTTAACACATTGTACGAAGTAGATGAAATAAAAGCATGGATCCACTCTACAAAGGTTTTAGGAAAGTCAAATACATGAAGGAATTGAATTATGAAACTCTAATATAGAGAATCAGACACCTTGGCAAGTCAATTTTCATTGCATAACTTTTGATAGAAGCCTTTATTTGTCATAGTCTTTTAATAAGTCCTAAACCAATAGAATATTATCCCTAATAGATCTCTCATAAATAAAAGCTCTTTGACAAGGACTTATAAGAGTTTCAAGAGCCTTCTTCAACCTGGATGTAAGAAGAATAGTGATCACTTTATAAATAGTTTTATATCATGAGACAAGCCTATAGTCATGTAAGGAATTTGGATTTTTCTTCTTTGGAATCACAAAAAGTTTTATTCAATTTCCTACGCATTTCCTACTGCTAAAAAATTCATGAATAGCATCCATTACATACTCTTTTGTAATACCCCAAGTATTTTAGAAAAAATAAGGCATTAACACCATCTAGCTCTAGAGACCTGTAAGGGCTAGGAATGAAAGGCTTCAAGAGATTTTCTTTCAACTCCTAATTCATATCATAAAAAATGAAAGATTTATATGTATTAAAAAAAGATAAATAATAGAGTTCTGACCGAGTAAGTCTTTGTAAAAGCTATATGTAATCTCACTAATTTTTTCCTTTTCCTTACATATAAGCCTCGAAGAAGAGATCTTATTCTTATTCTTATTCCTTCAAGTTAGAATTGTATTAAAGAAGAACCTAGAGTTATCATCCCCTTCACTAAGCCAATAAACATTAGCGTTTTTCTTGAGGAAAGAGCAAAAGTTTTAGACTTTTAAGCTCTTAAGTCCTTTTTAAGGGGGTCTTTATGGAATTCTTATTGAATCTTCATAATAGTATCCATAGTTCAGTGAAATCGATACTAGTATCCCCGAAGACCATGTTTCTCAAAGCTTTTAAGACCTTCTTAATAGCTCCATGTTTTCTTATTAATTGGAAAGCCTAACAGCCAAGAACCTTGAGCACCTCCTCAAAATCATTAATTGAAGCCAAGAAATTATAAAATCTAATTTGGGTTTTAGGATGTAAAATAACACAAATTTCATATCTCAATTTTTAGGTGTTCTAATATAAATGGGGGACCAGAGCTTATAAAACAACTTGGAAATTGTCTCCTTCATAAGCCATTAATCAATACCTAATCTGGTTTTTTTTTTCTAATGTGCCAATCCTTTTGCTTATTGTTATTCTAGGTATAGTACTTTCTAACAAAACTAAGATCCAACACTCTGATTTAATTTAGCACCTGGTTCAACTCGTTGTTGAGGCTTTTATAGTTAATTGTAGCTCCCTTAGCCTTATTTGTATAAAGAACATATTTTAGAACCACCAAAACCAACTAAGAACCATGAATCCGCCTATGAATTCCACTCAAATCCTCCCGAAGATGAGCCCTTTGAAAGGCTAAATTAGTAGCATAAGTAATGGATACATAAAAAATTATTATTCCATTCAAAATAACTAGTCAAGTGAATTAACTAGTTAGAGTAAAATAGATTATTGGATGATACAAAAGAGGAATCAAAAGCCGCCAATATCCTATGATCGAAGTCGTGAGAATGGTTAAAGATGATAGACAATTATACACTAAAAATCTTAGACTTTCCTTAAGCTTATCAGGTTTTATTTTAATTTCCAAAATTCCTAAAAAAATAGTCTTTTTCTTTAAGATCACATCTGTAACAACTTATTGTTTAAGGTGGCTATGAAGCCCTCTAACATTCTAGATCAAGAAAGACATCAACCAAAGGATAGGGTACCTCCCATCTTGGCTTTCCTCACCTTTCTAGTAGTTCTTCTTCTTAGTGAAGAGGGATTACTAGCGAATCTAACTTAGAAGAGTCCTTAGGCTACTCCACTTCCTAGTTTTGACTTATAGGAAGGTTAATGTTCCTTTCGTAAATTATGTACCTCATCACTAGGATAGTGTGTTTCTTCATCATTTTGACCGTGAGCTAACGTTCTAGAACCCTTTTCTATAGGTTGATCTTGACTACCACTATTGCTCGAAATTTCCTCTTGTGTTATCATCACCTTAGGACACTCTAAAGTTAATTCAGAAGTAGTATCCCCAGCTTTTAGTGGTTGATTTTTTACCTTAGGAAATTTCCTCCTGTGTTATCATCACCTTAGGACTCTCTAAAGTTAATTCAGAAGTAGTATCTTCAGCTTTTAGTGGTTGATTGTTTACCTTAGTCCCTATTAATTCCTAGTATAACCCTATAAAAAATAACTTCTCAATCAGTTTCCAAAATTTGGTCAAGTTAGATGGTTTCTAGCCATAAGAAACCCATATTTCAGCCTTAGTTAGTTCACTAACACCATCCAAATTCATGATGGACAAAGCATCAGGCAACTCCTCATCTCTTTTGACCTTTATACAAATCCTAGCATATATTAATCTATCTAATTTAACAGTTTTTGAATCCAAGCCTAAGGGATTACCCGAGAAGCTATAATGTAACTAAGCCCCTCCAAGGTCTAATAATACTCTAGAGGTACTTGGTGAAAATTAATCCATAATGGAACATCTATCTTCCCCCTCTTTAGCACCACTCTATATCATTTTTGAAAGAAAAAAAAGCTAACCACCAATATGCCAAAGGCCTTGCTCTATATTAAAGATGACATTAGTGTTTAAAGAGAACTTAAAGATAAATGCTTCATCCTGTGTAAGTAAAGTTTCAGCACTACACATGCAGAAAAGGAGGGCTCTTTTCCAAAAATAATCCTATCAAGGATGCAGACCAATTATCAGCTCCTGCCTTTAACACCTCAATTAAAAGGAGAATATTCCATCAACTAGTGAGTTTTTTAAATAAGTAAGTTTTTCCTTGAATAGGTCTTAGGTCCCTGCTTGCTCCAAATGTTGAGGGAACTAGATAGCCTTTCTTAATTCCTTTCTCTAAAGTAATATTCTTATCTTTATCCTGATGCACAAGTTACAAAGCTACCAGCTTTGAATGGACAACTAGCGTGGGACTTCGTATCTCCCTAGTAAGAATATGAAACTATGCTTTGTCCATACAAGACAAAACTGGAGGACCATAAAAAAAAAGGCTATCAGAGATGAGGCATTTACCTTAGTAAAGCTCTAGGGAGTAAGAGATATCCCTAGGAGGTAAAGGCCTCCAGACGAGAGAAGAAGAGTGTTCACCCTACAAAGAAGATATAACTAAAGGTATAACATTAAAATTAGTAGAAAGAAGGTAGAGGATTTAAAGTTAAAGAGAAACTAATCCCTTTAAATGGTGCCATAAGGAAAAAGAATTTTTTTTTTTGCAGACAATGGAAAGAAACATAGAAATATTACATGACTAATCTAGGGAAACAAACCCTAGACATATCCTCTAAAAGGAATGAGAGGCACCCTATAGGTGCAGTAGCAAAGGTGGTGATTCCTAACTCATAATGTATGGTAAGGTTGACAAAGCCAGTCTGTACATCGATTGCCCTCCCTATAGATGTGACGTGGTATAACTATCCAGATCCGGTCAAACATCGCATTGATACCCATGACTAAAGGGGTTATTAGATATTGTCCTGTTGGTTGAGGTGGACATAATAGTAAACATTGCCAGAGAATCCACCTCTGATTCAACTCAACGATAACCCAGATCCTAAACAAGCTGGAGACCACAGAAAACTCCCCAAAGTTCTGCAGAGAGAGGGGAACACCTGCCAATATTATGAACAAAACTGCCAAGCCAAGCGCCTATACTATCACGAATGAGTCCTCCTGTTGATGCCGAAGAGGATGTTCTTTTACACGCTCCATATGTATTCAGCCTAACCCAACTGTGTAGGGGTTTACTCTAGCTTATTAGTTGTTCAGTTCGAGGTCTATGTTCTATATTATCTCTACCTTGCCAGATCGAAGCCTTATGAATCCGATGAACACACTCTAGCACATAAGCAACAAGGGACTCCAACCTAGAAAAGTGTTTGTCAAAGATGGTCATATTGTGCTAGGACTATAGGAACCAACAAGCTGCACCAAAGATATGGACCAGTCAAAGCCAACCACCAATTGGTGTTTTTGCAGATTCATAGCTAACCATTCTTAAGAGTTCAGAGTGAAAAAAATCAGTGGAGATTACTTGTGGGGGGGACGCTCGCCACAAGGTACGTGCGTTGGTGCAATCCCGAATGACATATAGCGAGGATTCTTCTGTTGGATAGTGATAGCAAGCAACCTCAGTGGTTAGATGTTTGTGAGCACGTTCTTGATTAGAGAGTAATCGATCTTGCACGAGAAGCCACAGGAATGTGCAAATTTGTTGAGGGCCATTCCAACGCCAGACTGCCCTCCAAAATCCCTTAGAATAATAGTTCGTATGGTCCATGATCATGGAATAGGTCAAAGTAGTAGTGAACTGACTAGTGTCTGATTTTTCCCAGATTAGCTTATCTACCCCTAATGTAGCGCCCCCTCACCATAGGGTACACTCCGGGACGTCCGTGGGTCGTACCGATGCATATCCCACAGCAAGGAAGTGGTACCGCTCGCAACTATCACTAAATACTCGCATGGCATCAATATAATTAAACCGCAATAAGCAAATCACTAAAATTTAAAACCCCAAATTCATTGCATAATATCAATCCAAAATATAGACAAGTCTATCAGTCCCCTAAAGTCTCAATACAATAACCCAAAAAGGAAACTGATAAAAACGTCTATACTAGGTCATCCTCAAAAGTCGCCTCAGCTGACCGACCTGTGTGCCATCGCTTCACTTGTCCAAGAACTCACACAGCAGGAAAACGTCTATCTCGGGAGCTAGAACCTACTAACGCTGCCCTGAAAAATATTAGCAATGTTGGGTGAATTTGCGAACTCGGTGAGAAACCATCATCGATGGTTCACCCAACTCATGCATATACACATAATATATTGCATAGTACACTTTAACACATTTTATAACACTGCACACAATTTACATATTTATACGATAACATAACTCAAACATATCACTTCACAATTGTCATATATCACACGCATTCTCAATTTCACTGCACAGTCAGATGCATAATGTATGCAATTTCTCATTTTATGTCATTGCTGTGACTGAGCGTTAACACTATCCAGATTCGGGCACTTTACAGTAAAACACATTTTTGGCAAGTAGGAGAGCCCTCTGGGTATGCACTACTGCCCACTCACTTTAGGGATAGGAGAGCCCTCTAGGTATGCACTATTCCCTTGTTGACCTTAGGCCCATTCACTGATATTCGAGCGTAAAGCTCTATTCACTGAATGCTTCAGTCACAACTGTTTAATTACCTCTTATTCTCATGCCTAGCATGCACTAACACTTGCACAGTCACTAGCACATATATTATTACTTCACTCGCTTGTCAAGATCAGAACACTTACTCGTAATACTATACACTGATTCACAATCACAAGTATGCACATTCGCAACACATTCAATACAATCACTTCACAATCGAACATTTCCTCATAATTGCAGCACATTTATCTCACATTTATATCACTCACATTGGCAATTAAATTCACATATTCACAACACATGTTATCACACAAAGATCGAGGAACCGACTAGGTTACTCACCTGTAACTTCCGAGCTACTGCCTAGAAGTACCAGCAATATCCGTGGACTGACGATCCAACGGTGCCACTAAAACAATACAAACGCATTCTCATCACTATATGCTCAATCAATAAGATTCACTAATGCACATGTCTCACATTTAAAATTATATGATGCATGATCATGATTTTCCAGCGCTTCAATCCCATTCCGCTATCTCTCACTTCACAATCAAAATTCACTATTCACTAGGTCAATAATATCCATCAATTCCACAAATCTCTCGTTTAAACTCTAATTATACTCCAATTGATAATACATAACCCTTATGTCACTTAAGGAACCAGAATCAACACTTTTTCTATGATTGAGAACTCGCTAATTTAATTTCGAACTCTTATTATTTACCCTACTCATAAACCCCTTTCTCTAGTTCACAACGAATCTGGAATCATCTCAATTGGAGGTCTATACCACAAGATATGCTCAAAAGATTAAACTATTTCACTTCAGAATTTTGACCCCTCGCCGCGACGTATGACCATTCGTCGCGACGTGCGGGACGCTCGCCGCGGCGAACATTCCTCTACGTCTCGTCGCGACGTCTACCGATCACTCGCCTCGACATCAAATTAACTTGCTCGCCGCGACGAACACGCCTTTTCTCGTCGCGGCGTGGCCTATTTCCAGACGTCGCGACGTGCGCCCACTTCATCTTCTCCGATCGTCATTTTCCGCCATTAAAACTCTTAAAAAACCTCGATTAAACACACTCAACTACTCCATCTAACACATTTAATACCATAAATGCCATAAATAACCATAAATACAACATTAAACACAATAAACTTACCAAATCGAAGAATCGCACGGTAACCCTAAAATCTCCCAAACTCTTTCTCAATCCTCTAACACTAAACACTAACGATGATCCTCCACAGCCAAGCCAAACATTGAAATCTCCAACACTCCCACAAATCTTCACTCACAATGAAGAGAAAACAACGAAAATCTCCAAGGGGAAAAGGAAGATCGACGACGGTGAGCAATAAGAGGAAGAAGAAATGCTAACTTCTAACATCAAAACCTATATATATATATATAAGAATTGATTTAAACCTAAACTCAAAATCCACAATTCCTCAAATTCACTTGATTTCAATCTCTAATTTCAATGGCTTATCACAATAATTATTAAACTCATAACTCTAAATTTTTCAAGCCATTCACTACTCACTTTCGAAACCAGAATCACAATCATCAGTCTCTAAGTCATTTTCTCGGTCCGGACACATAACTCTAAAAATTCTGGAAAAATTTCCATAATTCCTCAAAAATATAAAACACTCGATCCCAAACTCAATTCTCAATTTCCAACTCCCACAATTCCATTTTCACTCTAACTCAACTATAAAATCCAATTATTCTTAAACTCTCAATCAAATCACGATCTAACCAATTTGACTATTCAATTCAAGTATTTATTAGTTCCCAATAACTCATGTCTAACATAGCTATCTCAAAATTCACAATTCAACTCATAAACACAATTTAAATGCTGGAACAATCATGAATGCATGTCACTATGTGTATGCATGTGCAAAATGATCTATCTCAGAGGTCACAAAGCACTCGATCACTAAATATGCAATCACGACACTACCCGTACCAATATGCTCATCGCATCGGTAACGGGATGCTACACCTAAGAAGGGCTGGGGAGGCAATATGCTCGCGATGTATATGCAGATCGAATGAGGGAACAGCGAATGAAATGCATCCCAGTTCCAATTACCTGTATTATCCACAAAGTGTTGAACTCGGAGATCGATATTTGATTGAGGAATCGAAGCATTTATATGAGAAATAAGCGATCCTAAGTCCTCAACTCAAGGGTCTAGCCAAAATCTAGTCCTGGAGCCATCACATATCACCCATTTCAGGCATTTAAGAACATGGTGCCAAGTAGCTTTTATACTCTTCCACGCCATTGATCCTCCCGTAGCATTTAGAGACATGGGGATGTTGGTAACATCAAAATTATACTTAGCAGATAGAACTTACACCCATAACGATTTAGGCTTAGAAACTAAAGACCACCCTAGTTTGGCTATTAAGGCGTCATTGGTTTCTCTAATTTTGCGTATGCCAAGACCCCCTAGTTCTTTAGGTCTACAAACTCTTTCCCAATTGAACAGGTTAATCTTCTTGCAACCTTGATATGAGCCCAATAAAAATTGATGCATTAATTTTTCTAAATCATCACAAAGACTTCTAGGGAGTCAGAGCATCTACATTATATAGGTGAGAAGAGCAGATATAACATATTGAGTCAAGGTGATTCATCCTGCAAAAGACAAAAGGGTTGACATCCATCCTAAAAGTCACTGTTGCACATTATCAAACACATGTTGGTAAGTTCTTTTGTTAACTCACTCATGCAACAAGGGCACTCCAAGGTAGCGTCTGAGTTAAGTATCACATCATAGAATGTTGTACATTTTTGGAGTAAAAACACCAATATTTGTCTTGGTTAACCCGTTGCCCTGAGGCTGCTCAAAAAAGTGGTCAAAGTGTCTCGAATTACATGCACTTAGTCGATTGAGGACTCTGAGAACAAAATGAGATCATCAACAAAAAATAGGTGAGAGAGCATTGGACCTCGTCGACCGAGTTTAATAGGCTTCCATCATCTTTGAGACACGAAATGATTTATTAAGTGACCCGGTCGTTCCATACATAGAACAAAAAGATACGATGATAGTGGGTCGCCCTATTGAATTCCTTTAGAGGGAGTAAACACTGAGTTCTCCATTCTAACTCACTTACATAGATATCGATTAAACATAGTTTATAATAAGATTTATCATGGGTTTAGGAAGCCCAAGATCGATGATAGTATCTTTGATAAAATCCCAAGTAGTGGATCTATAAAGAAATTTGATAATCTTTTTTATCTTTTGGCTACAAAAGTTCCTTTATAGTACCAACATATATGTCGATACAACATAATGCACAACATCATGGTGTAGCAAGTTTTAAAGGTCATCTTTATCCTTTATGTAGTCATGAATGGTTCTTTAACATGAAAAATGATGAAAATATAAAGATGAACAATAGGAGTGATGCAATAACTTTAATCTTTAAAGTGAAACCATACCTTATGGGCATTTTACTATATATTATGCTTGTCTTTATTTCTTATTTTATTATATTGAATTAAAATTAAGGAATCATTTAGTTCCATTTCTCTTTTCTATTGTGGTATTCAATTTTGTTTTAGTTTTTAGTTTATGTTTTCTTTCAAATAAAAACAAAAGTATGCTTAGTTGTTAATGTCAATGTAGTTATATTTTATCACTAATAATAATTATATATTAGATAAAACTTAAAGATAATTATTTACAAAATTAAATAAAATTATTAAGTCAATTAAATTATTCATAATATTATGAATAATTAATTTCAATTAATTAAATATACAATAGTAGATTAAATGATTCATAATTCTTATTAAAATTAATATATTAAATAATTAAACAATATATATTTAGTTGATAGTAGATTGGGTTCGAAAAGCAGAAAACAAAAATTACTTTTTATAATTTTATAATTTTGAAAAAGAAAAACCAAAATTAAAATAAACATAAAAATTCAAACAAAAATTTATAAAATTTAAAAACAAAAATATAACCAAAAACAAAATGAGTGACAATGCATTTCAAATCTTGATAAGCACATGAAGACCTAAACAAAGATAGGTGAAAGCTTCCTTCTTACAAATAATTGGTGTGCAATTCAATGTCAAACACATTTCTAAGCCATAATGTAAGACAAGAAACCACATTAAATAATCTCTTAAGGAACTAAACAGAAATACATATGTTAGACAGCATATAATGAGTTACATATGGATCAATTTTTAATTCTAATATTAAAATTGCATTATTTAATGACAGCAAGATTCACACTTGTGACAGAAGTGTCATGCGAGCTACAAGAAGTGTTACCCGCATCAATCACTACCGTGCAAAAGAATTTTCGTGATTGGCAAATTACACTGATTGTAGTGAATTAAACCCTATAATCTCTATACAAATAGAGAAAGTTTATAAAAAGAGTGGGGATGTTGACATGAACAATTTTTTTTTCGGAGAATAGAATACAATAAAGGTAGTTTAACGCTGGACTTTCTGAGCCCTTTGGTGATTGTTCTATATTTGAAGATACTACTGTATATTGATATATACATAGTTGTATATGAGTTCAAAGATGAATTTGAATCCTTTTGTTACATATGCCAATGATCTATAATATTATATGCCTTTACATAAATTTGGAGTTCATCAGAAAGCGAAATCTTGGAGATTTCTAACTTATAAACTTTTAAATGTGTAAAACTGAGTCCATTGGATGGACACGTCCATGGTGGTTGAATTAAATGTGTTTTAATGCCTTAGGGGTGATTAGACATGATTTATAGACTTATTGGACATTTAAAAAGTTTATTTAGAAAAGTTGATGTACATAGGGCTTATTTGCAAATTGTCAAAAGTTAAAGGACTTAATCGTAAATTTTCAATTTTTGGAGGACCAATATGTAATTTTATAAAGTTAAGAGGCTTAGTTATTATTTTCAAAAGTCCAAGGACCAAAATAAAAATAAAAGCTTTGGAGATTCCTAAACTTTGGGCTTAATTCCAAATTTAGGAAAGATTGGAGGGTAAATGGTAATTTCACATAAGCTAAGGGCAAAATAGTAATTTCACCATATTTTGATCAAAGAAGAGTCAAAATTCTAGGCCCTTCTTATTTATGGACGTTCACCCGCCACCCTCCCCCATTTAAGACTTAAACCATTTTGTTTTAATTAAAAGAAAGGAGAAGAAAGGAGAAAAGAGAGGAAGAAGAGGAAGTTTTGGCCATCATCAAAATTCACCATTCTTTTTTATTTTTCAACTCAAACCAAGGTTTTCTAAACTAATTTGGGGTCAAGGAACTCAAATATATCATTATATTTGAGAAAATCTCAAAGGATTTGAAGATATCATCAAAGGAAAGTATATAAATTTTGTCTCATCTCTCTCTACATTATGATTTTGAGTTTGGTGTTAAGATATGTTGTTCTCCATGCTTGAATATGCATAAATTATGGTTTAGATGAATGAAATGTGTCATGGAGAGGGTTCTTTAATTCAAAACCGAAATTATTCCCTTTAGGTGAAAGTTTGTTAATATCTTTTGAAATTGATGGTCTAAATGAATCATATGAAGTTAATTATGCATGTATGATATGAATTGATGATGAAGAATGAAGAAGATGTGTGTTGGTTAAGTTTAGGTCGAAATGATGGAGAAGAGGTGGATTAATGTAATAAGTTATACAATTGATAAAATGTAGCTTAAATGAAGGAGATTGGTTGGAATGGAGTGGTGGAATGTGTCATTGATTGGAAGTGTTTACTATATGACACGATAGGAGCATGAATTATTTTGATAAAGTCTTAGAAATGTAACTTGAAAATCATGCACCTTAGGTGTTTGATAAAATGCCTAAGTGAACTTGGCTTAGGATTTAATGCTTTATAATGGTATACATTGGAAAACACTTCCATGTTTACTTATAGTAAACTTGAAATGTTGCCTAGATTAATAAATAATAGCCTAATACAATTGGATAAAGATGTGCTTAATTATGTTATGAAATGGGTAAGTTTGAATTAAAGGCATTAAATGCCTTAGAAAATGCAAAAAAAAAGCTAATGTGATGGTGTATAAATATGAAATTTATGTTTAGTAGTATTTTCATCGTATGCCTCTTAATGTATAAAGGCTCGGAGCTATGAATTAAGAATCTCATATCAAGGATTGTTGATGCTAAGGGAGTGAATATCTTCTTTTGAGGTGAGTTGGGGAAAACATATTTCTCAAATAGGATTAGAGTATCCTAAGACAAGCATGATGACTTGTATGTGAATTTTGAACCTAGGCAACATATGGTAGATTTGAATTTCAGATGGATGCTAATATGCCTAGGTATTTAATAAATGACATTATTTTTAATAACTCTTTGCATTTGGAGTGCAACTAATGTTTTTATTATGTATTTTAAGAAATGATATTGTTTTCCACCAATCTGAACTTGAAATGTAAAGGACAACGTTTTATTTTCTGAAACTACATTTTTGAATAACTTTGCATTTGGAGTATAAAAGATGGTGTTTATTTCATGAGATAATGTTTTGGAATTTACATATGCATAATCAAGTCATGTATGTTGCATGTTTTTGTTCTCTTTTGGCTTAGAGCTATGGCACAGTTTCATTTTATCGGTTGGACTGATAAATAAAGACATGGTGCCTTACTTGATTTTATACTTCATAATTGTATATGATTTGTTTTGTGATTGGTGAGAAAACGATTGGACAATCGTATGCTAGACATAAATGATTAAGCGATCGTCGTACCGTTGATACTGGTACATGAAAGTCCAGTCGCTGTATCAATACCTTTCTACGAGACTCGTCGGCGATTCCACACCTAGGGTCTGGACACCGACGAGGTCATCACCTAGGGTCATGACAGTCTTTTCGACTGTAGTCCAAACTCACCATGGATGAAAGCCGACCTAACACCGAATATCGGTGGGTGTGCACATTAGTTTGGCCAACTAATGGTGTCACACATGATTGTTTTGGTTTATCCTAATATTGGTTTTCCTATCAATATTTGATTTATACATATGATGTTTTTATGCTTCTGTGTACTGAAACTAGAACCTATGTTCATCGGATGAGTGAGTTAATAGACTAGGCTTATATGATTCCTAACCAGTATACGTTGAATCATAGGCTGGGCCTATGTTTTTTCTATGCGATATATATTCATTTCATAAGTTATCTACACCGTCTTGGTATGAATCAAATTCTATTTGTGATGTATGTCTTTCCTGCTCACTGAGTACCTAGTGTACTCACCCCTTTCGTTTTTCAACCCTGCAGGTTAATTTAGTAAGTTTAAATCTTTGAATAGATCATAGAGTCTTTTGACATTTTCGGGGTATTACCACACGTGGGTAGTTTCTTAGTTTTTACTTTTGTTGTCTAATGGCTCATGAATTGTGATTATGTAGTTATGCTTTATGATATTGTAAATTAACTTTTGACTTTCTGATGTTTTATAAATGACTTTATGTATGAATCTTTTGATACTATTGTTGAAACTGCCTTGAGTGGACTTTAAAGTCCTAAAGTTGTTGTTGGATGTGAATATAGAAATTTTTTTGAAATTGTTTGCAATTTTGGGATTTTTAAAATATAACCATTGTGTTGTCCAAATTTTTCAAAAAATAAAAAAAGATATTCAGTTAGTCTTGCATAGTCGGATTAAGGACACCGTTGCTAAAGTCATGGGCCTGATGTGATACCAGGTCGTGACAGGTAGAAAGCGAAAGTAGAAGCCTGGTCGTGTAAGCTACCATTTCTAGGTAAAACAAAATATAAAAAAGGCAGAAAGCGGTAGCTGAAATGACTGGTCCCTTTCCTAATGACTAGGTAACTTATCTGGCACCCCACGAAAACCCTCCAGTCGATATCCAATCCAACTAGAAAGTTCCCCTGGAACTAAGCCTTTTCCCTTTTCTTTAAAATATTTTAACTCAATATAAAGAAAAAAAAGGGGTAGTAGTGGAAGTTTTTAAAAGTAACCTTCATTAAAAATTTCGACAACATAACAACTGTTATTTAATAAAACTAAAAATTTTAGGTTCCTAAAAAGCAATTCAAGCACTTCTATCCACTTAACCAAAGCACCACTGCTACTTCTAGCCTTCAAATCCATTCAGAAACAATCTCAAAGGTTCAATGATAGCATGTCGCTAACTACCAAATAATAAATTCCTAACTACCAACTATGCAGTAAATGGTGAGCTAGTGTAGAACCACAAAGAGTTGGGATACAAATGCTATTTCAAATGTTGTATCAAAAGAAAACAAAACACCCTGAATTGATGAAGACGAGACAACTAATATGCAATGAATGTAACCAAAAAGACAAGCACAAAGCAAATTTAGAAAAGTCTAATAACAATGGTAAGGAAGTGGGATGGAGATATCTTTGGGATTATGGGATATTCATTGATCCTTGAATCTAAATAAAAGGTATTCTCATCATGGTGTTTGTAACATCTCATCACCGGTGGGAAGGGTAATTTGGTCATTTGGGACGGGTTAGGAATGTTTTAAATATATCTCGGCATGCACATGCATCTTATAACCTCTATATTTATATGAATGGTAATTTTTGTATATGCACATGATTGTAAATGCATTCATGACATTTCCCGGCATATGTGTCTAAATGCAATTTTGCGAGATTTATGCGATAATTGTGTTTGAAAAATTGATCTGGAGTGATCTAGGTGTGTTTTCCATTTTTAGGAGATTTTGGGAATTTTTGGGAATCAATGTCTGGATCGGAAAAATTTCCAAGTGGCTAACTGAGTGGATTTTCGGTACCAAAAATGACTGGCCGATGGCACTGGAAAATTAGAGACATGATGTTAGGATTTATTGAATTAAGCCACTGGAATTTGACGAGAAATTGGAGTAGAATTTAGAACCGGAATAAAAATCAGGACAAGTGCCAAGTGACACTTGTCACTTGCGTAGGGATGTCTTATTATAATAGTCTAATATTTATCTTAAGTGGGCTAAGCTTCTACGACTCTCTCCTTTAATGCTTTAAAAAAATTACTTTGAAGGTTTAAAAAGTTCTCTCACTCGTAGCTTTCATTTTCCTCTCCTTCTTTGATTTTCTCCTCCTTCTTTGAAATTGCTACTCTCCTCATCTACCTAAAGTGCTTCCTTATCATATATCCAAGCCTAAACCTCTTACACCCCTTAAAAATGGTGATTTTCGTATGTGTGTGAGGTGAGGTGAAGGAATTGGTGTTAGTTGGAGAATTAAAGATTTGAAGTTTGTTAGGTAAGAGTTTGTGTTTATGTTCTTTAATTTGGTAGTTAGAATCATTAATTATACTTTATTGTGTATTAATTGCATGAAGTTTGTGTGTTGATGGTATGGGTATAAGGTTATGTTTGTATAGGGATAAATGACATGGTAGGTGGAGTATGTGAATTAAGAGTTTTGAATTGGTTTTTGATTGGTTTTGATGTTAGAATGATGGTGGATGAGTAGAGAATTCAAGTAAGAAATTTTTGTGTTGTGTGCTGCCAATCGGTGCCTTTTTATTCTAGTGAATGTTTAGATGAACTTGGGACTGAATTGGAGACTAAATTGGATGCTTATTGATGTAGGATTGGTATTAGAATGAAATAAGTTGAGTTGGATATGAAATCTGGAAAATGTTACTTTGTGTAGGTTTCAGATTTTTGCTCATAACTTTTGACATGGATGTCTTATGGAGATGAACTTTGGCTTAAATTAAACTTAAGAAGTATGGCTAGATTTCATATGAAGGAAGTTTTGTCCAATTATGGCTTCAAAGGTTTTAAATTTGGCATGAAAAGTGAGTTGTAGGTGCTGTAGGAACAGTAATCCGAACCTTGAGACCTGAAACTTTGATGATTTGTTTTAGGTTGATTTGGATTGAATTTGCTAATTTGGTCTTCATGAAAGTTGAATATTTTTGTGGTAGCTTTCTAATGCCACTAAGTATGAATTTTTTTTATTTGTACGTTGAAAGTTATGGTGTGTTAATGTTCAGATGGTCAATTCAGCTGAAAATGTGTTTTGTGTGTAAGTGACTCTAAGTGCATAGGTTTTGTGCTTTTTGTGTTCTGATATTTATTTGGGAATGTTAAAGGTGAAATTGGCTCAAGTGACCTTCTAGAAAGTTGTATAGGATTGTTTTAACTTTCTAATGAAGTATTTTATGCGAATTTTTTATTTAAGGATTGTTAGATATAAATTTACAAAGTTTTGTTATGGTTTTGGTTAAATGCTGATTTCTTAAACCCTAACAGGACAGCCACCTTAGTGAGAGGATTTGACCTAGTTTGAATGGGAATTTGCTTTGAAGTCCTTATTGAGAATTGTAGTATATTGTCTAAGCTTTGTATTGCTATATGGTATGTAATTTTTCGACAATGGGACAGTTTCGACAATGGTATGTAATTTTTGACACAAAGCCTCAGGCTCACCGATTAATGCGCCCTTATTGGGACAGTTTAGGCGCTCGGTCACAACAATGTAATAAATTGAAAAAAAGGGTCACATACGCATTACATCTGCATTTGATTGAATGTCTTTGATTGGGTGAAAAGTAAATTGCTTTATGCCCATGTGAATAGTCATATGGCACTTCTGAATGGATTATTGTGAAATAAATGTGATCTGTTTGTATATTGCATGAATTGGGTGAACCATCGATGATGGTTCCTCACTAAGTTCGCAAACTCATCCAAAATTGCAAATTATTTTTCAGGACCGGGAGAGTAGACACGTAGCCCCAGAGAGACTTTTCCTGTCGTGTAGATCGAGTTGGCAAGAGAAGTCATGGCTCATAGGTCGGTCAGCTGGCACTTTTTGAGGGATGACCTAGTTAGGGTTTTTTGTATTTGATTTCCTTTTTGGAGTAATGTACAAACAAGGAAAAACTGACAGTTATATAAATTACTGCTTTTGATGATATGAAATGAGAAAAATTTATGGTTTCAAAAAATTAAAGATTTTCATATTGATGCTTTATGATTATTGATGCCATGTGAAGTGTTAGTTATTGCTCGTAGCGCACCCTTTTTGTAGGATATGTATCGGGATGACCTACAGGCATCCCAGTGTATACCCTATTGTAAGGGGGTGCTACATGTAGGTGGTATCAGAGCATGGTTTGGCATCTATTAGGACTAGTTAAATTTTAGGCTTGAATATTATGAGAATGCAGAAACTAATCGGGATTATGGTTTTGTTATAGGTCATCCGTTCTTGGTGATCAGATTGATCAACCAGCTGACAAAGGATCAGTCGGAGCTAGTAGAGAGTCATCGGTGCCTCGATCTGAGGAGCTGCCTCCCAGAGTTTCCGTGAGACGGGAAAGGAGGTATGACAGACTACATGGCGAGTGTAGATTTCTATGGCGACCAGAGACCTCGCTTGAGGGTGAGGGTGGTGGAGAGGGCGAGAGAGTCTTCGACCAGATGGATTGTGATTTAGATGAGCGCTTAGATTATGCAGTCTATCTTCTACAGGATCCGGCTTATCAGTGGTGGAAGACTGTCCCGGGCAGTACCACCAGGCCGTGCCCACTGATATGGGAGGATTTCCTGAGGGCTTTTAGAGACAATTATATGCCCAAGGTGTATCTGGAGATGAAGATGCAGGAGTTTTTGGAGCTGAGACAGGGTAGGATGATAGTGGCAGAGTATGAGGTGAGGTTCAACGAGCTCATGCGTTATGCTACTGCTTTGATCTCGAATGAGGCTGATAGGTGCCGGAGATTTGAGCATGGTCTCAATATAGAGATTCGTACCAGATTGACCCGATCTGATATGAGTACCTTCATTGAACTTAGAGCTGCTACAGTGAGAGTTGAGTAGCTTATGAGATAGAGACAGGCAGAGATGGGTCAGGGGTCCAGGGGGCAGAGACCGAGTGAGAGTTAGGGCAGTTCTGGCAGAGGTTTTAGCAAGCGCCAGAACAGGACTTTCAGGTCATCTTGAGGGTCTAGACAGTCTGGATATGGGCAGAGAGGGAGATTTGTTCATACTGGCAGTGGTAGTGGTAGAGGTGCATGGCAGATTCCCCCAGTTTGTGAGCATTGTGACAATAGGCATAGTGGGGAGTATTTGCGATTGACTAGAGCCTGCCTTAAATGCGGCTTTATGGATCATCAGATCAGGGATTGCCCTGCTACTGTGGGAGCTCAATCTGTTGTCAGTGCGAGATCAGGCAGTAATACTACAGTACAGCAGAGTAGAGGTGGTGGATCTGGGCAGAGGGGCCGAGGTAGAGGCCGAGGTAGAGCTGAGGGATCCTTTGTGAAGACTGAGGGTCGGGGCAGTCGACCACAGTCCCAGGCCAGGGTCTACGCCATGACTAGGTAGGAGGCCCAGGATTCTCCAGATGTAGTAGGTGGTATGCTTCTTATTTCTAATATTGAAGCATTTGCACTGCTGGATCCAGGATCCACACATTCATTTATTGCACCACATTTGGCATGTAGATTGCATGGGGATAGGGAGATGTTACAGTATGGGCAAGAGGTGAGTACACCTCTAGGTAGTACGATTGCATTGGGAGAAGTCTGCAAGGGGTGCTCGATCCAGATCGATCAAGTAGTGTTGAGAGCAGTTATAGTGTTACCTTTGAGAGAGATCGATGTGATTCTGGGTATAGATTGGCTTACTACCCATAGGGCCATTATAGACTGCTATACCAAGGAGGTTGTCTTAGAGTCTCCTGGTCAGCCTAGAGCAATGTTCAGAGGAGTTAGTCAGGCAGTGCCAGCCCGGATGATCTCTTTCCTGAGTGCCCTGAGGTTGATGCAGGGAGGTTGTGAGGCCTATCTGGCTCATGTTATTGATACCAGAGTCGAGCAGAGGCTGCAAGATATTCCCATGGTTAGGGAATTTTCAGATGTGTTTCTTGATGATTTACCGGGTTTACCGCTGGATCGGGAAACAGAGTTCACTATTGACCTCATACCAGGTACTGCTCCTATATCTATACCTCCATATAGGATGGCACTTGTGGAACTGAGGGAGCTAAAGGCTCAATTACAAGAGTTATTGGAGAAGGGTTTTATCAGGCCCAGTGTCTCACCTTGGGGAGCTCCGGTATTGTTTGTGAAGAAGAAGGATGGGACTCTAAGATTGTGCATCAATTACAGGCAGCTGAATCGGGTGACAGTGAAGAATAAGTATCCACTGCCTAGGATCGATGACTTATTTGATCAGTTGCAGGGAGCTCAGGTATTCACTAAGTTGGATATGAGGTCTGGGTATTATCAGCTGAAGATAGCAGAGGCTGATGTGCCTAAGAGTGCCTTCAGGAGCAGGTATGGGCATTTCGAGTTTCTGTTGATGCCGTTTGGGTTGACTAATGCCCCGATAACTTTTATGGCCTTGATGAATAAGTTCTTTCAGCCCTACCTATATTAGTTTGTCATTGTGTTCATTGATGACATATTGGTGTATTCGAAGAGTAAACAGGAGCATGTTGAGCATTTGAGGACTATTTTGCAGCTTATGAGGGAGAAACAGCTATATGCCAAATTCAGTAAGTGTGAATTTTGGCTAGATGAGGTAGTGTTTCTAGGCCACATAGTGACTGGAGAGGGTATTCAGGTCGATCCTACTAAGATTGAGGCAGTGATGAAGTGGGAAGCTCCTAGGGATGTGCCTGAGATTTAGAGTTTCCTAGGATTGGCCGGTTATTACCGGAGGTTTGTCGAGGGGTTTTCACTGATTTCAGCCCCTCTGAAAAAACTTCTGAGGAAGAATGCACCATTCAGATGGACTGAGGAGTGCCAAAGGAGCTTTGAGGAGCTGAAACATCAGTTGACCATCGCACCGGTGTTAGCTATTCCATCTGGGACTGGAGGTTATGAGGTGTATAGTGATGCTTCCCATCAGGGATTAGGGTGTGTTTTGATGCAACATGGTAGAGTGATTGCCTATGCCTCGAGACAGTTGAGGTCTCATGAGGTAAACTATCTAGTGCATGATTTGGAGTTAGCTGCAGTTGTTTTTGCCCTGAAAATTTGGAGACACTACTTATATGGGGAGACATTTCAGATTTACACTGATCATAAGAGTTTAAGGTACCTGCTTAGTCGGAGAGAGTTAAATTTAAGGTAGAGGAGATGGATTGAGTTACTAAAGGACTATGATTGTACGATTGAGTACCACCCAGGGAAGGCTAATGTGGTGGCAGATGCGTTGAGCAGGAAGTCTCACATCGGTCTTTTTTCAGTTAGTCTTGAGATTGCCTAATTTGATTCAGTTGAGGGCTTTGAATGTGTAGTTGAATCTGGAACATGATGGAGCTTTGGTAGCCACTCTGAAACTCAGACTGATGCTACATGACAGGATCAGGAGAGTTCAGGACAAGGATCCTATTATGGTGAAACTGATTGAGAAAGTGAAGTTTGATCTGAATTCTGAATTTGGGTTGAGAGATGGGACATTATGGTTAGGACAGAGGCTTTGTGTGCCTGATGTAGATGATTTGAGGCGTGAGATCCTGGAGGAAGCGCATATGGCCGCCTATGCTAAGCATCTGGGTACTACCAAGATGTATAACACTCTTAAGCAACATTTCTGGTGGCCTGGCATGAAGAAGCAGGTGGCAGAATATGTCTCCAGGTGTATGACGTGGCGGCGAGTTAAGTGAGTCGAGCGGGCTCCGTGGGGAAGCTTCATTCGTTACCTATTCCTGAGTGGAAATGGGAACGAATTACTATGGATTTCATTATGGGGTTGCCTAGGACGCCGAGGCAGCATGATACTATCTGGGTCATAGTGGACCGGTTAACTAAATCGGCCCATTTCTTGCCAGTGAGCGAGAACAATTCTCTTGATCAGTTGGCCCAGAAGTATATGACTAAGATAGTGAGACTACATGGGGTTCCATTATCCATAGTGTCGGATCGGGATCCCAGATTTACTTCGAGGTTCTAGAAGAGTTTGTAATCTGCTATGGGTACCAGGTTGAACTTTAGTACAGCATTTCATCCTCAGACAGATGGGCAGAGTAAGAGGACGATTAAGACTGTTGAGGATATGCTTCGAGCGTGTGTATTGGAGTTTAGGGAAGCATGAGATCAGTATTTGGCCTTGATTGAGTTTGCCTATAACAATCACTATCACAGTAGCTTCGGGATGGCACCATATGAGGCTTTATATGGAAGACAGTGTCGATCGCCTCTATATTGGGATGAAGAGGGTGAGAGAATGATTGAGGGTCCAGAGCTGATTCAGGATACAGTAGATAAGGTAAAATTGATCCAGAGCTTAATAAAAGCGGCTCAGGATAGACAGAAGAGCTATATAGCTCAGCATCGAAGGGAGATGGAGTATAGTGTGGGAGACAAAGTTTTCCTTCGAGTGTCACCGTGGAGAGGAGTGCTGAGATTCGAGAAAAAGGGCAAGTTAAGCCCTAGATACATTGGTCCATATGAGATTATTGCGCGTTTAGGACCTTTGGCCTATAGGCTTGCTTTACTGAGTGAGATGTCTCAGCTGCATAATGTCTTCCATGTGAGTATGCTCCGGAGGTATCGATCGGACCCGACACATGTGATACCGGCTCAGGAGATTAAGGTAGCTAGCAATTTGAGCTATGTTGAGGAGCCGGTCCAGATTGTGGGATCAAGGGTTAAACAGTTGAGAAACAGGGTTATTCCATTGGTGAAAGTCCAATGGAGGAACCACTCAACTGAGGAAGCAACTTGGGAGAATGAGGAGCATATGAGGAGACAGTATCCTCACCTGTTCTACCAAGCAGGTAAGAATTTCAATGACGAAATTTTTATTAGGAGGGGAGAATTGTAACATCACATCACCGATGGGAAGGGTAATTTGGTCATTTGGGACAGGTTAGGAATGTTTAAACATATCTCGGCATGCACATGCATCTTATAGCCTCTATATTTATATGAATGGTAATTTTTTTATATGCACATGATTGTACATGCATTCATGACATTTCCCGGCATATGTGTCTAAATGCAATTTTGTGAGATTTATGTGATAATTGTGTTTGAAAAATTGATCTGGAGTGATCTAGGTGAGTTTTCCATTTTTAGGAGATTTTGAAAATTTTTCTGGAATTTTTGGGAATCAATGTCCGGACTAGAAAAATTTCCAAGTGGCTGACTGAGTGGATTTCTGGTACCAAAAATGACTGGCCGATGGCATTGGAAAATTAGAGACATGATGTTAGGATTTATTGAATTAAGCCATTGGAATTTGACGAGAAATTGAAGTAGAATTTGGAATCGGAATAAAAATCAGGACAAGTGGCAAGTGACACTTGTCACTTGCCTAGGGATGTCTTATTATAATAGTCTAATATTTATCTTAAGTGGGCTAAGCTTCTACGACTCTCTCCTTGAAAGCTTTAAAAAAATTACTTTGAAGGTTTAAAAAGTGTCACTTGCCTAGGGATGTCTTATTATAATAGTCTAATATTTATCTTAAGTGGGCTAAGCTTCTACGACTCTCTCCTAGAAAGCTTTAAAAAAATTATTTTTAAGGTTTAAAAAGTTCTCTCACCCGTAGCTTCCATTTTCCTATCCTTCTTCTTTGGTTTTCTCCTCCTTCTTTGAAATTGCTACTCTCCTCATCTACCTTGTTGGACCCCAAACCTTGGAGTGAAAATTTAGAAATAATGAATGAAATCAAATGAGTGTTTTATATGAAATTTATGTTATAGATGAATATGCTATTGCAGTATGAATCATGCACGGATGATGGGTGGAGAAGCCTTACGCATGAATCATGATTAGATATGTAAGAGTATGAAAGAAAGAGAGTTTATGAATGACAAGATGCTATGGAATGTAAGAAAGCATATGGATTGAGGTTGAGTATTGGATTGATTTCCAATGTCAAATTTAATTGGTTGATAGAGCTTAAAATAGAAGAAGTGAAGTTGGCAAGAATGATAAGTTTTGCATGTGAATAGAGATGTGTATATGCTGATTTAAAGGAAATTAGAGAATGATCGATTTAGATTTGGCCAAAGTTGCCTTCTTTGAAGTTGTAGCGTGATCTTTTATCTTTCCAACGAGACTAAGTATGCAAGTTTTTGAGATCGGAGTTAAGAGTTATAGGTGATACAAGTTATAATATTATTTGAGATTGATGTTAGTGACAGCTATGATGAATGTTTGAAATTTGAGGTTATGATGAACCAATTTAGTTGAGATTTGAGAAGTTCATAAGTTGATTTTGTTGCTTGCATTATTATGAAGTGTTTAGGCCTTTGAATGAGTAGATATGTGAAGATTATAGGTGTATGTGATTGTAGTTTGGATGAGAAAAACATTGGAAGAAGGTTGAAGAAGTTTTGGAAATTTACATGTCCGTTAAACGGACATGGGAGTCCGTTTAACGGACAGCCTCGACTCAAAAGGACCCCTCCCCATGCATATGTCCGTTAGGCGGACATGGGTGTCCGTTTAACGGACTGTCTCGGATGGTTTGGTGTTGTTTTGGTCGTGCGTGTCCGTTAAACGGACATGCCTGTCCGTTTAACGGACAGCTACGGATCACCTTAGGAAATTTGCGATTTTCACCCTTTTTGAGGCTGAATCTCGCTTTGAGGCCTCTAATACGAGTTGTAGATATTGATCTTATCTTTCAAATGGAACTAGAAAGAAGTCATTTTGATATTTGTAGAGAAAGTCATGACATTTTCTCCAAAAGAGTTTCAAATTGATTTCTGTTTTGAACATGTTGATTTGTTTTGATCATAACTCACTCATCCGACCTCGGATTGAGGCGATTCTTGAAGAATTGAATTCCTAACACATGTATCCTTCTCTTCATGAATATTTGTATCAATTGGAGTCAAATTAAAAAAGTTTGATTGAATCATATAATGATCAGAATGTTTTGCCTCATTCTGAGCTTGCTATTTTCCTCCCTCATCCGACCCTATCACATCATTTGCTTATATCTTTTCCGTCCGAAATCCGAATGACTTGGTTCTCGAAGCGTTGGACTCCTAAGACAATGAAGTTTATGATTATATGAAAATTATGAATTTTAGAGATTTAATTGAGTAAGATTAATTGAATGAAAGTGAGACAGGAAAGTTTCTGAACATAGTTTAGTACTTTGCGAGTTTCGGGATCTGTAGAGATCCGATTGAAGCGAGGTTTAAGGAGAAATGAAGTTAAGACATGGATCTACAATTGTTATTAAGAAATGAAATTTCAATTTAGTTTATAAGAATGTGTAATTGTGGAAAGAAGTGAATTGCTAGAAAATGTGTTGGCAAATAATGTGTCCTACATGTTTGGACTATAACTTTTGATGTAGTGCTCCGAATTGGATGATTCTTGAGGCGAAATGAAATTAATACATAGAGAAATAATTCTCTAGAAGAAAATTTTGGCTAATTCCCTCTTTTTGATGGTGAAATTAATGTTTCAAAGTAAGCTTGTATGGAAAGAAAGTTCAGGGGCAAAACAGAGAGTTAACTTAAAGACTTAAGAGTTTAGGCTTAAGAGGAGGGACAAGAGGGTCATTTACACCTCATTAATGAGCTGGCAAGATATAAATGGGTTGATGTTCTGTGGAGGAGAGGAGAAGCCCACAAAATTTCTAGAAAATGAAAGAAGAAAATGAGAGAAGGAGAGAAGAGGGGTTGCCGATGGAGAGAAGAAGGGAGAAAAAAAAAAAGAAGGAGCTAGGGTTTGAGTTTTCAAAGGCTTCCAAGCTAGATTTTCGTGGATTTCATGAAGGAAAAGAGGGAAGGAGAAGAGATCTACCTTCCAAGCAAAAGAAATTTCGAAAATAGAAAGGGAAAGAGGTAAGAGATTTCTTCAAGTTTGAGTTTTTAGTATGTTGTTAATTTAGAAACATGGAAAAGGTGATGAGTTTGTGATTTCCTTGTTTAGTTTTGAAAGTTTTCATAATGACTTGAGTTAATTTTAGATTTATGTGAGTTAAGGTTTGGGTAAAGTTGAAAATTTGAGATTTTAGAAATTCTTGTTTTGGAAAGGTTGGAATTATGATGATTATAAGTTCCCTATAGTTGATTTAAGAATTATGATGGTTATGATTTTGGATTTTGGAAGATTATGGTGTACAGAGGTTGGAATCTAAATGGGTTTGTGAAATATGATGATTTTGATATGGATTTTGGATGATTATGGTTTAGGTGACTTATATGGGAAGAAAGAGTGAAGTAAAGATCAAGTGGAAGCTTTGGACAAGAGTATGGCATGGAATTAAGAGGTGGGTAATGCGTTTGTTTTTCAAATTATGAGCTAATGATAAATGGTGGTTTTATAAGCTATTGTTTTATAAATGATTGAATCAATTGCTTTTGAAATGATTTGTAAAGTGTTAAATTCATTGTTTCCAAATGACTTACGAAAATCTTCAATGGTTCGGAATTGTCCGAAAATGATTTGAAATGTTTATTAAATGGATTTTTTTTAGTGAATTGATAAAGATGAGATACTCATTGGAATTCATTGTGTTAAATTGATTGATAATATGATTATGTGAACTTGTGTGATATTGTGAATGATTGACATCATGTTGAATTTGACATTACATGAAAAAAAATTGAATTTCCGAAATATGCCTTCGGGCAATATGAGTTTTCAAGCATGAATCGTGTTACATGGGTTTGGTTAGGTCCTTCATATGGAGTCGATTACCTGGTCTCGTTTTGAAGCCTTCTCCCGCTGCCCGCTAGTGGCATAGAGCTCCGTTTTGGACTCCCATGTGTTTCCATTGCTGCATGACCGCTTTGCGAGAATGTGCAGTACGTCCTGTTTTATGGACCGACCCAAACCGATTGATGTGTTATATGCTTTACTTTGTTTAGAATGTGCTGCATTTATAGGTAATGCAATTCATGTGTACAAGGGTTTGAAAGTTTGACAAGATGAGAACTTGGATTTTTCAACTATGAGGGTTTTACAAAACTGTTTATAAAGATTTATGAAAGTTTTTGATTTTGAAAAGTTATTGAGAAGTAAACCCTTCGCTGTTTTCGATCAACGAGAAAAAAAAGGTTTGAAAATACTTTTGCTTATCATTTGTTTAATAAACATGTTATCCACGAGCTTCCAAGCTCACCCCCCCTTTCATCCCCATCTCCAGGTATTCGAGCAGGAGATTGGATGAAAGACATCAAGATATCAGCATTTGTATATGTTTTGTATTTTGGTTTAAGATTAGTGGAAATGGATTATGGCTTAGAATGCCACTAGAACATTGTAAGCTTTGGTTCATAATGTATTTTGGATTATGCAATTGTATAAGATTTTGGTTTATGGGAATTAATCAATGTTTTGGCTATGGATGGTGTATATTGGTTTTGTATGCAAATTGTATTGAGTTATGAATGAAATTGGGATATATATGTATAAATATGGATGGCATGTTTGATGATGGTACATGAAATTGTGAAGATTTATAAATTCAATGGGTTGAATTTGATGGAAGCATAAATTTGTATATGTGTAAATGGAAATTATATATATGAGTTGGAATGTGACGAATATGAATTGATATGAAAATGACTTGAGGTGGTTTAGAATTTAGGTTTGCGTTTGCTGAGATCCCGGACGGAGGGTCCGGTAGATCATGATGTATGTGTATCTGTCTGGAAGTTATAGAAGTGAGTCTTGCTATTTGCAGGTTTGGGTTTTGCTTAAGTGCAGTCGTTATGCTGCCGGATTTTATATGGTGGTATATGAATAAGTGAATTTGTGTATGAATTTATGCATTGATTGACATGAGTATGAGTTTAAGGATAAGTTTCCACAGAAGGAAACGTTTTGGTTTGATATGAAATAATTATGGATTAAATGATGAAAGAAATGAACAATATTTTCACCGTTTTCGGATGGATTAGTCATTAGGATTTCCAACGCGACAAGTTTTTAAGTTCACGCTTCGGATGTCGGAATCTGAAATTCTGTTCGAAACCACCATTTGCATGCTTTGATTTTAAGTTCACTTTCTAGTTGCAATTGAATCCATTTGGTATCAGATATTGATCCGTTTGTTTCGCATTTGTTTTCGACCTCCATCTGTATTCAATTCGACCTATTTGATATTCGATTTCAGTTGGATTTGATCCTATTAGTTTCACATTTGTTTCATTTTTTTCGCTTTGGCTTTCGATTTTTCATTCCGCTTCAAGAGTGATTATGAGAGATCATGTTCAGTTTAAGCAATGAAAGCGTATTAAGTGTTTAAGCAGTTGGGTCTCGGGAACGGGATCTAACATTTATGGTATCAAAGCCCAGTAATATGGTCTTACTGGGACATATGTGTATGAGTGATTTGCATGAGAAAATGATAAGAGTTTGTAAGGCTAAGTTTGATTTTGGAAGCATATAATATTGATGTGTATAAGGTTGCATAAATTAATCGAAGAATCTATGTGGAGTTTTGTTTATGATGCTAGAAATTAAGATTTGAAATTCATGATGAAATTGAGGATGTTCCTTCGAATATATGTGAGATGCGTATATGAATCTTTAAAGATGAGCTTGATGATAGGAATACATGTATTGAATGGCTTTGGTCCATATTAAGGTTCTTAATTAGATTATTCATTGGCATATGTGAAGAAATAGGTGTTTGATATAATAGTGATGATTTAGACTTATAAAGAAGAGAACATTTGTGAATGAGGTAAGAAAATATATGTGATAAGAATTTGAGGGAAATTAGGTTTGTGAAAATGAAAATGAGATTAGTATATGATGATGAATTGGGTTGTTTGATTTTTGAATATGCATTTGTGAGAGAAACATATGCATTTGTGAACATGAGTTAAATTTATGTACTTGTGAAATTATGATAAAACTTATTGGATGTGAATATGATATAGATGGTATATGATGGAAGGTATATGCTCTAGGAGCTGAAAAACTTTAAGAATATGTGTGGTAGGATTATTTGGAAGACATGAGTTAAGAGAATGTACTTACTTGGTGTTTGCTTAAGTATGAATTTCGAGGACGAAATTCTTTTAAGAGGGGGAGAAATGTTGGACCTCGAACCTTGGAGTGAAAATTTAGAAATAATGAATGAAATCAAATGAGTGTTTTATATGAAATCTATGTTATAGATGAATATGCTATTGGAGTATGAATCATGCATGGATGATGGGTGGAGAAGCCTTACGCATGAATCATGATTAGATATGTAAGAGTATGAAAGAACGAGAGTTTATGAATGACAAGATACTATGGAATGTAAGAAAGCATATGGATTGAGGTTGAGTATTGGATTGATTTCCAATGTCAAATTTAATTGGTTGATAGAGCTTAAAATAGAAGAAGTGAAGTTGGCAAGAATGATAAGTTTTGCATGTGAATAGAGATGTGTATATGCTGATTTAAAGGAAATTAGAGAATGATCGATTTAGATTTGGCCAAAGTTGCCTTCTTTGAAGTTGTAGCGTGATCTTTTATCTTTCCAACGAGACTAAGTATGCGAGTTTTTGAGATCGGAGGTAAGAGTTATAGGTGATACAAGTTATAATATTATTTGAGATTGATGTTAGTGACAGCTATGATGAATGTTTGAAATTTGAGGTTATGATGAACCAATTTAGTTGAGATTTGAGAAGTTCATAAGTTGATTTTGTTGCTTGCATTATTATGAAGTGTTTAGGCCTTTGAATGAGTAGATATGTGAAGATTATAGGTGTATGTGATTGTAGTTTGGATGAGAAAAACATTGGAAGAAGGTTGAAGAAGTTTTGAAAATTTGCATGTCCGTTTAACGGACAGCCTCGGCTCAAAAGGACCCCTCCCCATGCATATGTCCGTTAGGCAGACATGGGTGTCCGTTTAACGGACTGTCTCGGATGGTTCGGTGTTGTTTTGGCCGTGCGTGTCCGTTAAACGGACATGCCTGTCCGTTTAACGGACAGCTACGGGTCACCTTGGGAAATTTGCGATTTTCACCCTTTTTGAGGCCGAATCTCGCTTTGAGGACTCTAATACGAGTTGTAGATCCTGATATTATCTTTCAAATGGAACTAGAAAGAAGTCATTTGGATATTTTTAGAGAAAGTTATGGTATTTTCTCCAAAAGAGTTTCAAATTGATTTCTGTTTTGAACATGTTGAGTTGTTTTGATCATAACTCACTCATCCGACCTCGGATTGAGGCGATTCTTGAAGAATTGAATTCCTAACACATGTGTCCTTCTCTGCATGAAAATTTGTATCAATTGGAGTTAAATTGAAAAAGTTTGATTGAATCATATAATGATCAGAATGTTTTGCCTCATTCTGAGCTTGCTATTTTCCTCCCTCATCTGACCCTATCACATCATTTGCTTATATCTTTTCCGTCCGACATCCGAATGACTTGGTTCTCAAAGCGTTGGACTCCTAAGACAATGAAGTTAATGATTATATGAAAATTATGAATTTTAGAGATTTAATTGAGTAAGATTAATTGAATCAAAGTGAGACAGGAAAGTTTCTGAACATAGTTTAGTACTTTGGAGTTTTAGGATCTGTAGAGATCCGATTGAAGCGAGGTTTGAGGCGAAATGAAGTTAAGACATGGAGCTACAATTGTTATTAAGAAATGAAATTTCAATTTAGTCTATAAGAATGTGTAATTGTGGAAAGAAGTGAATTGCTAGAAAATGTGTTGCAAATGATGTGTCCGACATGTTTCGACTATAACTTTTGATGTAGTGCTCCGAATTGGATGATTCTTGAGGCGAAATGAAATTAAGACATAGAGGAATAATTCTCTAGAAGGAAATTTTGGCTAATTCCCTCTTTTTGATGGTGAAATTAATGTTTCAAAGTAAGCTTGTATGGAAAGAAAGTTCAGGGGCAAAACAGAGAGTTAACTTAAAGACTTAAGAGTTTAGGCTTAAGAGGAGGGACAAGAGGGTCATTTACACCTCATTAATGAGCTGGCAAGATATAAATGGGTTGATGTTCTGTGGAGGAGAGGAGTGTAGGAAAATCCCGGGAGGAACATCACATGTTCCAGCAGCGGAAACAAAAAATTTTTATTCCCGAGACCTTCCCGAAACCCAGGATCTCGGTATCGGTATGAAAACTCAAACCTGAATAGCCAATAGAGACTATCTCTAAAGGTATCCATGCAGAGATCAGAAATCCTAACCGGATCAAACACTTTTGACCCGGGAATAGCTAGAACAGATTAAAGGCTGCTAGACCCTACCTCTGTCCTCTGGAGAGCTTGGATTGAACGTTGGAACACTTGGAGAAGTAGAGAAGAAACGATGATGCTTAAGGAAGAAGACTTGAAAAACAACTTTCAAAGCTAACTTAACATTTAAGCCTTTCTTCTTCTAACCTTTTAAAACCGTCGACCCACTTCACTAAGCCATCTTCTTATATATGTCTTTAACCATTAAAGAATCCATAAGAAGGCATACACGTGGGTGGCTTAAAACCATGCTTTAATTAAATGAATTAAATAAAGCATCTTTGACTTTTCAAAGTTCTTATCCACTTCTCCCATTCCAACGACACTAATGGGCACATGCGCATAAATATAATAATTAAGTAATTAATTTACTTAATTAATTAATTAGAATATAATTGCTAAGGTCCGATCAACTGGGAATTGGTCCTACAAACCTCATCGGCCCCGATCTTGAAGCGACTCCTAAACCTTTCTTAGCAATATTGATGTCGCGATCTCATCGGGACATATTTCGATCTCATCGGGATCCATTTAATCCTGATGCTCTCCATAATTGGAACTCTGTCCACTACTATTTTATAGATTCTCTGAGTCACTCTTATGCGTGTGACCCTTTAGGTTCCCGGTTATGTTGGCCACTTAGATTAACAATTAATCTGAGCAAGTCATGAGCGGTATCTAGCAACACATCATGACCTCCAATTGACCGGAAAGTAATTGGTTTGATGAATTCATCACGAACCAGATCACGAACCTTTCCATAGACAATTACTGTGCAATTCGTCCTTTCATCATCCTATACCCCACTTGGTTATGAGTATGGCTAATATGTCAACTCTTACTAGACTAAGTCTAGCCCAAGTGAAATCAGTTCCTGTCTGAGGACTCATTACTTTATATGTCCATGAAGACACTCTTCATGACATAGTCATGCTCTGGCCAGAGACTTAAAGTAATGATCCTGACAAGAGGCCAGGGTATCTCTTCTGTTCTCACAGAAGTGATGAATCCTTTATTGGCTACTCAATTACCTTCGAATACCTCAAACTGTACCCAAGCACCATCCTATGAGTAACCTCTGGAAGGCAACAAGGAATGGAGTCAAAGTACAGGATCAATATCCAAGATATCCTTGAGTACCTCAAGTCTAAGGATACTTGCACCATTGCTATGATGAGATTATTACTGACATTAAATCCATGTGATGATCTCATGGCAGGTCATCCAATGAACTTACTACCAATAGTAAGCATCCATATGTCAACTCTAAATATCTCATATTTACAGTTTCGAGATCTCCGCTGATCCAATCAAGGAGTATGACATATGCTAGTCCGTCCGGATTAATGATGTCCATCTCATTAATCCTATGACTAGGAAAATTTAGATCTTGACATAATTGCACATGATAGGAATCTCAGGATTATGATCACATCATAATTTCCTTCATGCTATGTCATATATCATGGACTTCATTAATTTGATTAAAGATCAATATCAATTTATAAAGAACATCAAATAAATGAAACATGTCTTTCTTTATTTATTCATAAAGTCTATACATGACTATGAACAAAAAGCGCTAAAGGGGATTGCCTTTAGGGCACTACTCTAACAATCTCCCACTTGACCTAAAGCCAATCGCCTTGGTATCTAATACCATAAGCGAGTACATGAGAATCAAAATTCTTACGTGACAATGGCTTCGTCAGCGGATCAAGAATGTTACGCTCTGTGGGAATCCTCTCGATCGCGACATCACCTCTAGCAATGATCTCTCAAATCGGATGATATCTGCAGATGCGTGTTTAGATCGTTGGTGAGACCTCGGTTCTTTTGCTCGAGCAATAGCCCCATTGTTGTCACAATACAACTGTATGGGTCCATCACGACTAGGAACCACACCAAGTTCAGAAATGAACTTCGATCCAAACGACTTCCTTTGCCGCCTCGATGCAAAGAATGTACTCGCCTCGGTCGCCTAATCAGCAGATTGTCTCTTGTTTGGAACTCTTCCAACTGACCGCTCCGCCGTTTAGCGTGAAAACATAACTTTGTTGGGATCAGAGTCATCCTTGTCGATTGGAAACCGCATCCGTATGCTCGCTCACTTGAGATTTCCATCTCCATATATCAAGAAAACATCCTTAGTCCTTCGCAAGTACTTGAGGATATTCTTGACAGCCACCCAGTGACCCTCACCAGGATCCGATTGGTATCTGCTCGTGACACTCAAAGCATACGATACATCGGGCCTCGTACATAACATAACATACATGATCGATCCTACTGCAGATGCATACGGGATCTGATCCATGCGAATCCTCTCATCTTGTGTCTTAGGACACATAGATTTCGAGAGTGTTATCCCATGAGTAATGGGAAGAAACCCTCTCTTGGATTGCTCCATGCTAAACCTCTTTAGCATCTTGTCTATGTACGATGATTGTGAAAGACCAAGCAACCTCTTTGATCTATCTCTATAGATCTTTATCCCAAGGATATAAGTTGCTTCACCAAGGTCTTTCATCGCAAATTGCTTTGACAACCAAATTTTAACTGATTGCATCAATGAGACATCGTTTCCGAGTAACAGTATGTCATCTACATACAACACAAGGAAAACGATTGCATTCCCATTAACCTTTTTGTACACACAATGCTCATCCAGATTTTGTGAGAAACCAAACTCTTTGATTGACTCATCAAAACGGATGTTCCAACTCCTGGATGCTTGCTTCAATCCATAGATGGATTTCTGAAGCTTGCATACCTTTTCGCCATCACTGGAAGTGAAGCCCTCTGGTTGTGTCATGTACACATCCTCGGCCAGATTTCCGTTAAGGAAAGCTGTCTTCACATCCATTTGCCATATCTCATAATCATAATGAGCGGCAATGGCTAGGAGTATCCGAATGGATTTGAGCATTGCTACGGGTGAAGGTCTCGTCATAGTCAACTCCTTGTCTTTGGCGAAATCCTTTGGCCACAAGCCTTCTTTGTAGGTAATCACATTACCATCCATGTCGATTTTCTTCTTGAAAACCCATTTGCACCCTATAGGTTTTATCCTTGGTGCATCAACCAAAGTCCATACTTGGTTTATGTACATGGAATCCATTTCGCTTTCATGGCACAAAGCCATTTTCGGACTCGAACTTTTCGTAACCTCTTCATAGGTAGCAGAGCTCATCATCTTCTATGAGTAATACGTCATTACATTCACTTACGAAATCCATATCTCTCGGGAACAGTGCGCATCCTACTTGACCTATGAACTTCGTGTGTCACAGAAGGTTGAACTGTTACTTCATCTGAATGAGTGACAGTCTCAGGTTCAGGCAGTTGATCTGTGCTTGTTTGAGCATCTTGAACTTCTTCAAGTTCGACTTTGCTCCCACTGTCTTCTTGCAGAAGAAACTCTTTCTCTAAAAAGACAGCATGCTTCGAAACAAACACCTTTTGTTCCTCAGCAAGGTAGAATTGATATCCCATGGTCTCTTTAGGATATCCTACAAACAAACACTTGTCAGATTTCGCTTCAAGCTTATCTCGATGAATCCGCTTCACGTAAGGTGACAACCCCATACTTTCAAATGAGAAAGATAAGGTTTTCTGTTAGTCCACATCTGATATGGAGTAACATCAACTATCTTAGAGGGAACTCTGTTTAGCAAGTAAACAGCTGTCTCTAGCGCATACCCCCAAAGCGATTTTGGTAACTTTGCGAAACCCATCATTGATCGTACCATGTCCAACAAGGTTCGATTTCTCCTTTCAGCCACACCATTGTGCTGCGGCGTGTAAGGAGGAGTCCACTGAGATAAAATGTCATTATCTCTGAGATAATCCAGAAACTGTTGGTCTAAGTATTCTCCACCACGATCGGATCGTAATGCCTTGATACTTTTACCAAGCTGGTTTTCTACTTCATTTCTGAATTGTTTGAACTTTTCAAACGCTTCAGATTTGTATCTCATCAGATACAAGTACCCATATCGTGAATAATCATCGATAAAGGTAATGAAGTAACGACAACCACTTCTGGCATGGATGGACATTGGACCGCATACATCTGAATGTATTAAGTCTAATACTCCAATCGCTCGTTCACCCTTTCCCTTGAAGGGTAACTTAGTCATCTTGCCTAATAAACAAGATTCGCATGTTTCATATGATTCATAATCAAATGACCCTAAACTGCCACTCTTGTGGAGCTTAGCGATGCGTGTCTCATTTATATGGTCAAGCCGACAATGCCACAAGTAAGTTGACTTTAGATTATCTCTTTTATACCGTTTGGTGTCATTGACATTTAAAATTGGATTAGACATATCTAATATGTAAATATCATTGCACAATGTACCAGTTACATAAAGCATTCCATTAGAATTGATAGAACAACCATTGCTATTAAAATTCATATGGAATCCAATTCTATTCGATAAGAAAGCAGACAATATATTCTTTTTCAAAGCGGGTACAAAATAACAATCATCAAATTCGGTACAAGCCCAAGAGGGAGATACAAAACATAGGTTCCTACGGCTAATGCAAAGAACTCTTGCTCCATTTCCAACACGTAGGTCTACTTCTCTCTTCATGAAACATCTCATCGTCCACGAGGTCCCGCATATCATTACATATGTGAGCCACAACCAGTATCAAATACCCAAATGTTGTGATCAATGATGATTAACTTCAATGACATACAAACTGAAGTAGTCGAGGCATCGATGCCTTCTTCGCTTTGGCGACTCGAATAGACTTTGCAATTCGCCTCCTATGGCCATCTTTACCATGATGGAAGCAAGTTCCTTTGGGGCAGCTTCTTTGGTCTTCTTCTTGATGGCGCTTCCTTTGGTTTCTTTGCCTTCTTCTTCTTTGGGTTCTTTTCTTCTTGGAACTCAAGAAGAAGCATTCTACTACCAAGACTTGCTTACTATCACTCTTGATAGTGCCTTCATTTGTCTTGAGCAGATTGATCAGCTCAGGTATTGTAGTGGATATTTGGTTCATCCGATAGTTTAACACGAACTGTGCATAACTGTCGGACAATCCAACCAGAATTAAGTCTATACTTAACTCATGATCCATTGCAAAACCTAAGACGGCCAATCTCTCAATATAGCCATTCATCTTCAGGGCGTACTGCACAGCAGATGTCCTTGGAGCCATCTTTGTGGTGAAGAGAAGCCTTGAGGTCTCGAACCTTTCGGACCGGGCTTGCTCGTCAAACAGCTCCCTAAGATGAAAAACTATAGTGTGTGCATCCATGGACTCGTCGCTTCGCTGCGACTCTGGTGACATCGAGGCAAGCATGATGCAAGTAGCCATGTCACTGTCCTTTAGATGCTTACTATATGCCTTCTGATCATCATCAGAAGCATCGACAGTAGGTGCATCTGGAAGCGGAAAATCTAGGATATATCCTGACCTTGGATCGAGAACTATTCTCGATTCCTTAACCGATCGAAAATTCGGTCCGATTAACTTGTTGGAATCCATAAGCGGCGAAGATTCACACTTGACGACATTTTCAAACAACCTACTACGGATAGAGAGGAAGAATGTTAGAATAGGAATAGCTGCATAATCATAAGGACTTGAATGATATGCAAAAAGAGCTCCCACTAGTTTCATAGAATCCATAACCCTCATTACGAATCCAAAGAAACAAAGTGACATAATGTCCTAGTGGGTTGATATCCGATATTGCTAAGAATGACCTTGGGTTTACCCAACAAGCCACAACTTAGGTCAATCGGTAGGTATCGAACATACCAATTGCATCATCGATAACCGATATTGAGAATGACCTTGGGTTTACCCAACAAGCCACCTTATGTCTCGGGAGGTATCAGATATACCAATTACATCTTAGACACAACTATCGATCAGTGCTATCAACTTGTTGATGTATGCACTTACATTGGGTATCAACTCTTTGATGCGCATACATCCGATGTATGCTACCCAATTTCACCTCTGTCCACGTTGACCTTGAGTTTACTCAACAAACCAACGCTTCCAGTGAAAACCAACCCATTAATCAGAAAATCATATTTTCATGGTTGAACATATCCAGTATAGAGTGAGCTTGGGTTTACCCAACAACCCATCCTATAAGAACTCGGTTCTTACCATATTAATGGAAGGCGTTAGTTTTCATATACCGAGGAGGGATTTAGAAACTCTAGACTCCAAGCTGAAGGATCATAGTCATTAGGACTATATGGCATGATTTAGGTTTCATCAATCAAATTGAATCAATCCTTAGAATCATCCATCATCCAACCTGAGCACATCACAAGTCGACTTTCATCAAATGCAAGTCGTCTTATGCCACTGCCCACACACAAGTCGCCTTGTATCATAATACAAGTTGCCTTGTCTTCTGCCCTCGCACAAGTCGACTTATCTGATATAAGTCGCCTTATGCACCTACCCGCGCACAAGTCGCCTTGTACACTGCAAGTCGACTTATGCACAGACCCTGAACAAGTCGCCTTATACTCCAAATAAGTCGACTTGTCCAATGTAAATTGCTATAATTCTCTAATCGGCTAATTCCTCAATCCTTGCAATTCCAATTCACAATTCCAACATACCTAAGGTAATATCTGCTACTTTGATGTCTCAATGAACACTTCATTGAACCATGAAAGCCTTATATAGTCAAACCATATGAAAAGCTTGAAATGAGTCAAAACTCATTAATTTCCAAATAATTTAGGAACACCCAAATTATCATCCTAAGCATCTCTAGCTAGCACATACATTATCAAATTTACTTCAGCACATGTCATAAAAATATGACGGTCAAAACAAACAAGATAATGCAATATACTAACGAGACGCTAATGTGATCACTTAGGCATCCGAAAATTCTTGGAAATGCAACTTCAAGCAATTCAGTTTGGCAATCATGATACATCAAGATAACACATTTTTAATCACATTAAAAATGGTGCAAGGCATTGGAACTGAAAAAGCACACTCAATCAAGCCAAGCAAAACAGTCCCAACAATTTTTCACAAAACTGTCCAGTTCTGTACATTGCTCGAAATGATCAATGAAACAATTTCAATAAATTCTGAGAAAATTGCATAGGTTATTAAATGTTCAGAACATGCTACCTGAATTTTTTCAGGATTTGTAGCCATCAAAAACTCAGTCAACCTAAATAACAAAACCGATTCAAAATCTGTATTCATCAGCACAGCAATTCCCAACAGCATAGAATAAAATCGAAAATAAATATCCAATCACCTTGAAATCCAATTTCCATGCTCATAGACATTCACCAACATCTTAGAGACATGTAGGTGAAGGAAAATCCGAAAAAACATTTTTCTAGAATTTATTATCGAATTTATACTACTGCCTGTTCCAGAATCGTTTCACAAAACAGCATCCGAAACTTAGGGAATTAAATTAGCAAAACTATATCAAATCAAATCGATAAATTCTCAAATTTCATAGACATATTCTATAACATGTTATGAACAATCCTGGACATAAAAATTTCGAAAAAAATATCACAATATAAATTCGAAAATTGGACAGCAAGCATGCATCAACAGAAAATTCCATTAGAGTTTCTGATCTCGCTTAGGTTTTAGCTTCATACGGGATACCAGACGCTCTGATACCACTGTAGGAAAATCCCGGGAGGAACATCACATGTTCCAACAGCGGAAACAAAAAAATTTTATTCTCGAGACCTTCCCGAAACCCAGGATCCCGGTATCGGTATGAAAACTCAAACCTGAATAGCCAATAGAGACTATCTCTAAAGGTATCCACGTAGAGATCAGAAAACCTAACCGGATCAAACACTTTTGACCCGGGAATAGCTAGAACAGATTAAAGGCTGCTAGACCCTACCTCTGTCCTCTGGAGAGCTTGGATTGAACGTTGGAACACTTGGAGAAGTAGAGAAGAAACGATGATGCTTAAGGAAGAAGACTTGAAAAACAACTTTCAAAGCTAACTTAACATTTAAGCCTTTCTTCTTCTAACCTTTTAAAACCGTCGACCCACTTCACTAAGCCATCTTCTTATATATGTCTTTAACCATTAAAGAATCCATAAGAAGGCATACACGTGGGTGGCTTAAAACCATGCTTTAATTAAATGAATTAAATAAAGCATCTTTGACTTTTCAAAGTTCTTATCCACTTCTCCCATTCCAACGACACTAATGGGCACATGCGCATAAATATAATAATTAAGTAATTAATTTACTTAATTAATTAATTAGAATATAATTGCTAAGGTCCAGTCCAACTGGGTAGGTCCTACTGCCTCTCGGCCCCGTCTTCAAACATTCCTAAACCTTTCTTAGCAATATTGATGTCGCGATCTCATCGGGACATATCTCGATCTCATCGGGATCCATTTAATCCCAATGCTCTCCATAATTGGAACTCTGTCCACTACTATTTTACAGATTCTCTGAGTCACTCTTATGCGTGTGACCCTTTAGGTTCCCGGTTATGTTGGCCACTTAGATTAACAATTAATCTGAGCAAGTCATGGCGGTATCTAGCAACACATCATGACCCCAATTGACCGGAAAGTAATTGGTTTGATGAATTCATCACGAACGGATCACGAACCCTTCCATAGACAATTCTTGTGCAATTCGTCCTTTCATCATCCTATACCCCACTTGGTTATGAGTATGGCTAATATGTCAACTCTTACTAGACTAAGTCTAGCCCAGTGAAATCGGTTCTGTCGAGGACTCATTACTTTATATGTCCATGAAGACACTCTTCATGACATAGTCATGCTCGCCGAGACTTAAAGTAATGATCCTGACAAGAGGCCAGGGTATCTCTTCTATTCTCACAGAAGTGATGAATCCTTTATTGGCTACTCAATTACCTTCGAATACCTCAAACTGTACCCAAGCACCATCCTATGAGTAACCTCTGGAAGGCAACAAGGAATGGAGTCAAAGTACAGGATCAGTATCCAAGATATCCTTGAGTACCTCAAGTCTAAGGATACTTGCACCATTGCTATGATGAGATTATCACTGACATTAAATCCATGTGATGATCTCATGGCAGGTCATCCAATGAACTTACTACCAATAGTAAGCATCCATATGTCAACTCTAAATGTCTCATATTTACAGTTTCTGAGATCCACTGCTTGATCCAATCAAGGAGTATGACATATGCTAGTCTGTCCGGATTAATGATGTCCAGTCTCATTAATTCTATGACTAGGGAAAATTTAGATACTGACATAATTGCACATGATAGGAATCTCAGGACTATGATCACATCATAATTTCCTTCATGCTATGTCATATATCATGGACTTCATTAATTTGATTAAAGATCAATATCAATTTATAAAGAACATCAAATAAATGAAACATGCCTTTCTTTATTTATTCATAAAGTCTGTACATGACTATGAACAAAAAGCGCTAAAGGGGATTGCCTTTATGGCACTACTCTAACAAGGAGAAGCCCACGAAATTTCTAGAAAATGAAAGAAGAAAATGAGAGAAGGAGAGAAGAGGGGCTGCCGATGGAGAGAAGAAGGGAGAAAAAAAAAGAAGGAGCTAGGGTTTGAGTTTTCAAAGGCTTCCAAGCTAGATTTTCGTGGATTTCATGAAGGAAAAGAGGGAAGGAGAAGAGATCTACCTTCCAAGCAAAAGAAATTTCGAAAATAGAAAGAGAAAAAGGTAAGAGATTTCTTCAAGTTTGAGTTTTTAGTGTGTTGTTAATTTAGAAACATGGAAAAGGTGATGGGTTTGTGATTTCCTTGTTTAGTTTTGAAAGATTTCATAATGACTTGAGTTAATTTTAGATTTATGTGAGTTAAGGATTGGGTAAAGTTGAGAATTTGAGATTTTAGAAATTCTTGTTTTGGAAAGGTTGGAATTATGATGATTATAAGTTCCCTATAGTTGATTTGAGAATTATGATGGTTATGATTTTGGATTTTGGAAGATTATGGTGTAGAGAGGTTGGAATCTAAATGGGTTTGTGAAATATGATGATTTTGATATGGGTTTTGGATGATTATAGTTTAGGTGACTTATATGGGAAGAAAGAGTGAAGTAAAGATCAAGTGGAAGCTTTGGACAAGAGTATGGCATGGAATTAAGAGGTGGGTAATGCGTTTATTTTTCAAATTATGAGCTAATGATAAATGGTGGTTTTATAAGCTATTGTTTTATAAATGATTGAATCAATTGCTTTTGAAATGATTTGTAAAGTGTTAAATTCATTGTTTCCAAATGACTTATGAAAATCTTCAATGGTTCGGAATTGTCCGAAAATGATTTGAAATGTTTATTAAATGGATTTTTTTTAGTGAATTGATAAAGATGAGATACTCATTGGAATTCATTGTGTTAAATTGATTGATAATATGATTATGTGAACTTGTGTGATATTGTGAATGATTGACATCATGTTGAATTTGACATTACATGAAAAAAAATTGAATTTCCGAAATATGCCTTCGGGCAATATGAGTTTTCAAGCATGAGTACGTGTTACATGGGTTTGGTTAGGTCCTTCATGTGGAGTCAATACACTGGTCTCGTTTTAAAGCCTTCTCCCGGCTGCCCGCTAGTGGCATAGGAGCTCCGTTTTCAGACTCCCCATGTGTTTCACGGCTGCACATGACCGCTTTGCGGGAATGTGCAGTACGTCCTGTTTTATAGACCGACCCAAACCGATTGATGTGTTATATGCTTTACTTTGTTTAGAATGTGCTGCATTTATAGGTAATGCAATTCATGTGTACAAGGGTTTGAAAGTTTAACAAGATGAGAACTTGGATTTTTCAACTATGAGGGTTTTACAAAACTGTTTATAAAGATTTATGAAAGTTTTTGATTTTGAAAAGTTATTGAGAAGTAAACCCTTCGCTGTTTTCGATCAACGAGAAAAAAGGTTTGAAAATACTTTTGCTTATCATTTGTTTAATAAACATGTTATCCATGAGCTTCCGAGCTCACCCCCCCTTTCATCCCCATCTCCAGGTATTCGAGCAGGAGATTGGATGAAAGACATCAAGATATCAGCATTTGTATATGTTTTATATTTTGGTTTAAGATTAGTGGAAATGGATTATGGCTTAGAATGCCACTAGAACATTGTAAGCTTTGGTTCATAATGTATTTTGGATTATGCATTGTATAAGATTTTGGTTTATGGGAATTAATCAATGTTTTGGCTATGGATGGTGTATATTGGTTTTGTATACAAATTGTATTGAGTTATGAATAAAATTGGGATATATATGTATAAATATGGATGGCATGTTTGATGATGGTACATGAAATTGTGAAGATTTATAAATTCAATGGGTTGAATTTGATGGAAGCATAAATTTGTATATGTGTAAATGGAAATTATATATATGAGTTGGAATGTGACGAATATGAATTGATATGAAAATGACTTAAGGTGGTTTAGAATTTAGGTTTGCATTTGCTGAGATCCCGGACGGAGGGTCCGGTAGATCATGATGTATGTGTATCTGTCTGGAAGTTATAGAAGTGAGTCTTGCTATTTGCAGGTTTGGGTTTTGTTTAAGTGCAGTCGTTATGCTGCCGGATTTTATATGGTGGTATATGAATAAGTGAATTTGTGTATGAATTTATGCATTGATTGACATGAGTATGAGTTTAAGGATAAGTTTCCACAGAAGGAAACTTTTTAGTTTGATATGAAATAATTATGGATTAAATGATGAAAGAAATGAACAATATTTTCACCGTTTTCGGATGGATTAGTCATTAGGGTTTCCAACGCGACAAGTTTTTAAGTTCACGCTTCGGATGTCGAAATCTGAAATTCTGTTCGAAACCACCATTTGCATGCTTTGATTTCAAGTTCACTTTCTAGTTGCAATTGAATCCATTTGGTATCAGATATTGATCCGTTTGTTTCGCATTTATATTCGACCTCCATCTGTATTCAATTCGACCTATTTGATATTCGATTTCAGTTGGATTCGATCCTATTAGTTTCACATTTGTTTCGTTTCTTTCGCTTTGACTTTCGATTTTTCATTCCGCTTCAAGAGTGATTATGAGAGATCATGTTCAGTTTAAGCAATGAAAGCGTATTAAGTGTTTAAGCAGTTGGGTCTCGGGAACGGGATCTAACATACCTAAAGTGCTTCCTTATCATATATCCAAGCCTAAACCTCCTACAACCCTTAAAAATGGTGATTTTAGTATGTGTGTGAGGTGAGGTGAAGGAATTGGTGTTAGTTGGAGAATTAAAGATTTGAAGTTTGTTAGGTAAGAGTTTGTGTTTATGTTCTTTAATTTGGTAGTTAGAAGCATTAATTATACTTTATTGTGTATTAATTGCATGAAGTTTGTGTGTTGATGGTATGGGTATAAGGTTATGTTTGTATAGGGATAAATGACACGGTAGGTGGAGTATGTGAATTAAAAGTTTTGAATTGGTTTTTGATTGGTTTTGATGTCAGAATGATGGTAGATGAGTGGAGAATTCAAGTAAGAAAATTTTGTGTTGTGTGCTGCCAATTGGTGCCTTTTTATTCCAGTGAATGTTTAGATGAACGTGGGACTGAATTGGAGACTAAATTGGATGCTTATTGATGTAGGATTGGTGTTAGAATGAAATAAGTTGAGTTGGATATCAAATCTGGAAAATGTTACTTTGTGTAGGTTTTATATTTTTGCTCATAACTTTTGACATGGTTGTCCTATGGAGATGAACTTTGGCTTAAATTAAACTTACGAAGTATGGCTAGATTTCATATGAAGGAAGTTTTGTCCAATTATGGCTTTAAGGGTTTTAAATTTGGCATGAAAAGTGAGTTGTAGGTGCTGTAGGAACAGTAATCTGAACCTTGAGACCGGAAACTTTGATGATTTTTTTTAGGTTGATTTGGATTGAATTTGCTAATTTGGTCTTCATGAAAGTTGAAAATTTTTGTTCTAGCTTTCTAACGCCACTAAGTATGAATTTTTTTGATTTGTACGTTGAAAGTTATGGTGTGTTAATATTCAGATGGTCAATTCAGCTGAAAATGTGTTTTGTGTGTAAGTGAATATAAGTGCATAGGTTTTGTGCTTTTTGTGTTCTGATATTTATTTGGGAATGTTAAACGTGAAATTGGCTCAAGTGACCTTCTGGAAAGTTGTATAGGATTGTTGTGACTTTCTAATGAAGTATTTTATGTGAATTTTGGATGTAAGGATTGTTAGATATAAATTTGCAAATTTTTGTTATGGTTTGGGTTAAATGCTGATTTCTTAAACCCTAATAGGACAGCCACCTTAGTGAGAGGATTTGACCTAGTTTGAATGGGAATTTACTTTGAAGTCCTGATTGATAATTTTAGTATATTGTTTGAGCTTTTTATTGCTATATGGTATGTAATTTTTCGACAATGGGTTGGAAAGTTATGAATTTTGGAAAAATGTGTTGCTGATGAGGATGACAGATCTGGGCAGAAACTTGGATTGAGAAATTGATTTGTTTAGAGATTGAATTTGCTTCCAAGTTATTCATGAAACTTGTAGAACATGTTTTGATCTTTCTTTTGACATATATCTTGGAATTTTTGGCATAAGTAATGGAAAGATAGGATTTTTAGTAGAGTGCAGTTACTGTTCATATGGTAGTTTTACTGTTTCATTGGGTTGAAAAAAATTTTGTGTTCTTATAGATTGAAATGGATTATGGGGTCTTCTTGAAGATTGTAGAAAATGTTTAGAGCTTTCTAATGGTGTATAATGTACCTTATTTGGAGTTATGAGTAAGAAGTTATGAGGATTGAAAGAACATAGTTACTGTTCATATGGTCATTTATGGGCAGTAACTTTGAAGTGGTTTTTAGCACCCTTAGAGGTGAGATTGGTTTGTGAGCCCTTCATGGAACTTGTAGGGTTTCTTGTTATCTTTCCAATGAGATCTTGTTTGAAATTTTTGGATAAGTGTGTAAAGAGTTATGCATGTTAGAAATTCAGATGGTGGAAGAGAGGGAAATAAGTGCAAACTCTCTTATCTTTTGTTTTGTCCTAAAGCTTCTTTTGCTTATATCTTCGTCATCCGACCTCCGATTGACCTGATTCTCAAGGCGTCGGATTCATAAGACAATTATCTACCTCTCCATGTAGAATTTTGGACTTTTTGGGATTTAATTGAGATTTAGGGATTGAATCTAAGTGAGATAATTGATTAAATTTTGGCAATATCCGGACCTATAAAGGTCCAAATTGATTAATTCTGGTGTCTATAGGTTCCTAAGACATAGGAAAATATTTTGTGATGTGAATTATAGAATGGTCCCAGGAATGTCACGAACATGCATTGTACACATCTAAATTTCTACATATGCATTATTTAATATTTCTAATTGTACATTTGGTAACATGTGAATATTTTGAATGTTATAGAGGCACAGTTGGAACGTCATCCCACGGACGTTGCCGAGACTTCCCAGCATTAGCTCGGAAGCTATTTGGTGAGTAACCATAGATGGTTCCTCAATTATAATTTGTTTATATTTTGCACTTATAACACTGTGGAGAATAATGGTGGGACTGTTGCGTTTGTTTATGCCTATATTCCGGACTGAAGGTGTCCGAGGTATGTGAGAGATTATGACATAGGAGTGCTCTATTTGTGATTGTGATTGTGATTTTAATATGATTGAGTGTGAACTATTTGTTGACTGCATTAATTTGGGATCGATTTTGATGTGGGCTTTGCTGTATATTGACATATGCATTCCATACATAATATATGATCAGAAATTGACAGTTGTGACTGGAGCAGCCACCGAGAGCTTAAAGCTCAACAAAATTAGGCCTCGAGTCTACAGTGACACAGAGCCTCAGACTCACCGATTAATGCGCCCTTATTGGGACAGTTTAGGCGCTCGGTCACAACAACGTAATAAATTGAAAAAAAGGGTCACATATGCATTACATCTGCATTTGATTGAATGTCTTTGATTGGGTGAAAAGTAAATTGTTTTATGCCCGTGTGAATAGTCATGTGGCACTTCTGAATGGATTATTGTGAAATAAATGTGATATGTTTGTATATTGCATGAATTGGGTGAACCATCGATGACGGTTCCTCACTGAGTTCGCAAACTCACCCAAAATTTCAAATTATTTTTCAGGACCGAGAGAGTAGACTCGTAGCCCCAGAGAGACTTTTCCTGCCGTGTAGATCAAGTTGGCAAGAGAAGTCATGGCTCACAGGTCGATCAGCTGGCACTTTTTGAGGGATGACTTAGTTAGGGTTTTTTGTATTTGATTTCCTTTTTGGAGTAATGTACAGACAAGGAAAAACTGACAGTTATGTAAATTACTGCTTTTGATGATATGAAATGAGAAAATTTTATGGTTTCAAAAAATTAAAGATTTTCATATTGATGCTTTATGATTATTGATGCCATGTGAAGTGTTAGTGATTGCTCGTAGCGCACCCTTTTTGTAAGATATATATCAGGATGATCTACGGGCATCCCGGTGTATACCCTATGGTAAGGGGTGCTACAGTGTTAGCCTATGGACTCAATTAAGCTCTCGAACCCTTAATTTCTCTAAAAATAGGCAAAACTAATAAACTATAGAAATGTCCCTGTCCTCTACTATAACCTAGAATAGACTCTCTAAGTTCAATAGCGAAGATACATTAGGTACTAACAAACAACTAACTTGGGCCACCTACTTATAAGCTTGGAAGGTGTAACCTAAAGGTATGGGACCATAGATTAGTTGACTAAGTATCCCGACAAATTCAACTAATCTATTGCTACTTCCAAAAATCACTATGGACTATTACATATCACACGCTTAAACCCTAGCCTTCAAATTAAAAAATTACCTAAAGGGTGATCAAACCTATAAGCAATTCCTAATTCATGAAAATTTGTCTTAAATCCCAAACCAACTTAGACCTACAAGTACCAATTCAATACAAGTTCAACTCCATTCTTACAATTTCCATCCCTTCACCCTTATGGTATCTCCAAACCCTTAAGTAGTGTAGCCACACATGTTCATATCAAGCACAATTGATATTAAATAAACAAAACCCATAACATAATCATTAAACCTTCAAATACCCATTAAATTTAGATCTACAAAAACGTATAAATAAACTCAAACAACCAAGATTAAAACTAGAAAGTTGTAGGAATAAACATCCATTGATATGTCACAAAGGTTCATTACAAAATTCACGAGTTTCAACTATAAAATACACCAAACATTCATTCTAAATATTCTAGCACATGTATAAAAGTGATTAACACTAAGAAAGTTTTAAACTAATGGAATGAATAGATTAAGAAATATGAAAATAAAGCATTGAAAATGAAATAAACTAGCTAAGCATAAAGAAAATTAAAAAAAAACTTCTCTGTTCCTTCCTTCTCTTTTCTTCTTCTCTCTTCTTGAAGTATTCCAAAAGTGGTAGATTGTGTAGCCCCCCTGTAGGTCCTCCTCTCTTTCTTTATGTAGGGTAAAACCTAGGATTTTTCTCTACCTCAAAAGTCTAAAAAGCCCCTCAAAAAATTAAGTTCGAAATGTTGTTCGCATTTATTTATGCGTAAGCCACGATCGTGGATTTTAGTGCACAATCATGACCAGTTTATCTACTCTCTGTCACAATGGTGGCTGACTCCCTACAATTATGGCCCTATGCTCAAGTTTTTGTCATGATCATGGCATATTTATCACAATCGTGATCCTAGGTTATTTCTTGGGTCTTCTCCAATTCTCCTCCGAATGCCCTTGATGGTTCCTCCTCCATGGATGGCTTTCCAAACTTTGTCAAACTTCTTCCTTTTAACATATATTTGTGTTCACCCCTTTAATCTATATGTAAACATAAGATGAACACAAATTGAGCATTTAAACACAACAATAGGATTGAAAAGACATTGAAATGCATAAGAAAATATAAGATGATTCAATCCTATCATTCAAGCACATTCATACATTTAGTTAAAGAAAAGAACATTTATAAATAACCATATTTTCACAAAACCAAGATTAAGACATATTTACGAAGATGATGAACTATATGTAGTAAAACATTTACAATCTATCTTTACACAAAAGAATGTTCAAAACATATTCATAATTATGTAATACATGTCAAACAAATGCACAAGAAAAATTACCTATACATCCATATGTGACAAAGGTAGCTACTCAAATGGTGGAGTCCTGGCTACTGAAATCCCTAAGCATGCACATGGGAGGTTAAAATTTTAAAAAAGAGTAGAAAATAAAAGGTGAGCTAAATGAGCTCAATGAGTGTTGTGGTTTCCATTCAAAACATTTATGCAAATGTTAACCTCCATAAAAAAGAAGAAGATAATTTCCTTTTCCTTTCAAAAAATAACCAATGTTCTGACATAACAAATTCATATAATTAATGCATGTAAAACACAATCAAGTTCCTCTTTTCTTGTAAGGTAAACAGATATGGCAATCGATAGTTTCATGAGCTTTCTCTTTTAAAATTTTCTTTGTCATTTAGTACCGTTAGGTGTAAGGTCACGGGGCTAGTTCTGCATCGTTTACTCATGGCTGGCTAACCTATAGTAACAGAGCTAGTTCTGCATCATTTACCTATAATGGTGCTGACACTACATATAAATCAGTGGTTATGAAACTAGTTCTGCATCACTTTCCCATAATAGTGCTAGCGCAATATCTACTCCATACATTTAGAGGGCGACTCATAAGGCATACTGATAGACAGGCTACCCAATGTTAGTGATAGACGCCCACTAGACCCTACCATGCACCTTAGGATGTACTCTGATCGGTATAATCATATGTATAAGGAGACCTAACAATGTACCACAGGCTAAACAATAATTAATATGCAGGTGCACCATATTTCTCTACCAATTCAGTTCGTATTCAAATTCCATTGTTGTGCCAATTTAGTGCATATGCAATTTCAATTTGATGCCATCTTAAAGCATATATATAAATCTCATAAAAATTAGCTATCAAATTCAAGTAGCAACACCAATGAACTTATTCATAAACATACTTTTCATGATAAAATATAAACCATTTTTCTTTCATGAAATTAGTTTAAAGATACACTCACAATTTTATTGTTTATCGTCAAGTACGCTTACATATTGAGTGTCTCTTCTTGACCTACATAATTTACAAGTCATTTAATCATTTATTTCCACTATAGGAAATAAAACATTACAACTAGCAATTCAGTTTTAACTATCATAAGTTATTCCATTGGTTTTTATTTCAGAATCTAACTTTGAAATTTGCTTAAAACGTTTTTTAAAAAACATCATCCAATCGGCTTAAATCATAATATGGCCTAATAGGTCACACTAACCTTTCCATTTGATTTTTCATGAAAACAACCTTAAGTTTTAGGGTTATTTACACCTTAACTGTAATTGAACTTTAACGAATCACACCCTCAATTACTTTCCTATTTAGGGTTGAATTGTCCTCACTACACACACACACACTCACACACACACACACACACACACACATATATATATATCCTATTCCACTTTCTTTCAAACTTTTCAACACATTTCACCTAAGGTCCATACCAAGATTCATTTAAACTCATCAAACCAAAAATTACAAATTTTCTCCAATCTTTCCTAGCTTGGCCGAATACACCACTCTTTCATTATTCTTCCATTTTTGCACATCTTCTCTTCATTACACATAAATGAACTCGAACCAATTCTAATTCAATCCTTTTTCATTTCTTTACTTCATTGACATCAAATCCATATCATGAACATCATAACCCTAACCTTGCATTCTTGATTCACTTTTGTTGTTTTCAACCTTTACATGCTTTCAAGTTTATTATCTTCTCCATAATAAGTCAAAACAACCTTTGATCTTAAATAACTTCATTCCATATGAAATCCACAAAATAAACAACTTAAACTAAGAAAAACTTACCACTTTTTCTCCCAATCTCTTAGGAAATTGGTGAACACCAATCCTAAGTCAAGATTTCTTCAATTTCTACTCCAAATCCACCAAAAATGGAACCTCTCTTCTTCCTTTTCTCCTTGGCCAAATTCTCCCTCTTTCTATCTTCTTTACTTTCTTTCTTTTTGGTTCTCACAAATCCTCCTTTCAAATGAACCAAATTTTGTCTTGTTTTGCCTTTTTACACTACTTTTATACTTTACAAATGTCATTGTCTTATTAAACATCTTAAATGACTCATCTTCATATAATTTAATGTTTCTTAAACCATATGGAGTCTTGTAATTGGTCAATAAATGTGATTCATTTAAAATCTATTAATTAACTCCATTTATGTAAAAAGACCAATTCACCCTTTCATGGATTATTACATCTATAAAACAAACTAAATCTCGAAAATATTCCACAACTGTCTCACCATCAAATTGACCTTGGGATACTTTAATTAGGATTGATACTTAGGGATACTTTAATTAGGATTGATACTTAGTAATTAGGTGCGTCAAAAATTTTGAATCGGTTTAAAATCATTAATACCTGTTATTCTCCAAAAAGGGCATATTTGTCCTAAACTTATGAAATTTCCAAAATTCATCTTATTGGACTTGTTTTCAATCCGTTTCAATGTCACTTGACTCTAATACATATTTTAGGTTTTCTAATTTTTTTGGGTTTTGGGTCCTCAAAATTCCTATTCAAGTGGAAATAATGTTTACTGAGTTCGCTATTCATCCGAAAATACTATTCACCTAGAATCAAATCTATAAACCAATAGAAGGGAAAGTTCAGGTTTACATGAAGCCAGGGGTGTAAGCAACTAGTGGGGTAAAAACATAGAACAATTACATTGGGCGGGAGATTCACTGCGAACTCTTCTTCCTTCAAACGTTCTTCATTCTATTTATTGAATTTATTTGTTTTGTTTATCATTTTTATTTCTGTATTTATCATTCAACTTAGGATTGAATTTAATGAATATGATGAATAGTTCTTATTCCATAATGGGTTGATTATTTATTCTTGAGAATTAATGGATCTAATTTAATCGATTATACATTATTAAATTACTGTTTAGTTGTCTTTTTATTTTCTATAATTTCTAAACTTATTGTATGTAAGAGCTTGGCCAACTTTTGCATTATTTATAAATTAGACGAAGAATCGCAAGAAGAAGTTTAATATTAGAACAAGAAATTAGAGACTCTTAAGTTATGAAATAGAAATATATTAACTTAAGTGGGAAATTATCAGTTGGGTTTAAATAATTGATTTGGATAATAGACTTGTCGAATACCAAAGTTAAATCTAGTTTATTATTTGATTGTTTTAAAACCTAATTGTTAATTTTAGCAAGACAATTATTCAATCAATTTGTCTCAGTCATGCATAGGAGATTAAATTAGTGAAATTAATTTCTTAAAAGCTCACTACATTGATTGATCAAATAGTTATTTGTCTCTAATTAAATTAGTTTAATTTTATTTTATTTTATTTCTTTAGATTTTTCCTCAACGAATTGGATTAAAGTGTTTAGGATTGCATTTTTTTACTTAAATCTAATTTGAGTGGACCAATTTCATCTCCTTGAGAGACAACGTTAGGTATTCAATTACAATTACCTAGTAGACTTATAAGTGTGATTGTCTGGGTTTTTGGAACTTATTTTGACACAATAAGTTTTTGGTGTCGTTGCCGAGGAGGCGTTTAGTGTTTAAACTTAAATTAGTTTTAATCGTTTTGTCTTTTTACACATACATTTTTCTCGTATTATTTTGTTAATTTGTTTATCAATTTTGTTATTAATTCATTGCTATCCTTATTTTGATCATACTAGGAAGGAGGCCTCTAGAAAGTGAACTCGTTCCATTTATTGAAAATGTGCATCAAATAAGAGGACCTTAAGGGGACTTTGAAGATAACCTCGAGGAATCCAAGCTTAAAGTTCAAGTTAATAACCAAAATATGGGTGAAAGGTAGTTAGTGATGAAGGAGTACCTTAAACTAGTGACTGATACAACCATTTGTCCATACATTGTGGAGAGGAGGCTAGAAACTATGAATTGAATAGCAATCACTATAACGTGTTACCATCGTTTTATGGAGGTCCTAATGAATATCCTTTAAACTTCATTCAGGAATTCTATACCACTCTCCAAACATTTCCTTTAGATGGCTTAATCAAAGATTAACTTAGAATGAGATGCTTCTTATACATATTGAAAGATTGGGCCAAGATATAGTTGATGACCCTTCCATCTGATTTATTGACTACATGGATTGACACGATAATGTCAATACACAATGAATAATACAATAAGAGGAGTTATGGGAGAGAAGATTGTCAAAGAGATATACCAAATTTTTGAAATATTAGGGGCCAAATCTCAATAAAAGAGCATAAGTGGGAGAAGAGCTGAAGTTTATGAAGTGAACTCAAACTAAGAAGTGGTTATACAATTAGTTGAGTTAGCAAAGCATATAAAAATGTTAACTATGAGACCACCCCAAATGTTCCAAATCAAGAGGTATGTGGAATATGTGGAATTTAAGGTCATGGAAATAGTGTTTGTTCGTATTCTTTTAAATCTTTTTCAGGTGAGAAAGAACAAGCAAACTCAGTTAATGGTTTTCAATTGACGGTGCAAAATGATCCACATTTAAACACTTATAACCATGTTTGGAAAAACCATCCCAATTTTGGAATATCAATAATCCATCAATGCAACTCTAACTATAATATTAGAATTTTTCAAAGGCAAAACCAATTCCAAGGCAATCCTCAAATCAGAAGCTACTGATAAAACCTTCTTTAGAGGAAAGTCTGAATGCATTTATTTAGGCAATAACTCAAAATCAAGAAACAAACAATAAGAGATTCGACTCCTTGGAAGCTTTTGTAAAGAGGGTTGAGACTCAAGTAAGGCAACTCACTAATTAACTGCAAAACAATCGATAGGAAAGTTGCCCAGCCAACCCAAACAAGCCAAAGCAGTTAGTATTGTAAGAAGTGGTAAGGTGATTGGTAATCATATTGAGATTCCTTCTAATATGTCTAATGCAAGTAATCAAAAGGAGGAGAGCGTCATCAAAATGAGGTAAGCAATAGGCACGACTCTTCAAGTCATGTTTAGAAAAGTTAAAAACCTAGGCATGTAACCTAAGGCAAAGAAGGACCAAGGTTTCATAAGGCAACTGACCCTTATAGACCACCAATTCCATTTTCAAGCCACCTTAAGGACTCAAAACAACATGAGAAGTTTTCTGATCTGTATGACAAGCTTTCTAAAGTTAATATTAATCTACCTTTTTGGATTTGATCAGGAGCATTACAATTTATGTGAATTTCTTTAATTAACTAAGCACCAAAAAATGGAAATTTGAGCCAAACAAGAAGGTGATAGTTTCAGAAGTAGCAAGTGTAGTTCTTTAGCAATAATTACCCCCAAATTGAAAGATCTAGCGAGTTTTATTACGAAAGTATAAATGGGTAATGATAATGAGGTTAAAGGTATGTTTGACTTTGGAGCAAGCATAAACCTTATGCCTCACCTTATTTATATGAAATTGGATCTAGGTTAGTTAAGACCAACAAACACGTGTTTGTAATTAGCTGATAGGTCAATCCATTTTTCGAAAGGAATAATAAAAGATGTGTTAGTATTGGGGGATTGATTGTCTCGGTAGACTTTGTTGTCTTAGATATAAGGGAAGTAAAAAAGGTAGAAAAGGAGCACACCACACTCCTAGGGAGGCCTTTTATAGCTACCACCAATACCTTGATTGATGTGAAGAATGGAAAATTGACCATGAACTTTCTTAGAGAAACGGTAGTATTTTTAATATTTAATGTTAAACCTATTCCTAGTACTACTTCTTATGAAGAATGTTCTCTTGTTGATAAAATTAATGCTACAGATCTTGATTTTACCTTGCAGGAAGAAGAAGAAAAAGAGTTGGACTTGGTTAATGAAATTGATGAGTATTGCCAAATGCTAGACAATGCAACTAAAGGAGAGTTTGACAACTTCTTAGAGACAGCTCCCAATGAAGAGAAGAATGCAGCCCCACTGAAAGTAGAGCCAAAAGAGTTACTTAAGAATTTAAAGTATATGTTTTTAGAGGGGAAACCTATCATGCCATTCTGGCATCCACTTTGGATGATGAGCATGAAAAGAGGACTTTGAATGAAATGAAAAGATTGAAAAAGGCCATAGGATGGGGTTTGGGTGAAATTAAGGGAATTAGTCCCTCTATATGCATGCATAGGATTATCCTATAAGAGGAGCCTAAATCAGTGGGAGAAACTCAAAGAAGAATCAATCCCAATATGTAGGGGTAGTGAAGAAGGAGGTTTTAAAATTACTCGATGAGGGATAGTGAGTGGGTGAGCCCAATTCATATAGTTCCAAAAAGATGAGGCATTATAGTTGTTAGAAATGATAAAAATTAGTTAATGCCTACTAGGACTACCATTGGATGGAGAAAGTGTATCGATTATAGGAAACTGAATGTGGTTACCAAAAGGGATCATTTTCCTCTCCCTTTTATTGAAAAAATATTGGATTAACTTTCTAAACATGAGTTTTATTGTTTTCTTGATAATCTTTCAGGTTATTACTAGATACCAATTGCTCTTTGAGAATCAAGAAAAAATGGCATTCACTTATCCATTTAGGACATTCACTTTCAGGAGGATGTCATTTAGTTTGTGTAATGCGCCTGCAACATTTTAAAGGTGCATGACCAATGTTTTAAAATTTTAACTAGGCATCGAATCAGTCAAGGAAAAATTTTAGAATTTAAAGGTTCAACCTTTATAAAATTGATATGTAATAAACAAGAAGTAAAAGTTATAAGATTAAGTAAAAATAAAATATTTTATTGAAATAAAAATACACTAATGTTTATTATTATATAATGAACTAATTAAAGTTTAAATATCATTTTGAAATACTCTAAAATTTTCTTTAAAAATTTCTTTATCTATACTAAATTGCTAATTAATAATTTTATTATCCTTTTAAATATACTTCTTTAAAATTTAAATAAAATTGTATTTTATTTTGATTAACAAATACTAATATTCTTAATGTCCCAAAATAATTGAAAATTATTTTTTCATATTTTAAAATTTTCTATTTATTTCAAACATGATATAAAATATAACATAATAAATTTTAATTATCCAAAAAAGTAATTACAATTTATTAAAATGAATATAATTTATTAAAGCTCATTGCCTATTTTAAAAACTGGTGTATAACTATAGCGCACTTCTCTATTAACGTAAATGTGGCACTCAAGAAGACAAAACCAACAAATAAAATCCCATTTTCTTTCACATACCTCAAGTCATAACTTGTCCCAATGGTTCAAGTTCCATTTAAAGTATTTAAAAAATAGTCAATCTTTTATTAGTAACAAGTAATGGACAGATAAGTCTTTTGGGTGTTTTGTTTGTTCTGTGATAGCTCGTCCCTCCTTGACCTTTGGTTTTTTTTTGTGATAACTCTTGTCTCCTTTGAGCCTTGAGTGTTTTTTTGGTTCTATGATCTACTAGAAATTTTGAGAGGCTCATCACTAAACTTAAGTGGTTCTCTTCTCTCATTTAATGTTTTGTTTGTTCTCTGTCTTTATATTCTTTGGGTTTTGCAATTTCTCTTTGTACGTTGTGCTAGATCCTTGTTGTATCTTTAATCCCATCTACGATTCTACATAGTAGGGAAGATTCCAACTTGCTCTGATGATTAAACTACAATAGGCATGTAATTTCTTTGTGATTATTCTCGAATATTACCTAATTATTCCAATGCTTTGTTCCTCTGTTTGGTTTAATGATTATCTAATTCTTCATTGATTATTGTTTACTGGACTATTAAAGGGATCACTAGTTTTCCACCCACTTTATAAAGAAGATTCAAAAGTGACCAATTAGAGGAATCTTGCTCAAGCCTTCGGAGGAAGATTGCTTGTGTCTACTGGTGACCCATCGTGAAGAAGAAGAAGAAGAAGAAGAAGAACTATATTTACCGTTGTTCACAATTAATAGAAAGCTGATAGGTTATTCACAATGGTTAATAATAAAAATCGAGCAAGAATTCAGGCCAATTCGAACTTAATTTGGTCAAATTGGTTGATTCGGTCTGGTTTTTAAAATATTTCGTAAGACTGTGTATAGATCTTGAATATTTTAGACTAGATAAAAAGATCTACAACTAAATTGTACTTTTGATTTTTTAAACCAAAACTAAACCAAATTATGCTGTAACTTTAATTTGGTGTGTTTAAGCTATTATGTAGTACTTAAATTGAAAATTAAACTAAATTATATCAAATTATTCTAAATTGAATTAGATCAAAATAACTCATTTTTATGTTATTATATAATTTATTTAAATATTTTAATTAAGTTCATTAATTTAAATTTTGTATATTTATAAATTTGGATCTAAGATCATTAATGTTGGACCAATGGTGGTTGACAAATTAATTTCACTTATGTTTTGATAATAATAAAATGTATAGAATTGGTTAAGAAATTATTTCAGGTATTTTGGGATTGATATTCAATGAAAGAATTGTACAAATCAAGATGGGCAAGTGTTTAATAATTGAAGAATCAAGATGGAAGTTTCCTATAAGTGAAAGAGGCTTAAATAATGAAGATTATAGAAGATTTGAGTGGATATTACTGTTGAAGCTTACATAAGTCGACTAGAACATCATATGTCAACTAATATATGAAGATATGTCAACACAAGTCGACTAACAGCATACAAGTCGACTTATCGTGGACCACAAGTCGACTTACACATCACAAGTCGACTTATAGAAGAGCGGAGATGCAAGTTTAAGTTAAATGTTGTCACAAGTCGACTTATACAACTCGACAAGTCGACTTATGGTCACAAGTCAACTTATACAACTCGACAAGTCGACTTATGGGTACAACACATTAATTCCAATGGTCCAATTAGCCAAAAATGGAATAGAGATTATCAAGGAACGGCTATAACAATCAAGCAACGACTATATGGGTTCTCAACAGCTATATTTCTTCTTATATAAAGGGTGGATGATTGATGAAGAGGATGCGCAAGTTCTACAAGCCAAAATACTCTTATCTTGCTACAAATTGCTCATCATTATTCTTGCTTTGTTTACATTTGTATTGAGCACTTGTTCTTAGATCTTTATCCTATTTCTTTTACAAATTGAGTGACTAGTGAAAGGTCACGTGTGAGGTAGCTTGAGCCGGAAATCAAGTATTGTTGGTAGGATTTGTGCCGGAAGACAAATCATATGTAAAGGTTGCTTGAGTCGGAAATCAAGCGGTATTGGTAGGATTTGTGCCGGAAGACAAATCAAGTGTAAAGGTAGCTTGAGCCGGAAATCAAGCGGGATTGTAAGAGTTCACACTGAACTAAAAAGTGTGTAATAAAGTAGTTTGCAAAATCCTAAGTGGGAGCTTAGGCAGAGGACGTAGGTCTTAGCACCGAACCTCTATAAAAACAGTGTTTGATCTTCTTCCTTACTCTTTGTATTTAAATTTGTTTAAACTACTATTGTGTGAATTAACTTCTGATTTTATTGTAGAAAATTACGAAAAGATTTAAAGATCTATTCAACCCCCCCTTCTAGATCGCTAACAATTAATTTTTATCCTTTGAATAAAAGACTTGACCAAATTAGAATGCGTTTTAAAAAAAAATTGATTAATTTTTGAAAAGGAGAAAGATAGAAATTTAAAGAACAAAAGGTATAGAACTCCCTTATAGTTTAAGTAATTTAAAAAATAATCTTTAAAATTATCAAAAAACTTATTGTGATTTTGAATTTTATAAAAAATCTTTATTCTTAAGCGAAATAACAATTAAATACATATGGCATGAGTATTACATATGGATTAATCGGATATTACTAACACTATGACCTAATCTAGCTCTTAAACTTTACTTAAACTAATTAAATTCAAGTTAAACTAATAATTTATTGTAATTATCTTAAACTAATTCATATAAAGTGTGTCATTTTTAATAGAATTTAAAATAGGTTTTAAAGAGTTTTAAAGATTTGAGTTTTTAAAGAGTTTTTAAAGTTACTTAAACCATAAAGGAGCCTCGTTTGTTTTACCAAATTTAAATAAAGAAAAATAAGAGATATTAGGGTGATATTTTCTTATTAAAGGCTTGTTCCTTTATTCTTTCTTATATCCTAGTTATCTTCTTTTTAACAAAGTCATTAATATTACTTTCTTAAAAATGTTAGAATATATTTCTATCTCTCGATTCTTTACTACTCAAATACTATTTGATGTCATCCTACTTTGATTTAAGAATTACAAGAATAACTACCCTCTTACGTACTCTTTAGGATTATCTTGTATGTATTATTGTTTAGATAGTACATTATGTATAGATATCCCATAGTTCTATAGTGATGATGACCACTTGCAATATATTTAATTTTTTAGTACATGTAGTAGTTGAATTATTGTTTATTACCATGTATCATATATGAGAACAAAAATAACAATCCTCTAAATAACAATCCTCTCAAGTAAAGTTTTTGCTCACTTTTCTACTAATTATTTTGCTATTGGGTGTATTAATAGTAAAATAATCAATGATATATTACCAATAACGAAGTGTATTAGAGCAATAATTCTATCCAGGTATGATAATGTGATCAATTTGCCTTATTCAACCAGTAACTTGAAGCATTTGCAATATTTGAATATCAAGAACACCCAACGTAGTGTTTTATAAGGTTATTAATAACTTATAATATTTCTAAATATTAAGTTTATGTGGATTCAGTAACTTAATCATATTTCCTGAATCAGTTGGAAACTTGAAACATCTGCCATAATTAAATCTTCTTGAATTATTAATCAAGATATTACCTTAATTTTTGTTGGATATCTAATGACTTAATTGTGTTAAATTAGTTGGAAAGCTGAAGCATCTACAATATTTGAATCTTTGTGAATCATCAATAAGATGTTACCTAAATCATATACATGTTTATGCACTCTGCAAACTTTATTCTTGTGTGGATGCAAGAAAAAGAAGCATTAATATGCTAATCAAAGAGTTGCAAATTGTAAGTTGTTTTAGTTAAGTACTTCAATTACTGTTTGATGCATCACACTATCTTATTTCAATTGCTATATATTTTATTTTGATTTTATATTGTAGTTTCAAGTTGCAACGTATTCTTAGTTTTTATTCTCTTCTTTATTACTTTTATTGTGTAAAGATTTTTAACAAGTACTAATCGAAGACATACTTGTCGTTCGAAGACTTAGTGTTGAGCCTCTTTAATGTTTGTAATTGGTGTAAGTCAAAACTTTTTCCAAGTTCAAGAAATTAGTAACCGGCTTTGGAATAGAAAATTGTGATACCAATCTTGCAATCTTTTGTTCTATATATTTATATAGATGGTGTAGGGTAACTAGATTTAGGTTATTAATTTTTTTTGTTAAGTATAGCTAATGTCCTTCTATTATGTCATTTGGCAATCATTATGATGAATTTAACTTCACTAACTGGTATTGTTTACATTCTTGTAGTTAATAATAGTCAATAAATTGCATAACACAGAATACGTCTTTAAAAGGTTCTAATCTCTTAACTGAAATTTAACTCTTTCATTCTCTTTAATTGTTCACTATATTTTGCTTGTTTCTAGTAAGAAAAATTGATTGCATAAATAAAATTATCTTATTAGTGAAAATCTTAATCATTTAGTTTTAAATAGTTAATATTATAGTAGGTTATGCGATCCATTAGTTTAGATATGTTATTTATAGTTTTAAACAAGCTTAATCTTTGAATTGTATTGTACTAAATTTTAGTATAATACGGAATAGAGATATTTATTTTAATGTGATCATAGACTTTAATGTTTAAAACTTTTGATTTTGGAACAATTTTAGATAATCATATTAAATTATTAATTTAGTTCATATTTAATTAATTCGGATCTAGATTAAGAACTTATTTAAATCATCATGTAAGTAGCATGTGGTTGGTACAAGTGTGATCTTCATACTATATATTTTTTGTTGTTATTTTAAACTAAAGTTTAAGATAAGGTGTTTTTAGGCATTAAAAATTAAAAGGAGTTTTTAAAATTTTAATATCAAGGGTTTTACAAAAGCTTCTATAAGAAATATTTACGTCTTTACTCTAAATAATTTGCAGCATTAATTTTATGACAAATTGGTCAAAAAGAGTCCATAGTTATTCTTTAAATAAACGGAGTCCTTAAAATCATAAGTCGAATGGCAAAGTAAATTTATGAACTACTGTATATTTTCATTAATTTTCTTTTCTTAAACTTGCTTCTTTCAACTAGAAATGTAATGAAAGTTGAATATTTATGACAAATCTATTTGTTTCTTTTAATTACAGTGGGACTTAAAGGCGAGGAAGATCATTTGACGAGGTAAGGCTCGTTAAACTTCAAAATTAAAGTTAATATATTGAAGGACTTCGCATACAGATTGTACTTTGCTGAACGAAGCGATCTTTTGCAAAAGAAGAACACCAGATTAAAACGGTAATTACCATAAAAATATAATATAAACAATAAAAGGGAATCTTTTCATGTAGGTTAGACGAAGACGATAACGACTTGTTATTTAGACGTCACTTAGGTTGCGTTTGGTTTGAACACAGGTTTAGATAAGGATATGAATATAATAGTAGAAGAGTATGAGAATGAGTATGAAAAATAAAAAATAATGTTTAGTTTGTAACTTGAGTTTCTGTATTAATGCCAATAATATTGTTTGGTTTGTTGCATTAATAGGAATGAAAGATAATATAATATCATTTTTTATATCATATTTCCATATCATATTTATTATTATTATTACAAAATTTATAATAATAATAATAATAAGATAATTAATTTAGTATAATAATAATAATAATAAGATAATTAATTTCATATAATAACATTAATAATAAAATAAATAATAATAATAATAAGATAATTAATTTTGTATAATAATAATAATCATAATCATAATCATAATATATAATTATAATAATAATAAGGATAATAATAATAATAATAATAAGTTTAAAATTTATAATAATAAATAATAATAATAAGAACAATAATTAATAATAATAATAATATAATTATAATTATTATTGTTATTATTATTAAGAAGTTTAAAATTTATAATAAATAATAATAATAATAATAATAATAATAATAATAAGTTTAAAACTTATAAATAATAATAATAATAATAATAATAATAATAGTAACAACAACAATAACAACAATAATTAATAATAATAATAATAATAATAATAAAGATGAAGAGTGACTAGTGATGAGTAATATAATTAAGAATAAAAATTGCTTATGTGGAGGAAGGGTATAAATAGTAACCACTAGATTGGAATGAAAACTTGATACCCACCTCATTGGGAGAGTTTAGTATATTCCCAAACTTAATGAAATAAATCTATTCCCTTGGAATTGAAAACTTCAAAATAAACATTATTTTTTATAATTATTCAATTCCTTCGTTCTTAAACCTTCAAACCAAACGCCCCTCAGTCTTGTTCCTTAGTCTTGTTGTATCATTAACTTTGAGTTCTCTACTCTGTGTTCCGCCAAACATATGTTTCATGACAAGACATTATCTGTTCAGAAGATTGTTTTCAGGCACACGATCTTAGGTTTTACAAGAGCATTGAGTAAAGACAACATAGCCTTGAGGGGGGAAGGGTTCATGTCATCCCCTGCGTTTGGGGGCTGAGGATTAAATGGTAATTCGGGCCAACGAGTCCACAGTTCTATTGCATGAGGAAAAAATCATCCTAAATTAATAGATTAAATTATATTTAATTTAATTTGCATTCAATTATTTTGATTTAATTTCATATTGGGTTTCAGACTCAAACCCAAGGATACCTACCAAGAGTTGCTAGTAGTAACTAGAGAAACAAAACGATAAATTGATTAAATTTAACAGACAAGGCTACAGGAAGAATGGCTAACTGCTACATCACCTATAAGGATCTAAACCCAGAAAGTAGAAGCTTTATTTCTTCTCGAATCCACCCTAAAGAACAAAAACACAGAAAGGACATGTTCCTAAAAATCATTGGCGCTAAGAGGGTGATGTGCATTGTCACCAATATAAATGTTGTCATAGACGAGAGCAGCAACAGTTGAACCAATAAATGGCCCGACCCAATAGACCCAGTGGTTAGTCCACGTCCAGCTCACGACTGCAGGACCAAAAGAAACCGCAGGATTCATGGACGCACCCTCAAAAGCACCCCCAACCAAAATGTTGGCACCTACGATGAAACCAATTGCGATAGGTGCAACAACACCAATATCTCCCTTCTTTGGATCCACTGCCGTAGCGTACACTGTGTATACCAGGCCGAAGGTCATCGCAATCTCAAAAACAAGTGCATTCCACGATGAAACTCCTGATGACAGCGAAAATGCTGATGTTTCCTGTAATGTAAATACCGCTTCAGCAACGAATGGAATATATTTCTCTCCGGTGTTCATCATCTAATGCATGTGAGTTTTGTTTATAGTTTCTTACCATGCCGCCAGTGGCGAATTTGAGAAGCAAGCAAGCAACAACAGATCCTAGCAACTGAGCGATCCAATACAAAATACTTCTCAACAGAGTAATGTTACCGCCAATGAATGCACCCAAGGTCACAGCAGGATTCACGTGACCCCCTGAAATATTTGCACCCACCGAAACAGCCACGAACAGACCAAATGCATGAGCCAATGCGGCGGCTATTAGTCCTGCCGGCGTAGTCGACCCATCATCGGTGAGCTTGCCTGTCAGAACATATATTGGTAAAACGTAATGGAAAGAATGTAATGAAGGGGAATAAATAATTTAATGAAATAGTCATATGATGTATTGGCAGTATATGACTTTATCGTTACACTTTTGTCGACATGATCCTAACATAAAATGATGTAATTGACATTGATTTTCAATGTGCAACGTTTGATCACTTACTAAAAGCCATGCCAGATCCTTGACCGGCAAACACGAAAATAATCATGGAGAAGAACTCAGCCAAGGCAGCCCGGAGGGCGTCCGGGTGGCTAGCCTCTGACGGACTCCCAACAGCTATCTTATAGATTGGCATTTTGTTTGTTTGCTTGTTTGCTTGATGAACTCGCAGTCCTTTGGTTCAAGCTTGTACTCTATCACTATGGATGTAATGGCACAGGTGGTAAGCAAGTGTTTTGCTTGAATTTATAAACCTAAAATAATGGCTACAGCCTACAGGGTAGCGGGCTGACTGGGAATGTTATTATACTGTTCCAATGTCGTGCCATATGTCGGTGAGTGACGTGAACGAGCTGACCAACTACTGTGGTGGAGAAAAGTTATGGTGGTGATTGAATTTAGGAGCGGCCTGATCACCGGCCAAGTTAGGCCACGGGTCCTACTTGAATGTTTTTAGGCGGTGAAAAATTCATGGTCAGCGAAGTGGACGGTAGATTTGCGACTGTGACATGGAGACGGAGTGATTAACATTTTGTGGGACCTACGACCATGGAGACCAGCTGCTATAGGGTTGGCTATAGGGGCCACATAAAGTATTATTGGAAACACGTTTCATCAATGCCAGACTTTTACATTATTTTAATAAATAGAGTTTATTGTTGAATGCAATAAATAGAGTTTATTATAAGAAATTTTATTCTGTTATTTAATCCAGTTAATGTTGACAAATTCTTTTTGAAAGGCATAAGGAAACATTAGAAAGTATACTAAATAAAATTAATTCACAATATAAATAAATACTGTAACTAAAAATCCTAATGTGACAATTATGGAAGTATCCTACTTAATGTCACCTATAACAAATAGTTGAAATTTTATTTATCAATCTTTTTAAAATAATTTTATTTAACTTATATAATAATCATATTCTTATTTAATGTGTAAACTTGAACGTAACAGAAAAATAAAAATAAATCATTTTAATGTACTAATATTTATTCATAAACTAAAGACATTACCATTAATTATTCATGTCAATTACATTATCACTTAATTTAAAACTTTTAGATATTATTAATTAAATTTATCTTTATGAAAATATAGTAAACAAAAAGGAGAATCATATTAACCTTTGTGTCGTCACTCTTTCAAAATCAATGTTATAAATCTGTATCGATATCAATATTATATTTGATTACGCAATGGTACTATACTAATATAGGTCATTCTTGGGTATCATTTTGAATAATTTTAAATTTAAAAGTAGTCCTAAAATTTTAAAATTACAAAATAGTCCCTCAATATATTGTACTATATAATATATAATTTTACATCAACCTATCTTAAAAATTATAATAATAAAATTTAAAATAACAACAATCTATTTTTATTAATATTACTTTTCACATATAAATAATAACCAAAATTAATATGAAAAGATTATTTAATCATTAATACAAATATAAAATTAATGACAATATAAAGTATTTAAAATATTACAATTTTATCATATAATAAATAATAATTACTTTAAAAGTAAAATTAATAATAAATATTTACGACTCTAACTATAACAATTACAACAATTCTTAGGTAATGAAGAACCAACTAGAAGTGAGACCTGAAACAAAAACATTTGCAATTATATTTCATAAATAAAATTTAACATGTATATCAAATATAAGTGAAATTAAAAGAATATGAAAAACAAAAACCTAGAATTTTATTCAATTGAATACTCACTAAAATCGAATTAACCTTAATTCTAATTTGGTATAAAATTTTCATCATTAAAAAGAGCCTCTTCATCACCATCAGTTAAATCCATTACACTAAAAGGCATATCAATACTTTCTTATTCGAGATTATCTTTCAAGTCTCTCTTATTATCAAACCTAGTTTTTTAGAAACACAATCCGTCAAAAGATCAACATAATCAAAGCAAATTAGATCTACAAAATTACATGTTCTATTAGGAGTCCTAGAAAATAAGAAAATTAAATGATTAAGAAATTATAATAAATTATATCCAACTTAATAATGATAATAGCATCCTTTACCCGAAACTTTAAATTGTATTGAACAAAGACTAAATCGTTCAATCTTTTGTGCTCCATTATATTCCTTTTCTTGGGATGAATAAATTTAAATATGCTCTAATTCCTTTTACACCTTATTGCACTCACATATTAACTTAGAATTCAAATTACAAACCTTTGTAATTCTGGAACATCACTTTCAAATTGGTTCCACCAAGCAACTATAAGTGGTAAGACCCAAAAGTAGCACTATAACAAACTAAATTGATGAATAGTTTTCCACTAGCAGCAAAAAAGTTTGTCTCTTTAACAAATATCAATTGGCATCTTGAAATCACCAAAAGCATCTTGTATATCACCATCATTTATATTCATTGCACTAAATGACATATCAATACTTTCTCATCCCATATTATCTTTCAAGTCACTCTCATCTACCAAATCTAGTCTTTCATAACTCAATCCACCAAAAGATCGATATAGTAAAGGGAAATTGAATCTACAGAACTACTTATTCTGTTAAGAGTCCTAATAAATAAGAAAACTAAATGATTAAGAAATTATATCCAACTTAATAATGATAATAACATACATTTTTCGAAGCTTTAAATTATATCGAACAAAGACTAAGTTGTTTAATCTTTTGTGTTCTAATATATTCTTTTCTTGGAGTGAACAAATTCAAATATGCTTTAATTTCTTTCACACCTTGTTGCACTCACACATTAACTTGGAATTTGAATTACAAACCTTTGCAATTCTAGAACATTACTCTACATTGGTTCCACCAAGCAACTGTAAGTCATAAGACAATAAAAGTAGCATTATAAATAAAATAATGCTATGATTAGTTTTCAACTAGTCAAAGAAGTGAAAAATATATACCTGGATTAAGTTTGTCTCTTTGATGAATAACAATTGGTGTCATAAGATCACCATAAGCATCCTTATAAATCTTCATTTAGGAGTTTAGAAGATCTTATATCATCTCATAGATAACAATTGATGTAATAATTAATATCATTCTCCTATTAACTTCATCTTTCTTTGTAAAAGTTGGTTTAACATAGGCATTATGATTCAAAAATGCTCCAGCTGCAAACAACGAAGAGTAAAGTTGCCTTTTCCATATCTTATTGATGAATTCAAGATCAAGTATGTACAAAGAAGGCCTATTTTTCATATTGGCCTTGATTACTTCCTTCGCCCTCTCAGTGACATCCTACAAATAACACATTGTTACCTTCTCATCACTATCAGTCAGACAAAGCATCCTCACTAAAGGCTCACAAACTCAGATAACAAATTGACATTGAGACCAAAATTTATTATCTTAAAGTATAATTCTAGAAATCTCCAATCCAACATTAGACCTAGCATGCTAAGATGCAACTCACTTATCATTCGTAAACATTTTTTTTAACCGATTCTTCATCATAATAAACAATGAAGTATTAAGAATTTTTTTTGCAAATCAATAGGAGTACGATGTAAATTTCAATCATTGGTAAAATACTTTCTTATTAAATTCAAGCACTATGCATGATTGTAGATGAATTTGGTCACCTTTTTTTCTTTTTGCACAGTCTTATTAATAATAGAAAAATACCTAGCATCTCCTATATTTTTCAACGTCAAGTCAATACATTGTTCAGTACAAAGAGTCCAATAAAAAGAATTATCCTTGATTTTCAATCTTCTTTTAGTTACTTTATAAGTGGAATTATTTTCAGTAATAAACTAAAAAATATTTTATGTCCAACTTCCTTAACAACTTCATCAGATATTTCAAATGGAGTACTAGCATTCCTAACAAGGACAGATGCATCAATAGACTTAATAGGCTCATGTCTTCTATTTGTCCAACCATCACACATGATTGAGCATATAAAAGTAGCCCAATTCATTTTTCTTACGTCAAAATAACTTTTATTTCATAAACAGATCTACTCATAAATTTATCTTTAGTCATTAATTGAAGGAGCTTTCTATCCTGTACCATAAAAGGTAATAACATCTACTATAGGTTGATAATAATAAGATTGAGAAGCATTGAATGCTATATATAAATCATACCAGAAGCTAGCCATTACCATATCCATATTATAAGTTGCTTATGTAGATTATAAGGCATTACAAATTGAAGGCTAAGCTCTAATAGTTACTCATGGTGCAAAAATATTAGACATCTGTCTTTTTTTTCCTAACATCAGATGCAACATTCTTTTTTTGTTGGGTAGGAATACTACCACCTTTAACATTCCTACTATCATCCTGAACACCATCAAAAGAACTTCCATTACAAATTTTGTAATTTAATCTTTGCCTTTTATATTTCTCATACTGATACTCTTCAAGCAAAGTCTTCATTTGCCATTTCACATTATAGATCACTTTTTTACAAGGCTCCACATCACCTTTGACCTAGCTAAATGCTTATTTAATATGGTGATTCCTCTACCTTTCAAATGTTTATTACAAAACAAACAAATGGTATAGTTCTTCATTATAGGAACCAATCCAGTATGAGCCTAATTTAGATCATTGAATCTTTCTGAACTGGTTGAATTATCAAGAGTACTTGAACTTCTTTCCATTTGTCTATAAAAGTAAATGAAGACATATATCAAAATTAGTTTAATAACTTCATATCAAAATAAAGTTGTTTAAAACATAAAGAAATAGATCAATAATAGTTTTTAATAACTTATGTTTCTTTCTAAACCTAAACATCATATATATACATTGATTACTACACTTTAATAAGTATAACTCATATTGTTTGATTATATAATTCAAACATAAAATCACAACTATAAACTATTTTATGTAATTATATAATTAAAATAAACTTACAACTATAACCTATTTTATATAATTATATCATTAATCATAAACTCATGTTACAACTATAACTCATTTTATGCTATTGACATAATTCAATTATAAACTCAAATCTATAATTCAATTTATGTAATCACATAATTTAACCATAAACTCTTAACTATAACTTATTATATTATTCAACTATAAATTCTTAACTATAATTTATTTTGTATAATTATTGATTAGTTGATTAAATAATCCAATCTCGACATAAACTCACAACTATAATTAAATTTGTATAATTATTAATCATACAATTCAACCACAAATTAACTAACCCATTTTTTATGATCACAAATTTTAATTTATAATACATAACTTAATTTATAATAAAGACTAACGTTTTATTTAAATTTCTATATATCTCAATCTTAAATTTATGACAAAAACAACCTCAAATTCATAATCTGATTCTAAATTTCAAAAAACAAATGACTAACCTTATCCTCTAGAAGGATTAAGTGGCACCTAATGGGTGTAGTATCAAAATAAATGACGCCTACATCAAAATGATCTGCGTAGTTAACTAGCCAGTCGACGCATCTGTTGTTTTCTTGATATATATGTTGATGTATAACAATCTAGTTTCGAGTAAACAGTTTGTCAATGCCCATTACTATGGAATTGAGAGCCCTTGATCGGTTGTCTGAGGAAGATAGGATATTGAAAAACATTGGGCGTTTGACCATTACTTTTTCTCATAAGCGAAGTCGTTTGTGGTAGCTAGGCTTCTTGAGCTACTTAAGAGTTTTCTTTTTTAAGTCACATGTCTTAAAAATTAATTAAATAATTCACTTGTCAATACACATAATCTAAATGAATAATGATCACTAATAAAGACCATTGACTATAATAGACACAAAGTGAGAGTTCATGTACTAAACACTAAAAAATAAATTTTGAATTAATCTTTTTAATTATTCATGTACTAAATACTAAAAATAAATTTTGAATTAATCTTTTAATTGTTAATTTAAAATTATTTTCTATATTTTAAAACATTAATATTTAGTATGTAAAAAGTTTGAGTGACATCAAAAGTCACTAATAAATGACGACGTATATATATAATTTAACATTCTTTTACGAAAAAGTAAAAGGAGTGTAAAAGAAAAGTAAGAATGACATAATATTATTTATAAAAGGAGAGTCTTGATGTATACGATATTCTCTTTGTGTTTTTTATAAAAATGATGTTTTCGTGATTTGAGCACTGTAATTTTATAGTTATAATATAGCAATTTTACCTATTACTTCAAGATTTGCTCTTTCCGAGGCTCATTGTCAAGATTAACTCTCTTAGTATTTACAAGAAATAAGATTCGTGAATAAATTAAAATAATAAAAAGGATAATATAAATAGTGATATAAGCAAAAAATATATAATCCATTTAAATTTCAATTAAAGTCTTTTGTTTGGTATGAAAATATAACACAAATTATAAAGAAAAATAATAATTGTTATGAGAATAAGAAAATACTTTGTATAAGTCGGGTGATTATTAATCTTTCTCGCGAAGTCTTGCCTCTCTTTTTCTCTCTAGGGTGCAAGTATTAGTCTGCCGTTTTCGTGCATGATTGTTGTTTTGAGTAACAGCTTTGTTTTTTGCTTTTGCTGTGTGATTACTGTGTAACATAATGGATCAGGAATTTCAGAATCTTTCTATCGGGGAGAAGGAAAACAGTGAGTTCGTGATTCCAGCAGAAGAGGTTCAAACTGGCGAAATTAACTACGATTTGTGCTTGCTGGGCAAATTGGTGAGAGAACGTATAGTTAATGTAGATGCTTTGGAAAGAACACTGTTGAGTCTTTGGCGTCCAATGAGAGGTGCTTTCATCAAACCATTGGAACAACATAACCTCTACATCATACAGTTTTATCATAGTGTGGATCTGAAGAAGATGTTAGCAAAAGGTCCGTAGTCTTTTAACAAATGCATCTTACTAATACACCAATGGAAGGAAGGGGAGAATCTAGCTAACATAGAATTTACGCATACCGATGTTTGGGTTCAGTTTCATGGTTTACCCCTGGGGTTTGTGTCTGAGATGTTAGCCAGAAACATAGGAAATTTGATGGGCACTTTCCTTGAATATGATTCCTCTCAGCGACACAACTCATGGACCAATTATATGCGGGTTCGTGTTCATATTATGGATATTGAGGAAACAAAAAAATGACCTCGACAATGACATAACATAGAGAATTCTGCTGAGATGATGTACACGAGTGACTCAGATGTGTCTCCAACGCCACATTATACACCAACGGCAGGTCTGGGCATGCAGACCCGCCGAGAGCCATGAGTTACTTAGCGTGGAACTGTCGTGGCCTAGGCAACCATAGGATAGTTTGAACTTTGAAGGACCTAGTTAGGGTTAATAAGCCTCATATTTTATTTTTGAGTGAAACTATTGCGAATTCTTCTAAGATTGATGAAATAAAGATTTTATTACGTTATGATTTTTGTTTTTGTGTTGATCGGGTAGGTAGAAGTGGTGGTCTAGCTATGTTTTGGAATCAAGACGTTTCTGCTACTGTTGTCAGCTTTTCTAACAACCATATTGATCTTTGCATCGAGGACTCAAACTCTCCCAAATGGCGTCTTACATGTTTTTATGGTTTTCCGGAGGTGCACAGAAAACAAGCTAGCTGGGGGCTTCTTCGGTCCCTTTCAAGACTCCATAGCATGCCCTGGGTTTGCTTTGGCGACTTTAATAATTTGTTGTCCCCAGATGATAAATTTGGAGGTGGGACATATCCTAGTTATCTGATGGAGGGCTTTCGTAATTGCATAATGGATTGTAATTTTATTGATATCCCTTTAATTGGTTTCGGATATACCTGACAGAGAGGCAGACACACAAATTCTCTTATACTAGAGAGACTTGATCGGGCGTTAGCTAATGAGGAATGGATAGCCATTTTTCCTTTTCATAGTTTACAAAACTTGGTGAGCACTACGTCGGATCATATCCCTATCAAATTAGTGGCTGAGCGCCATTTTCTTGTCAAGTGGACTAGACGGTTTATATTTGAAAATAAATGGTTAACAGAGGAAGGGTTTCTGGATTTTGTTTCCGGGTTTTGGACTGATAATTGTGATTTAAATCTCATGCCCAGGCTTCGAAAATGTGGTACTAGTATGATTACTTGGTAACAGCAATTGGGAAGCAATTTTGCTGAGAGGATTCATAATCTCAAGAGAAGCATGAATACGACAAGGACTCAACACTAGTATGCGTTATTGGAGGCCCAGAGAAACGAGCTTAACCGACTGCTTGCCAAAGAGGAGATCTTTTGGAAGCAACGTTCCAAGGTGTTTTGGCTGCAATACGGGGAGGCTAATTCCAAGTACTTCCATGCATAGGCATCAAACAGAAGGAGATTAAATCATATTAAGGAACTTACTAATGATAACGGACAAACAGTTTCAGATATGGAGGGTCTTAGCAATGTTATTTTCAATTATTTTACCCATCTCTTTTCGATGTTAGGAGGATCAGGCTTCCATCATTTTGATTCCATTAATTCGATGGTGACCCAAGAGGATAATGACTCTCTTTTAGCGTCATTATAGATGGAGGAAGTCAAGAGAGCGATTTTCGACATGCTTTCGGATAAAGCTCCGGGACCAGATGGTATGAATGCGACATTTTTTCAAAAATGCTGGCATATCATGGGGACAGACGTGTTCAACAATTGTCGCAACTGGATGGAAAAACAGGAATTCCCAGCTACTGTAAATGAAGCGTTAATTGTGTTGATCCCTAAAAAAGACAACCCGAGTTGCATGAAAGATCTTCGGCCTATTGTGTTGTGTAATGTTCTTTACAAGATTATAGCCAAGGTAATTGCGAATAGACTTAAAACTCTTTTTCCCATAATCATTTCTCCCATGCAGTCGGCATTTGTCCAAGGGAGGCTCATCGCTAACAATGTTATGGTGGCGTTTGAAATTATACATTATATGAGAAATAAGGGCAAGGGCAAGATTGGTGAAACAACGCTCAAAATTGATATCAGCAAGGCATACGATCGCGTGGATTGGGATTATTTATGGTTTATCTTATTAAAACAGGGTTTTGATAGGAAGTGGGTGGAGCTTGTCATGGTTTGTGTTACCACAGTCCGATATTCAATGGCTTCAATGGAACTGAGGTTGGTCCGGTTATTCCTAAACGGGGGTTGAGGCAAGGAGATCCGTTGTCCCCGTACCTCTTCATCTTATGTGCTGAAGGGCTTTTTGCTTTGCTTTGGCGACACGAGGCACGAGGAGATATACATGGAACCATTATTTGTCCCGGCAGTCTTAGTGTATCCCACCTGTTTTTTGCAGACGACAGTTTCCTTTTCTTTAGAGCAAATGCAAGGGAGGGACACAATATCAAACAAATTCTTGCCATTTATGAAGCAGCTACGGGGCAGGCGGTTAATTATCAAAAGTCAGGTATTATGTTCAGCTCTAATACTTCTCCATATGCTCGGACTGAGGTTGAATCTATCCTAGGGGTAAGTAACTCTCTTGATTATGGACGATATTTGGGTCTTCCATCGTTAATTGGGAGACAGAAAAAACAAGTTTTTGCGTTTGTCAAGGATCGTTTAAACAAGCGGATTACGAGCTGGAAGAACAATCTTTTATCCATACCAAGAAAGGAAGTTGTCATTAAGACTGTTGCCCAAGCGCTTCCTGCATATTGCATGAGTGTTTTCCTCATTCCTTGAGGGACATGTGATGAATTACAAAAATTGATGAATGCTTTTTGGTGGGATTCGGGCTCCAATAACAGAAAGACCATTCACTGGGCGAGCTGGGAGCGTCTCTGTATGCCAAAGAAATATGGGGGTATGGGTTTCCGGGATCTCCACAATTTTAATCTTGCCATGCTTTGTAAACAAGCATGGAGATTTCTTGCTTTTCCGGACTCCCTTCCAAGTAAACTTTTTAAAGCAAGATACTTTCTTACAGGTAGTTTTTTGGAAGCGAGGAATCGACCTAATGCTAGTTTTATTTGGCGTAGTATATTCGCAGCAAAGGACATATTGTTTCAAGGAGTTCGGTGGAGACTTGGGGATGGTGCTTCTATTAAGGTTTTCCAGGATCCGTGGATTAATGATGCGGATAATTTTTTTACCACCTCTTTCCCAATTCCATCTTTGGAGCTAGGGATGGCAACGGGGCGGGTATGCCATCCCCCGTACTTGCCCCATGAACTCGCCCCCACCCCCATACCCGCCCCCATCCCCGTCGGGGATTTTTTGTACCCCATACCTGTACTGTTGGGGTTTGACCCCATCAATTGCTTTACCACCTCTTTTTTTAAAGATAAGTTTATTTAATACGAATGGACTATTTGTTTTTCTTTTAAAATTTCATGCTACATTCATACATACATACTGAATTTAAATAAGCTTATATTTATTTAATTGATGGGTTTGTATGTATATATATATAATGGCAAAATTGTAATTACTATATAGCGAATTGTAACGGTATGGGGGTGGTACCCCCCATACCATACGGGTAAAATTTGCTCCCATACCGCCTCGTTCGGGTAATTTTATCGGGTACCCATCGGGTTCGGGTATAATTGCCATCCCTATTTGGAGCATATGAAAGTGAACGAACTTTTTAATGAGACAGGTTCGGGTTAGGATGTGCAGATTCTAGAAGGGCTTTTTACGCCATATGATGTTGAACGTATTTTAAAAGTCCCTATTGCGCATACAAAGCCTCATGATCAACTGATCTGGCATTATAACATGGATGGGCGGTATACAGTTAAATCTGGTTATCAATTGGCTTGCAAGTTAAATACGGATGTTGATCATTTTGTAGTGGGCACTCAATGGAATAGATTGTGGAGATTGGCTGTCCCTCCTATGGTTAAAGACTTTATATGGTGAGGCTTACGAGGTTTTATACCATGTAAGTCTCGATTTAGGCGCAGAGGCGTTACATTCTCCTCTGAATGTGATATCTACGGCATCGAAGAGGACTTGAATCACGTGCTATTGGATTGTCCTCACACCAAAGATATTTGGTTGCTAGCGAACTTGTAGGTTTCTACTCAGGGCATCGATGCTATGCTTGGGCATACGGTAGCCAACATGTCAGTAGATCTGCTACCTCGAATACTAACTCTTCTATGGAGTATTTGGTATCACCGTAATCTGCGTGTTTGGCAAGGTAAGATTGTCCCACCTAGTATGGTTGTTAGTTTTGTTGACAATTTCCTTAAGTCCTGGCAGGAAGCACGCAATTGTTTCGAGAGGGTTACTGTATTAGTTGATAGAACGCGTGATATTACTCCAGGGTGGCGTCATCCTCCAGATGATTTTTTCAAATGCAATGTAGATGCGGCTATTTTTAAAGAGCAGAAAGCTACAAGCTTTGGTGTGGTTTTGCGAGATTCAGGGGGTGGCTTTGTTGGTGCGTTATCAGGATTTTTTGAATATCTATTGGATCCAGTTTTGGCAGAACTTATTTCAATACAAGAAGCTCTTTCGTGGCTGAAAAACAATCACATTGATCAAGTTATAATGGAATCCGATTATTTACAAGCGATTCAAGCGGTCACAACATCTTCGTTTAATTCCTCGGAGATTGGAATGTTGGCTTTCGACTGTCACACTTTTAAGCAACATTTTCTCCATTTGTCCTTCCAATGGACGTGTAGGAGTGCCAATAAGGCGGCTCATTTGCTTGCGATGGTAGTCTTATTACATGCACAACTTCATCATTGGGACTCTGTCCCTCATGACTTAATTCCTATTTTACGTTCTGAGCAATTTATGTGTGATATTCCTGATAGGGAAAGGCTAATAGGAGTTGGGTGTACTGGGTAAGTGTTGGACCCCGATTTTTAAGTGAAAATAAGAAATATTCAAAAGTGGATGAGTCGATTGAAATTAAGTTTAAAATCAAGAAATAAAGAGAGAAAGTGTGAGAAGATGAAAAATTGTCAAAAATTTTGACTTTTTGGCCTTTGAGGGTTAACTTTTGATTTAGGCAAAATTTGATAAAATGATTAACATGAAACTTGTAGATTATGTTAAGAGCTTTCTGTAGCCATAAAGTTTGTAATTTTTTGATCTCGGGAGCGAAAGTTATGAACAGTCAAAGTTTAGGTGTGTTATAGGTTGACTTATATTAGGGCTGACACTTTGACTGGAAAATTTACATAGTTAGAGGTAAAAGTTATGAACAGTCAAAGTTTAGGTGTGTTAATAAGTTATGATTTTTACAAATTTATGTTATGGTTTTAGCCTGATTATTAAAGGACAGAAAGTTTGACTGAAAAATTGACTTCCTTAGAGGTCAAATTGATTTTTATGTCCTTCATGAAAGTTGTAGAGGACTTTCCAAGCTTTGCATCGATATAAAATATGACACGATTGGATTTTGGAGTTGAAAGGTATGAATTTTCAAAGTTGGCATTTGTTTAGGGATATAGTAAACTGGGGTAGTACCTTTGACTGATTTTTTTACCTCTTTAGAGATGAAATTGATTTTTGATATCTACATGGAAGTTGTAGAGCTTCCTTCAAGCTTTCTATAGAGAGCAAATTTGTCATATTTGGAGTTTAGGATCAAGAGTTATGAATTCTGAAAATTTGAGGTTTTATTTATGCGAAAAAAAAAGTTTTGGTCCAGGCGCAAGCATCTCGCCCTGTGAGCGGCTCGCGAGGTCGAGCTCGCCCTCGCCTCGCCCAAACGCGGGCATTCTGCCCACGCACGACGTCGTTTTGTTCTTTTGGTTTTCTTGACTTTACTTTCCCAAATCCGACCTTTGTCTACTATTTTGCTTATATCTTTTCCGTCCGACATCCGATTGAATTGATTCTTAAAGTGTTGGATTCCTAAGACAATGGATTTCATTTTTACGAGAAATTTTTGAATTTTTGAGATTAAATCGAGGTTGATTAATTTAATCAAAGTGAATCAGAAAATTTACGAATATAGTTCAGTATTTTGAGAAATTCGGGACCTGTAGAGATTCGATTGAAGTGATTCTTGAGGTGAAATAAAGTTAAGACAAGGGGCTCCAAGTCATATGAAGAAAGGAAATTTCAATTTTGCCCTTAAGATTTTTAATTTATGAATGGAAGTCCGGATTAGAGTGCAGTTTTTGGATTAGGAATATCTGAGAGTATTTTGAGCATAACTTTTGATCTGGGAATCGAAATGAGGTGATTCTTGTTTTGAATTAAACTAGAGATATAAGGCTACAATTTTTATGAAGACATCGAGTTTCAATTTTGTATTTAAGAATGTTAATTTCTGGATGGAAAAAATCGTACATGGAAAATATGTTAGAATATGAACATGTCGGAAATGTTTTGAGCATAACTTTTGATGTAGTGTTTCGAATTGGATGATTCTTATGGCATTATGAAATTAAGACATAGAGGAATATTTCTCTAGAAGGAAGTTTTGACAAATTCCTTCAAATTGATAGCACGAAACATGTCTGCAAGTGAGCATGACATAAAGTAAAATATAGGGGCAAATTTGGAATTTAGGCATATATGAATGGGTATTTTGGTCTTTAATCAAATTTTAATGACATGGCACCACAATGTGATGAGTTGCCGTATAAGGAAGGGTCTAGAAAATAAAAGAAGAGAATTAAAAAGAGTGGAAGTCGACTTTTAGAGGAAAGAAGAAGAAAATAAGAAGAGAATGGAGAGAAGTTTCGGCCATGGAGAAAGAAGAGAGAGAAGTAAGGATTTTCAAATTTTTAGGATTCTAGCATAAGTTTGGCTTGGATTCAAAGGAAAAAGGTGGAAAAAACTTGAAAGCTTCCCATGGGGCTTGAGAAATCTGAAAATAGGAAGAGAAAGAGGTAAGAGAAATTTTTAAGTTTTGAATTTTTAGTGATTTGTTGGTTTAGAAATATGGAAAAGATGATGGGTTTGTGATTTCCATGATTAATTTTGGAAGATTTCATGATGAATTGATTTAATTTTGGATTTATGTGAGGTAAGGTTTAGGTAAAATTTGAGAATTTGAGATTTTAGAAATTCTTGATTTGGAAAGTTTAGAAATATGATGATTATGAATTTCCTATAGTTAATTTTGAGAATCATGCAAATTATAATGTTGAATTTGGATGATTATGGCTTAGGTTATTTTAAATTGGAAGGAAAAAAGAAGAAATGGTCAATTTGGAGCTTGGAACTAGTTCTCGGCATTAATTCGAGGTAGGTAGCATAGTTATATTTTGATTTGTAAGCAATATACGAATTTTCGAAAATTAAAGAAAGCAAAAATGGGATGTTTGATAAATTATTATTTTGTAAATGTTTTTAAAAAAATGTTGATTAATGTTTGAAATTATGAGTTCCGAATGATTTTTGAATTATCTGAAAAATTGGAACAATGTGCTTTATAAAATTGTATACGTTTTGATATATGTTTGAAAGAAATAAATTGCATTCATTTTTATGCATTGGATTGGTACGTGATTAAATTGTTGAATTTTAATTGAATGTGAATTGTCATATGATTTGATGTGATTTGTGTATGTGAGTGTGACATGATATAGAAATATGAAAAATTTAAAAAAAATCAAGATTTTGAAAAGTGCCTTCGGGCAATTCGAATCTCCGTTTTCGCTTATATATTTTGTGGGTTCGGTTAAGTCCCTCTGTGAGTCAGTGCACTGTCTCTATTTGTTTATAGCCTTCTCCCGGCTGCCCGCTAGTGACACGGAGCTCCGATTTCGGACTCCCTTCACGGCTACACTAGATCGCTATGCGAAAAAGTGTAGTACGTTCTGTTTCGGACCGACCAGACCATTTTGATATGTTACGTATTTTTTATTTGTTTCTGTGTGTTGCATTCATGGTTAAAACTGAGAAATGAAAAAGTGGGATTTATAGGAAAAGTTTGGAAAATTGAAAGGTTTGAGGAAACTGTTTGAAAATCTACAAAGTTTGAAAAATTAGCCCTATTGGCAAAAAGCTTATGAAAAATGATTTCTGCTTATTTATCAATTTATAAATGTGTTATCCACTGAGCCGTTAAGCTCACCCCCTTTCATTCCCATCTCCAGGTTTCGAGCAGGAGATCGGATGAAAGAATGTGAAGATGTTTAGTCCGATTTTGCATCGTCTGTATTTTTATGTGAATTGAGATTGGATATTAATATTGTTTATGGCTTGAATTTCAATTAGGTTTGCGCTTGTGTATGCTGAGATCCCGGACGGAGGATCCGGTTGATTTTGATGATTGTATGATTGATTGGGCATTTAGAAGTGTATTTTGAACCATTTGCAGGTTTTGGGTTAGGTCAAAGGTAACCGTTATGCTGCCAAAATTTTGTTAGATAATAAGTTGAAAATGAATAAAAATAAGATTAAGATGTGTGATAATGGATTATGAGACTTATATGATGGATAAAAAGTTTGTTATGAATTGAGAAATGGATTGAGGATACTTCCCAAGAAAAAGGAAATTGTATTCTTGATTTGCATTAGTTTGAATAAAGATGAGAAAGAAAGAAAGAAAAATTTTATACCGGATTTGGATAGTCTAGGTTTCTAACGCGATCGTTTTTCTTCGATAATTGTTCTCGGATGTCGGATATGTTCTGCTTTGATTTGTCTCCGCCATATGGTTTGATTAATCCGATTTGTATTTTGCTTCCGTATTTTGGTATTCGTACTTTGTTTCGCATTCGATACTTCCATTATTCTATTTCGATTTGAGTATTCGCTTCGCTTTCGATTCTTTTGCTTTGTGATTCGAGTTCGTTTTTGCTATTGGCTTCCGCATTTCGCTATTCGCCTCGTTCTGATTGTTCCGCTTTTCGTTTTCCGGTTGGGATCTGGTCTCCGGATCGGGTCCCATCAGTAAGCCTGTTGGCTTGAGTTAGTTGTTAGCCTTTCTCTGTAGGGTACCTTTATGTTTTTTTGATTAAAAAAAGAAAATACTTTGTAGCCATATCTTGTTAATTATATATCGTAGTCGATGTTTTATTATCGGATGTATTTTGTTATGCCAGTATAACTAAAGTATGTATTTTATTAATATATGAAATTAAGAGGCAAGTTGAATATTTTTGTTAAGTAGTAATCTTAGGATGTAAATTGTCAAAATTAGTGGGAAAAAAAAGTGAGAACGGTTTCGGTGAATAATGGATCTTTGATCAAAAACTCCAACAAATAAATGGGATTGATTCAATCGAATGGCTTTCTTGGTATTCACCTGGAGATTAGGCTTGTTTCGTAATGTGCCCCTTGGGCTTTCGACGCTGGAGGAAGGGAATTGGATTGCTCGCAACTCGCAACTCGCAACAATCGTCTGGAAGAAAGAGTTGCGTAAACAAAGAAATTGAACATGTTTTTTGGTCTCTATATGAAAGGGGCGGATTACTTTAGGCATTATGAATGTCCCTAGCTTCCTAACGTAAAATTTCGCCACAGTAGATAGAAAGAAAGAAAAGTAACAGGAAGATAATAGGCAGGGGTTCGGTTTAAGTATTACTCTACCTATATTTATATCTTCTTTAATGACTCAACTCACATATAAAAATATAACCTCTAAATAGAAAATATAAAGAGTAGATTTTTGCGAACGTTCCGAATCAAAATTACTTTAATAATAATAAGTCAAGATTTTGACTTGTAAGTCTTAAAAAATCATAAAATTGAAAAAAAAATTATAATGTCTAATGCAAAGATAATCTATATTTTTCACAATCAAGAATTGGAACAAAGACTGAAATATCAACAGCTTTAAATTATCTTTGCGTGAACTCCACAATATTCAAAACTCTATTTTTATATTATTTGCATTATTATCATCTTATAAAAAATAAAATATGATGAAAAAAGTGAGAACTGAGGAATAAAGTGGAGATTTAAAGCTGTTTCTTCTCATAAAATATTAATATTTTATTATATTTAACTATAAATATTCAAGAAAAGCAAAAAATAGAGTTAATAAAAAACGGATAAGATATGAGTATCTATCAATTCGGGTTATCATTAAACTCATATTTAAATCGATATCTATATATATTTTTTAGCATCTATTTAAAATCTACTCCCTCCGTTTCATAATAAGAGTCGTTTTAGATACATTTTAATTATTCAAAATAAGTGTCATTCTTGACTTTGTATGCATGTTTATAACTTTTCTTCTAAAATTAATCTTTTATTTCTCTCTCATCTTAATTATACAAATCACAATTTCAAGGCAATTTATCTCACAATTTCATTTAAGATGTTGATTACCGAGGTAATTTTATGGAAGTATTAATAAGGGTATATCTATAATTTTATTAGCTTTTTTAATAAACGTGTATTTTTCTAAAACGACTCTTATTATAAAACGGAGGGAGTATTTTTTAATCTCCATGTTTATTTTTTCGATTTGAATAATATAGATATTAATCAGGTTGAAAACCTATTTCTTTCCTATCTGCAGTTAACCATGTTGCTAGGAAATTAAAAGGAAAGAAAGATCAACTCTCCGGTGATTCTGAATCGGAACAACCCAATATTACCTAATACCTTGGTTGCAACCCCAAAGAATCATGTCTGCATGTTCTTATAATTTGAAGGCATCAAAGAAAAATAAATCCTTAAATTTTATTTTTATCTAAAATGCTTCGGTTTTGGCAGGGAGGTCATAATTCATTAGGATTTTAATCTTGATAAATATAGAGAGATATTTGTTACGCTAGAGCACACATTGGACAGCCTATAACGTCATACCAGTTTAACAGAAACTTGCAAGAAATTTTATTGGTTGTATGCTTTTGAATAAAGAGCAACATGGTAACATGCATTACCCATTTTCAATTTCATTGTTATAATTTATAAATGAATTAAAAAAAAAGCGGATAAATACACCCAGAAAAACGAGAGGAAGACAAACGCACTGACGCACACTTCTCAGTTTCGTTCACTTTGTAAGAAGCCACCTGCAGTCCTCTCCTCGGACTCCACAATGGCGATTTCTTCAGTTTCGATGAACTGGGTTTCAACAACCTTATCCAAAAATGTGCGTATCAGTACTCTCTCTGCATTCTGTTTCCACATGCACATTACAACCAGATATATATATATATATATGCTGTGTTGAGTTTTCACTGCTTTTAGTCGAATGTCCCTCCCTCACATGAACTGCCTCGAACTCCTGCAAATGTTGCCAATAAAAGCATCAGCTGTTCCATAGGGCCAGTCCTCCATGAAGAAAGTAAGTTACTCCAACTAAGTGAGCCCTTTAAAATTACTACTTCTTGACTATCGTCCTGGATATGACTTTTTATGGGAAAGACTGAGCTGTTCTTCGATGTTGACTTTGAAATTAATGTCTCCAGACCCACTGATGATTCCTGTGTTTACTTCACAAAGTATACTTCAGATTCCGATTAGTAGTTACTCACACGTGCTTATGAAAGAAGTCAATTTTTCGGAGTTTCATTTGGACATCCTAAATTTACTTATGCACTACGATATATTAGCTTTATTCCTCCTCCTCTCTTTCTTGTGTCTCCTCTACGTAATTGGGGACGTTTACTTGGCAAACTTGAAGAGTAAATTTGTAGGAAGTATCCAATAATTTCAAGCCTCAAACCAAATTTTCTTACGATTGTTCAGAAAATCTGTTTATTTGGTTACCCTCTACAAACCAGCTAGTGTCCTGTCATGGCTAAATTCAGTATGCTTTAGGTAATTGCAGCAGACGGTTGCTAGTACTTGGTGTTGGAGCCCTGACAATCCCAGCAATTCCCCTTTTGGCTGAAGGTATCATATTTTTAGTGGTTTAGTCTATGGTATAAAAGAAATGATTGTGAAAATTACAGAAATAGGTAGCTATTTGTTAATCCCATTAAGGGGACTATCACAGAAGTACCAAAGAGCTATCGGGCTTTCGTGGACCGTGGTGATGGGTATTCGTATTACTACCCTTCAGATTGGAGAGTAAGTAGTGGGAATAGTTCTTTTCCTATGTAAAAGCATGAATCCTGCTCTGAAACTCAAGAAAAAAATTTTGAAACACCAACGTAGGAGTTTGATTTCCGAGGCCATGATTCAGCATTCAAGGACAGGTTCTTACAATTGCAGAATGTCAGGGTCAGATTCATACCTACTGATAAAAAAGACATTCATGATATGGGATCAATGGAACAGGTAACTTAGAAGAGAGTGATTGTCTTCCTTGTTTCATTCAGGCATAGGTGGTCCTAAGACCATCCCTTTCTGTTGAATAGGTACTAACCTTTCTGGTGAAACATCGGTATGCTGCACCTAATCAAGTCGCAACGATAATGGACATGCAGGAGGTTGTAATCCTTACCCCCATTGCCTATTTTTAAAAACTTGGAATTGAATATTGACTTGTGGAGAAACAAAACGATTTCAGGTCTTTGTCATGCTACGCTAACTATATAGCTTGAATGCAGCGAAATGTGGATGGAAAAAATTACTACACCGTTGAGTTTGAGCTGACGTCTCCCAACTTTTCCAGCGCTTCCTTTACAACCGTAGCTGTTGCTAACGGTAGATTGCCTAACGAAGGAAATTAAAGATTCCATGTAACGGCAGGGCATTACTAAAATGACTATTTGTTGGCAGGTAGATTCTACACATTGGTTGTTGCAGCAAATGAAAGAAGGTGGAGAAGGGTCCGTGATAAACTTAAAGTGGTAGCAGATTCTTTCAAGGTGTTTGATATCTAAGACGAATTCCAAGCTCTCCACTATTTGAATTACATGAATTAAGAGCTGCTTTTGTCTTCAACTTACCATGTATCTTCATAATCTTGAGAACGAAGCTCCTATGACTATACTGTTACATGAAAATGCGTAGAGTAACACTTCAGAAACTTTTAATTGATAATATTATCCAACATTAAAATGGAAATACATTAAAGAAGCATATGCCGATTATACCAGGAACAAGCTGTGGTATAAATTGATTATCAGCCGGACAGGCTAGCTGCTAATAAATTAAGGATGTAGCTCTACGTTCAGGAAATGTTAGCAGGAATGATCGTTTCAGCAATTAAAAGAGCAGAATAAGACCACAAATTCCGCCAAATACAAGTTTCTGTTGTCTTGAGAACCAAACTAAATCAATCCATGTTGACGCAAAACATTTTCGAAGTGGGATTGCATCAATCTGACACACAAACCATTCTTTGCCATAAAAAAAAAACATGTGTTCCTCTACAATTCGTTTTCCATTTAAAACTACAGTATTGCCAAACATGCCTCATCATTGGTGCTTGATGAGCTATCAGAATGGTTCAAGTGCCTCTTGCATCGCACGACTCGAAGAGCCATCCAATAACAATATGGAACATTCTTCAGTATAGCTCGAGCAATTGCAATTCTCTGCTTCTGTCCTGGTGTCAAATCAACACCCCTCATACCCACGTGTGTATCATAACCATGAGGCAAGCTACTAACAAAATGGTGAGCATTTGCAATCCTTGCACCCTCTTTTATTTCAGATTCACTAGCCTTGCGCCTAGCATATACAATATGTTTTCTCTGATGGTTGTAGAGAAGATGATGGGCTCGTGCCGAACAAAACTTAGATGACTCCTTAACCACCTCAGATATAGAGCTTCAGCTCTCTTCCAGCCAGAGTAGTACATGACCAACAACTGGATCATAAAATTTCTCAATTAAAGAGATTATGGTGCTCTTTCCAGACCCTAAAACTCCCACTACGGCTATAGTTTGTCCACCATTAACTTTGAGACAGAAATTGCTTAGCACCAACACTGTTGGGTGACCTGAATAACTTATAACAGAAATCTACGTTCTACAACTCAATGCTTTCATAAGCATTTGGACGCTTCAATGCTGAGGTATAGATCTCTATCTTCGGCACCCGATCTATAATTTCAAATACTAAAATAAGGGATTTCCATTGCTCAATTATGTGAGGAGCCAACACAAACGGCTCAAAAAGTGCAAATGTAGCAAATGAGAAAACCGCATATTCCTCTGGAGCCGTATACAGATCCGTATAACATCTTTTACAGAGTTTGCAGAGCACCAGAGAAGAAGGGCATTACAGGCAAAAAGAAGAAACTGTGAAACTCGAATACAAAACCAATGACCACACCGTGCAAAAAACTTCGTTTGAATATTCCTTGATTTGCATTCTATAGAGCACCATTACTTTGTTTCCAGCACAAAATGTGACAACAGTGTAAATATTTCTCACAGCATCTCGATGACCAGGGACGCCTTCGTGTGCATCTCTTGGATGCCCCTTTAAAATCCAAGACATAAAGCTCCAACATATACCTTAGAAGTATTATAGAATGTTTAGGATCTATTAAAGAAGTTAACGTAAAGAATTAAGTATATCTAAGCATGATAAAAGACATAATGATACTTAATGTAAAAGGCGTAGGTAATTTAATAATTTGTTTATTTCAGCATGAACATATATACTTAGACGTGAAATATGACTGAGAATGAAATTAATTGATTAGATTATATGCCAATGTGGGAATTAAAAGAAAAAGAAGGACTAAATGTACAATGTTCCTAAAATCAACACATGGACCAATAGGATTAAAGCATGTGTGACCTATAGGAATAAAACACGTGTATCTAATAGGATTGAAGCATGTGTGTCATGAAATGGACATGTAAGAGAGGAGACAGGGATGTGCATTTAGGGTTTTGAATACCAAATTTTCTTCTCATTTTCTCTCCATTTTATCTTTTTTATCACAATATTTTGCATGTAAGGAATCAAGCTAATCTTAGGCAAAAATCAAAGTAAAAGTTAGTAGTTTTTCTCTTCATCTTTATCTTTTCTTGCTTTTATCATAAAGAGATAGAATTATAACATTGAAATTATGATTGAGATATGTATTTGTAGTGTTTCTACATAGTGAATCAAGCAAAGCTAAAGGAAAAGAGAAGGAAAAGTACTAGAAGAGCTAGTTGGTGGATTTCAAGGTTTGGGACTACACTTAGTTTAATTTTTGTTTGTGTATGTCTAAATGGATACAAAAATACATTTGGATATGAAATGGTTTCTAAAATAGTGTCTTAGTGTTACTTTAGTTGAATATGATAAGAGAGTAATGTGTAGTGGAATTCTGTGTTATGTTCGTTTGAACAAATCCCATTTTTTTGGCCATAACTTGGCCTATAGACCTCTAAATTGGGTGATTTCAATTGGTCTTAAAACTTAAAAATACCCTAACCTAATTCTTGCTTAATGACATCAAGCTTAGCACAATGTTAATCCATGTAGGTTAAAGTAATATGAATGACGTACAGGGATCATCTATAAGGACCAAGGCCAACCGTTAGTAGTAAATGTACATTTGGATTACATTTTTTGGTTAAAGACAATTCTATATGTAATAGTTTGTAACTAAGAATTTAAGTTATATGTAATATTTCTTTTGGATTATCATGTAAATGTAAAGATGTAATACTACTTTTAAATGATAAAGGTGATATGAATTTTATACTATGTATATGTACATCATTGAATAGTGAAGGTGTCACATCGTAACACTAGTTAAAATAAACTAGACTTATTATTGTATCAGTGGTGAGTCTATGTTGGACCCCACCCCCCACCCATAGGTGTTTGCAGGTTATACTGCGGCGAGTGTTTGCGGGTTATACCGCGACATCCAACCTTAATCAGTATTGTCCTCTTTGGTCATGGGTGAGCCACGGCTCGAACCCATGACCTCAAGGTTTTATTCCACTTTATGTAGACGCCTCTCACCATTGAGCCCGCCTTTTAATGTTGGACCCCACCCCCACCAGGTGTTTGCAGAGTTATCTTTGGCGAGTGTTCTTGAGGTTATACATGGCATCAACCATGATCAGTATTGTCCTCTTTTACGGTGACGCCTCATTGGCTCAATGGTGAGAGGCGCCCACTAAAGTGGGCGCCTCTCGAGGTCATGGTTCGAGCCGTGGCTCACCCATGACCAAAGAGGACAACATCGATTAAGGTTGGATGCGCAGATAACCCAAGAACACTCGCCAAAAGATAACTCGCAAACACCTAAAGGGGTGGGGTCCAACATTTCTCCACCTTCTTAAAAGAATTTCGTCCTCTAAATTCACACTTACTTAAACTCCAAGTAACTCATTCTTGCATAAATTTCTTTCTAAATAAAAATCATCAAGCACTTTCTCACTAATTTCTTTCCAAAGCTCATAAGCAATCACTTTTTCTTACCTAATGTTTTCATCATACATATTCTCAATCTTTCCTAAAATTCTCAATTCTTGATTCACATACCAGCCATATCATATATTCCTATCATCAAATTCATCTTTCCAATATTTCTCAGTATCAAAATCAATCATCCTAATTCATCATGCATTTCAAATCTCAATTTCATGAGCTCTTTCCTTATATTGCTCAAAATTCTTATCATCTTCATCAAATAATCACTTTTATTCATCACATAATTCATGACAAATCATTCATATCAATTTCACATTCCTAAAGTCATTCATACTTATTGTCATCGAAATCAAACGATCACTTAGAACATTATCACAAATTCAATTTCTCCTTACACACTCTTCTTAATCTTGTATGCCCAGTTAAGAAATGTTGGACCCGCCTCCACCAGTAGGTGTTTGCGAGTTATCTTTGGCGTATCACAGTTTCTTGAGTTATACATGACATCCAACCTTAATCACCATGATTGTATTCTTTTCATGGACGCCTCACCATCGAGCCAATGAGAGGCGCCCGTGAAAGTGAATTATTCAGGTCACGGGTTCGCCTCTCACCATTGACCAAAGAGGACAACACCGAAATGTTGATGCCAGTCGTGATAACCCAAGAATACTCGCCGCAAAGATAACTCGCAAACACCTACGGTGGGGGTGGGTCTAACATTAAAAGCGGCTCAATGGTGAGAGGCGTCTACATAAAGTGGAATAAAACCTTGAGGTCATGGGTTCGAGCCGTGGCTCACCCATGACCAAAGAGGACAATATGATTAAGGTTGGATGCATGGTATAACCCAAGAACACTCGCCGCAAAGATAACTCGCAAACACCTACGGGTGGGGGTGGGGTCCAACATTAAAAGGCGTGAGCCACGGCTCGAACCCATGACCTCAAGGTTTTATTCCACTTTATGTGGACGCCTCTCACCATTGAGCCAACAATACTGATTAAGGTTGGATGCCGCGGTATAACCCGCAAACACTCGCCGCAGTATAACCTGCAAACACCTACGGGTGGGGGGTGGGGTCCAATAGTCTAGGTCAATCCCACAGAGAGTATGAGTAAAGATTTTGAAATGAAATTAAATGGTGTTTAAGTTATGAGGAGGTTAGTTAGTTTATCAAACAAGAAAATAAAATGAAGCTAAACTAATAAAAGCAAATTAAAGAAAACATATAAAAATGATGAAAAGTGATGAATTCCTTAGGGACCTAGTTCTTTGGTTTAATCTTAGACTAAACTCTCATTAAACATATTTCATTGATTTTTTGTTCTTTCACCTCTCCTTGAGCTATTCCTCATAGATTAACAACAAGCTCTATTAATCTCAGTTTTTCCTTAGATCATAATTAATTAAAAAAAGCTTGTTAATTAACTTTAGCTATCGGATAACTTAGGAGATGCTCACTAAGTTTAATTGGAAAGTTGCCTTATGAGTGAGAAATATAGACCAATCTAAGCAATAATCATATAAGCTAGGATTATTTAACCTAGGTTACGTTATCCCTAATGATTACAAACCATTAGTTGCCACAAATGAATAAAAACAACGATTACGTATTGTATTCGATTCTAGCAATGGATTCTTACATAAAAATAATAAAATAGAGCATTCAATCATTCTTACATAAGACTCAAACATTAAATATAGAATAACATAATCAATCCATAAGATAAAAAAACAACAAACCATGAAAGAAATGTTTAATGATGAAAGAAATGCTTAACTAGGTCGTTGGCATCAATTGCACTACCAAACCGGCGTCAGGATTTCTACCCTTCTATGGGTCTCTCACGGTTGAGAGCTTCCATTTCCTTGTTCATTGTTGCCTCCCAAAGCATTCTCTCGGTTCCTAAACGAAAACACCAAAACATTTCATCCACCTCTTTATCGTCACATGTCTATTTATATTAAAAACTAGGGTTTTGAGCAGTATATGTGTGAAAGTCACGGCCATGACATATTGAATCATGGGCATAACTTTTAAGTTATAGGTATGACTACTTGAGTCATGCCTATGTAAGGTGAATCACGGCCTCAAATATTGTACTTTTGACTTACTTTAGCTCTTTTGCTTCCAAATTGTACCTAAAACTAAATATGAACTCAAGTGAATATCTTAAGTATTTTCATATCATTAATCACTAAGTTGTTAAGTCAAAATGACTTTACATAAAAATGATTTTGATGTATAACAAACATAGTGAGATCAAATACAAGAAAAACAAAACAGTCACAGACGATATGCATTTAATTCGGAGATGTAGGGCGAAGATGACGATCTGTATTTAATTCGAGAGGCATTTAAGATGGCGATCTGAGACTAAGTTGAAAAGTCATATCTGCCTTTACGAGACAAATCAAAACAGACGAAGTTTGTCAAAGTAAAAAGTCAACACGACGCAGATGACACAAGACAATAAAAGACGCAGACGCAAATGTGAATCTGAGACGCAAAAACAAAAGGCAGACGCAGACGCAGACGCAGACGCAGATGCGTAAAAGAAGCAGACGCAAGAGTCGGTTCGAGTCGATTCTGAACTCAACTGATTAACTGTTTCTTTAAAGATTCAAGATTCAAGAATCAAGAAGCTAGAGAAGAAGGCTATAAATACAAGTCAAGTCGAAAAGCAAGAGCTTGTTGTTTTGAGAAAAATTACACAAAGCGAAAAGCGATTAAGTGCGAATTAGTGAACGCTATCCTTACAACAGAGTGTTCAAATATTTTCTGAAAAAAAGTTGTACAGATAGCCTGCAGAGGCTAAGTGTGAAAGAATACTGGTTGTAGAGACCTGAAGAGGCTCGTGAAAGAATACTGTAACGTTTGAAGAGATAGTGAAATCTCAGAAGAAACTCTGAGGAATGGACGTAGCCCACGGTTTGGGGTGAACCAGGATAAATCTGCGTGTCTACTACTCTCACTCTCTATCTCACTTTTAGTTTCAAAGTTTATCTTTATTTACTATTCATATACTTAGCATTGAAAAGTTTGATCAATCAGGATTAATAAGAATTCTGTAAAGAATCTTAATTCTAACAAGTAATTCTAAAAGATATTCAAAAAGGGGAATACACAATTCAACCCCCCTTCTCGTGCATTCTATTGTGTTTTTTAAGTCTCAGATTAACGTGTGATTTACTTCAATTGGTATCGAGCTTGGTATCCAAGAATCACTTTGGCGAAGTGTGGATTAAAGATAATGCATGAGTCACATGTATACATCATTTGAAGGAGCCTCAAGCCATTAGACCTCCAAAGATTCAATGGAGAAGACTATCATTCTTTGGAAAGATAGGATGCGGTTATTCATCGAATCTACACATGTAGACCTTTGGGACGTAATAGAGAACGGACCCTATATACTGTGAGATGACGAAGGTAGTTCTATTCCACGAAGTAGATGGACGGTGATCGAAAGCAAGAATACAAGCTCAATTCAAAGGCAAAATTTTCTTAACGTGTGCCCTAAGTAGAAGCGAGTATGACAAAGTGCATGGTTGCGACACGAAAAAGAAATGTGGGACACATTGTCCATTGCTCATGAAGGCACAAGTCAAGTTAAGGAATCCAAGATAAGTATTCTTGTACATCAATATGAACTTTTCAGATGGAAGATGAAAATCTATTGATCAAATGTTTGGAAGATTTCAAACAATTATCAATGGATTGAAAGCTCTTGGAAGGACATACAATAATCAAGATCACGCTCGCAAGATTCTAAGAAGTCTTCTAAGAGATGGAGACCAAAAGTTACTGGAAGGTAAGAAGCCAAAGACTTGAGCATATTAAAGCTAGATGAGTTCTTTGGGATCCTTAAAGATTCATGAAGTTGAACTCAACGTGAAGATAAGCCCAAGCGAGAGAAGTCAATAGCACTGAAGGCTGGACAAAAGAATCATAAGACTCAGAGAAGGAGGAAGTCATCAAAAGCATTGAAAATTGAAGAATCAAGGGATGACAACTCTAGCCAATCAGATTCAAAATCGAGTGATGAAGATGACGAATTATCTTTCATTTCCAGAAAGATAAGACGCATGTGGAAGAAGAAGCCCAAAAGTAATCTGACATTCAGAAAGAATGGAAAAGATGAAGCTAAGCCAGAAAAGTCTTCTATTATTTGTTACGAGTGCAATCAGCCTGGACACTACAAGTCCGAATGCCCTACTCTCAAGAAGAAACCCAAGAAGAGTAGAGAAGGCAAGAAAAGCATGATGGCAACATGGGAGGACCTAGATTCATCTGAATCGATCATGAGCTCCGAGTCATCGTAACATGCAAACATTTGCCTAATGGCCGAGGAAGATAGTGATGAGGAGGTAAAATCCGACTACGAAAATTTGCATGGATGCATATTCAGAATGTTAGAAGATTCTCATGCTATTCTGAAACAGTACAAGCTGTTGAAGAAAAAGTATGCAGAGAATATTAGAAATACTGAAAAAATAGAGAGAAAATATTTGCTTAAAAAGGAGTTAAGTTAAAGGAAACTTGTAGAGCGGATCGATGAGATTAATCAACTCAAACCGAGGATCAAGAATCTATCAGCTGATCTAGTTACTTTCACAGAGAGTACAAAGAAAATGAATGATATGCTAGGAAAATGTAGACATCCTAGTGATAAGATTGGATTAGGGTTTACTGGAAACAATACTCAGTCTCGTAATAAATTTGTCTCTCAAAAAGGAAGAAATAGGATAACATATTTTAATCAACGTCCGAGTAATATGCATCAAAGATCATATCATGTGCATATTACTAACCATAAAGGACCCAAGAAAATTTGGATACCAAGAAATAAAATAGTTTCTCCTGCAGATATCCTTCCTTGGAAGATACGGCAAGCACCATTGGTATTTAGACAGTGGATGCTCGCGACACATGACGGGAAGAAGGTCTATGTTCCTAGACCTTCAGTATAAGAAGGGAGGATCAGTAACTTTCGAAGACAACTAACAGGGCAAAATCATTGGAATCGGGAAAATAGAAAGTTACAGAATGAAAAAGGAATGTCTATAGCTAGTATCAGGAGTGATCATGGCGGAGAATTTGAGAATGAGAAGTTTAGAGTTTTCTGTGAGGAGAATGGAATTTTCCACAACTTCTCGGCCCCTAGAACTCCACAACAGAATGGAGTTGTTGAGAGAAAGAATAGGACGATTCAAGAGATGGCAAGGACTATGCTATGTGAGACGAATCTTCCTAAGTATTTTCAAGGAAGTCGTGAATCTGAAGATGCTATATTCAGAATAGGATCTTGTTGCGACCTATGTTGAAGAAAACTCCTTACGAGTTATGGAATGGAAGAAGACCAAGCATATCCTACTTTCATCCATTCGGGTGCAAATGTTCCATTCTGAATACGAGAGAGCTGTTGGATAAATTCAACTAAAAGACCTATCCAGGAATATTTCTAGGTTACTCATTATCGTCTAAGGCATTTCGAGTTTACAACCTGACTTCAAAGACTGTTGAAGAGACGATCCATGTCAAATTTGATGATAGTTCTCAAACCCATAAGGAAGATGGCATGGAGATTGAAGGTCCTTCAAAGAACCTAGATGATGCCTCAGAAACTCCCTCGTCAGACACTCATGAGAATAAGATTGAAGATATTCCAGAAACTATAGAACTAAGACGAGATTGGAAGTATAAAAGTTCTCATCCAGAAGAGTTAATTATCGGTGAGACCTCAGAAGGAGTTAGGACAAGGTCCAGATTCAGACGAGAAGCTAATGTAGCTTTTATCTCTGAAGTAGAACCTAAGAAGGTTGAGGAAGCTCTTCAAGACGAAGCTTGGGTGTTAGCCATGCAAGAAGAGTGAACCAATTCACAAGGAATAACGTCTGGTCCTTAGTTCCAAAACCTCCTAAGAAATCCATTATAGGAACAAGATGGGTCTTCAAGAATAAGTTAGACGAATCAGGAAGATTGAGTCGTAACAAGGCCAGATTAGTAGCACAAGATTACAATCAGCAAGAAGGAATAGACTACAACGAAACATATGCTCCAAAGAATGAGACTTGAAGCTATAAGGATTTTGTTGGCATATGCAATCTGTCACGATATAAAGTTGTTTGAGATGGATGTTAAGAGTGCATTTCGAATGGCTTTATAGGCGAAGAAGTCTATGTGAAACAACCTCCTAGCTATGAAGATGTTAAAATCCAGATTATGTCTATAGACTTCACAAAGCCTTATACTGCCTAAAGCAAGCCCTAGAGCTTGGTATGATCGTCTCGAGTACCTTTTAATAGAAAATGGTTTTAGCAGAGGTCAAGTTGATAAGACGCTTTTAGAAAGAGTTTTCGAATGATTTTATCTTAGTACAGATCTGCGTTGATGATATTATCTTTGGTGCTACTACAAAAGAGTTGTGTTTAAAGTTTGAGAGACTAATGAAAGAGAATTTGAAATGAGTATGATGGGTGAATTAAAGTTCTTTCTTGGGTTGCAAGTTAAGCGGACCAAAGAGAAGATCTTCATTCATCAATGTAAGTATGTGAAAGAGTTTTTGAATAAGTTTGACATGAATAATGTGAAGCCAATGGCAACTCAATGCATCCTTCAAACCTTTTGTCGAAAGACGAACTTGGTAAGAAGGTGGATCAAACCCTATATAGAGGATGATCGGTTCTTTATTGTATCTTCTGACAAGTAGACACGATATTACGCTCGGTGTATGCTTGTGCAAGATTTCAAGCCGATCCTAGAGAGTCTCATTTCTTCTTTGTTAAAAGAATTTTGAGATATCTCGCAGTACTACCGATCTTTGCTTAATGTTTGAGAAAGGTAAAGATTTCAGTTAATCGGATATTGTGATGCGGACTATGCCGAGATAGAATCGAAAGAAAGAGCACAAGTGGAGGATGTCACTTTGGAGGAAATCTAGTCTCTGGTCAAGCAAGAGACAAAGCTCAATTGCTCTATCAAACCTGAAGGAGAATACATGTCCGCCATGATTCTTTGTTCACGTACAATCGTGGATCAAGTATCGACTTGAAGACTATTCAGATTAAGGAGGAGGAGATTCCAATTTATTGCGACAACACCAAAGGCAATAAACACATCAAAGAATCCAATTTAGCATTCCGAGTAAAGCATATAGAAGTCGACATCATTTCACGAGAGACTACGTTCGGAGAAAGGTGGTGCTTCTAAAGTTCGTGAAACGAGCTTCAATGAGCGGACATCTTCACTAAACCACTGAGTGAAGAACATTTTCAGAAGATAAGACGCAATCTCAATATGGTGATGCTAAATGAGCAGTTAGGCTAAAATAACGTGAGAAACTAACGGCGTTATACACAGTGAGTTACAACTGGTAACTTTTCTCACAAGGAAGATTTTGGAGGGAAATATCGATAAACTCGAGGTTCTTAATGATTCGAGAACCCATCAGTCCATAACCCTATAAGTAGACTGAAGATGATATTATAGCAGTCTTTTCATCATCTCCTGACGGTTCAATTCTACTTTACCAATTCTCTCAAAATCTTCTCACTCAAAAGCTTTCCAGAAGATAATCTTTCGCTCTATACAATGGAAGCAGCAATGATTTATGGAAGACTTGTGAACTTTGAATCACTAAGGGGTGACGGCATGGATGTAGAACCTGAGATTATAAAAGCTGGCTGGAAGAACTTCTTTCAGATACAAGAACCTGTCTATATAAATGAGGTATATGAGTTCTGGAAGAACGCTCGTCTGATAAGAGACACTATTGTATCCTCTGTGGATAGAATATCAGTTATTGTCACAAAGGATTTGATAAGGAAAAAATGGCGATTGCCCATCCGTTGGTGAAAACTGTCTACCAAGGCCGGATGGATGTCCTCGATTGGAATGAAAGAAGAAGATGTCAAGAGGCGCTCTATGGCACAAATGATTCAAGAGAAAGGAAGACATCAAATCGATTCCAAAGGTTAGGGTTACGCATGCAATCTGCTCAATTGCATTCTTCCTAGAGTTGGTTCAAGGCATTTGGTGACTACTTTAGGCGAACAATGTCATTCTTTCTTCTCAATCAAATCCTATAGATCTACCCTTCTTAATCTTTCACTATATGGTTAAGGGTTAAAGGAAACTTCCAGTTATCCTTATGGTATGATTTTGACGAGGATCTTTATGGAATCCAAGATTAAATCCGCACTAAGGTATAAGATTTAACTGCTCCGATGAAGAGCAAGATTGATGCTCATACTATTCGCGAATGGGTGCGAATACGATGAGACAAAGATCACGCCGGTTCTTCAAAGAAACCAAGAGCGAGGGGAGTATATTGAAGAAGACTCTGTCTCAAGTTCTCAATCGCTCAGTAAGTATCAAATCGCCTCTCGCCGAATTAAGGAGAGTGCTAGGAGACCTCTCATGAAAATGGCGAGTCCTCTTGTCGCAGAAAGTCAATCTCGGAGGGCAAAGCAAAGTCGCCAAAGAGACAAGGAGAAAGTCTCTTGGCGAAGTTGTGAAGAAAGCCAAGAGATCTCAAGAATCGGGACTCGAGGCAACAGGAAGAGAAGATTGTCGAGAACAAAGGCGAGAAGAAACTTCTAAATCTTGTGTAGCCAAAGCCACAAGATCCTTAGTCTCTATACGGAAGAGGATACGGCCGGAAGATCTAAAGAGACCGAGAGGAAGAGAAAAGCAACATCTGTTAAAGGAAAATCTCTGTGAAGAAATCATCAAAACTAATCAAGCGAGAGAAAAGACTAAGAAGGTTAGTCAAAAGAAGAGCATCTCAACTGCCGAGGGCGTTAGTCTACAAAAGAGCTAACGTCATTGTTCAAGTTGAAATGTAAAGCGAGCATTATACAGTTCAAGAAATTCCTAGTGCTCAACAAGAAGAACCGATGGATGAAAGCACGGTTCATGAGACACTGGCATTATAAAGGAGGAACCAGCAGAAGAATGGCCGGTTTAGGAAACTTCTAAGGGAACACAACGAAGCAAGCTGCATCAGATTTGGTGATGATGAACCAAATCGAAGGTATATGTTAGACCCTAATTTTTTTATGATCTTATTAATTATGAATTGTGATTTTTGCCTTAGTTTGATTAAATTGAGAGAATTATGGATAATTAAGGTCTAAATATGGTTTAAATGAGCATTTGAGGATTTAAATTGTGTAAAGGCTTTTGAGAGGTTAACTTAAGTTGTTTTGGGCTTGGGCTTATTAGGAGGGTCCATTCCTTGGGGTTTAAAGAAGAGAATGAGAATAGAAAGAGAAGAAAGGAAAAGAGAAAGGAAAATAGAAGAAGAAGAGGAGAAGCACGCTTGTGGGAGAGGAAGAGAGGAAGAAGAGAGGATTTTGATTTCTGAGGTTTTTCGACGATTCAAGCATTTTCCGTAAGTTTAGTGCCTTCTAACTTGGTTTGATTAGATTTAAACTTAAGGAATGTTCAAGCCGTGAGAATCGAAGGTTTTAGGGTTTTGGGTGAAAATGTAGAGATTTCCTTATGTTGATGTGTTTGTGTTAGATTTGAAGCTTAGAATGGGTTAGAAATGTTGTAGAGGATTTGGATCTATAGTTTGGTTGTGTTGCATTTGAGTTTAGAAGAGGATTTAAGATGAGATATGCGAAATTGGAGTTGAAATTCGGTTCTTGACGCAGAGCGTCACGACGTGCGTATGAACACGCGCGATGTGCGAGGAAGGAAGCTACGCCATGACGAGTAAAATATTTATTCGCCATGACGAGAGAATCGGCCTTCGTCGTGACGTGCGAACTGTGTTAGCCATGGCGAAACCCCATTTTTCAAAATGAGATTTTGGTATTTTGGGCATATCTTTTGGTGTAGATGTCAATTGAGGTGATTTTGAGCCGTTGTGAACTAGAGATCAGGGCTACAAGTTATGCGAAGAAGGAACTTCAGAAATTGTTTGAAGGGTTGAATTTTAGGAGGAGGTCGAATGGAGAGTTTTAATGCTTTATTTTGACTCTTCAAGCTTTGATTATTTTATGTGGATATTGATTGGATGGAAACTTGGTTGTTTTAGGAAACCAAGGTGACCCGATTTCATCGCAAAAGGAAGGACATTCGTGAATTGGATTCTCAAGCGATCTTAGGTGGGTAATATATTTATAGTTATTGTGTGATTAGGCAATTTCTTGCCTATGTATGAATATATGTTATATTTTATGCATGATTAAATGTGATGAATTGAATGACTTTGATTATCACATATTTGGAAAGAAGCATGAAAATTGATAGCATTACATAGATTTTGAGCATGTTATGCCTAGACTTCGGTCATGACATTTTGACTAAATGCAAGATATGAAAGAATATCATATGATGAAATGATTATGAGCATGATTATGTGCTTTTGTTTGGGCGAGAGTGGAACCATTTCGTTAAATCACGCACGAGACAAGAGCCTTCTCCGGCTGCCCGCTTGTGGCATATGAGCTCGAATGGACTCATTTAGATTCAGGTTAAACTTGGTTTCTCCCTTTTGTTTCCATGGAACCCTCGAGCCATTGTGATGTACATTGCATATGTGAATTGATCATTGTGAAGCATACTTTGTGACATAATTATGGATTGATTTAATTGTATTGATTGCATAAACTGTTTGAGTAGTATATGAATATTTGAATTAAAGTATGTATATATATAATATATATACATTCATATCTTGGGATTTGTGCTAGTTGCCAATGGCTATAATTATATTAGCCATTTGCTGTGTAGCTCAACCCATTATCTTTCCCTCCTCAGTGCATCGGACGATCGTTGACTTTTGCATGCATCGAAACTTCGGACAAATTAGGAGCTTTGTATTAAGTTAGTTTTTGTTGGCCCTCCGAGCATGTTAACATTGAGCATACTCATGTATTTTGGATTTAGATTTCATTTTGTATTTTGTTATAATTGAGGATACTTGTTGACTTTTCTTAATTTGCAATAGTATGAAATCCCTATGGTTATAGGGTCTTTAATGTATGGTTGTGTATGTTACGGCAATGTATGTATGTATTAATTGATCGATTGTGCGAAATGTTCAGTGCGACCCGAGGGCCGCCCGGGATTTGGACATCTGGGCCCAGCCCAACATGTTTAGTATCAGGCGCCTAGGTTTAGGTGTCCTGGCTTAGAATGCATAATAGGATTGTGTGATATATGATTACTTGTTGCATTGTTGCGTGACATGCATATCATGCATACATGTAGATTGTCATATAGCTAATTCTTAGTGTTTCCATTTGAAGGAATGCGATGCCACCTCGTAGAAGGACACGAGGAGCTATGCAAGGTCTCTTTGCACCGACTCTCCGACTAGGAGGAGAGGACCGATGAGTCTGTAGCCCAATGCATGTTGAGGCTTCGTGGGGCTAGAGAGTGAGCCCATCGTTCGCACGACTCGTGAATCGCCGATTCCTTGAGGCAAATGCTTGATTTGATCGAGGATGTTTGTGCCTTTACTCGAGCGTTTGTTCAAAGCTATGGGCCGATGCCACGCCTTCCGCTCCATCCCCGTTAAGAGGGGAAAACAATTCGACAAGTCGAGAAAGTATGGGCGATGGACTTCTTTGGGACGGTGATCTGAGGAAGCCGAGACATGGTTGCGGAGGATGAGCGGGTGATGGATCGATGGATTGTGAGGAGGACGAGAGAGTTGTATATCTTTGTCGACTTGTTGCGAGGAGATGTTACTCAGATTGGTGGGAGGCTGTCTTGAAGGCAATCGAGATGAGGCCGATGGGGTTGGCATGGCGAGGATTTTGTGGCTGCGTTCAAGAAGAAATATCTGTCGAGGTTTATGTCCATGACGAGCGGAGTTTTGAGTCTCACTCGAGAGGATATGACGATTCTTGAGTATGGCGCGGTTCATGCGGTATCTGGTATGCTTTGATTTGATGTTGGCGAGGTCGCCGGATGTCGTCGATTTGAGTCGGGACTACATTTGGCCGTCGGAGAGAAGGTGATTGTGCAAATTTGGTGACTTTCAGCGATTAGTTGAGGCTGACTCTTGGTGGAGAACATAGAGAATATCAAAGTCTTTGTGAATAAGAAGAGGAAGGGCGAGGCGATTAGGAGAGGAGGTAGCACTAGTACTCCTATGCCGAACATAGAGTGCTAGGAGCTTGCCAGCTCGATTGAGGATTAAGGAGTCGATGTGCCAAGTCCTTTGGGACTCGTTATGGGCACTTTGAGTTTTGGTGATGCCTTTCGGATTGAAAAATGCTCGCAATTTTTATGGATTTGATGAATCGGGTGTTCAAGCCATTCTTGGACCAATTTATCATTGTCTTCATTGATGATATATTGGTGTATTCCAAGAGTGATCGGGAGCATGAGGAGCATTTGAGGATTTCTTTGGAGACTTTGAGGAGTAATGAGTTGTATGCCAAATTCGAGAAATGCGAATTTTGGCTGAGAGAAGTTTCCTTTCTTGGGCATGTGATCTCCGAGCAGGGAGTGCATGTGGATCCGAAGAAGATAGAGGCTATAGTGAATTGGGAGGCGCCGAAGAATGTAGCAGAGGTGAGGAGTTTTCTGGGTTTGGCAGGCTACTACAGACGGTTTGTGGAGGGATTTTCGATGATATCCGCTCCGATGACGAAGTTGTTGAGAAAGAATCAGAAGTTTGTATGGAGTGAGGAGTGTCATAGGAGCTTCGAGGAGCTTAAGCGCAGATTGACGAGTGCTCCAATTCGGTTTTGCCTTACGGAGATGAGGGCTATTCGTATGCAGATGATGCTTGAGGAAGGGTCTTGGGTGCATTTGATGCGGGGAGATCGGTAATTGCATATGTTTCAAGCGATTGAAGCCTTATGAGCTGAATTATCCGGCCGACGATTTGGAGTTAGCGGTGATATTTGCCTTGAAGATTTGGAGGCATTATTTGTATGGAGTTCGGACTCGGATCTTTCTTGATCATAAGAGTCCAAGTATTTGATGAGTCGAAGGAATTGAATTTGAGGCGCGGAGGTGGTTGGAGCTACTAAAGGATTATGATTTCTTGATTGAGTATCATCGGGCAAGGTCAATGTTATGGCGGATGCCTTGAGGTGAAGTCGTCGATTGCTCATGTTCGATCGGTTTATCTTCCTTTATTGGAAGAGATGGCTAAGCTTAGGATAAGCAGACGCAGAAGAGCCGGATTGTCTTCGGCTAATTTTGAGTTAGACCAATCTTTGAAGGAAAGGTTAGGGATTTGCGAGGCTCGGGATGCGGACTTGAGCAAGCTTCGGATGAGATTGAGAATGGTAAGATTTCGATATAGAGGTGAGGACGATGGGTGATGTGTTGGGAGTAGGTTGTGTATTCGGATGTCGGGAGATCAAGGATGAGATTATGGATGAGGCACATAACGCCTTATGCCATGCATCGAGTAGCACCGGGATGTATCGGGATTTGAGAGAGCACTTTTGGTGGAAAGGTATAAAGAGGGATATAGCGAGTTCATCAAGAAGTGTCTAGTGTGTCGCCAAGTCAAGGTGAACACCGTGCACCTTCGGCAATTGAGACCGTTGCCTATTAGGAGTGGAAGTGGCAATGAGTGACGATGGACTTTGATGGGTTTGCCGGGACCAGCGGCGGAGGCGTGATGCCATTTGGGTGATTGTGGATAGGTTGACCAAGTCAGCCCACTTTTGGCGATTCGACGGTGATTTTTGCATGTGTTAGCAAAGAAGTATATTGATGAGATAGTGAGACGCATGGGATTCGGATTCGATCGTGTCAGCGAGGATCCTCGGTTTACTTGAGATTTTGGGGGCTTGCAGGATGCTTTGGGTACCAAATTGCATTTTAGTACAACGTTTCACCCTCAGACGGATGGTCAATCTGAGAGGACCATTCGGACTCTTAAGGGGATGCTTCGAGCTTGTGTGATGGATTTTTGAGGAGCATGGGATGAGCATTTGCCGTTGGTCGAATTTGCTTATAACAATTGTACCATTCGAGCATTCAGATGGCTCCGTATGAGGCATTGTATGGGCGGAGGTGTAGGACTCGATTTGTTGGGATGAAGAAGAGAGAGACAATTGGAAGGACGAGAATTGATTCGAGACGACGATCGATAAAGTCAATTTAGTTAGCAGAGGCTTAAGCAAAGACAGGATAGGATGAAGAGTTATGTTGATGCTCACCGAAAGGAGATGGAGTATGAGGTCGGAGAAGGTGTTCCTTAAGACATCTCCTTGGAAGGAGTATTGAGATTTGGCAAGAAAGGGAAGTTGAGTCCGAGGTATGTGGGTCCTTATGAGATCCTTGAGAGGATTGGACCACTCGCCTACAGATTGGCATTACCTCCGGAGTTATCGCAGATTCACGATGTTTTCCATGTGTCCATGTTAAGAAGATATAGATCGGATCCATCGCATGTTATTCGGACTAGTGAGGTTCGATTGAGGGATGATTTGAGCTATGAGGAGCTTCGGTGTAAATCTTAGATACTAAGGACAAGGTCCTCGAGAACAAGGCAGTTCGGTTGGTCAAGGTCCTATGGAGGAATCATTCGATGAGGAAGCTACTGGGAGCCATTGGAGGCTATCGGAGAAGTATCCGCATCTCTTCGATAATCTGTAAATTTCGAGGACGAAATTTCTTTTAAGAGGGGAGAAATGTTAGACCCCTAATTTTTTATGATCTTATTCAAGATGAATTGTGATTTTGCCTTAGTTTGATTAAATTGAGAGAATTATGGATAATTAAGGTCTAAATATGGTTTAAATGAGCATTTGAGGATTTAAATTGTGTAAAGGCTTTTGAGAGGTTAACTTAAGTTGTTTTGGGCTTGGGCTTATTAGGAAGGGTCCATTCCCTTAGGGTTTAAAGAAGAGAATGAGAATAGAAAGGAGAAGAAAGGAAAAGAGAAAGGAAAATAGAAGAAGAAGAGGAGAAGCGCGCCGGGGAGAGGAAGAGAAGAAGAAGAGGATTTTGATTTACGAGGTTTTGACGATTCAAGCATTTTTCGTAAGTTTAGTGCCTTCCTAACTTAGTTTGATTAGATTTAAACTTAAGGAATGTTGAATCCGTGAGAATCGAAGGTTTTAGGGTTTTGGGTGAAAATGTAGAGATTTCCTTATGTTGATGTGTTTGTGTTAGATTTGAAGCTTAGAATGGGTTAGAAATGTTGTAGAGGATGGATCTATAGTTTGGTTGTGTTGCATTTGAGTTTAGAAGAGGATTTAAGATGAGATATGCAGAAATTGGAGTTCGGGAAATTCGGTTCTTCGACGCAGATGTCGCGACGTGCGTATGAATATGCCGCGACGTGCGAGGAAGGGAAGCTACGTCGCGACGAGTAAAATATTTATTCGCTGCGACGAGAGAATCGGCCTTCATCGTGACGTGCGAACCTGTGTTCGCCATGACGTCTGAGTAGGGTGCCATGGCAAGACACTAGGATCGTCGCGACGAAGGGCCGTCATTCGTAATGGGCGAAGGGCTGCTCCGGGCGAGCCCCTGTTTTTCGAAAATGAGATTTTTGGTATTTTGGGCATATCTTTTGGTGTAGATGTCCAATTGAGGTGATTTTTAAGCCGTTGTGAACTAGAGATCAGGGGCTACAAGTTGTACGAAGAAGGGAACTTCAGAAATTATTTTGAAGGGTTTGGAATTTTAGGAGGAGGTCGAATGGAGAGTTTTAATGATTTATTTTGACTCTTCAAGCTTTGATTATTTTATGTGGATATTGATTGGATGGAAACTTGGTTGTTTTAGGAAACCAAGGTGACCCGATTTCATCGCAAAAGGAAGGACATTTGTGAATTGGATTCTTAAGCGATCTTAGGTGGGTAATATATTTATAGTTATTGTGTGATTAGGCAATTTCTTGCCTATGTATGAATATATGTTATATGTTATGCATGATTAAATGTGATGAATTGAATGACTTTAATTATCACATATTTGGAAAGAAGCATGAAAATTGATAGCATTACATAGATTTTGAGCATGTTATGCCTAGACTTCGGTCATGGCATTTTGACTAAATGCAAGATATGAAAGAATATCATATGATGAAATGATTATGAGCATGATTATGTGCTTTTGTTTGGGCGAGAGTGGAACCATTTCGTTCATCACGTGCACGTAGACAAGAGCCTTCTCCCGGCTGCCCGCTTGTGGCATATGAGCTCGAATGGACTCATTTAGATTCAGGTTAAACCGGTTTCTCCTTTTGTTTCCATGGAACCCTCGAGCCATTGTGATGTACATTGCATATGTGAATTGATCATTGTGAAGCATACTTTGTGACATAATTATGGATTGATTTAATTGTATTGATTGCATAAAGCTGTTTGAGTAGTATATGAATATTTGAATTAAAGTATGTATATATATAACATATATACATTCATATGCTGGGATTTGTGCTAGTTGCCAATGGCTATAATTATATTAGCCATCGAGTGTGTAGCTCGACCCATTATCTTTCCCTCCTCAAAAGTGAGATCGGGACGATCGTTGACTTTCTTGTGCATCGGAAACTTCGCACAAATTAGGAGCTTTGTATTAAGTTAGTTTTTTGTTGGCCCTCCGAGCATGTTAACATTGAGCATACTCATGTATTTTTGGATTTAGATTTCATTTTGTATTTTGTTATAATTGAGGATACTTGTTGACTTTTCTTAATTTGCAATAGTATGAAATCCCTATGGTTATAGGGTCTTTAATGTATGGTTGTGTATGTTCTGGCAATGTATGTATGTATTAATTGATCGATTGTGCCGAAATGTTGGGTGCGACCCGAGGGGTTGCCTCAGGGATTTGGACATACGGGGCCCGGGCCTAACAGTATATAACTACCAGAAGTTCTTGAGAAAATATAGGCTGGAAATCAAATTGGTAGAAGTTATTACCAATCTGAGCAATGCTATTATAATCGGTGTTGAACCAGTGAAGAAAATAGTAGCTCTGGTGTAACCTATGTTGATTAATGGTATCACGTGGCAGTTACTAAATGAAAAAGAGAAGTCTTTTTACGATACCTTGAGGCTTACTGATCATTTGCCATATCCTCAAGACGTCCACCTTGCGTGTACTATGTTCCCAATCACGAGAACACAGAGATAAAGGTTGTTCGGATATTCAACCAAGGTGTCCAAAAGATTTTACAAAGGAAAGTCAAAATTATTTCGAAGATAATTTGATGATGATCCGTCGCAGATCGATTGCGAAGAAGTGCGAAAAATTGATGAAGCATGCATTCCGCACAAGACTCATATCAAGTTTAGCAGACCATACAAATCAATGCGGAAGAAGCGTCCAAGAGGGGAAGTATAAAACAGAACATTCTCGAGTTCCTTGTTCGCAGTTCTTCGTATTAGTCCTTTGTTTAATACATCATCTATCGAAGAACATGCCCTATCCTCGCAAGGAAGGCAGTTGTTGATCTTGCCAGCCTTTTGATCTAAATCTTCCGAAGCCGCAACATTCATTCGTCCACCGACTTTTGAGATTAATGAAGACTACACTTCATCCTCTGATGCCTATACTACTACAATTCCTTTCGCTCCTCCATCAGCAGAAGTAGATCAAGTCTCTTCGTCAGATGAAGTCAGTAGATTACGTGGTGAACTCAATGACATGAAGGAGGCGGTGAATGATCTAAAGAAGATGATAGCGAGAACTGCTCAAGAACCGTAATCGATAATCATTTTTATTATAACAAATAGGGGAGAGCGGGAAAAGAAGAAAATAATCAGAAGAGGAGAGGATGTTCAGATGAAGAAGGTGTGACCACAACAGACGAAGACAGGAAGAAGATAAGTTTTTTTGTTGTTTTTTTGTTTTCTTTTCTTGTATGTAATTTGTTATATTAAAAAGGGGAGATTGTTAAGTCAAAATGACTTTACATAAAATGATTTTGATGTATAACAAACATAGTGAGATCAAATACAAGAAAAAAACGATACAGACGTATCTGCAGGCGAATTCGGAGGCAGAGCGAAGATGGCGTATCTGATTTAATTCGGAGATGAGGCGAAGATGGCGTATCTGACGAAGTTGACATGACTAAGTTGAAAAGTCGGATCTGAGCATTACAGACAAATCAAAACACGTAGGCGAAGTTTGTCAAAGTAAAAAGTCAACACGTACGCAGATGACACAAGACAATAAAAGACGCAGACGCAAATGTAGATCTGAGCCTTGAGTAAACAAAAGCGACGCAGACGCAGACGCAGACGCAGATGCAGGAAAAAAGCAGACGCAAAAGTCAGTTCGAGTTAGTTCTGAGAACTCAACTGATTAACTGTTTTTTAAAGATTCAAGATTCAAGAATCAAGAAGCGATTAGAGGCGAAGGCTATAAATACAAGTCAAAGTCGAAATCAAGAGCTTCTTTTTTGAGAAAAATTACACAAAGCTTAAAAAGCGATTAAGTGCGAATTAGCTGAACGCTATCCTTACGTAATAGAGTGTTCAAATATTTTCGAAAAGAAAAGTTATGCAGATAACTGCAGAGGCTAAGTGTGAAAGAATCTTGGTTGTAGAGACCAAGAGGCTCGTGAAAGAATCAGAACGTTTGAAGAGATAGTGAAATCTCGGAAGAAACTCGAGGATCGGACGAGCCCACGGTTTGGGGTGAACCAGATAAATCTGCGTGTCTACTACTCTCACTCTCTATCTCACTTTTAGTTTCAAAGTTGATCTTTATTTACTATTCATATACTTAGCATTGAAAAGTTTGATCAATCAGATTAATAAGAATTCAGAAAGAATCTTAATTCTAACAAGTAATTCTAAAAGATATTCAAAAGGGAATACACAATTCAACCCCTTCTCGTGCATTCTATTGTGTTTTTTAAGTGCTGTATTAACGTGTGATTCACTTCATAAGTGATATGTAATAAATGTATAATAAATTAAGGATATATCAAATAAGCAAGTATGTGATGACAATCCCTGTTAATGAATAGATATATATGCCATGAGTATTTGTACAATAATTTGGTTGCATGTATGTGGGTGTTTGTAGGTTTTGTGTAGGAGGTGTTACAATTTATGGTATTAGAGCCAAAATTTAAATGGTTCTGACTGATAAGACTCTAATGATATATGATATAGTTTAGTTTTTATGTTGGCGTAATGTAGATGTCCCTATATTCTTATAGATAGTAGAGATAGAAAGACCTCCTGAAGTTGATAAAGAGTCAGCTGATAGTTTGGTGGGGAGAGATCAATTAATTTTAGGTCCTCCTGAGCCTCCAAAGGGTTAAATATCGGTATCATTAGTACCTAGGGAGATGTTTCTAAAGCTCTCCCATAATATAATAAGATTGATGGATAGATTGACCACCCCCTAAAGCTCCCATAGAAGCTTTGAGAAATTATAGGGTGGAAGAATTTGTGGTCGTGACCCTAAAAGAATTCGATAAAGTAGAATATTAGTTAGAGCAGACACAGACAGTTTTAGAGGAGATCAAGTTCCATCTGAAGAAATGGTTTGCTATCTCTCTCCTGTAAAGGGAAACCTATGATTGGTAGAAATTAGTCCTACTACACCCTCAAATGCCTAATCCTCTAACTTGGGAGTTCTTTACGTAAGATTTCAAGAGAAGATGTCACAGAAGCTTATAAAGTAGCTTAACAGAAGGAGTTTCTAAATTTGAAGGTGACATCACTCATGAATCTGAAAAAAAAGGGAAGAAAATAGGACTGGTCAAAACATTATGTGGATGCCTTTGAGAAGCTTAAACAAGTAATAACCTCTAAACCAATTTTGTGATTGTCTAACTTTAATCTTCCCTTTAAAGTTGATAAGTTGATATTTTTATTTTATATTTGGTGGAAATTACTTTTTTAATGCAAGATATTTTGATGATTTTGATGGATTTATTTCCTCTCTATTATTTTGGACAGTAAGGAAGGTTTGCTGATTTGTCGGATTATTTGGGCTTATCCGGAATATTTCAAATGGAGTTCAAAATCATAGGCGGTTCTATCTTTATGGAAGAAAAAGAAAACAACCATCTGTTTTGAAAGTGGATAGAGGTGACTGGCGAGAATCAGGGGGAGGAGTTGAAGATTAGCTCCTTATCATTTATTGGGTTGAAGATTTTGTGCTGATTTTGAAGAAGGGACATTCTACTCTTTAAAAAGGGAAGAGGGCTGTTGGTTTTGGTGATCCATGGAGAACATATTTTCATTTTCTTTAGTTCAAAAACCAACCATGATTGGCTAACTCTTTTATTTTCTAGCTTAAGGTCTAGTTGAAGTGCTAGTTCTACGGAAGTGTTGTGAGATCTAAACATTCTTCTCCTTACTCATTTCAATTCTTCAATATTTATTTGTTTCCTGCACTTATTGGGTTATGGTGGATGATTATTTTGTTAGAGTAGTGCCCTAAAGACAATCCCCTTTAGTGCTTTTTATTCATAGTCATGTACAGACTTTATGAATAAATAAAGAAAGACATGTTTCATTTATTTGATATTCATTTTGTTATGAATTGATATTGATCTTTAATCAAATTAATGAAGTCCATGATATATGACATAGCATGAAGGAAATTATGATGTGATCATAATCCTGAGATTCCTATCATGTGCAATTATGTCAGTATCTAAATCCTCCCTAGTCATAGGATTAATGAGACTGGACATCATTAATCCGGACAGACTAGCATATGTCATACTCCTTGATTGGATCAAGCAGTGGATCTCAGAAACTGTAAATATGAGATATTTAGAGTTGACATATGGATGCTTACTAGTGGTAGTAAGTTCATTGGATGACTGCCATGAGATCATCACATGGATTTAATGTCGATGATAATCTCATCATAGCAATGGTGCAAGTATCCTTAGACTTGAGGTACTCGAGGATATCTTGAATCTTGATCCTGTTTTGACTCCATTCCTTGTGGCCTTCAGAGGTTACTCATAGGGTGGTGCTTGGGTAGAGTTTGAGGTATTGAAGGTAATTGAGTAGCCAATAAAGTTCATCACTTCGTGAGAGCGTAAGAGATACCAACCTCTCGTCGGGATCATTACTTTAAGTCTCGGCGAGCATGACTATGTCATGAAGAGTGTCTTCATGAACATATAAAGTAATGAGTCCTCGACAGAACCGATTTCACTGGGCTAGACTTAGTCTAGTAAGAGTTGACATATTAGCCATACTCATAACCAAGTGGGGTATAGGATGATGAAAGGACGAATTGCACAGTAATTGTCTATGGAAGGGTTCGTGATCTGGTTCGTGATGAATTCATCAAACCGATTACTTTCCGGTCAATTGGGGGTCATGATGTGTTGCTAGATACCGCTCATGACTTGCTCAGATTAATTGTTAATCTAAGTGGCCAACATAACCGGAAACCTAAAGGGTCACACGCATAAGAGTGACTCAGAGAATCTGTAAAATAGTAATTGGAAAGAGTTCCAATTATGGAGAGCATTAGGATTAAATGGATCCCAATGGGATTGGGATATGTCCCGATGAGATCGCGACATCAATATTGCTAAGAAAGGTTTAGGAGTTTGTTTGACATCGGGGCCGATGAGGCCAGTGGGGACCGACCCCAGTTGGACTGGACCTTAGCATTTATATTCTAATTAATTAATTAAGTAATTAATTAATTAATTATTATATATATAGCCACCTTGCACGTTGGAATGAGGGAGGAGAGGATGAGATCCTTTGACTTTTCAAAGTTACTTAAGTTATTCATTAAAGAATGAATGGCTATTAAGCCTCCACTTGTCCTAATCTCATGGAAGCCTTTTTAATTAGTTAAAAAGACATATAAAAGGGGAAGAAGAAGAGCATGGTTCGTAGGTTTTAGAAAGGAAGAGAAGATGAAAGCTTAATAGTTAAGCTTTGTTTTAAAAAGGTTCATTTTCTTCTTCTCCTTAAGCAACCATCGATTTCTCTCTTCTCCAAGGCAAGGGCCAACGTGAATCTCAAGCTCTCCAGGACAGAGGTAGGGTCTAGCAGCTCTTATTCTGTTCTAGCTATTCCCGGGTCAAAGGGGTTTGACTCGGTTAGGTTTTCTGATCTCTGCGTGGATACCTTTAGAGATAGTCTCTATTGGCTATTCAGGTTTGAGGTTTTCATACCGACACCGGGATCCTGGGTTTCGGAAGGTCCGGGAATAAAAATTTTGTTTCGCTGCTGGAACATGTGATGTTCCTCCCGCGATTTTCCTACAGTGGTATCAGGCGTGCGGTGTCGTGTATGAAGCTTTAACTGAAGCTAGATCATAAACCCTAATTGCTTGTGATGCTGTAGCATGTATTCTGTTCAGATTTCGAATTGCTATAGAGATAGGGTTTTCGAAATTTTTCTGCCCAGGAATGTTCATAACATGTTAGAGAATATGTCTATGAATTTTCAGAATTTATCGATTTGATTAGATAAAGTTTTGCTAATTATTTCCCTAAGCTTACAGATGCTGTTTTTGAAACGATTCTGTGAATAGGCAGTAGTATAAAATCAAGAATAAATTCTAGAAAAATCTTTTTTCTGGATTTTCCTTCACCTAAATGTCTCTAAGATGTTGGTTAATGTCTATGAGCATGGAAATTGGATTTCAAGGTGATTGGATATTTATTTTCGATTTTATTCTATTCTGTTGGGAATTGCTGTGCTGATGAACACAGAATTTTAATCGGTTTTGTTATTTTGGTTGACTGAGTTTTTGATGGCCTAAAATCCTGAAAAAATTCAGGTAGCATGTTCTGAACATTTAGTAACCTATATAATTTTATCAGAATTTATTGAAATTTTTTCATTGATCATTTCAAGCAATGTACAGAACTGGACAGTTTTGGTGAAAATTGTTGGGACTGTTTTGCTTGGCTTGATTGAGTTTGCTTTTCAATTCAATGCCTTGCAGCATTTTTTAATGTGATTAAAATGTGTTATCTTGATGTAGTATGATTGCCTAAGTGAATTGCTTGAATTTTCTTTTCCAATAATTTTTGAATGCCGAATTGGTCACTTTTGTGTCTCGTTAGTATATTTCATTTTCTTGCTTGTTTTGGCGTCACAATTTTTGTGACAAGTGCCGAGTAGTTTTGAGAGTGTATACACTAGCTTGAGATGCTTAGGGTGAGAATTTGGGTGTTCCTAAATTATTTGGATATTTATGAGTTTTGACTCATTTCAAGCTTTTAATATAGTTTGACTATTTAAGGCATTCATGGATCAATGAAGTGTTCATTGATACATCAACTAACAGATATTACCTTAGGTATGATGGTGTTGAGAATTGGAATTGCATTGATTGAGGAATTAGCCGATTAGAAATAATAGCAATCTTGCAGAATAAGTCGACTTGTTTACTACATAAGTTGACTTGTTTGCAGGATAAGTCGACTTGTTTTCTGGATAAGTCGACTTGTTTTCTGGATAAGTCGACTTGTTCAAAGTTTTTGCATAAGTCGACTTATATCAGACAAGTCGACTTGTGCGTGGGCAGGTGAAATAAGTCGACTTATATCAGACAAGTCGACTTGTGTGTGGGCAGAAGCATAAGGTGACTTGCATTTGATGAAAGTTGACTTGTGACATGCTCAGGTTGGATGATGGATGATTATAAGGATTGATTCAATTTGATTGATGAAACCTAAATCATGCCATATAGTCTAGCGACTATGATCCTTCGACTTGGAGTCTAGAGTTTCTAAATCCTCCTCGGTATATGAAAACTAACGCTTCCATTAATATGGTAAGAACCGAGTTCTTATAGGGATGGGTTGTTGGGTAAACCCAAGCTCACTCTATCGGATATGTTGAACCATGAAAATATGATTTTTCGATTAATGGGTTGGTTTTCACCGAAAGCGTTAGTTTGTTGAGTAAACTCAAGGTCAGCGTGGACAGAGGCGAAATTGGGTAGCATACATCGGATGTACGCGCATCAAAAGTTGATACCCAATGTAAGTGCATACATTAACAAGTTGATAAAGACCGATCGATAGTTGTGTCTAAGATGTAATTGGTATATCGATACCTCCGAGACATAAGGTGGCTTGTTGGGTAAACCCAAGGTCCTTCTCGATATCGGTTATCGATGATGCAATTGGTATGTTCGATACCTACCGATTGACCTAAGTTATGGCTTGTTGGGTAAACCCAAGGTCATTCTTAGCAATATCGGATATCGACCCACTAGGACATTATGTCACTTTGTTTCTTTGGATTAAGTAATGAGGGTTATGGATTCTATGAAACTAGTGGGAGCTTTTTGCATATCATTTAAGCCCTTATGATTATGCAGCTATTCCTATTCTAACATTCTTCCTCTCTATCCGTGTAGGTTGTTTGAAAATGTCGTCAAGTGTGAATCTTCGCTCACTCATGGATTCCAACAAGTTAAGCTGGACCGAATTTTCTCGTTGGTTAAGGAATCGAGAATAGTTCTCGATCTGAAAGTCAGGATATATCCTAGATTTTCCGCTTCAGATGCACTGCTTGTCGATGCTTCGATGATGATCGAAGGCATATAGTAAGCATCTAAAGGCGATGACATGGCGACTTGCATTATGCTTGCGTCGATGTCACCGAGCTGCGAAGCGAAAGACGAGTCCATGGATGCTCACACTATAGTTTTCATCTTAGGAGCTGTTTGACGAGCAAGCCGGTTGAAAGGTTCGAGACCTCAAGGCTTCTCTTCACTACCAAGATGGCTCAGGGACATCTCGCATGCGAGACATACGAAGATGAATGGCTATATTGAGCGATTGGCGTCTTAGGTTTTGCAATGGATCATGAATTAAGTATAGACTTAATTCCGGTTGGATTGTCCGACGTTATGCGCAGTTAGTGCTAAACTATAGGATGAACCAAATATCCACTACAATACTGAGTGATCAATCGCCAAGAGCAGTGAGCGAACTATCAAGAGTGATAGTAAGCAAGTCTTGGTGGTTGCTTCTTCATCTTTTGGGTCCAAGAAGAAGAAGAACCCAAAGAAGAAGAAGGTAAAGAAACCAAAGGGAGGCGCCATCAAGAAGAAGACCAAAGAAGCTGCCCCGAAAGGAACTTGCTTCCATTGCGGTAAATATGGCCAATGGAGGCGCAATTGCAAAGTCTATCTGGAGTCGCTGAAGCAGAAGAAGGCATCAGATGCCTTGACTACTTTAGGTTTGTATGTCATTGAAGTTATCTATTGCATCGATCACAACATGGGTATTTGATCTGGTTGTGGCTCACATATGTAATGATATCACGGGGCCTCGAGGACGATGAGGCAACTCATGAAGGAGAAGTAGACCTACGTGTTGGAAATGGAGCAAGAGTTCTTTGCATTAGCCGTAGGAACCTATGTTTTGTCTCTCCCTCTTGGGCTTGTCTTTGGAATTGGATGATTGTTATTTTGTACCCGTTTGACAAAGAATATATTATACATTTCTTATACGAATAAATTTGGATTCCATATGAATTTTAGTAGCAATGGTTGTTCTATTAATTCTAATGGAATGCTTTATGGAACTGGTACATTGTGCAATGGTATATACATATTAGATATGTCTAATCCAATTTTAAATGTCAATGACACCAAGCGGCATAAAAGAGATAATCTAAAGTCAACTTACTTATGGCATTGTCGACGGCCATATAAATGAGGCGATGCATCGCTAAACTCCATAAGAGTGGCGGTTTAGGTCATTCGATTATGAATCATATGACACACGCGAATCTTGTTTATTAGGCAAGATGACTAAGTTACCCTTCAAGGAAAGGGTGAGCGGCGATTGGAGTATTAGACCTAATACATTCGGATGTATGCGGTCCGATGTCCATCCATGCGAAGTGGTTGTCGTTACTTCATTACCTTTATCGATGATTATTCACGATATGGGTACTTATATCGATGAGATACAAATCTCAAGCGTTGAAAAGTTCAAACAATTGAAATGAAGTAGAAAACCACTTGGTAAAAGTATCAAGGCATTACGATCCGATCGTGGTGGAGAATACTTAGACCAACAGTTTGGATTATCTCGTAGATAATGGCATTTTATCTCGGTGGACTCCTCCTTACATGCCGCAAAGACAACGGTGTGGTTGAAAGGAGAAATCGAACCTTGTTGGACATGGTACGATCAATGATGGGTTTCGAAGTTACCAAAATCGTTTTGGGGTATGTGCTAGAGACAATTTGTTTACTTGCTAAGCAGAGTTCCTCTAAGGCAGTTGATGTTACTCCATATGAGATGTGGACTAATAGAAAACCTTATCTTTCTCATTTGAAAGTATGGGGTTGTCACCGCCACGTGAAGCGGATTCGATCGAGATAAGCTTGAAGCAAAGTCGACAAGTGTTTGTTTGTAGGATATCCTAAAGAGACCATGGGATATCAATTCTACCTTCTTTGAGGAACAAAAGGTGTTTGTTTCAAGCATGCTGTCTTTTTAGAGAAAGAGTTTCTTCGCAAGAAGGCGGTGGGAGCAAAGTCGAACTTGAAGAAGTTCAAGATGCTCAAACAAACACAAATCAGCTGCTGAACAGAGGCATCACTCATTGGATGAAGTGTGAGATTCAACCTACATTGCACACGAAGTTCAGAGGTCAAGTAGGATGCGCATTGTTCCAGAGATCTGGATTCGTGAAGTGAACAGAATGACGTATTGCTCATAGAAGATGATGAGCTGCTACCTATAAAGAGGTTACGAAAGGTTGATGCGAAAAATGGCTTTATGCCATGAAAGCGAAATGGATTCCATGTACATAAACCAAGTATGGACTTTGGTTGATGCACTGAAGGATAAAACCTATAGGGTGCAAATGGGTTTTCAAGAAGAAAACCGACATGGATGGTAATGTGATTACCTACAAAGCAAGGCTTGTGGCCAAAGGATTTAAATCAAAGACAAGGAGTTGACTATGGCGAGACCTTGATCCGTAGCAATGCTTAAATCCATTCGGATACTTCTAGCCATTGCCGCTCATTATGATTATGAGATATGGCAAATGGATGTGAAGACGACTTTCTTAACGGAATCGGCGAGGATGTGTACATGACACAACCAGAGGGCTTCACTTCCGATGATGGCGAAAAGGTATGTAAGCTTCGTAAATCCATCTATGGATTGAAGCAAGCATCCAGAGTTGGAACATCCGTTTGATGAGTCAATCAAAGAGTTTGGTTTTCTCAAAATCCGGACGAGTATTGTGTGTACAAAAGGTTAATGGGAATGCAATCGTTTTCCTTGTGCTATATGTGGATGACATATTATTACTAGGAAGCGATGTCTCAATCTCGCAATCGGTTAAAATTTGGTTGTCCAAGCAATTTGCGATGAAGGACTGGGTGAAGCAACTTATATCCTTGGGATAAAGATCTATAGAGATAGATCAAAGAGGTTGCTTGGTCTTTCACAATCATCGTACATAGACAAGATGCTAAAGAGGTTTAGCATGGAGCAATCAAGAGAGGGTTTCTTCCATCACTCATGGGATAACACTCGAAATCTATGTGTCCTAAGACACAAGATGAGAAGATGCGATCGATCAGATCCGTATGCATCTGCAGTAGGATCGATCATGTATGTTATGTTATGTACAAGGCCCGATGTATCGTATGCTCGAGTGTCACGGCGGATACCAATCGGATCTGGTGAGGGTCTTTGGGTGGTCGTCAAGAATATCCTCAAGTACTTGCGAAGGACTAAGGATATTTTCTTGATATATGGAGATGGAAATCTCAGTGGCGGGCATATGGATGCCAGCCCAATCGACAAGGATGACTCAGATCCCGTCGGGTTATGTTTTCACGCTAAGCGGCGGAGCGGTCATTGGAAGAGTTCCAAACAAGAGACGATTGCGATTCGACGACCGAGGCGAGTACATTCTTTGCATCGAGGCGTGCAAAGGAAGTATTTGGATCGAAGTTCATTTCGAACTTGGTGTGGTTCCTATTTGTGATGGACCCATACGGTTGTATTGTGACAACAATGGGGCTATTGCTCGAGCAAAAGAACCGAGGTCTCACCAACGATCTAAACACGTACTCGCATATATCATCGATTCGAGAGATCATTCTAGAGGTGATGTCGTGATCGAGAGGATTCCCCGAGCGTAACATTCTTGATCCGTTGACGAAGCCATTATCACGGAAGAATTTTGATTCTCATGTACTCGCTTATGGTATTAGATACCAAGGCGATTGGCTTTAGGTCAGTGGGAGATTTGTTAGAGTAGTGCCTAAAGGCAATCCCTTTAGCGTTTTTTATTCATAGTCATGTATGGACTTTATGAATAAATAAAGAAAGGCATGTTTCATTTATTTGATATTCATTTTGTTATGAATTGATATTGATCTTTAATCAAATTAATGAAGTCCATGATATATGACATAGCATGAAGGAAATTATGATGTGATCATAATCACGAGATTCCTATCATGTGCAATTATGTCAATATCTAAATCCTCCTAGTCATAGGATTAATGAGATGGACATCATTAATCCGGACAAACTAGCATATGTCATACTCCTTGATTGGATCGGCGGTGGATCTCGAAACCGTAAATATGAGATATTTAGAGTTGACATATGGATGCTTACTAGTGGTAGTAAGTTCATTGGATGACTCGCCATGAGATCATCACATGGATTTAATGTCGTTGATAATCTCATCATAGCAATGGTGCAAGTATCCTTAGACTTGAGGTACTCGAGGATATCTTGAATCTTGATCACGTACTTTGACTCCATTCCTTGTGGCCTTCCGAGGTTACTCATAGGGTGGTGCTTGGAGTGCGATTTGAGGTATTTGAAGGTAATTGAGTAGCCAATAAAGGATTCATCACTTCTGTGAGAACAGAAGAGATACCCTGGCCTCTTGTCAAGATCATTACTTTAAGTCTTTGGCCAGAGCATGACTATGTCATGAAGAGTGTCTTCATGGACATATAAAGTAATGAGTCCTCAGACAGGAACTGATTTCACTTGGGCTAGACTTAGTCTAGTAAGAGTTGACATATTAGCCATACTCATAACCAAGTGGGGTATAGGATGATGAAAGGACGAATTGCACAGTAATTGTCTATGGAAGGGTTCGTGATCTGGTTCGTGATGAATTCATCAAACCAATTACTTTCTGGTCAATTGGGGGTCATGATGTGTTGCTAGATACCGCTCATGACTTGCTCAGATTAATTGTTAATCTAAGTGGCCAACATAAGGAAACCTAAAGGGTCACACGATAAGAGTGACTCAGAGAATCATAAAATAGTAATTGGACGAGTTCCAATTATGGAAGCATTAGGATTAAATGGATCCCAATGGGATTGGGATATGTCCCGATGAGATCGCGACATCAATATTGCTAAGAAAGGTTTCCGAGTCATTTCAAAGATCGGGGCGATAAGAGGTAGGTAGGACCTAAGACCCAGTTGGATGGACCTTAGCATTTATATTCTAATTAATTAATTAAGTAATTAATTAATTAATTATTATATATATAGCCACCTTGCACGTTGGAATGAGGGAGGAGAGGATGAGATCCTTTGACTTTTCAAAGTTACTTAAGTTATTCATTAAAGAATGAATGGCTATTAAGCCTCCACTTGTCCTAATCTCATGGAAGCCTTTTAATTAGTTAAAAGACATATAAAAGGGAAGAAGAAGAGCATGGTTAGTAGGTTTTAGAAAGGAAGAGAAGATGAAAGCTAACAGTTAAGCTTTGTTTTAAAAGGTTCATTTTCTTCTTCTCCTTAAGCAACCATCGATTTCTCTCTTCTCGAGCAAGGCCAACGTGAATCTCAAGCTCTCCGGATGTAGGTAGGTCTAGCAGCTCTTATTACATTCTAGCTATTCCCGAGTCAAAGGGTTTGACTCGGTTAGGTTTTTCGATCTCTGCGTGGATACCTTTAGAGATAGTCTCTATTGGCTATTCGGGTTTGAGGTTTTCATATCGACAGGGATCACAGGTTTGGGAAGGTCCAGGAATAAAAATTTTGTTTTATTTCTTTGGAACATGTGATGTTCCTCCCGGGATTTTCCTACATATTTTTTGTTTGATTAAACAGTTTGATCAATTGTTTAGTTGATTCGGATAATAAATTGCTAGTTAATGAGATCGAATACGTAATTGTTTGGTTGAGTTAACAATTGTAGCAAATAATATAACTTGATAAGAATCATATTTTCAGGTTATATTAAGGAAACAAATAATCTGATTTGAATAAACTACTCGTGTGGTTTATTGGTTAGGATCGGGTCTTTCTCATTCTTAGTGCTGTCAATAAATTGAATCTTATACGCGTGTTAAGATTATTTGTTGGTAAGAGATTAATCAAAGCTCGTTGTCTTGTTTAATCTAATTTACGGAAAGATTAAGTTGTTAGAAGCGTTTTCAACAACTATAACTGGTCTATTGATTTAATTGATGAGTTTATTTTAGCATCCATGATCGACACCATTGAACTAGCATGGAGATGACCTTTGGCTGGAATGAATTCTTAAATCGATTTTCTCTTTTCTTATTGTTATAATTGTTCAGTTTCTCCAATTAAAACCCCCCATTTTTAGTTTTCTTTACTAAATTCTTCTAGTTTTCAAAAGAATATTATTAATCTCTAGTCTCTGTGGATTCGACCTTACTTGCCATTTTCTACAATTATTTTGTAACTTGGTAGTAGGATATTTTAATTGGTGGCTTCGACACCTATCAATTTTTGGTGCTGTTGCCGGGGACTAGCGCTAATTAATTCTATTCTTTGATGCCCAGATCTGATCGTATAGGTGAACTTCAGTACGATATTGAGATAGAGAAGACAACCAAATGATTGAGGAAAGAAACAAAACAGAAAAAGCAATCTTCTCTACCAACTACCTCAACACCAGAAGAGGTAATTAATCCGGAACCTTCAGAAAATTTCAGCGCATCTGAACAAGAAGAAGAGATGGTAGAAGAGAGGACGTTAAGGGAGTTGACAACTTCCCCTTTTAATCAACCACCTCTTTGTATCACATACCCAGCTTTGGAAGCGGCGTTTGAGCTTAAATCATGTTTAATTCATCTATTGCCCACTTTCAGAGGTTTGCCAAATGAAGACCCTCATAAACATCTTAAGGAATTTCATATAGTTTGCTCTACAATGAAACCTCAAGGAATATCTGAAGACCAAATTAAATTAAGAGCTTTTCCATTCTCTTTAGTTGATGCAGCAAAGGAACAGCTGTTTTATTTGCCTTCTGAATCCATTACGTCATGGACAGCCATGGTAAGAGTGTTCTTAGATAAATTCTTTCCTGCCTCAAGAGCTGCTAGTATAAGGAGAGATATTTGTGGGAGTAGACAAAAGGATAATGAAACTCTCCATGAGTATTGGGAGAGATTTAAGAGGATGTGTGCAAGTTGCCCTCAACATGGAATTTCAGATCAGGCTTTGATTCAGTATTTTTTTGAGGGGTTGTTGCCTATGGAGAGGCAAATGATGGATGCAGCCAGCGGCGGAGCAATTAAGAATAAAACACCTCAAGTCGCAAGAGAGTTGATCTCTACAATGGCAGCCAATTCTCAACAATTTGGGTCTCGTCAAGAACCTTCAAGACTTGTCAACGAGGTAAATGTTTCTTCTCTAGAAAAAAAAACCAACTGACATCTTTGGTTCAGAATTTGGTTGTAGGTAACGGACAACAACTTAAAGCTTGCGAAATATGTGCCTATACTGGTGATCGGACCAAATTTATATTATAAATTAGGCTCATTTTCTTTAGTAATTATGCATTTGTTGACTCCTGATTTATGATTTTTATGCTTATTTTGGTCCCGCACATTGATTTTTGATAAATTGCACATTGTTAGTATTTTGTTGTCATTTGTCATTAATTTTGCATAATTTTTATTGGGACAATTGATCTGCGAATGGGTTGTATTTTGTAGGACCAAAGGAGTCAACATTCAACAAGTCAACACGCCATGAGATTATTTGGGCTGAACCAAACTCTCCATTCGCCGAGGCGAATTAATGGTATTAATTCTTCGCCGGCATGAGTGACCATTCAACGTTATTGCGTGAACGAAGCCGATAGCCTTGCGAATGAAGTCGATAATCCGCGATACTTGGCAAAAGTTCCTTTGTTTTGACCCGACCTACACGCATCCTATAAAACTTTGCCATTTAGGGCAAAAAACACGAACGACGCATGTAGTTTTCTTCTCTTCTTTCCTTCGCTTCTAATAGTTTTCGTTTTCTGTTTGTTTTGCAGATTCGCCGCTTGACGGACGACGCCTTGATCTCATTCATCTCTTCCATCGCTTTCTCATCTGCGTTACGTTCGTCGTTGGAAACATGAACCGAGGTGATCCTTCAACGTGAAGATTTCATCCGGTACCATGGTCGCTAAGTGTACTATCTTCGAAATGTAGCAATGGTTGGAGTTAGTGAGCTAAACAAGGGTAATCGATTATAGTTAGGATTTGATTTGTATTTGCAATGATCCGAGTTGGTATTTTGCAATGTATTTCGATTGAATCTTGCTATAGTTTAGTAGGATGTTAACTATGATCTATGGTATGGATCGATTTACATTGAAGTTTGTGCCAAATACATGAAGTCTCATGTATGTTAAACAGATTTGCATGAGTTGATTTAATCTACCTAGTTGTGTTTGGTTAAATTAATTTTGTGTTTATTTGATTAACCTGTTGCATTAATCATTCCATAGCATACACTAAGGTTTTAACGAATTTTAATTAATCGAGTTGATTAATTAATTTTTGGACTTAACTAGTTGTTAAGGTTTAGCTTTCGAAATTTAGTGGATTTCAAACCTCGATATTATTTTGAACGATGATGACCCGAGCTACATTTTCAGGAGAGTTTTAGTAAGTTGATTTCAAACTTGTTTAATTTCAATCGTTTAGTTTTCTAAAAATCCCAAAAACATTTATTCTTACTTTGGCTTAGTTTAATTTTTAGTTAATCAAATCAAAACCCCCTTTTTATTGCTTTAATTGCATGCATCATTCAAACATTAGGCTAGTCTAGAATCGGTTAGTACCTTTGGTTCCTTGAGAGTCGACCGAGGTTGCATCTGTATTGCAATCCTTGGTATAAATTTTATTTGACCGGTTTCCGAGGATCAATTTTAATATTGAACGATAAGCGGACGATCAACTGGACATCCTACGGACATGTGTCCAACTGTAACATCCCGTTACCGATGTGAAGGACATATCGGTAATTTGGATGGGTTAGTGGGGTGCATTCATAATTGAACTGCACGTGCATTTTTGCCTCTGCATTAGCGATAAATGAGTTAATTGCACATGCATACATAGTGACATGCATTCATGATTGTTCCAGCATTTAATTGTGATTATGAGTTGAATTGTGAATTTTGAGATAAATGTGTTAGATATGATTTATTGGGTTTGGAAATCAGAGTTGAGTGAGAATTGAATCTTGAGAGTTGGAAATTGAGAATTTAGTATAGGACTTTGTGTTTTGTATTTTTGAGGATTTATGAGAATTTTTATGGAATTTTAGAGCTATGAGCTCGGACCGAGAAAATGCTTAGAGGCGATGATTTAGATTCGGTTCGAAAGTGAGTGGTAAATGGCATGGAAAATTTAGATTTATGAGTTTAGGAATTTTTGATGAGCCATTGAAATTTAGAGACTGAGATTAAGTAAATTTGAGGATTTGTGATTTATAGGTTTAAATTAAACCTATATATATAAGAGTTAGGTTTTGATTTGGAAAAACATTTTCTCCTTCTTTCTCTTCTCTCCGTCGACGGTGTGATTTGCTTTCCTTCGAGATTTTTCATTTGTTCCTTTCATTGTGGTTAAAGAGTTGCTAGAGATCTTGGAGATGATGATGGTTGGCATGGATTGAGGAGTTCTCCGTGATTGTTAGAGTTTGAGAGAGTTTTGGAGGTTTTAGGGTTTTGGATTTTGATCTTGATTTGGTAAGTTTTTGTGTTTAATGTTGTATTTATGGCATTTATGGTATTTAATGTGTTAGCTAGGGTAGTTGAATGTGTTTATGGAGGCTTTAAGAGTATTAATGGCAGAAAATGAAGATCGGAGAAGATGAAGTGGTCGCACGTCGCAACGTCTGGAAATAGGCCACGCCGCGATGAAAAATGGCGTGCTCGCCGCGGCGAGCCAAGAGGACGTCGTGGCGAGTGAATAAATTCTTCGCCGCGGCGAGTGAATAAATTCTTCGCCGCGGCGAGTTTCTATAAAGACGTCGCGGCGAGGCACTGAAGAGTTGTTCGCTTGTGCTAACGTTCCACACCAATGGCGTCCACTTTGTCTTATGCTGCGAGGAGGAGCTGTAGATCGCGGCGAGGGACAGAAATTTTAGAGAAATTGAATTGGTTTTTAAGGTATATCTTTTATTGTAGACCTCCAATTGGGGTAATTCTGGAGTTGTTATGATCTAGAGAAAGAGGTCTTTGAGTGAGGTAAATTATAAGAGTTCAAAATTAAATTAGCGAGTTCTCAATCACAGAAAATGTTGGGCTTGAATTTTTTATATATATTTATTTGAATTAATTATTTATTTATTTATGGATTTATTCGTTAAATTATTTTAATTTTGTCTTAATTGATTTAATTATGTGTTTATATAAATATTTTTATGTTGGGCTTGGGATTAGAAATTAATTTAAGGCTTGGATTCAATATTGGAAAGTATGGGCTTTAGGTAAATGGATTAAGTGGAAGGAGGATTAGAGATGAGTGGGTTAAGGTATGGTGGGCTTGTAAGTTATTAGAGGAAGGGCCCAAAAGCATGGTAAGTTGGGAGAGCTCCAAAACTATGTAGTTTTGGTGTAGGCTTTTAAGTGGAGATGTAAAGGAATTAAGAGTTAAAGAGTTAAAGAAGGAAAGGAGAAGTAAGAGTCGTAAGTCACCAAAGGAGAAGAGAGCAAAAGCGTGAGCTAGCAAGGAAAAAGGGGACTTTCGGCCAAGGAAGAAAGGAAGAGAGAAAAATCGTGGGAGGCTTGTGGAGAAGAAGAAAGAAGGAGAAAAAGAAGAGAAATCAAGTGAGAAAGGTAAGTTTCATCTTTGCTAAAGCTAGGTTTAAGAATGGTGTAGGATGAGAGTTAGGGTTTGTGTAGAGATTGAGGAAAGATGAAGAGAAAGTTGAGATCTATGGATTGTAGGGACTTTTAAGCTAAGGTTATGGTTATTTTAGCTTAAATGTCTTATGGGTAGGTTAGGTTAAGGTTAATATTAGTTTTCCTTTAATTTAAGAATATTATGACCTTTCCTATGAATTTAGAAATTGATTGGAGATGTCTTTTGTTTGAAGGAACTCGAAAACCCTACTCAAGACAAAGAGGAAGGGCAATCTTGACTTGGTTCGACGATAGGTGGGTAACATGTTTATAGTTGTTGTGTAGTGGGCAAATGCCTATGTGTGCTATCTTTGTTATATTATGAGCATATTGAAAGTGTATTCATATGATTTGAAAGAAAAGAATGGGACTTTGATGATTCGAAAGTATGAAAGAAGCATAAAATGCTACTTTTACGTATGAATATGTGAACATAGTTTGTTTGTGTTTGGGAGAGAGAACCTCATCGTAAAGTCCGTGCACGTTGACCCCTTTTGCCTTCTCCGGACCGCTTGTGGCCCACGAGATCGAAAAATGGACTCGTCGTGTTTACGGTAAACTTCGGTTTCCGTCGTGTTTAAGGAACTCTCAAGCCTATTGTGTGCATTTCATCCTTTGATTATGTATATGATGCATAATATGTGTTTTAATTGATAAAAGATGTTTCCTTATGTTTTATGTAAGAAGTTCGATTAATTGTGATCTTGGTGATGAAGTTGGATATTATGACTTATATGTTGATTTCTAATGCTCTGGAATACTATCGTGTTATGTGTGGCTCATTACTCGATGGCTATAAGCTTGTTAGCCACTGAGCCGTGTTAGCTCACCCCATTCTCCCTCCTCAGGTGAAAATCCAAGTTGAGAGACGAACCTTGCAAAGGCATCGGGCATAACTCCAAGAAATTTTAGAAACTTTGTATTAAGTTAGTAACTAGCTCTTGAAATGGCTTTGTAAGCATATTGACCATTGAGCATCTCATCTTTTGTATTTTGCACTTGTTCTTGATGATTATGTCATTTTGTAACAAGCTATGCATGAATCTGTTATCTTGGAAGGAACTTGAGTGCTTGATTACACTCTTTTCATGTGTTGGTATTGATTTTTGTAGTTTGTGTATGGTATGGGAAAATGTGTGTATGAGTCTTCTTTTGTTGAGTTACTGTTGATGTTGTGCTTTGGGAGAGCTCTGGAATATTTTCTATGGTCTATGTGTTGTTGAAGTTGAGAAGATCTTACTGAGAAAAGGTCAATGAAGTGTTCATATGGGAAATTTTGGGGTTGTTGTTTTCTGCAGATTTCTGGGTTAATACGAGTAGTATGGGATCATTTAGTATTGTTGAGAGTGTTAGCCGGGCTGTAGAGCTCTCCCAGGGGGGGGGGGGGTTTATGAGCTATTTAAGATGAGTTAATGGGTAGGTGTAAGTCGTTGGAATTAAATGTAGGTGCTGTCAAAGTGACAGATTGGTAGCAGAAGCCTTGAGTCCATTTTTGACCCATATAGAGTTGGAATATAGATCGGTGGTCTTCATGAAAGTTGTAGATAATTCTTTTACCTTTCCATAGACACTAAGTTTGCTAAATTTGGAGTTCTGGGTCAAAAGTTATGGAGGTCGCAAGTTCTGGTACTGTTTGTGGAGAGCTAGCCGATCTGTCTTAGTGGGAACTTTTGATTCCGTTAGAGTCCGAGCTTGCTTGTGAGCCCTTCTAGAAAAATATAGAATTTTCTCCTAGCTTTCCAACGCTTCCGACCGTGTCTAATTTGGAGCTCGGAGTCAAAAGTTATGAGGGTTAGAAGTCGGTTAGGTCTCCTCTCGCCCACGCGGGCGAGCGCCACTTGCGAGCAATTGGGGTCGGTCTCTGGCCGACCGACCCCTCCTCCTTCTTTTGGTCATAACTTTTTGCACAGACCTCCGATTGAGCTGATTTTTGAAGCGATGGATTCCTAAGAAAATTTTCTATCTTTCTACACCTTAGTTATCACTATTTATTTTAAATTGAAAAAGGTGGTTTGAAATAAATTGTAAAGGTTGGCTGATTCTTTCTGAATATACTTCACTAATTTTTAAATATCTGGAGTTATAGGGCTTGGATTGAGACGATTCTTGTTTTAAATTAAACTAGAGTTATAAACCTACAAATGTTATGAAGGAGCCGACTGACAAATAGGCCTTTATGATTTTCAAATTCTTACCTGAAGTCGGTAGTGCTCAGTTTTGGCTGTTTTCTTTGAAATAGTATTTTTGCCATAACTTCTTCATTTCAAATCCAAATTGAGCGTTTTCAGTGGCGTTGGAACCGTGAGAGAGTAAGGAACATATTTTCTTAAAAATCCTATCCAATTCTTCTATTGCAAGTTTCCCTTATTGTGGCAAATTTTGTGTCAGTTTTGGGTCTTCCATGCTTATATGAGTCCGAGTGAGTCATGGGTCTTCTATGCATATGTGTGCTTGTGTGTTCCGAATGTTGGGCCTCGGAGACGGGGTACAACATTGTTTGGTATCAGAGCTTAGGTTTCACTCCTAGGCTTTTGTTGTGATATATGATTAAATGGTTGTATTATGAATTGATGGTTTGCATTAAGTAACATGCATTTCATGCATACATATAGGAACTAAGATTAAAATGAAATGTAGCTAATCGGTAAATATTTTCATTGAAGGAGTAAGATGCCACCTCGTAGAAGGACACGAGGAGTTCTGCAAGGTTCTATTACACCTGACTCTCCACAGAGAGAGGAGAGCATGGATGAGTCCGTAGTCCGGGAGTGGCGCGGTGAGGCTTCTCTAGGCGAGTAGGAACCCTTGATCTCGAGACTCAGCGATCGTTTAGTCGATCTGAGCAAGTGCACTGCTCTAGCACGAGACTCTTCGAGGCATTTACCCAAGCATTCGTTGGTATGGGTCAAATGCCCCGAGCTTTTAGTTGACCCAACTAGAAGAGGGAGAGCAGTTTGACAAGTGAGGAAGTATGGGCGGTGGATTTCTCGGGACCACAGATCTGAGGAAGGCCGAGGCGTGGTTGAGGAAGGCCGAGAGGTCTTGGATCGGATGAAGTCTTGAGGATGATGAGAGGGTGGTTTATCTTTGCCGATCTGCTCGGTGATGCCTTGCATTGGTGGGAGGCTGTGCGGGGAAGTCTCAGCGAGGCGATGGGATTGACTTGGGAGACTTCCTAGCGTATGCAGGAAGAAGTATCTGTCTGAAGTGTACATTCAATGAAGCGAGGGAGTTTCTGAGTCGACCCGGAGGAGATGACTGTTGTTGAGTATGAGCCGGTTTACTCGGTTGTCGAGGTATGCTTGGTGATGTTGATGAGGCTGCCAAGTCTGCTTGAGTTTGAGTCAGACCTACATTTAGCTATCTCGAGAGAAGGTAGTGGTGCAGAATTTTCTGATTTCCAGTGATTTGGTTGAAGCGGCTCGAGGTGGAGAACATTGAAAACATTAAGAGTGCGATTAGCGAGAAAGAGGAAGGGGCGAGCGATCCGGGAGGGAGGTGGTACTTCATGCGAGAGAAGTGCGGAACCTCTGGGCGATCGAGGAGAGAGAATACCGGTGGGAGCCGCCTAGATCGATGAGGACTCCTCTGTTTCTCACTGAGCTTCAGCGGTGGGCGGCGATAGAAGAGGTGACGGGAGAGACCACCTCCTCCTAAATGTGAGCATTGTGGGTATCTCCATGAGGAGAATGTCATGATTATCGGAGCATGCTTGATTGTGGGCGAGAAAGGGCACATAGCCAAATTTTGTCCTAAATGGGACGAAGAGAGGGACACAGATGTAAGCTTCGGAAGGACGAGGCGTGGGGACGAAAGGCTGATGTAAGTAGGTAGCTCTGGTGTACCTAAGAGAGCTTATCCTCAGAACAGATCTAGGGGCAAGCACCATTTAGAGTGTTTGCTATGACTCGAGAGGAGGCGAGAGCGACTCGGAAGTGGTAGCAGGTATGATTAAATTGTTTGATGATTGTGTGCTTGCTTTGATTGATCGGGTTCTACCCATTCCTTTCAGGTCGTCGGGTAGAAGCTGTATGTGGTAGAGTCTTGAGCCCATTGGATACTCTGCGATGGTGAGTACTCCGTCGACGAGTTTATTATTATCAGTCAAGTGTATAGAGACTGTGAGATAGAGATTAGTGGAGGAAAGTTTGTGGTGGATTTGATGCCTTTGAAGATGGGGGGATTGGATGTGATCCTAGGTATGGATACCCTAGAGAAGTATCATGCCAAACTAGACTGCAAGCAGAAGACAGTGGAATTCAAGTTAGAGGATGGCAGCAGAGTGGTATTTGTGGGAGATAGAAAAGCCAGTCCACCTCGGATTGTTTCAGCTATGTCAGCAGAAAGATTGATGAGTAAGGGGTGTGAAGCGTATTTGGCCTATGTGTTGAACACGGAGGCGGATAAAGGAGGTTGGAGGATATTCACGTAGTCGGGGAATTCTGGGCGTCTTTCGAGGAATTGCGGGACTACCTCTTAGGGAAATTGAGTTTCCGTTGAGCTTCTTCCAGGTACTACGCCGATTTCGATTCCACCTTACCGGATGGCTCCGTGAATGAAGGAGCTTAAGGAGCGATTGGAGGATCTTTTAGAGAAGGGTTATATTAGGCGAGCTCTTCGCCTTGGGGAGCTCGATTCTCTTTGTGAAGAAGAAGGATGGGTCATTGCGGATGTGTGTGGATTATAGGAAGTTGAATCATGCCACCATTAAGAATGGATATCCGCTCCAGCATAGATGATTTGTTTGATCGATTCAAGGGTAGAGTCTTTTCAAGATAGATCCGAGATCGGGTTATCATCGATTGAGGATTAAGGAGGCTGATGTGTCGAAGACTGCTTTTAGGACGCGGTATGGCCACTTTGAGTTTTGGTTATGCCTTTCGGGTTAACAAATGCTCCTGCAGTCTTTATGAATTTGATGAATAGAGTCTTCAAGTCTTCCTAGACCGATTTGTCATTGTCTTTATTGATGACATATTGGTCTATTCTAAGAGTGATGTGGAGCACGAGGATCATTTGAGGTTGCTTTGGAAACTTTGAGAAAGAGCGAGTTGTATGCCAAATTCGATAAGTCGAATTTTGGTTAAGGAAGTGGTATTTCGGGCATGTGATTTCAGGCGTGGAGTGCATGTGGACCCATAAAGATGAGAGGTTGTGGTTAAATGGGAAGCACCTAAGAATGTGGTGAGGTGAGGAGTTTCTTGGGACTATTTGGATATTCTGGGAGGTTCGTGGAGGGCTTTTCTTTGATAGTTGCTCCACTTTCCAAATTGTGAGAAAGAATCAAAAGTTTGAGTGGGTGAGGAATGCGAGTAGTTTTGAGGAATTGAAGAATAGGCTTACTATGCACCGATTTTGACATTACCTATGATGATGATGGATATATTGTATGCAGTGGCGCTTGGGAAGGGTTTAGGATGTGTATTGATGCAAGGAGAGAAAGTGATTGCTTATGCTTCCGAGCAATTGAAGCCTTATGAGATGAACTATCCTATCATGACTTGGAATTGGCTGCTATAATTTTGCCTTGAAGATTTGGAACCTACTTGTATGGAGTTACTCTAGAGTATTCTGAGCCATAAGAGCCTTAAGTACTTGTTGACTCGAAAGAGCTGAATTTGAGGCGAGGCGATGGTTGGAGTTATTAAAAGATTATGGTTTGGTGATAGACTACCATCCGGGAAAGCTAATGTTGTGGTGATGCATTGAGTAGGAAGTCCACTATGGCACATGTGGAGCAGTGTACCTTCCTTCTTGAAGGAATTAGCCGGACATGATGTGACATTGAGGCAAGTTGAGCTGTTGTATTTTGGCGAATTTGAGTGAGACCGGTGTTGAGGGAAGATCAAAATTGCAGGAATGAGATGAGTACTTGAGTAAGCTTAGGCGAGATAAAGATGGTAAGCCCTCGATGTAGAGGTAAAGGAAGATGGATTGATGGTTGTGGGTGATAGATTGTGTGTTCCGGATGTGGTAGAGTGAAGGATGAGATCCTTGATGAAGCACATGCGCTCCTTATGCAATGCACCGGGGAGTTCTAAGATGTATCGGGATTTGAAAGAACATTTACGGTGGAAGGGAATGAGAAAAGATGTGGCAGAGTATGCTAGAAGATGTTTAGTGTGTCAGTAAGTTAAAGTGAACACCAAGCACCTTGAGCAAGCAATCCTTTGCCGATTCGGAATGAAAATGGGAGAAGATTACCATGGATTTTCGATGGGATTACCGAGGACTAGCGAGGAAGCATGGCGCTATTTGGGTGATTGTGGATAGGCTAACTAAGTCAGCCCACTTCGCCAATTAGGCAGATGATTCTTTGAATGTTTTGGCTAAGAAGTATGTGGATGAGGTGTCAGACTTCACGGATTCGAGTTCGATAGTATCGATAGAGATCCTAGGTTTACCTCGTGTTTTGGGAAAGCTTACGAGGAGGCTCAGGGGACTAGATTGCATTTGATCTGACTTTCCATCCACGGTGATGGACGATCGGAGAGGACGTCTGGACTTTGGAGGCTATGTTGAGAGCTTGTGCTTTAGATTTCAAAGGTTCGTGGGATGATCACCTACCTTTGATTGAGTTTGCTTACAATAATTCCTATCATTCGGGAATTCAGATGGCACCTTATGAGGCTTTGTATGGTAGGAGATGCAAGACTCCTTTATGTTGGGATGAGGAAGGTGAGAGGAAGCTTATAGGACCTGAGTTAGTGCAGGTTACTGTGGATAAGGTGAAGTTAGTGAAGCAGAGACTTAAAGCAGCTCAAGATAGGATGAAGAGCTACACAGATGCCCATAGGAAAGAGATGGAGTTTGAAGTGGGTGAGAAGGTGTTTCTTAGAGCTTCTCCATGGAAAGGTGTTTTGAGGTTTGGCAAGAAGGGCAAGCTCATTGAGTATATAGGCCCACACGAGATCATTGAGAGGATCGGACCTTTGGCTTATAAGTTAGATTTGCCATTGGAGTTGTCTAAGATTCTGATGTGTTCCATGTGTCGATGTTGAGGAGGTATAGATCGGATCCTTCACACATAGTTTGACCTTGAGAGGTTCGAGTTGAGAGAGGATTTGACTTATGAGGAGCAGCCAGTGGAGATCTTGGATTCAAAGGAAAAAGTGTTAAGGAACAAGAGTGTGAAGCTGGTTAAGGTCTTGTGGAGGAATCATTCGACCGAGGAAGCTACTTGGGAACCTTTGGAAGCCATGAAGGAGAAGTATCCGTACCTCTTCATGGATTCAGGTAAGGATTTCGAGGACGAAATTCTTTTAGGAGGGGAGAATTGTTGGGCTCGAAATTTTTTTTTTGAATTAATTATTTATTTATTTATGGATTTATTCGTTAAATTATTTTAATTTTGTCTTAATTGATTTAATGATGTGTTTATATAAATATTTTTATGTTGGGCTTGGGATTAGAAGTTAGAAATTAATTTAAGGCTTGGATTCAATATTGGAAAGTATGGGCTTTAGGTAAATAGATTAAGTGGAAGGAGGATTAGAGATGAGTGGGTTAAGGTATGGTGGGCTTGTAAGTTATTAGAGGAAGGGCCTAAAAGCATGGTAAGTTGGGAGAGCTCCAAAACTATGTAGTTTTGGTGTAGGCTTTTAAGTGGAGATGTAAAGGAATTAAGAGTTAAAGAGTTAAAGAAGGAAAGGAGAAGTAAGAGTTGTAAGTCACCAAAGGAGAAGAGAGCAAAACGTGAGCTAGCAAGGAAAAAGGGGACTTTCGGCCAAGGAAGAAAGGAAGAGAGAAAAATCGTGGGAGGCTTGTGGAGAAGAAGAAAGAAGGAGAAAAAGAAGAGAAATCAAGTGAGAAAGGTAAGTTTCATCTTTGCTAAAGCTAGGTTTAAGAATGGTGTAGGATGAGAGTTAGGGTTTGTGTAGAGATTGAGGAAAGATGAAGAGAAAGTTGAGATCTATGGATTGTAGGGACTTTTAAGCTAAGGTTATGGTTATTTTAGCTTAAATGTCTTATGGGTAGGTTAGGTTAAGGTTAATATTAGTTTCCTTTAATTTCTGAATATTATGACCTTTCCTATGAATTTAGAAATTGATTGGAGATGTGTTTTGTTTGAAGGAACTCAAGAAAACCCTACTCAAGACAAAGAGGAAGGGCAATCTTGACTTCGGATTCCGACAATAGGTGGGTAACATGTTTATAGTTGTTGTGTAGTGGGCAAATGCCTATGTGTGCTATCTTTGTTATATTATGAGCATATTGAAAGTGTATTCATATGATTTGAAAGAAAAAAATGGGACTTTGATGATTCGAAAGTATGAAAGAAGCATAAAATGCTACTTTTACGTATGAATATGTGAACATAGTTTGTTTGTGTTTGGGCGAGAGAGAACCTCTATCGTAAAGTCACGTGCACGTTGACCCCTTTTTGCCTTCTCCCGGCAGCCCGCTTGTGGCCCACAAGATCTGAAAAATGGACTCGTCGTGTTTCTGGTAAACTTCGATTTCCGTCGTGTTTAAGGAACTCTCGAAGCCTATTGTGTGCATTTCATCCTTTGATTATGTATATGATGCATAATATGTGTTTTAATTGATAAAGATGTTTCCTTATGTTTTATGTAGAAGTTCGATTAATTGTGATCTTGGTGATGAAGTTGGATATTATGACTTATATGTTGATTTCTAATGCTCTGGAATACTATCGTGTTATCGTGGCTCATTACTCGATGGCTATAAACTTGTTAGCCACTGAGCGTGTTAGCTCACCCCATTCTCCTCCTCGGTGAAAATCCAAGTTGAGAGACGAACCTTGCAAAGGCATCGGGCATAACTCTAAGAAATTTTAGAAACTTTGTATTAAGTTAGTAACTAGCTCTTGAAATGGCTTTGTAAGCATATTGACCATTGAGCATCTCATCTTTTGTATTTTGCACTTGTTCTTGATGATTATGCCATTTTGTAACGAAGCTATGCATGAATCTGTTATGCTTGGAAGGGAACTTGAGTGCTTTAGTACACTCTTTTCATGTGTTGGTATTGATTTTTGTAGTTTGTGTATGGTATGGGAAAATGTGTGTATGAGTCTTCTTTTGTTGAGTTACTGTTGATGTTGTGCTTTGGGAGAGCTCTGGAATATTTGCTATGGTCTATGTGTTGTTGAAGTTGAGAAGATCTTTGAAGAAAGGTGAAATTTGAAGTGTTCATATGGGAAATTTTGGGGTTGTTGTGTTTTCTGATTTACAGGTTATCTGAGTAGTATGGGATCATTTAGTATTGTTGAGAGTGTTAGTCGGGCTGTAGAGCTCTCCCAGGGGGGGGGGGTTTATGAGCTATTTAAAATGAGTTAATGGGTAGGTGTAAGTCGTTGGAATTAAATGTAGGTGCTGTCAAAGTGACAGATTGGTAGTAGAAGCCTTGAGTCCACTTTTGACCCATATAGAGTTGGAATATAGGTTGGTGGTCTTCATGAAAGTTGTAGATAATTCTTTTACCTTTTCATAGACACTAAGTTTGCTAAATTTGGAGTTCTGGGTCAAAAGTTATGGAGGTCGCAAGTTCTGGTACTGTTTGTGGAGAGCTAGCCGACCTGTCTTAGTGGGAACTTTTGATTCCCTTAGAGTCCGAGCTTGCTTGTGAGCCCTTCTAGAAAAATATAGAATTTTCTCCTAGCTTTCCAACACTTCCGACCGTGTCTAATTTGGAGCTCGGAGTCAAAAGTTATAAGGGTTAGAGGTCGGCTAGGTCGGACGGTAGGGCAGGTCGCCCAGGCGCTCGCGGGCGAGCGGGCTCGCCAAGAGCCCGGTAGGGCCCGGCTCTTGCGAGCAATTGGGGTCGGTCCTCCTCCTTCTTTTGGTCATAACTTTTTGCACAGACCTTCGATTGAGCTGATTTTCGTAGCGATGGATTCCTAAGAAAATTTTCTATCTTTCTATACCTGATTTATCACTATTTATTTTAAATTGAAAAAGGTGGTTTGAAACAAAGTGTGGAGGTCGGCTGATTCTTTCTGAATATACTTCACTAATTTTTAAATATCTAGAGCTATAGGGCTCGGATTGAGGCGATTCTTGTTTCAAATTAAACTAGAGTTATAAACCTACAAATGTTATGAAGGAGCCGACTGACAACTAAGCCTTTATGATTTTCAAATTCTTACCTGAAGTCGGTAGTGCTCAGTTTTGGCTGTTTTCTTTGAAATAGTATTTTTGCCATAACTTCTTCATTTCAAATCCAAATTGAGCGTTTTCAGTGGCGTTGGAACCGTGAGAGAGTAAGGAACATATTTTCTTAAAAAGCCTATCAATTCTTCTATTGCAAGTTTCCCTTATTGTGGCAAATTTTGTATGGGTTTGGGTCTTCCATGCTTATATGAGTCCGAGTGAGTCATGGGTCTTCTATGCATATGTGTGCTTGTGTGTTCCGAATGTTGGGCCTCGGAGACGGGGTCCAACAGAAAAAGAGCTGATTCTGGTTCCTTAAGTGACCTAAGAGTTATGTATTATCAATTGGAGTATAATTAGAGTTTAAATGAGAGATTTGTGAAATTTATGGATGTTATTGACCTAGTGAGTAGTGAATTTTAGTTGTGAATCAAGAGAAAGCGGAATGGGACTAAAGCGCTAGGAAATCATGATCATGCATCATATAATCTTTGCTTGAGGTTGACTTTTGGTGGTGGAAGGCATTAAGGCACTTCTTCGAGCCTGCATGTTGACTTGGGATGATTTTCCGAGGGCATTCAAGGATAATTTCATGCCCAGTGTATTTAGAGATGAAGATCGGGAGTTTCTTGAGTTGAGACAGGGGTTGATGTCAGTGGCAGACTATGAGGTCAGGTTCAATGAGCTGTCGGCTTATGCGTCTGCTTTGATTGCTTCAGAGTCTGACAGGTGTTGGAGGTTTGAGGGAAGACTCATTATGGAGATCCGTACCAGATTGGACCGATCGAATATGGGTACATTTATTGAGGTGAGGCAGCAATGTGAGGATTGAGCGGTTGTTGGCAGATCGACTGAGGTGGATCGGGACCGAGGCGAAGGCTAGTGATAGTCGAGCGATCTTAGTAGAGGTTAATGGCGTCGAGCGGGACCTTGAGTCGTCTGGAGGAGGTAGACAGTCCAGATTTGGGAAGAGGGGTAGATTTGCTCAGTCCAGTGGTGGCCGTAGTGGGGCTAGAGGTTCAGGTCAGATGATCCCGCTATGTGAGTATTGTGAGAGGAGACATAGTGGAAGTCTTTGGAGGTTTACGGGCGTGTCTCAGTGTGGTTCCATGGACCATCGGCTCAAGAGTGTCCTTTCTTGTGGAAGCCCGATCTGCTTCTGTTGGTAGATCGAGCGATGTTACCTCGGTGCAAAGCAGAGCCGTGGAGGTGGATCTGAATGGAGAGGTCGAGGTCGAGGTCGAGGCCGAGGCTGCCGATGAGGATCTGTAGTGAGGTCGAGGGACGAGTAGCAATGTGATCCAGGATAGAGTCTATGATATGACTTCGGCGAGTCTCTGAGATGTTGTTCTTGGTATGCTTGATTTGGTTTTGAAGCATATGCATTGATGGATCTGGATCACTCATTCTTTATTGCACCGCATGTGGCATGTAGCTGCATTGTGATAGAGAGATTGCGGTGTGGGTTGCGGTGAGTACACCTTTGGGTAGTACTCTTGCTTTTGGTGGTCTGCGAGGGTGTCCGATAGTGATTGATCGAGCGAGTTGAGTCTGGACTGATAGTTTTGTCTTTGAGAGAGATTGATGCGATTCAGGGATGGGTAACTACTGCGTATGGGGGTGTGATGGATTGTTATACCAAGGAGGTCGTGTTAGATTCTCCTAGTCAGCCTAGAGTTATTTTTCGAGGTGTTAGTCAGGCAGTGCCAGCTAGGATGATTTCCTTTCTGAGTGCTTTGAGATTAATGCGTGGTGGTTGTGAGGCGTATTTGGCTCATGTGGTGGACACCAAGATTGAGCAGAGGTTGCAGGATATTCCCGTGATTAGGGAATTTCTGGATGTGTTCCCCGATGAGTTCTGGGTTTGCCACGGATCGGAGGCGGAGTTTGGGATTGACCTCGTTCGGTGCAGCTCTATATCTATACCTCCGTATAGGATGGCACCGGTGGAATTGAGGAGCTTAAGGCTCGAGTTGTAGGAGGCTGTTGGATAAGGGATTTATTAGGCCGAGTGTTTCGCCGTGGGGAGCTCCAGTGTTGTTTGTAAAGAAGAAGGATGGGACTTTGAGACTGTGCATTGATTATAGGCAGCTAAATCGGTGTTGTCAAAACAAGTACCCACTTCCTAGGATCGATGATCTATTTGATCGATTCGAGGAGCTCAGTGTTTACTAAGTTGGATTTGAGGTCGTGGTATTATCGGTTGAGGATTGCAGAGGCCGGCGTGCTAAGAGTGCTTTCAGGGGCAGGTATGGGCATTTCGAGTTCCTAGTGATGCCGTTCGGGTTGATTAATGCCCCGGAAGCCTTCATGGCCTTGATGAATAGAGTTTTCCAGCCTACTTGGATCGGTTCGTGATTGTGTTCATTGGCGATATTTTAGTGTATTCGAGGAGTAGCAGAGCATGCGGAACATCTGAGGATTGTGTTGCGGATTATAAGAGAGAGGCAGTTGTATGCCAAATTCACTAAGTGTAAATTTTGGCTTGATGAGGTTGTGTTCTTAGGACACATTGTATGCAGTGAGGGTATCGGGTGGATCCTCACAAGATTGAAGCGATGAGGAGTTGGGAGATTCCGAGGAATGTGTCGAGTTGAGGAGTTTCCTCGGATTGGCGAGTTATTACGGAGGTTTATCGAGGGTTTTCGGTGATCTCGGCCCTTTGACAAAACCGAGGAAGAATGTGGCTTTCGGATGGTGCGATGAGTGTCGGTGAACTTTGAGGAGCTTAGGCATCGATTGACTACGGCACCGGTGTTAGCTTTGCCGTCGAAGTGCAGGGGTTTCGGTATTTAGTGATGCATCGCGGCGAGGATTAAGCGATGTTACGATGCGGCATGGGAGAGTTATAAGCGTATGCCTCGAGGCGATTGAGGCCTCGTGAGAGGAATTATCCGGTCATGATTTGGAGTTGGCTGCGGTGGTGTTTGCTCACGAAGATCTGGAGGCATTATTTGTATGGAGAGCGTTCGGATCTTCACCGATCATAAAGTCCGAGATATCTGTTGAGTCGTGAGAGTTAAATCGAGACAGAGGAGATGGATTGGTGTTGAAGGACTATGTTTGCGATTGAGTATCATCGAGGAAGGCCAATGTGGTGGTGATCGTTGAGTAGGAGATCTCATGTCGGTCGGCTCAGATTCAAATTGAGAGGTTGCCTAACTTTGATTGGTTGAGGCGCTTGATGTGCGGATGGATTTAGCTCGGGATGGAGCTTTGATTGCTACTCGAAATTTGGGCCGATGTTGCATGATCGGATCAGGAGAGTCCAGGATCAGGACCCAGTGATAGTGAGATTGATGGATAGAGTTAGAGCTGGTCAGGGTTCAGATTTTGAGTTGAGAGATAGGACTCTTTGGATGGGTCAGAGATTGTGTGTGCTAGATGTTGATGATCTGAGATGAGAGATTTTGGAGGAAGCGCATGTGGCCCCTTATGCGATGCACCCTGGTGTTTCCAAGATGTATAATACCCTTAAGTTGCATTTCTGGTGGCCATGTATGAAGAGGCAAGTGGCAGAGTTCGTTTTTCGGTGTTTGACGTGCCAGCAGGTTAAGGCTGAGCACCAGGCCCCAGTTGGGAGACTGCATTCATTACCCATTCCGGAGTGGAAATGGGAGCGGATCACCATGGATTTTATTATGGGGTTGCCTAGGATGCCGAGGCAGCATGATGCGATCTGGGTCATAGTGGACCGGTTGACCAAATCGACTCACTTCTTGTCAGTGCGAGAGAATAATACTCTCGACCAGTTGGCCCAGAAGTATGTGGCAGAGATTGTGCGACTGCATGGGGTCCCAGTATCGATAGTGTCAGATAGGGATCCCAGATATACTTTGAGGTTCTGGAGGAGCCTGCAGTCAGCTTTGGGTTCAAGGCTGAACTATAGTACATCATTTCATCCTTAGACAGATGAGCAGAGTGAGAGGATGATCAAGACTGTTAAGGATATGCTGAGAGCTTGTGTATTAGAGTTTAGAGGTGTTTGGGACCAGTACTTGGCTCTGATCGAGTTTGCGTACAATAATCAGTACCAGAGCAGTATTGGGATGGCACCATATGAGGCCTTGTATGGGAGACCGTGTAGATCACCTCTTTACTGGGATGAAGAGGGTGTGAGGATGCTTGAGGGCCCCGAGCTGATCCAGATCTGATGGATAAAGTGAGGCGATTGAGTCGCATCAAGGCGACTCAGGATAGACAGAAGAGTTATGTGGATCAGCATCGGCGAGAGATGAAGTACAGTGTAGGCGACAGAGTGTTCCTCCGAGTGCCACCTTGGAGAGGAGTGCTGAGATTTGGCCGTAAGGGCAAGCTAAGTCCTCGGTATGTCGGTCCGTATGAGATTACGGAGAGGATTGGACCGTTGGCCTATAGATTAGCATTGCCGAGTGAGATGTCCCAGTTGCATGATGTTTTTCATGTGAGTATGCTCCGGAGATACCGCTCAGACCCGACTCATGTGATTCCGGCTCAAGAGATTGAGATAGCTAGTGATCTGAGTTATGTTGAGGAGCCAGTGCGGATTATCGGATCTCAGGTCAAGCAATTGAGGAGCAGGGTGATTCCATTGCTGAAAGTCCTATGGAAGAACAAGTCATCAGAGGAAGCAACTTGGGAGACTGAGGAGCAAATGAGGAGGCGTACCTCATCGCTCGACGATCGAGTATGAAATTTCGGGATGAAATTTTTATTTAGGAGGGGAGAATTGTAACATCCCGTTACCGATGTGAAGGACATATCGGTAATTTGGATGGGTTAGTGGGGTGCATTCATAATTGAACTGCACGTGCATTTTTGCATCTGCATCAACGATAAATGAGTTAATTACACATGCATACATAGTGACATGCATTCATGATTGTTCCAGCATTTAATTGTGATTATGAGTTGAATTGTGAATTTTGAGATAAATGTGTTAGATATGATTTATTAGGTTTGGAAATCAGAGTTGAGTGAGAATTGAATCTTGAGAGTTGGAAATTGAGAATTGAGTATAGGACTTTGTGTTTTGTATTTTTGAGGATTTATGATAATTTTTCTAGAATTTTTAGAGCTATGAGCTCGGACCGAGAAAATGCTTAGAGACTGATGATTTAGATTCCGGTTCCGAAAGTGAGTGGTAAATGGCATGGAAAATTTAGATTTATGAGTTTAGGAATTTTTGTGATGAGCCATTGAAATTTAGAGACTGAGATTAAGTAAATTTGAGGATTGTGATTTATAGGTTTAAATTAAACCTATATATATAAGAGTTAGGTTTTGATTTGGAGAAAAACATTTTCTCCTTCTTTCTCTTCTCTCTAAATCGACGGTTTGCTTTCCTTGAGATTTTCATTTGTTCCTTTCATTGTGGTTAAAGAGTTGCTAGAGATCTTGGAGATGATGATGGTTGGCATGGATTGAGGAGTTCTCCGTGATTGTTAGAGTTTGAGAGAGTTTTGGAGGTTTTAGGGTTTCGGATTTTGATCTTGATTTGGTAAGTTTTGTGTTTAATGTTGTATTTATGGCATTTATGGTATTTAATGTGTTAGCTGGGGTAGTTGAATGTGTTTATGAAGGTTTTAAGAGTATTAATGGCGGAAAATGACGATCGGAGAAGATGAAGTGGTCATGCGTCGCGACGTCTGAAATAGGCCACGCCATGACGAAATGGCGTGCTTTCATGGCGAAAAGAAGAGGACGTCATGACAGTGAATAAATTCTTCGTCATGGCGAGTTTCTATAGACGTCATGGCGAGGCCTGAGAAGAGTTGTTACATGCATGAACGTTCCCATCGCCGCTGATGGCGTCCTTTGTACGCTTGTGCAGGAGTCAGAGGTATGGAGTCATGGCGAGGACATAAATTTTAAAGAAATTGAATTGGTTTTAGGGTATATCTTTTAGTGTAGACCTCCAATTGGGGTAATTTCGAGTTGTTATGATCTAGAAAGAGGTCTTTGAGTGAGGCAAATTATAAGAGTTCGAAATTAAATTAGCGAGTTCTCAATCATGGAAAAAGAGCTGATTCTGGTTCCTTAAGTGACCTAAGAGTTATGTATTATCAATTAAAGTATAATTAGAGTTTAAATGAGAGATTTGTGAAATTTATGGATGTTATTGACCTAGTGAGTAGTGAATTTTAGTTGTGAATCGAGAGAAAGCGGAATGGGACTAAAGCGCTGAGAAATCATGATCATGCATCATATAATTTTTAATGTGAGACATGTGCATTAGGGAATCTTATTGATTGAGCATATAGTGATGAGAATGCGTTTGTATTGTTATAGAGGCGCCGTTGGATCGTCAGTCCACGGATATTGCTGGTACTTCCAGGCAGTAGCTCGGAAGTTACAGATGAATAACCTAGTTGGTTCCTCGATCTTTGTGTGATAATATGTGCTGTGAATGTGTGAATCAATTGTCAATGTGAGTGATACAAATGTGAGATAAATGTGCTGCAAATATGAATAAGTGTTCTGATTGTGAGTGATTGTACTGAATGTGTTGCTAATGTGAATACTTGTGATTATGAATCAGTGTATAGTATTACGAGTAAGTGTTCTGATCATGACAAGTGAGTGAAGTGATAATATATGTGCTAGTGACTGTGCAAGTGTTAGTGCATGCTAGGCATGATTATAAGAGGTAATTAAATAGTTGTGACTGAAGCATTCAGTGTGCAGAGCTTTAAGCTCAAATATTAGTGAATAGGCCTAAGGCCAAAAGGGGAAATAGTGCATACCCAGAGAGCTCTCCTATCCCTAAAATGAGTGGGCAGTAGTGCATACCCAGAGGGCTCTCCTACTTGCCGAAATTGTGATCATTGTGAAAAGTGCCGAATCGGAAAGTGTAGCATTTCGATCACAACAATGACATAAAATGAGAAATTGCATACATTATGCATCATTGCGTAGTGAAATTGAGAATCGTGTGATGTATGACAATTGTGAAGTGATATGTTTGAGTTATGTTATCGTATAAATATGTAAATTGTATACAGTGTTCTAAATTGCGTTAAAGTGTACTATCACGATATATTATGTGTATATGCATGAGTTGGGTGAACCATCGATGATGGTTTCTCATTGAGTTATAAACTCACCTGACATTACTAATATTTTTCAGGAGGCGTTAGTAGGTTTCTAGCTCCGAGATAGGCGTTTTCTGTTGTGCGAGTTCTTGGACAAGTGAAGCGATGGCACACGAATTGATCGACTTAGGCGACTTTTGAGGATGACCTAGTATAGGCGTTTTATCAGTTTCCTTTTTGGGTTATTGTATTGAGACTTTAGGGGACTGATAGACTTTTCTATAATTTGGATTGATATTATGCAATGAAATTGGGGTTTTAAATTTTAGTGATTTGTTTATTGCAGTTTAATTATATTGATGTCATGCGAGTATTTAGTGATAGTTGTGAGCGGTAGCACTTCCTTGCTGTGGGATATGCGTCGGTACGACCCACGGGTGTCCCGGTGTGTACCCTATGGTGAGGGGGCGCTACATTAGGCAACTTTGCAAGAAGATGGTTGAGAACAAGCCCAAGCTATTGGAAATTTTTCAGGTCCACCTCAGCGAAAATACGATCCGTATTCAAACACTTACAATCCGGGATGGCGAGATCATCCAAATTTCAGCTATGGATCTAGACCTTCAAATTTCCAAAAATTTCAAAATAGACCGGTGGCCCCACCTGAACAAAGTTTTTCAAACTCAGGTATGTCTCTTGAAGACATTGTGAAAACACTTGTAAATAATACAGTGCAATTTCAGCAGGAGACACGAACAAGCATCCAAAATCTGGAGAACCAAGTTAGTCAATTAGCAACTTCATTGAGCAAGCTAGAGTCTCAAGGAAAATTGCCATCTCAGACCGTAGTGAACCCAAAACAAAACGCTAGTGCAATTACCTTGAGAAGCGGAAAGGAGCTGGAAATTCCAGCTACAAAAAAACGTGGGCATAGCTTAGCACCAGAGGATGAAGTAGAGATAATGGAGCCATCGAATGGTATTGTACTTGAAAAACCAAAGATTTTGACAGTCCAACCCCCTTTTCCTCAAAGACTTGCTAAGTCTAAAAAGGAAACCGAAGAGAAGGAGTTCCTTGACACATTTCGGAGGGTGGAAATAAATATTCCCTTGCTGGATGCAATCAAGCAAATACCAAGGTATGCAAAATTTCTTAAAGAGCTGTGCACAAAAAAAAAAATAACCGAGTATGAGAAAATAAATATGGGGGAAAATGTAACACCCCACTCCCGCGTGACCCGAACCCGATATCGTTGGTGATATCCGAGTCCGTGCCCCACGAGAGTGGCGTACTACATCAGTTGATTAAAACTCAGTATACATTTTTTTTGAAACCATTGATTCCATGTTAGCGCGGCAAAAACAGTAAGTAACAAAATCCCATGTTCACAATAAACCATTTTCAGTTATTACAGTCATCTAATAACAATTTACAATCAGTCAATGTGTAAAACAATAACACCACAATGGGCTTAATCTAAATACAAAGCATTGTTATACATGATTGCGGAACACAATTTGGTAAGACACTAATGCAGACACGAACTGATCCCGACCTCTATCCTTCACTTGCCTACAGTAGACATACTCCCGCGTCGAACGGGGTACTCTTCAAGACCTGAAAAATAGGTGCAAATTTTGGGTGAGTTTTGCGAACTCAGTGAGAAACCATCATCGATGGTTCACTCAAATTATGCATTACGCAAATCATGCACAACGACGAACAAAGAATATTAAATTTAAAGATTATATAACAATTTACAGTAGTCTATAACAGTTTACGGTATCGGTAACAATTTACAATAGCACAGAACAGTTCACAGTATCACATCACAATTTACAGTAAATCATGGCATCACGCAGTTCAGTAATCGTCACACATTTTGGCAATTCAATCATCATGTATATAATGCATATGAGACTCTTTCCGCTTATTGATGTGTGCCCAAGTGCTCGATCGGTGTTGATGGGGGCGCGTCTGGATTTTCCCCTCGGGCTCGAGGCGGTCGATCTGATGTTCGAGCTCGAGGCTCTTTTCGATGATAATAGCACTTGGGTCACATGTCCATTATCGATCATGCATTTATGCATGCAATGCGATGTTCGATAATTTAGTGTATGGCTATAAAGCCCGAGATTGTGATTCTCGAGAACATCTGATAACTTTCATCGATCTGATAATCCAATCCAAAGATGCGAAACATGTCATTTGATCACGTACATTTCAGACATTTCAATAATCATGCAATTTCACGATCAATCAAGAGAAGTATACCATCCGATTATGTATATTTTGATAAACATATAGTTTCCCATTTGGCAAGTAAATTCACGTTGAGCATTTAAACAGTCAGGAATTTGAGAAACCAACTAGGTTACTCACCTGTACTTCCGATCCAAATCTGGAAGTCTCAGTGACGTCGGTGGTCCGACGCTCCCGGTGTGACTCTATAATAGTGACAGTATGTAAACATTATTAATTGTTCATTCAGAACTATTTCAGAATGTACATGTGACACTTAGAAGGTGCACAATGCATGTTCATGATATTCCCGGCCTTAATCCAAATTTTTTCCAACAATAAAATCCGTAGAAAAATTAGAAATTCAATGGCGCTGACGGCGCTCAATTTGGACCTCTATAGGTCCCCAATTAAATAAAACAGTAATTAAACAGACCTTTACCCGGACCCACGTCAATTTCCTGTCCGAAAATCCCGAATCTCTCAGAAAATAAAATTCAATGTTCTATGAATCCGATGCCTCAAGAATTAGGTCAATCGGACGTCGGACGGAAAAGTTATTGACAAAAGAATCACCAAATACCAAAAATCAAATAATAATAAAAATAATATACATATTGCACCTGCCCTCGCGAGGCTGACTCATCTTGCCTCGTCGCAAGGTTCTACCTCACTTCTTTCCCTTTTTCTCCTATTTCCCATTCAAATTTCCAACAACAATAATTCTTAGCACACAAATCGGAAAAATACAAACCATAGCTTGTTGGAAAGATCATGAAAGGCTCTACCATTCCCATGAAGACCATAAAAATCAAGTTCACCCCTAAGGGTGTCAAATATCCCATCAAAGCTACTGTCTGCTCAAAACCTCTCAAAACAGTGCAGTAGAGTTCCTAACCAGTGCAGTATTTTGCAAATTCAATAACTTCTCATTTCCTTAGTCAAAACTTACAGAATAAATATGCTCATCAAGATCACAATGTGATCTACAACTTCCATGAACAGTCTAAATTCAAATTCAATAGCTATCTAGGTTAAACAATTCAGTGAAGGCTACTGCCCCTGAAAGTACTCAAATTGGACAGTGGTTTTTCAAACAGTATAACTCCTTGTACAAATGTCGAAAAATTGCATACTTTACACCCATGAAAAGATAAAACACAGTACTACACTTCTCATGAAGGGCTCAGAATCAAATTCCATCACTAACCAATTCAAAACAGTCCTGCAAGTTACTGCCCTATTCAGCAGTCCATGACCTAACTTCAGTCCAACCTTTGCAAAATCATAAGTCCCAACTCTGGCCTCTAAAAATTACATTCCATATCTCATTTTCAAGATAATTTCTTCCTATGCAACTTTACAGAAGATCACTCACACCAATTCAGTCCACAAAAATGGCTAAAATTGCTTCCAAGCAGAATACTCACAAGTCAGACACTTAAGCTAGGTTTCATCAACATGCCCAAAACCAGTAAATAGAAAACAGTTCATATCTCTCAATATACATCTCGAAAAATATCAAGATCAGTGGCAATGGAAAGCTAACGGAATATTCTTACACTTTCATGAAGACCATTTTCCCTAATTCCATCTCAATTAATTTAGAAAAATCAGCAAAGTAATCAGGTCATATATGCGGGTACTGTTCACAGACCCTAAAAACAGAAACTTTCCATGCAAAAATTTACCATCTTAGAGCTACATTTGGACAATGCTTATTTCACACAAAAATGTAGCCAACATCCTAAAGTTTAATTGGGAGCAAACCTCACCTCATTTTCTCACCTACACAATTAGTTATGATCAAAACATTACAATAGGTCAAAGATTCATTTTCCAGCTTTCAACTTCAACCTAACTCCTATCACTTCTAATATCAATAACACATCAGTAAGCATCCATTTACACCTCTAATTCAACCCCAAAATCCTCACAACATATACTTATATAATAGAGCATAATTGGCAGCACTTACACAATGTACTTTCCTTAATTCCATTCATCTAGCCTTGCAAAACTCAATCCAAAACTAAGCCAAAAGCAATGGAAACCATATTCATTCACTCATCCATACATAAGCATACATTTAAAGCCATTGAAACCTACCACTTTCATGATCAATTAAATGCATAAATGATCTCCATGAATGATTTTAACTACCATAAGAATAAATACCAACATAAATTCTCACCTAACCAAGCTTTAAATCTTCAATTCTTCACTAATTCACCAATTTCCCTCACACCATACGATGATCACTATCACAAGGGAAAGGCTTAGGTTTGCATGTATGTGTATATAAAGGAGAGCAAGTAAGTAACAAATGAAAGCTTTGTTTAGGTGGGTGGAAAAACCAACAAAAAAGAGAGGGGGAGAGGAGCTACGGATGGAGTGGTTAGGCTTTCAAAATAAGCTTTGTTTTTATACAAGGCAAGAAGAACATACAAGAAGAAGAAGAGTCGTATAAGATGAAGAGAAGAAGACAAAGTTAATTAATAAGAGGGACACTTGGCATTTAAATGGTAAAAAAAAAAGACAAAATCAAGTTGATCCAATTAATAAAGAACATTAATCCCAAATTAATTTTTAATCATGGCTCTAATTAATCCCAAATTATCTATGCTATAATCCCCATGCCATTAGGCGTAACTTTTCAAGATCTGTAAAACTCACTCGATCCACAGATTGAAAAAATTTTCGGTCCGAGCAAATAACCCGAAAAATTTCAAAAAAATTCTCATAAATCTCTAAAAATATAAAACACTCAATGGCGCAATCCGAATAATTTTTCAAATACCAGAACCATATTAATCACGGTAAAACTACATTAGGCACAAAACCGGAATTATCATGAATGCATATCGGTAATTCCATCGTGCACAATTGATCTGTATCAACCCTATTATGCATGAACAGTCCTGAGTCATTCCAATCCATCTCATCCTATGCCAAATTTACTATTTTACCCTTCCTGTAGGGGGTGGGATGTTACAATTCCCCCCTCCTTATAAAAATTTCGTCCTCGAAATTCTCAATCAACAGTTTAGTATGACCGTAATCATATGTTCCTATATGTCCCATACACTTTTCCACTCAATAATTCATTTTCCGAAAGGTCACAGTCAGTTACTAATTTAGCTAACTCATTATCACTCAATACAGTAGACGGACTCAATAAGGCTATCAGTTGGCGATCTCATTTTCTTAGCTATCTCACTTGCCATTTTCAAAGTAGTCATTACCTTTAGTTCCAATGTTATGACTCAGTTCATTATTTCCGAACCTGTTCACTAATCATCACGTTTATCCATCCAATACATTTTTCTCACTCTACCATCCAATATCTTTTTCTCCCAGTAACATACAGACTAATTCGTATTCCATTGAGTACATCTTTTCAAGATGATACTTACCATAACCTCCTTTATCTCGTCAGGGACGATTCACATTCCTTTGGTACCAATACAATGACATTTAGCTCCATTTCACTATAACCGGTGACACTTTACCTAATGCAGTCATGCTCTATATCTCATTGACTCTCTGTTCAAATTCAATTCTCCTTAGACAATTCATTATTCTATAGTGTTCACGCCCTCTATTTGGATATCCATTTTACTCTGTTTCATTTGTCCGATCCCGATCTACTTTAACTAACCCATGCAGTTTTCCTGAGTCACTTTCTTTTATTTCACTCATCACAGTCTCAAATCCATTATGGTCTTTGACTCCCATTAGATACTGTGCAGTGTAGCAGTATATGCCTACAGTAAATCAGAACTCTATACACGATCATAATCAAGCCTTTTTCCTGTTGAACATTCAAACCTATAAGCACTTGAATCAATAATCACTTCATTCTATACCCACAGTTCTTCAATTTCACTTTTCGCATATGATTAATAGAATGTCTAGCTTCGACTGTTCACTTTCTTGTTCTATCACTTTTGTTGGGTACACATACTATGAATCATTTAGTATTGTTTTTCTGACTTCACTCGTATATTCAGACTCCTTATAGGACTCACCACTTGTCGGGCCCCGACCCGGAGACCGGACCCCAACTGTTGGATCCCGTTACCCAACCTGCATATAACTTCTATAGATGTTGGATCCGAGACCCAACTGTCCCGGGAGGTGGTCCCTGGTGGAGCTCATCCCCGAGACACTTGCCTTGCTAAGACCCTAACTTGACACACTCTATTTGACTCACTTTGGTGGTGAGCATACACTGAATAAGGCCTGGACCCTGACTGCTCTCGACAATCCCCAAAATAACACTCTTATCTAAGGATCTGCAGGACAAGTCGTCTTGTCTGATAAACAAGTCGACTTATCGAGACAAACAACTCGACTTATAACCAACAAGTCGACTTATCGAGACAAACAACTCGACTTAGCTAACTGACAAGTCGACTTATTATTCAAAAGCTTCACAAGTCGACTTATGGGTCCAATAACTCGACTTATATCTATACTGAACTCAAAACCTAACCCTCTACACTCTCTCCTGACTTATTCCAAACACCATAAACACTTCTAAACCTCTCAACTCATCCACTCCACTCTCAACATGCTATAATCTCACTTAAACTTACATCATTCATCTACTCACATGAATTCCAAAGCAATTTCATACAACTTTGGAAACTATGCTTAAACATGATAGTAAATGGCTTTGGGAGATCATGATAAATCATAATTCATGCATTTTATTTATATCAAAACAATGTTCTTACAATGCTTTAGTAGGCATTTCAAGCCTATTACAATTCAAATCAAAATACATCTGTTTTCTCAAATGCAACCTAAAGCATTCATTACAAAAACATGAAATACATGGGCAAAACACTAAGATCTTGAGTATGCCTCGAGCTCATTCTTCGAGATCCAGATCTTCACCGAGATGGGACGGAAGTGGGGGTGAGCTTTAAGCTCGTGGGTAACACGCTTATATTTATACTAATAAACTGAATCTATTCATTACTCATACTGCTTTGCAATATTCTCATTAACAAATCTTACAACTTGCATTTCACAAATTCATCAAGCTAACAACAAAATTTCATGATTCATGCATTCATCGTTCTTGCTAACATATGCTAACACATAATCACATAGCTGATGGTTTGAAAAGTCCACGGGTTTCGATGAGCTACACAAGTGTAGTCATATCTTCGAGAGTCCAAAAGGAACATCCTATGCCACGATCGGCCCGCCAGGCGAAGGCTTTATTGGTCTACGGCGCGTGACTCACTGGTGGACTTAACTAACCCACATAACAATCAATTTCATGCATAAAACTGGACTTTTCTTGTTCACTAGCTGAATTTCTAAAAATGGATTTTCATGCAATCCAAATAGCTGATTTTCTGGAAAATGCTTTTCATGCTTAGCTCAAATGTCAAATCTCACTAACATTCATGCTCATTCAATTTATGAATTTATCAAGCAACGTCATATATTATCAAGTTCTCATATAATGACATTCATACATCTATTATACTCAATCAAATCATCACAAAGAAATTTGAAAGAACATAATTTCTTTAATTAAGATAGTATTTATCACTTACTAGCATAAAGATAAAAGTGAAACCCACCTTATATCCTTGCTTAAGCTTGCCTAAGGAAGCTCCTCTTCTTGTTCTCCTCTTCTTTCTTGTCCTCCTTCATTCATGGCAAGAAAAGAACCTCACATCATTTAGGGTTTCTAAAATTGAAAACCTAATGAACCTTAATCATGAAATCAACCCTAGAATCACTAAACCCACTTCATTTCTAAGCTTTCCAAACCATAAAACCAACAAAAGCTTAACCTTGAAAACATAACTTACCTTGAATCTTTAGCTAACCAAGTGATTTCTTGGTTTAAAAAGAAGCTCTAGCCTTCCTCCACACTTTTAACTCTTGAACTTTCTTCAAAAACTTACCCAAACTCTTGGAAAATCACAAACTTTTCTCCTTTCTTCTTCTCTTCTCCACCACCGAAACTTCTCCTCTCTCCCTCTCTAATTTTCGTTTCTTCTCTTCTCTTCTACTAACCTACTTCTTTTCTTCTTCTTTTAACTCCTTACTCACTTAAGCCCATAAGACCTAAGCCCACTCCTTTCCCTTCCTTCCTCCTTCCTTCCTTATACTACTTTCATTTAACTTAAGCCCAAAGCCCAAGTTCACTTCATCCAAATCCCTTTCTTCCTACATCATTTTCTCTTTAACCTACTCAAGCCCATTTGTTCTTTTAAGGCCCAACTTATTCCTCTTTTCTTTTCCTACTTCATTCAAGCCCAACTAACACATTTAATACTTGCTATCTAACTCATTTAATCACATTTATTCACCACCTATCTCATTTATGTTACTACATGCTAATTAATGCCATATGTTATTTAATGCTACCATATTTAATTTATGCTAACTCAATTTCTTAATTAGTCTAATCATGCTTAATTAATTAATTAAATAAATAAATAAAAAAATCTCGGGGCTAATACCACTGTAACTCTTGCACTCTTAACCATTCTTACCTTTATTCAGTATCTCAATTTCCAGAAACACTTCACAATTACCCATAATCTACTTGACATTCTTTGCAAATCCTAATATCTGTAATTGATCTGTTCCTTGCAGCCTTATCTGTTCACTAGTCAGAAATGTCTGTTCATTTCAGAATTGTCGGTATAGTAATCATTATGCTCGTCTTTTTCCTCGAATTAACCCAGTGCATCCTTATAGGAATCTAAGGTCTCCACGGCTTTAAACAATTTCGATCATAGTACCAAAACCATTTATCAAAGTCAATTCAATTTATCTTATACCGTTTTAACATATTATCTCATTTCATCACACACTGCCCACTCTCCAAAGATAAGCTTATTACCAGTATCAAATTTCTCAATTATTCATAAGGTTCTCTTCTTCTTTTTTTTACTATTCACTGTTCAACACTTTCAAGCACATTGCGTCTATAATCATAGTCACCACCATTTGCTTACCTCGCATAATTCCCTATTAGGGTCTCCTTGACTTTACCATATGTCTTTTAACTTTTTCATTACGTCCACAATTAGTGTATCTGCAATCTCTTTAAGGAGGTGTCACTACATCACGTCATTGTCGACTTTCCTTAGACTTCTCGCCTCTACTCATTTCTCTTTTCAATTGATTTCTTGTCATTCACAAAGAACATATGCCAATACCTAGTCATCCGCACTTGGACTTCCATAAATTCCACTTCATTCAAGTATTTCACTTCTGATTCAAGGAGATCTATTCACTTTTCATTGCAATAGGATCACCTCAATAGGATCACCTCAAATTAACATTCCATTTATGTCGTTGGATACTTTACATTCTCGTACACATACAATACATATAACCTCAATCATATATTTCACTTGTTATGTCCAAATCTCCTCTTAAGATATGACTCAATTTCACTTTTGATTTCATCTGTACTTCTTTTCTTGCTACCGTCATTATACTGTTCACGAAAGTCTCGTCAGCCAATTAGTGTCCCTAATTAATTTTCAGTCATTCATCACTATACGCATTTATCTTAATCGTAACAATTTTATGGGAACATTCCTTGTACTAAAGTTCGGTGAGATGCGATACACTTTCTTTAACCCTTATACTTTACTATACACATTACCCGAAATCACTTCATCTTATCCGGAAACCAATTATTATCCTATACGATTCAGAATTCCACAAATTCATTTCCGTTTATGTCAATCCTCAAATAGAGGACTTATGCCATAATCATTTTTCATTTCCTCTCAAACAGGTACGCTCAGTCCTCTTATGTCTTACTGTAATCCATTATGAACTTTACACTTATAACCACTGTGCTCATTCACCGATCATCTCCACTATGATTTCCATCTATCTGTCACATACGTTTCATTAGTCACGATCGACGTATCTTGTCAATAGATATTCCTAACGGTAGATCGACTTAAATGCGACAACTCTTTTCTTATATCACTATCATTGTTTCATTTTCCACGATCATTGAACTATATGTCTCATCATTTTATTTCCATATCCGTCACGTGCAAGCTTGACCTTGTAAGGTCATAACAGCTTGACTTATACACTGTCATCTCCTTATTACTACGTATCTCTTTATTTTCCTCAAATAGTCTATGATAAGGTATTCACAGTCCCAATACACGACAAAATCGTTGATACAACTCCTTTGTATTCCATTCATTTCTATTTACCCATCCATTTACCATTATGTGTCCATATACATCTTTTCAACCAAATCCGAATTTCTCGATATACAATCGGAGAAATTGTCATCATCTTTTTCCTTACGATCTCATTATCTGATTTCTAAACTTTTAGCACAATATTCACATAACCATTTCAGTCTCACGCTTATGCGTTCAAGATCATTCCCGTTTGACGAGTTCATTTCAGTTTATCTGCACACTTTTATCTTCTACTTTTTCTTACTCCGCTAGGCACTAGGCATCTTGCTTTTTCAGTTCTTTCAGTTCTCGATAAACCGTTACAGTACACTATTGATCTTCTTACAATCTCGCTATCATCATCTATCTATGATATCTACTAATCTCTAACACCAATACAGTGAATCAATATCTACCTAATCGGACCATCAACACTTTACTCAGTTCCAATGTTTCCCCGTTCATCGTATCTACAGTCAGAACTTCATCATCCCGGACTTTTAATCTCACTTAGGCCTATAACCAGTATACTTCTCATATCTCTAGTGGACCTCTCCAAATTCTAGATATATTCATTTTTCTGTCACCATAATATTGCCATTTTAATCCGGCAATTCATTAATATTACTTCTTTCCTTAATCTGTCTAGGCCAACACAGTCATTCTAACCACAGTACAGTATCAATCTCCTTATCCATTTTTCCTTTTTCCTTTCCTAATTGCTTATACACTTTTAGGGGTTCACCCTCTAACACAGTCTCACTTTTTTTTCACTTAATCACTTGACACGTATGCACACATAGGATTTCTACCCGTACGACTCAAACTAGGGATCAGTTGCCACGGTCTGCAATGACACCACTCAAATGCATGCACCCTATGTCTCAGACTGTGCCCAGATACATTACGTACTATTGGGCTCTGATACCACCTAAATGTAACACCCCACTCCCGCATGACCCGAACCCGATATCGTTGGTGATATCCGAGTCCGTGCCCCACGAGAGTGGCGTACTACATCAGTTGATTAAAACTCAGTATACATTTTTTTTGAAACCATTGATTCCACGTTAGCGCGGCAAAAACAGTAAGTAACAAAATCCCATGTTCACAATAAACCATTTTCAGTTATTACAGTCATCTAATAACAATTTACAATCAGTCAATGTGTAAAACAATAACACCACAATGGGCTTAATCTAAATACAAAGCATTGTTATACATGATTGCGGAACACAATTTGGTAAGACACTAATGCAGACACGAACTGATCCCGACCTCTATCCTTCACTTGCCTAAAGTAGACATACTCCCGCGTCGAACGGGGTACTCTTCAAGACCTGAAAAATAGGTGCAAATTTTGGGTGAGTTTTGCGAACTCAGTGAGAAACCATCATCGATGGTTCACTCAAATTATGCATTACGCAAATTATGCACAAGACGCACAAGAATATTCAATTTAATAAGATTATATAACAATTTGATGAGTCTATAACAGTTTACGGTATCGGTAACAATTTACAATAGCACAGAACAGTTCACAGTATCACATCACAATTTACAGTAAATCATGGCATCACGCAGTTCAGTAATCGTCACACATTTTGGCAATTCAATCAGTCATGTATATAATGCATATGAGACTCTTTCCAGTTATTCAGTATTGTGCCCAAGTGCTCATCGGTGTTCGATGGGGACGCGCTGTGATTTCTCCCTCGGGCTCGAGGCCCGGTCAGTACAGTGTTCGAGCTCGAGGCTCTTTTCAGTGATAATAGCACTTGGGTCACATGTCCATTATCTGATCATGCATTTATGCATGCAATGCAGTGTTCAGTAATTCAGTGTATGGCTATAAAAGCCCAGTATTGTGATTCTCAGTAACATACAGTAACTCAGTCCAGTACAGTAATCCAATCCAGTACAGTAGAAACATGTCATTTGATCACGTACATTTCAGACATTTCAGTAATCATGCAATTTCACAGTCCAATACAGTAGAAGCATACCATCCGATTATGTATATTTTGATAAACATATAGTTTCCCATTTGGCAAGTAAATTCACGTTGAGCATTTAAACAGTCAGGAATTTGAGAAACTAACTAGGTTACTCACCTGTACTTTCGAGCCAAATCTGGAAGTCTCAGTGACGTCGGTGGTCCGACGCTCCCGGTGTGACTCTATAATAGTGTCAGTATGTAAACATTATTAATTGTTCATTCAGAACTATTTCAGAATGTACATGTGACACTTAGAAGGTGCACAATGCATGTTCATGATATTCCCGGCCTTAATCCAATTTTTTTCCAACAATAAAATCCGTAGAAAAATTAGAAATTCAATGGCGCTGACGGCGCTCAATTTGGACCTCTATAGGTCCCCAATTAAATAAAACAGTAATTAAACAGACCTTTACCCGGACCCACATCAATTTCCTGTCCGAAAATCCCGAATCTTTCAGAAAATAAAATTCAATGTTCTATGAATCCGATGCCTTAAGAATCAGGTCAATCGGACGTCGGACGGAAAAGTTATTGACAAAAGAATCACCAAATACCAAAAATCAAATAATAATAAAAATAATATACATATTGCACCTGCCCTCGCGAGGCCGACTCATCTTGCCTCGTCGCAAGGTTCTACCTCACTTCCTTCCCTTTTTCTCCTATTTCCCATTCAAATTTCCAACAACAATAATTCTTAGCACACAAATCGGAAAAATACAAACCATAGCTTGTTGGAAAGATCATGAAAGGCTCTACCATTCCCATGAAGACCATAAAAATCAAGTTCACCCCTAAGGGTGTCAAATATCCCATCAAAGCTACCGTGCTGCTCAAAACCTCTCAAACAGTGCAGAGAGTTCCTAACCAGTGCAGTATTTTGCAAATTCAATAACTTCTCATTTCCTTAGTCAAAACTTACAGAATAAATATGCTCATCAAGATCACAATGTGATCTACAACTTCCATGAACAGTCTAAATTCAAATTCAATAGCTATCTAGGTTAAACAATTCAGTGAAGGCTACTGCCCCTGAAAGTACTCAAATTGGACAGTGGTTTTTCAAACAGTATAACTCCTTGTACAAATGTCGAAAAATTGCATACTTTACACTCATGAAAAGATAAAACACAGTACTACACTTCTCATGAAGGGCTCAGAATCAAATTCCATCATTAACCAATTCAAAACAGTCCTGCAAGTTACTGCCCTGTTTAGCAGTCCATGACCTAACTTCAGTCCAACCTTTGCAAAATCATAAGTCCCAACTCTGACCTCTAAAAATTACATTCCATATCTCATTTTCAAGATAATTTCTTCCTATGCAACTTTACAGAAGATCACTCACACCAATTCAGTCCACAAAAATGGCTAAAATTGCTTCCAAGCAGAATACTCACAAGTCAGACACTTAAGCTAGGTTTCATCAACATGCCCAAAACCAGTCAATAGAAAACAGTTCATATCTCTCAATATAAATCTCGAAAAATATCAAGATCAGTGGCAATGGAAAGCTAACTGAATATTCTTACACTTTCATGAAGACCATTTTCCCTAATTCCATCTCAATTAATTTAGAAAAATCAGCAAAGTAATCAGGTCATATATGCGGGTACTGTTCACAGACCCTAAAAACAGAAACTTTCCATGCAAAAATTTACCATCTTAGAGCTACATTTGGACAATGCTTATTTCACACAAAAATGTAGCCAACATCCTAAAGTTTAATTGGGAACAAACTTCACCTCATTTTCTCACCTACACAATTAGTTATGATCAAAACCTTACAATAGGTCAAAGATTCATTTTCCAGCTTTCAACTTCAACCTAACTCCTATCACTTCTAATATCAATAACACATCACTAAGCATCCATTTACACCTCTAATTCAACCCCAAAATCCTCACAACATATACTTATATAATAGAGCATAATTGGCAGCACTTACACAATGTACTTTCCTTAATTCCATTCATCTAGCCTTGCAAAACTCAATCCAAAACTAAGCCAAAAGCAATGGAAACCATATTCATTCACTCATCCATACATAAGCATACATTTAAAGCCATTCAAACCTACCACTTTCATGATCAATTAAATGCATAAATGATCTCCATGAATGATTTTAACTACCATAAGAATAAATACCAACATAAATTCTCACCTAACCAAGCTTTAAATCTTCAATTCTTCACTAATTCACCAATTTCCCTCACACCCCTCACACCATACGATGATCACTATCACAAGGGAAAGGCTTAGGTTTGCATGTATGTGTATATAAAGGAGAGCAAGTAAGTAACAAATGAAAGCTTTGTTTAGGTGGGTGGAAAAACCAACAAAAAAGAGAGGGGGAGAGGAGCTACGGATGGAGTGGTTAGGCTTTCAAAATAAGCTTTGTTTTTATACAAGGCAAGAAGAACATACAAGAAGAAGAAGAGTCGTATAAGATGAAGAGAAGAAGACAAAGTTAATTAATAAGAGGGACACTTGGCATTTAAATGGTTAAAAAAAAAGACAAAATCAAGTTGATCCAATTAATAAAGAACATTAATCCCAAATTAATTTTTAATCATGGCTCTAATTAATCCCAAATTATCTATGCTATAATCCCCATGCCATTAGGCAGAACTTTTCAGTACAGAAAACTCACTCAGTCAGCCAGTTGAAAAAAATTTTCGGTCCGGGCAAATAACCCGAAAAATTCCAGAAAAATTCTCATAAATCCCTAAAAATATAAAACACTCAATGGCGAAATCCGAATAATTTTTCAAATGCCAGAACCATATTAATCACAGTAAAACTATATTAGGCACAAAAACCGGAAATTATCATGAATGCATATACAGTAATTCCACGTGCACAATTGATACTGTGTATCAACCCTATTATGCATGAACAGTCCTGAGTCATTCCAATCCATCTCATCCTATGCCAAATTTACTATTTTACCCTTCCTGTAGGGGGTGGGATGTTACAGAAAATGTTTCTGCAATTCTTCAAAGGAGTTTACCTAAAAAGTGCAAAGACAAAGGCATGTTTGCCATATCTTGCAAAATTGGGAATGTAGAAATAGAAAGGGCTATGTGTGATTTAGGAGCATCAATAAACGTAATGCCTTATTCTATTTACTCGTCCTTGAATGTTGGTCCTTTAAAAGAAACGGGGGTAGTTGTTATACTTGCTGATAGGTCGGTAGTTTACCCCAAAGGAGTGTTGGAAGATGTTTTAGTTCAGGTTCATAACTTAATTTTTCCAGCAGATTTCTATGTCTTAGACATGGAGGATGATAAATCCTCTTCTTCATCTGATATTTTGCTTGGAAGGCCTTTTCTCAGCACTGTTAGGGCAAAGATAGATGTTCATGATGGGACATTGACCATGGAATTTGATGGTGAGATGATTAATTTTAATGTTTATGATGCCATGAAATTTCCTGATGATGTTTCTTCTGTTTTTAGCATTGATGTTATTGAATCAATGATTGAAAAAACTTTTGATTTAAGTGATGATGATAAACTTAAGGTGGTGCTTTATAAACATTTATATCCAAGCAGCCTTGGAAAGCTTGAAGAAAAGTTTATGATAGAGGAAGAGTTGCGTGAAGTAGTACTTGCATTAGAAATGCAAGAACCAAAGGTGAGTAATGGCCCTTCTTTTAACTTACCTAAATCTCACTCTATTCTTCTACCTTCTATTATGCAGGCCCCGAAATTGGAGTTAAAGCCACTACCCCAGTATTTAAAGTATGTGTTTTTGGGTGAAATAGAAACCCTTCCAGTAATAATCTCCAACAAACTCACTACGGAGGAGGAAGAAAAGTTAGTTATGACTCTCAAAGATTATAAGAGTGCAATTGGATGGACTATCGCTGACATAAAAGGGATAAGTCCCTCCACATGTATGCATAAGATCTTGCTTGAAGAGGGCAGCAAGCCAAGTAAAGAAGCACAAAGGCATCTTAATCCACCTATGATGGAGGTAGTCAAGAAAGAAATAATGAAGCTTTTGGATGCTGGTGTTATTTATCCGATTTCGGATAGCAAGTGGGTAAGTTCAGTTCAGGTAGTACCTAAGAAAACGGGTATTACTGTAGTAGAGAACAATGATGGTGAGTTGGTGCCTACCCGAATTCAAAATGGGTGGCGGGTTTGTATTGATTACAGAAAGTTAAATACATTAACCAGAAAAGACTATTTTCCACTCCCATTTATTGACCAAATGCTTGAGAGATTAGCTGGTAGAACTCATTATTGTTGCCTTGATGGATATTCAAGTTTCTACCAGATTCCAGTCGCACCTGAAGACCAAGAGAAGACGACATTCGCCTGCCCATTTAGAACTTTCGCCTATCGACGGATGCCATTCGGACTCTGTAATGCCCCAGCAACATTACAAAGATGTATGGTAAGTATCTTTTCAGAGTACGTAGAGAATATCATAGAAGTTTTTAAGGACGACTTTACAGTCTATGGAAATTCTTTTGATGAGTGCTTGACAAATCTTACCAAGATTTTAGAAAGATGCTTAGCGTCTAATCTTGTCCTTAACTATGAAAAATGCCATTTTATGGTTGACCAAGGGCTTATTTTGGGGCATATTGTTTCTTCCAAGGGTATTAAGGTAGGTAAGGCAAAAATAGATGTCATTAAGTCTTTACCTTACCCCGCGAGTGTGCGGGAAGTCCGTTCTTTTATTGGACATGCAGGCTTCTACCGGCGCTTTATAAAGGATTTCTCAAAGATCACTCAACCCTTATGTAGACTGTTGCAAAAGGATGTCACTTTTGAGTTTGACGAGGCTTACCAGCAAGCATTTGACACATTAAAAGAGAAGCTGGTTTCAGCCCCAATTATTCAAGCTCCAAACTGGAATTTCCCATTTGAGATAATGTGCGACGCAAACAATTTCGCTATAGGAGCTGTGCTTGGACAAAGAATCAAGAAAGAACCTCATGTCATCTACTATGCCTCTAGAACACTTGATAGTGCTCAACGCAAATATTCGACAACGGAAAAAGAGTTTTTAGCTATAGTATTTGCCTTAGAAAAATTTCGTTCTTATTTGCTTGGCACTAAGGTTATTGTGTTTTCTGATCATGCAGCATTGCGGTACTTATTGAAGAAGAAAGAAGCTAAACCAAGATTGATAAGATGGATTTTGCTGTTGCAAGAGTTTGATATGGAAATTAGAGACAAAAAAAGGATCTGAGAATTTAGTGGCAGATCATCTTAGTCGAATACCATCACTGGAAGAAGCATTACCTTTGAATGATGCATTCCCCGATGAGTATCTCTTTTCTTTGCATGATAGCATTCCTTGGTTTGCTGATATTGTTAATTACTTAGTTAATGGATCATTACCTGATGATTTAACTAAGTATGAAAAAGATAAAATTAAAAGGGATGTGAAATAATATGCTTGGGATGACCCTTACTTATGGAAATACTGTTCAGATCAAATAATCAAGAAATGTGTTTCTAATGAAGAGGTTGAATCCATTCTTAAATTCTGTCATTCTTATGCTTGTGGAGGTCACTTTGGACCAAAGAGAACAAAACGTAAAGTTCTTGAATGTGGTCTTTATTGGCCAAATTTATTTCGTGATTCATACACTTTTTGTAAGTCTTGTGCTAATTGTCAAAGGACTGGAAATTTAGGACATAGAAACCAAATGCCTCTTCATCCAATTCTAATTTGTGAAATCTTTGATGTTTGGGGTATAGATTTCATGGGTCCTTTTCCTCCTTCTTTTGGTTATACTTACATATTACTTGCAGTGGATTATGTTTCCAAGTGGGTAGAAGCTAAAGCTACTCGAACTGATAATGCTAAAACTGTTTCAGATTTTGTGAAGTCTAACATTTTTGCTAGGTTTGGGACACCTAGAGCTATTATCAGAGTTCGAGGAACACATTTTTGTAACAAGACAATGGAGGCTCTCTTCAAGAAATATGGAGTCACTCATCGGACTTCTATAGCTTACCACCCCCAGACAAGTGGGCAAGCTGAGGTGTCGAATAGAGAAATTAAGTCCATTCTTGAGAAAACAGTCAGTCCTAGTCGTAAGGACTGGAGTTTACGTCTGGACGATGCCTTGTGGGCATACCGCACGGTCTATAAGACACCTATAGGGATGTCTCCTTATCGTATGGTATTTGGGAAACCATGCCATTTGCCTGTATAATTGGAGCATCGTGCTTATTGGGCTGTGAAAAAATGTAATATGGAGATGCAAGCTGTTGGTGAGCATCGGATGTTGCAATTATAGGAGCTAGAAGAGATTAGAAATGATGCATACGAAAGCTCTCGCCTTTACAAGGAGAAGACTAAAGCCTTTCATGACAATTTAATTTCAAGGAGAAAAAAATTTAATTGGCCAGAAAGTCTTACTTTATCATTCAAGATTGAAGTTGTTTCCTGGCAAATTAAGGTCACAATGGATTGGACCTTTTGTGGTTACTAATATTTTTCCTCATGGTGCAGTGGAAATTCAAAGCTTGGAAACCAGCAAGATCTTCAAGGTGAATGGGCACAGATTGAAACCATTTTATGAGGAATTTCGAGCTCTTGGGACAGAGGAAATCTCTTTGGAGGCCCCTATTGTTGAAGCCTAAGAATGGGGAATGTCCAGCCTAAGACATAAAACGACGACATTCTTGTTTATTGTTTTTATTTATATTTTCAGTTTTCTTTTCTTTTATTAGTTTTTATTTTTATTTTATTTTTATCTTTGTCTTTCGATCCTCTTCTCCAAATGATTTACCCTAATCGTGTGTTTTGTTTCAATTTTGAGCAAAGGTAGAAGTCTACCGAGGAAGAGCTTTAATGGTGGCCAACATTTTTAAGTCTATTGAATCTATTTTAACCATTTAACCACAATATATATGGTCATTTCATTTTGTACATGTGGTAAAATTCCCACCACACCTTGCTTTCACCAACCCACTAAACCCATCTTTACATTTCTGTTCATTGAAACCACCAACCCACCACAAACCATCTTTCCATTTCTGTTCACCCCACTATCTTTGCCACCATCTCCGATTGCCATGGATAGACAACGGCAACGACAGACCGGATCCGTCACTATTAGGGGTTCCTTTCCCTCTTCGATTCACGTCTCAACGTACCCAGCGCCGCCTTCAAGCCGTCTACAACAAACCCCGAAATTGTTCACCTCCCAGCACCGATTATCGTCTCTTTCCACCAGTGGCAGAGATATCACCGACAGTCCCCTTTCCTTCTTCATCAAGCGCACCCCTTCCACCAAAAGGACCATGGATCAACAAGCTAAGGTCGTTGCTTGCAAAGGAATCGAGCGAATTTGATCTGCATTCAGGGAAGTCTTCTTGCCATTTTTGTTATTCTCTGTTTTTCCTTGTTTTGATTTCATGCCATGAGTTCACATTGGGACAATGTGAAATTATGTGTGGGGGGAGGGGATTTTAGGGCTGAAATGATTTAGGGATTTGCTTTCTCTTGCTGGTTGGCTGTTAAATTTTCAATGGGTATTGCTTGGAAATGCTTTCTGTTATTGGTTGGCTGTTAAATTTTCAATGGGTATTGCCTGGAAATGCTTTCTGTTACTGGTTGCTGATGGTTTCTGTTGAATTCCACACACTTGAATTCCTGTTTAAATAATAGTTTCTGCATTTCTAACCTTTCGGATGGATTTCCTCATGTCCACTGTTGTTGTTGAGAATTGAGTTGCTTCAGTTAAGAGTCCAAGCCTTGCAATATTTTACTAGCTTTAACAGAATAGATTTTCTTTTGCTCACAATATTGAATGACCTTCTTTGAGAATGTAGCATCCCGTTATCGATGTGATGAGTATATCGGTAATTTGGATCGGGTCCGGATTGAGTACAGGCAAATGTTGGATTGCACATGCATTATAGCTTATAAATTCATGGTAAATAATTAGTGATTGCATAAACATATGTATGTACATACATGTATGACAATTTCCCGATTAAATTGTGTAAATATTGGAATTTGGTTATCATAGCACAGATCAGGTTTTGAATAGAGAATTGGAAGGAAATTGAATTTAGAGGATTGGAAATTGAAATTGGAGTGTAGGATTGGATGTTTCCTATTGTTGTGAATTTATAGGAATTTTTCTGGAATGTTTAGAGTATTGGGTCCGGACCGGAAATTTGGCTTAGTGACCGATTAATTAAATTATGGTTCTGAGATTGATTGACAATTGGTATGAAATAATTGGAGTTGTGAATTCGGGAATTATGGTTACAAACCATTGTGAAATTGGGAGAAAAATAGAATAAGAATTGGATGGTTAGATCCTGAGAATTTGACTTGTGGCAATGAAATTGCCAAACAAGCCCTAAGTTCTTTTATTTATAAGCCTTCATCCCTTTGATTTTGCCTCCACGATTGCTTGCTTCCGTTTGAAATAAAATCGATTTTCTTCTTCTCTTCTCCTTCGTGATCCATCTTTCTTGCTTGTTGTTTTCATCTTCTTCCTTTAAATTGCTCTGATCATCGTCTTCAACCTAGCTTAAGCTTTGGAATTGGAAGAAAATGTTATTTGGAGGAGAAGTGGAGATTATCGTGGGTGAGGATTGAACCGAAGGCTTGAATATTTGGTGATTTTTGAAAATCAAGTAAGTTATTGTTCCTTTATGCTCTAGATAGTTTAAGTTGATCATGGATTTGAGTATTCGATTGTTTATAAATTCTTGAGTTTCGGATAATAGGGTTTTAGGGAAAATTGTTGAGTTTGATTTGGGTATTTGATGACTAATGATTATTTGATGGATTTGAAGTTAGAAATGAATTGAGTGTAGTCCTTATAGTTGTTTGGGAGTGTTTTAGACTGAATTAAATGGTTGAGAATCTGAGAAATCTGAGAATTTTGGGTTTTGGACGGGAATCGGGTTCGCACGTCATGACAGTGATGAACACGCGCATGGCGAGCCACCCATTTCAGCCAGACGACGCGACGAGGATGGATTGTGGGCGAAAGGTGTTTTGTTCTGACGTCACGACGAGCAAACAACGCACGTCGCAGTGAGCAGGCGTGGATTTGCCGCAGGGAGAAATGAAGCGTGCGTCGCGGTGAAGGAAGAGGTCTCGCCGAGGCGAGCAAACCATCTTGTGCATGTAGGGACCTTATTTTCTGAAAATGAAATTTAAGTGTTTATGAGATGATTGTTACAAGTAATGAGTTGAGGTTTTGATTGCAAATGAATTGGTCCTTAGTGATTAATTGGAATTTAGAGTCTAAGAATTTTGAATTGATATGATGGAAATTCGGAATTGAATTCGATGATTATCGGAATCGAGTGGCAAACGAATAGTGATTGTGATTTTATTGGAGTGTGACTTGATAGAGTTGGAATCTAGTTAATTGAATTATGGTATTTTGGAATTGTTATGATTATGAGTGAAAGAGATCAAATTGGGAAATTCGGGAATAGAATCGGAAATGTCATAACATGTATAGTACGCAATCTGTTTGATACATGTGCGTAATGGATTATTGAAATTGTACAATTAGTAATGTTAGATTATTCGATTGTTTGATTATTTTAGAGGCACCGCTGGAGCAATTCCACGGATATGCTGGGACTTCCAGGCTGTAGCTCGGAAGTGCAGGTGAGTAACCTAGCTGGTTCCTCAACCTTTATGTGTTTAATCTTATATGTATTAATGCCATGTGGAGTTAAGGATGGACATATGTGTGATTGCTTTTGATTGATTTCGGACCAAGGGTGTTCGAAATAGTGAAAATGTGATATTGAAGTGCTAATGTGAGTAAATGTTTATGAATGCATTAGCGAATTGAATTGTAAATGCCTCAGTGAAAATGAATGGAAATTGCATATGATTGAAATGCCGGACCAAAGGTCCGAAGAAAGGAAAAATGGTATCGAAATGGAAAATGAGACATGTGCATTCATGCATAATGCCCTGATCAGATAATGATGGTTGGATCGAGTCGCCTTCGAGAGGATTAGTGCATACCCGGAGGGCTCTCCTATCCCTAATGTGGCGGCGAGTAGTGCATACCTGAGGGCTCTCCTACTTGCCTAAAATGCGATTCATTCTCGAACCAAGCCTTGTGCTCGAGGGGAGTTAGTGCATACCCTGAGGGCTCTCCTACTCCCTAGACGCGTCCGATTTCTGATAAGTGATAGGCGCTCGGTCACGACACCGTAAGAAATTGAAAGTGTCACATGCGCATTGCATATGTATATGATTGACTGTGAAAGATGAATTGCATGTGATATTTCTGGAAATGCTATTGTGTGATTATGTTTATATGATTTGTGAATGCATGAGTTGAGTGAACCATCGATGATGGTTTCTCTCTAAGTTCGCAAACTCATCCAACATTGCAATTATTTTTCAGAAAATGAAGAGTACCCCGTTAGACAAACGGGAGTATGACTACCGCTAGCAAGGCTGAGTAAAGGGTCAGGATCAGTTCACGTCTGCATTTGTGTCGTTTTGTTTAGTGTAAATTTGTATTTCTGCAAGTTCCGCAGATTAGAGATTTTATTTAGGTGGCCCCTATTAGTCATTGTGTAATTGTATTGTATTATTGAAATGTTCGGAAATGGCATTGGGCCCAGTTGGGTCATGCATTTCTGTTTATGAACGATTGAGCACTAATGAGTGCCTTTCAATGACAAAGAAATTGTGTTTGATTGAAAATATTGTTGTAATAAAACGGGCCCAAAATATTTATTATTTTCTGCGCACTCAACCGTTTTCAAAAAGAAAAATGTCATAACGAGATTTAAAGTGTAGTTGACTGTTCTAGCATACCACCCTCGCGGGTCACGGGCTCGGATATCACCCTCGATGTTGGATTCAGGTCTCGTGGGAGTGGGGTGTTACAGAGAATCTCTTGGATGCAAGTGAAATGAGCCTGTTTAATCGATTTTAAGTAATTAGTTATATGCTAAAATGGTCAAGTCATGACTGGAACACTTACCACGAATCTGCCATTGTTGGGCCCTGATTCACATTTAGCATGTTTTATGTATTTTTGAGGATTAGTTTACTAATTTCCTTTTAGTTATAATAATTTGGGATTTTTAGTACTCAGTTTATAGAAATTAAATAAAGGGATTAGTTAAGATTAAAATTTTGATAAGTTATTAGAGTTTAGAGGAATAAGTTGGTGTAAGGGCTTTTAAGGTAGGTCATTAAAGTTTTTAAGGCTTAAGGCTTAAAAAAAAATGGGCCTTGTAGTCTTAATATGCTAGTAAATGAAGAAGAAAGGAAGCTATTAGGCTAGGGTCCATGTAAGTTACAATTAAAGGAGAAAAGAATGAAGTAAAAGAATTGATTTATATGGGAAACAAGTGACATAGCCGGATGGAGAAGGAAGAGTCACAAAATTGCAAGGAACATTAGTGACTTATATGAAACTACGTAGTTTTGATAAAAGGGGCTTAGGTTATAAGTAAAAAAAATCAAGTTCCTTTAGTCTTTTAAGTTAGAAAGCTACGAAATTTTCAAAGAGAAGAGAGGGAGAGTGACTTTCGGCCAAAGGAAGGAGGAGGAGAAGAAGAAGAAAAAGAAGAAGAAGAAGAAGAAGAAGAAGAAGAACAAGAAGAAGAAGAAGAAGAAGAAGAGAAGTAAGAGCTTTGGTTTATTTTGCTTTAGAAAAGGGAATTAGAGTGATCTTTAAGAAGAAAGAGGAAGAGGAAGAGTTTAATCTTTCCTTGGAAGCAAAAAGAGAATTTCGTGGGTCACCTCCTAAGGTAAGAGAAATTCGAAATTCTTGAGTATTTTAGGTAGGTTTTGGCTTAAATAGCTTAGTTAAGTTATGGGTAAAGTTAGATAGGTGTTAATTTATGTTTTCTCTTCCTAAGGATTATGAATTTTGCTATCTCTTATGCTTATGGGATTATTATGTTTAATGAAGGTTTAGAGAGGCCATTGGAAGTTGAGGAGAGGCAAATTAATCAATCCTAGAGCTAAAGGAATTAAGGTGGATGATTCCTTAATAATTGAGTTAATAGGCAATTTAACGTTTTTATAATAAATGCAAACTAATGCTTTCCAATGATTTAAGAAGTTTGTATTAATTATTCTTTGTGAGAATTTAAACTTGTATGTCATGTTGGTTGAATGTAAATTTATGTTGGAAATGTTGGCAAAATGATTTGATAAGTGAAAAAGATGGATTTTGCGATTTTGGAAAATTGATGTTTTCAAATGACTTAGAATGTTAATATGAATTACTCTTTGTTATGTGTTTAACTGGTATGTGAAATTCTCGCTTGTGAATTCATGTTAAAATGATGTGAATCTGGTTGTTATGTGAAAAGACGAGAAATTGTGACTTCGGAAAAAACTTTGCCATTTTGGCCCGATTATATGAAAGTAAATTGGTAAAGGCCGCCACGGCTAATAATTTCAATTGTGTGAATTATGTGCTTTCTTTGGGTTTGTGGTGGTCCCATCCGAGTCAGTGCACTGCTCACCCATAAGCTTCTCCCCCGCCCGCTAGTGTCGGTGGAGTTCTCTCAGGACTCCTTATTCGTCACGGCTACATGACGCTTCATGAAATGTGTAGTACGTTCTGTTTCGGATCCACCCGAACCACTTTGTTTGTTCTTTTATGAAATTTTTGGTTGTTTTGTGATGTGTTAAGTTGATAAATTGTTTGATGGGATAAACTTTGTGAAAATATTTGAAAAGTAAGAATGCTTTTATTAATGTGACATTGTTTTGAAAATGAAGGAAAGAATGATGGTTTTTGCTTATTCCTTGATTATTAAGTTTTTACCCACTGAGCCGTCGAGCTCACACCCCATTTCCCCTCCACAGGTGTCAAGCGAGAAACCGAGTCACGCGATCGAGATTGGGACAATACTCGATGCCTTTTGCTTTGAAGTCATGTTTAAAGCATTAGCTAACATCTTGGATAATTGTTATTCTTTGTATGTTCACTTTTGTCGTTTTGGATGTATTAGGGCTAGAATGCCCTTGAGACTTTGTATTGACTTGTTTCCAAGTAAATGTAAGAGTTTTGAATATTGAAATGTATTTTATGTAATGTTTTCTCAAATGTAGCATGAAATGGGTACATTGGACAAAAGAAAGAGTTAAGTTAGATTAATTGATGTTTTGGAAACAATTAGAATTCTAAGAGTGTGATTGCTGCCATTTGAGGATATATATATTTAGATTGGTTTGAGTTGTGGAAAATTGGAAAGTGAGTTTTTATGCAGGTTGTTGAGTGGGATTTAAGATTTTAGCTAGAGCATTTTTAGGGGAAGTGCTGTCCAATTTTTCCTAAATTGGACAGCAACTTGTTTTGGGTTTTAGAGTATCTTAGAGTAAGATTTTCAGTGAGATGCCATCTTGAAGATTGTAGTGCATGATTAGATCTTTCCAATGACATAAAGTTTGTCACATTCGGATTTAAGATGAAAAAGTTATGAGAGTTGAAAGATTTCAGCTGCTGTTGATGAGGGCTAAAATTTTGCAGCACCTTTAGAAGGCTTTTTCACCCTCTTAGAGGCTGATCTGGTTTTTGATTTCTTCATGAAAAATGTAGATTATTCTTCTATCTTTAAAATGAGGTATGATTTGCAATTATTGGAGTTAGAAAAAAAAATGAGGTGTGGAATGTTGACAGTTACTGTTGATTTGGTCAATTTACTGTTTCATTGGTATTTTTAAAGGCAGAAACTTTGAGGGTGTTTTTACCTCTTTAAATGACTAAACTAACTTTTGCACTCTTTGTGAAAGTTGTAAATTATCTCTTTTTCTTTCCAATGAGGTCAAATGTGTCATTTTTCGACCTGTGTGTTAAAAGATATGAATTTTCAAACTTTTGACATTGTGTAGGAAAATTTAGTTTTTGGCTGAAACTTTAAAGCAAATTTTGACCCTCTTAATGGCTAAAGTAATTTTTAAAACCTTCTACGAAGTTGTAGAGCTTTCTTTTACCTTTTTATTGATACCAAATTTATGAATTTTGGACTTCGGGAGCAAAAGTTATGATGTTTGTAAACTCTGAAATTTTCCTTCAACTCCAGACTTCATCCTTAGACGTGGCCACGTCTAGTCTCTAAATCTCTTAGACGTGCCCACGCCTAATCTCTGAATGTCCTCTCACTCTTCTGCTTGTAACTTTTTCGTTTGGCCTCGGATTCACTCGGTTTTCGAAGCATTGGGTTTCTAAAAAAAAAAAATTATACCCCTTTTTGGTAAAATAAGAGTTTCGGGTTTTAGTCGGAAATTACGGATAAGATTAAAGCGAGTCAATTATGTGACGGTTTTGGATATAAATCCGTTTTTGGGCGAATTGGTGATCTATAGAGATCCGATTGAGGTGATTTCTGATTCTATTTAACCTAGAGATATGAAATTTCATGTTAGCTTAAGAATCGGATTTATTTGTGGGCCCTAAGAAGATCAATTTTTATTGGAGGAAAATTAGGATAAAATTACCAAGATTTGTTTGGATGACATTAAAATTAAGTTCGATTTGAGGTTTCTTTCGTGGTGAGGAATTCCTCCATCGTGAGATGCGCGTCCAGATGTCACCTAGGACGTCGGACAAGCGACTCACGGGGGAGGGGTTCCAACAGTTATGGTATCAGAGCGCCGGAATTGAGATCTTACATGGGCGCATGTGTTTAAGTTACTCAAATAAGCAATTGTTAAGAGTTTAGGCTGATCGAATTAGTGAGAAAAACGGTAATCTTTCATTGGATAAATGGAAATGCGAAACAACATATGGGTAATATGACAGAAAATGATTCAATGAAATTGAAGTGGGCGGGGGGATGCCGTGTATGGCGATATGGTGATATATCCCCGAATGTGATATGGATGTAAATGTATGAACATGGCTTTTCAAGTGGAAACATTGAGCTTAAAGTGAACAAGTGGAATGTAATGAAAACAAAGATTCTTATGGTCTTAAGAATATGAAATCGTAACCTATGTGGGTGCAAGTGGGTACAGTTGATAATTTGAGTAATGAGCTTTTAACTTTTCTTTTTCCAAGTCAAGAAATAAAAGTTTGTTTTTGAATCAAGAGAATGAAATGTTTTCACTTACTTCATAAATGTTGTTTTGATTGCTTGTTATTGATTTGAGAAATTTGCTACATGTTTGATATGTACATTGTGTGATGATTTTACATCTATAAATTTGAATAAATGGTGTATATATATATGTAGATGTAATGTGAAGGGTAATGGGAAGATAATATGAATGATGATGATATTTGTACAAGGCCACAAAGGTTAAATTGTTGTCATTGTGAGTATCGTGAGTATCTATATGATGACCCATCATCATATACAAGTGAGAATATTAAGCACGTAGGTTAGATATATATGTGGAGATGATAAAGGAAGAAACTTATGATTTATTGGGTATTTGTTAGTCATAGCTCCCATAGTCTAAAGTTTGTGGGGGGAAACTACAGTAACATATGAGGGTGCTCAAAATGATCATGTGGGAATAGACTGAGATTTGTTAAAAAAATGTCACAATAAGAAATAAATTGATCGAGAAGAATATTATCTGGGATTAATGGAGACCAAAGTATCAAGCATGAAAAATATGAATTAGTAAGTGGACAGAATAGGATGAATTTGATGACGCCACCCAAGCATATGCAGCACTAAGTATGTTCATTACTCCTTTGGGTTTTGGGTAATTTGAACATTATGACCTTGCGGGGAAGATAGGAATTGTTCTTCCCGCGGTATTAAGAATAACTGATAATAGGAGATTGATCAGGATTGCATGAATCGTATAGATAATGGTAGTAAGAAACCCTCTTTTGGAGAAAAATTTTGTTAAGTTAGAATGAGTAGATCAGGTAGTTTATATTAAAGATGATCAATGGAAGAACTGATCATGAAGAAATATGTAATGATTTGAAAGTGAGGACACTCCCTAACAAAGCATCAAGCAGGGAGGTGAAATATGTTACCGAAAAAGGTATGCACGTTTGTTTGATGTAAAGAGTCATATGAGTAGATTTTGACTTTATAGAGACACGACTTTGTTAGTATGAGGAATATGTACGTTCAAGTTATATTATGTGAAAGTATGTTCGAGAGATGTAAATCCGACTTGATGAAGGTATTCAAATCACGAATTTAAGTTTGCAAATAAATGACAATGAATGGAGAAATTGGTATGAATGACAAAACATAAGAATGAGTCCAAGCGAGATCTGAGGAAAGTTAAGGAATGGAGAAAATCATCCGCGAAGGGAAGTCAATTAGGAAATTGAAAGGAAAGTGAGACAATGCACCTCATTAAGGAATCAGTTATTTAAGAAATCACGAGAGCTAATCAGGAGGCACATGAAATGTGTTAATAAATGCTTGAGTTAAAAACAAAATAGCACTATGGTATTGGAGACTAAAAAGATTCAAGATTTGATGGTGTAATAAAGATAGTCGAATAATTGAGAAAAATAGTTTGAATACATGGAGAAAATGTGTAAAGTGTATGAGTAACGTAAGTAAAGAGAATTTTGAAGGAACTATGCTGAGGTAAGTTATATCATATAGATTTGGAAATTTTATAGTATGTACTGATGTTGTATAAGACATTTGGCTGAAATCCAACGTAACGTAACAAAGTGATTTTATATGTATGAAGACAACTGAAGATTTATGAGTTGATTCTTTGCTACATGATTGAGAACTGCTACATGAATGATTATTTTGAAAGGTCGAAGATAGTACCTGTGTAGGAATATTTTTATTATACATATGCAAGTACAGATCGTAAAAGTTTGAGACAATCAATGAATTGGGAGAAGTAATTATAAGACGCAGAAGATTGATATAAACACCGAAAGGCTATGATTGTTCTAGCGAGAAAGTCCAAGTGAAGTTATCAGATACCTTAAGTAGAAATTTGATTTTGAGATTTTCAGAACTAATACAAAAGAAAGCATTGAATAGAGGGTTTGGTTTACCTCAAATTAAGGATAAAGAGATAGTGAGATTTAAAACAGATCTGAGTTTCAAGTTTGAATGAGAAGAAGGATATAGGGTGAGTGAAACAAGAAGTATGGAAAAATCAATAACGATGTTTGAGTTGAAAAATTTGAATATGAGATTGAGGTAATAGATAGAATTATTCGAAGGATTATGATTATATAAGTAAGTACTATATTGGTAAAGCTAATGTTATGATTGGATGCATTGAATAGAGAATTTAATAGCAGTGTCTCATAAATTTGGATATTGAGGTTATCAAATCTAGTGCAGTAAAGAGTGTAGAATGTGGAATTGAATTTTGGGCAAAATAATTAGTTACTGAAAGTTTAGATCAGTTCATATAAACCAAGACCAAATTGAAGATTCAGAACTTGTGAATCCTACTAAGAAATTGGAAATGAGTATGAATTTTAAGTTCGTGTAGGAAAAATGATACTAGGTGATCGAGATAAGAAGTATGCGTACTGGCAAAGATGATTAAGCAAAGAAACTGTGCGAAAAGTGCAAATAGTGATTTAAGCTATACAGCCAAGAAGAAATATGTCAAGTGACTGAAAGTTTGTATTGTCGACGGTTTTAACTATCGGAGATATGCGTAAAGTTTATAGTTTAGAGTTTGTAGGAAAATGAGATCAATGTATAGTTCTATTTGATCTTAAGCATTACAATCGTTGTCATAGTGTTTTCAATAGAATACTGTATGAGGAGTTAGGTGATAGAAAGAGTCATCGTTTTTGTATTATGATAAATGATTGAAAGTCAGATCGATTGGAGAGGTAAGTGAAGTCAATCAGTATAAGATATGAAATACGGGAGATTGACATAAGAGTTACATGAACTGAGACTAAAGTGATGTGAATCAGTAAGTGAAAGCTAAATTGTCTATTACCTTGCTAAGGTGTGCTCACGATAGGCAAAAGAATTTTCTAAGCCGCTATGAATGGGGTTGTATGGAATTACTTTGAGTTAGTGCTACTGACAAAAGATGACTTGGATTCAAAATGTGATATACGTGGGTATGTTAAGGAAATATTGAAGTGATAAGATTAGGGTGTTATCGTCACAGAAAGTGGAAATTGTGAGTGATCTGAAGCATAAGGAGAAACTAGTTAAGAAAGTGAATGACCAACCCCAAATTGAAGGACCGAGTGAGTCTACTGAATACTATTCTTTGAAAGAAAGAAAGTTTTCGAGTGAAGAAGTTAAATGAGAAACGGAAGAGCATCCTGCACTCCAAATAAATCCGATAAGAATTTCGAGGACGAAATTCTTTTAAGGGGGGAGAAATGTTGGGCCCCGATTCACATTTAGCATGTTTTATGCATTTTTGAGTATTAGTTTACTAATTTCCTTTTAGTTATAATAATTTGGGATTTTTAGTACTCAGTTTATAGAAATTAAATAAAGGGATTAGTTAAGATTAAAATATTGATAAGTTATTAGAGTTTAGAGGAATAAGTTGGTGTAAGGGCTTTTAAGGTAGGTCATTAAAGTTTTTAAGGCTTAAGGCTTAAAAAAAATGGGCCTTGTAGTCTTAATATGCTAGTAAATGAAGAAGAAAGGAAGCTATTGGGCAAGGGTCCATGTAAGTTGCAATTAAAGGAGAAAATAATGAAGTAAAAGAATTGATTTATATGGGAAACAAGTGATATATCCGTATGGAGAAGGAAGAGTCACGAAATTGCAAGGAACATTAGTGACTTATATGAAACTACGTAGTTTTGATAAAAGGGGCTTAGGTTATAAGTTAAAAAAAATCAAGTTCCTTTAGTCTTTTAAGTTAGAAAGCTACGAAATTTTCAAAGAGAAGAGAGGGAGAGTGACATTCGGCCAAAGGAAGGATAAGAAGAAGAAGAAGAAGAAGAAGAAGAAGAAGAAGAAGAGAAGTAAGAGCTTTGGTTTATTTTGCTTTAGAAAAGGGAATTAGAGTGATCTTTAAGAAGAAAGAGGAAGAGGAAGAGTTTAATCTTTCCTTGGAAACAAAAAGAGAATTTCGTGGGTCACCTCCTTAGGTAAGAAAAATTCGAAATTCTTGAGTATTTTAGGTAGGTTTTGGCTTAAATAGCTTAGTTAAGTTATGGGTAAAGTTAGATAGGTGTTAATTCATGTTTTCTCTTCCTAAGGATTATGAATTTTGCTATCTCTTATGCTTATGGGATTATTATGCTTAATGAAGGTTTAGAGAGGCCATTGGAAGTTGAGAAGAGGCAAATTAATCAATCCTAGAGCTAAAGGAATTAAGGTGGGTGATTCCTTAATAATTGAGTTAATAGGCAATTTAACGTTTTTATAATAAATGCAAACTAATGCTTTCCAATGATTTAAGAAGTTTGTATTAATTATTCTTTGTGAGGATTTAAACTTGTATGTGATGTTGCTTGAATGTAAATTTATGTTGGAAATGTTAGCGAAATGATTTGATAAGTGAAAAAGATGGATTTTGCGATTTTGGCAAATTGATGTTTTCAAATGACTTAGAATGTTAATATGAATTACTCTTTGTTATGTGTTTAACTGGTATGTGAAATTCTCTTCTTGTGAATTCATGTTAAAATGATGTGAATAATGGTTGTTATGTGAAAAAGACGAGAAATTGTGACTTCGGAAAAAGTTTTGCCATTTTGGCCCAGTTATGCGAAAGTAAATTGGTAAAGGCCAGTTACGGCTAATAATTTCGAAATGTGTGAATTATGTGCTTTCTTTGGGTTTGTGGTGGTCCCATCTGAGTCAGGTGCACCTGTCTACCCATAGGCTTCTCCCGCTTGCCCGCTAGTGGCCGTGGAGTTCCTCTCAAGGACTCTTATTCATTACTATTACACATGACCGCTCGCAGAAAAATGTAGTACGCTCGCTTCGGATCCACCCGAACCACTTTGTTTGTGCTTTTATGAAATGTTTGGTTGTTTTGTGATGTGTTAAGTTGGTAAATTGTTTGATGGGATAAACTTTGTGAAAAGATTTGAAAAGTAAGAATGCTTTTATTAATGTGACATTGTTTTGAAAATGAAGGAAAGAATGATGGTTTTTGCTTATTCCTTAATTATTAAGTTTTTACCCACTGAACCGTCGAGCTCACACCCCATTTCCCCTCCACAGGTGTCAAGCGAGAAACAGAGTCACCGCATCGGGATTGGGACAATACTCCGATGCCTTTTTCTTTTGACGTCATGTTTAAAGCATTAGCTAACATCTTGGATAATTGTTATTCTTTGTACGTTCACTTTTGTCGTTTTGGATGTATTAGGGCTAGAATGCCCTTGAGACTTTGTATTGACTTGTTTCCATGTAAATGTAAGAGTTTTGAATATTGAAATGTATTTTATGTAATGTTTTCTCAAATGTAGCATGAAATGGGTACATTGGACAAAAGAAAGAGTTAAGTTAGATTAATTGATGTTTTGGAAACAATTAGAATTCTAAGAGTGTGGTTGCTTCCATTTGAGGATATATATATTTAGATTGTTTTGAGTTGTGGAAGATTGGAAAGTGAGTTTTTATGCAGGTTGTTGAGTGGGATTTAAGATTTTGGCTAGAGCATTTTTAGGGGAAGTGCTGTCCAATTTTTCCCAAATTCGACAGCAACTTGTTTTGGGTTTTAGAGTATCTTATAGTAAGATTTTCAGTGAGATGCCTTCTTGAATATTGTAGTGCATGATTAGATCTTTTCAATGACATAAAGTTTGTCACATTCGGATTTAAGATGAAAAAGTTATGAGAGCTGAAAGATTTCAACTGCTGTTGATGAGGGCTGAAATTTTGCAGCACCTTTAGAAGGCTTTTTCACCCTCTTAGAGGCTGATCTGGTTTTTTATTTCTTCATGAAAAATGTAGATTATTCTTCTATCTTTAAAATGAGGTATGATTTGCAATTATTGGAGTTAGAAAAAAAATTACGAGGTGTGGAATGTTGACAGTTACTGTTCATTTGGTCAATTTACTGTTTCATTGGTATTTTTATAGGAAGAAACTTTGAGGGTGTTTTTACCTCTTTAAATGACTAAACTGACTTTTGCACTCTTCATGAAAGTTGTAAATTATCTCTTTATCTTTCCAATGAGGTAAAATGTGTCATTTTTCAACCTGTGTGTTAAAAGATATGAATTTTCAAACTTTTGACATTGTGTAGGAAAATTTAGTTTTTGGCTGAAACTTTAAAGCAAAATTTGACCCTCTTAATGGCTAAAGTAATTTTTAAATCCTTCTAGGAAGTTGTAGAGCTTCCTTTTACCTTTTTATTGATACCAAATTTATGAATTTTGGACTTCGGGAGCAAAAGTTCTGATGTTTGTAAACTCTGAAATTTTCTTACAAATCCAGGCTTCATCCTTAGACGTGGCCACGTCTAGTCTCTAAATCTCTTAGACGTGCCCACGCCTAATCTCTGAATGTCCTCTCACTCTTCTGCTTGTAACTTTTTCGTTTGGCCTCGGATTCACTCAGTTTTCGAAGCATTGGGTTTCTAAATAAAAAAATTTATACCCCTTTTTGGTAAAATAAGAGTTTCGGGTTTTAGTCGGAAATTACGGATAAGATTAAAGCGAGTCAATTATGTGACGGTTTTGGATATAAATCCGTTTTTGGGCGAATTGGTGATCTATAGAGATCCGATTGAGGCGATTTTTGATTCTATTTAACCTAGAGATATGAAATTTCATGTTAGCTTAAGAATCGGATTTATTTGTGGGCCCTAAGAAGATCAATTTTTATTGGAGGAAAATTAGGATAAAATTACCAAGATTTGTTTGGATGACATTAAAATTAAGTTCGATTTGAGGTTTCTTTCGTGGTGAGGAATTCCTCTCTCGTGAGATGCGCGTCCAGATGTCACCTAGGACGTCGGACAAGCGACTCACCAATGCTTTTGTCAAGTTACTTAAAGTAACCAAAAAATAAGAGAGCACAAATCCAATCAAATTCTTACTCCGCTTTCCTTTAATGGATAAAGAGTAGAGCTAGTCGCCATCTGAGCTTGTGACTCCGAGTAGCTGGATGTGGGTATCACAAATATCCGCCCTCGCGCCGAAAGGATGATGACATCTCAGACAAGCCTAAAAGGTGCTAAAAAATGTACTGAAATTAAAAAAAAACAAAACAAAAAGATTATTTTGTGAATCAAAGCTGAATTTGGTAATCTTTGGTACTTGGCAATTTCATTTTTTTCATCTATGCTTGCTTGAGCGTGATTGCTCTTGGTAGGTTTTTGGTAATTGTTCTGTTATGAATTGAGTTAATTATACTGGGTTTAAAACTGTGTGTTCTGAACTAGTGTAAGGCTCTTTTATTTGTGTTTGAGAGGTATTTCAAAGACCGTCATTCCTTGTTATGAAATTTGGAAGATAAGTTTTGTTTCACTAGTTCCATATTGCTTGTATATCGGATTTCTTCTTTGAATGACTTTGTTCTATTTAATTGAATGGAATCTTTTGAAAAGTTGGAATGTTTTGATTTTGAGATCTTGCTTGAGGACAATCAAGTAATAAGTGTGGGGGAATTTGATAAGTTGATATTTTGATTTTATATTTGGTGGAAATTACGTTTTTAATGCAAGATATTTCGATGAATTTGATGGATTTATTTCCTCTCTGTTATTTTGGACAGTAAGGAAGGTTTGCTGATTTGTCGGATTATTTGGGCTTATCCGGAATATTTCAAATGGAGTTCAAAATCATAGGCGGTTCTATCTTTATGGAAGAAAAAGAAAACAACCATCTGTTTTGAAAGTGGATAGAGGTGACTAGCGAGAATCAGGGGGAGGAGTTGAAGATTAGCTCCTTATCATTTATTGGGTTGAAGATTTTGTGCTGATTTTGAAGAAGGGACGTTCTACTCTTTAAAAAGGGAAGAGGGCTGTTAGTTTTGGTGATCCATGGAGAACATATTTTCATTTTCTTTAGTTCAAAAACCAGCCATGATTGGCTAACTTTTTTATTTTCCAGCTTAAGGTCTAGTTGAAGTGCTAGTTCTACGGAAGTGTTGTGAGATCTAAACATTCTTCTCCTTACTCATTTCAATTCTTCAATATTTATTTGTTTCCTGCACTTATTGGGTTATGGTGGATGATTATTTTCTGTTTGATTAAATAGTTTGATCAATTGTTTAGTTGATTCGGATAATAAATTGCTAGTTAATGAGATCGAATACGTAATTGTTTGGTTGAGTTAACAATTGTAGCAAATAATATAACTTGATAAGAATCATATTTTCAGGTTATATTAAGGAAACAAATAATCTAATTTGAATAAACTACGCGTGTGGTTTATTGGTTAGGATCGGGTCTTTCTCATTCTTAGTGCTATCAATAAATTGAATCTTATACGCGAGTTAAGATTATTTGTTGGTAAGAGATTAATCAAAGCTCGTTGTCTTGTTTAATCTAATTGACGGAAAGATTAAGTTGTTAGAAGTGTTTTCAACAACTATAACTGGTCTATTGATTTAATTGATGAGTTTATTTTAGCATCCATGATCGACACCATTGAACTAGCATGGAGATGACCTTTGGCTGGAATGAATTCCTAAATCGATTTTCTCTATTCTTATTGCTATAATCGTTCAGTTTCTCCAATTAAAACCCCCCATTTTTAGTTTTCTTTACTAAATTCTTCTAGTTTTCAAAAAAATATTATTAATCTCTAGTCTCTGTGGATTTGACCTTACTTGCCATTTTCTACAATTATTTTGTAACTTGGTAGTAGGATATTTTAATTGGTGGCTTCGACGCCTATCAAAAGTTCAAATTGATGCATTCGATAAAGCAATTAGGGCTATGTTGGTTCAATAAAGGAATCTTGTAGCCTCAAACAAAGAAAATAAAATAAAATAGAGATATTTAAGATATGAGAAATAAATGGTTGTGTTGGGCACCATTTCTGAACGATTTCAGAGCCCAACATTCGGAACCATAACCACTGAGCTTATTCCAATGAAGTCTCCTTACCCATCTTCGATTCCTCTTCTTGCTCTGATATCACAACTGTTGGGTCCCGCTTGAATCCGGAACCCAAACCTTGCAAAATCATGATATTGCACGTATTATCCTATAGGGTTATTCCCATAAACCCTTATTAGATATTATCCTACTAGGGTGGCGTGCCCTCGACATTCAACATATCAAATCAAACTTATTACTTCAACTCAACCATATTACGAGGAAGTCAATATGAACATACATAACCAAACTACTTCTATCTATCATTTCATTACTAAAGCAACAGAGTTTGAAAAAAACTTTATTTACACATCAAAAGCCACACCAATGGCTTATTACAAAAAAATACAAAAATAAAAAATTGCAAAAGTTCTCTTAGGCTCTTGGTCACTTGATCCCTTAACCATCACCTGAAGATGGGACAGAAAGGGGATGAGCTTGACAGCTTGTAGGTAATAGTTTATAATGGAAAAATAAGCAAAACCTTTGAAACCATTTTACTTGTCATAGAAATTTTTCATAAAGTTCATAAAATACATGTTTCTTAACCAAAATCTACAAATTACAAAACATGAATGCATCAAACTTGTTAACATAACATAAGCACATAAGCATATCAGAATGGTTTGGGTACAAACTATGCATGCATCACTCTTTTCAACTTATCATGAGCACATAGGCATATCAAAATGGTTCGAGTTGATCCAAAACAAAACATACTATGCATTTCCATACAATTGTCTTACGTAGCCGTGAACTTATGGAAGTCCATGAAGAAGTTCCATGCCACTAGCGGGTAGGCGAGAGAAGCCTTTTTGTCAAAGTACACTTGATTTAACTTAGGGGACCACCACAAACCCACATAACATATATTTCATGACTTGTAAAACATATTGCCCAAAATGGCACTTTTTTCAAAACTTGATTTTTCATAAACATGAGATATGTCAAAACTATGATTTCATAAACATGTTATCTTTTAAAAAATCACTTTCAAAGTCTTTTCATAAATCATCACACAACTCAATTAACATATATTGCACTTTCTCAAATCATTCAAAAGCAATAAATGCAACATTTATGATGCAATTGGAAACATTAAACGTTCTTGATTCAAAGAAAATGTTAGCGACTTATTTACTCTATTATAAACATGTACCCACCTTGATTTCCTTGCTTATAGACTTGCTCAAAAATGCCTCTTCTCTTGTTCCTCTTGTCTCTTTGATTCCTTTATACAATAACAAAAATCTCACTTAATAGGGTTTTCAATTGAAAATCCCTCAAGCACAATCACTAAAATTGGTTTTAGAATACTTAAACCCAAGCATTTTCTGAACTTCATGAACTAAAATCCTTCCAAAAATCCAAAATATTTAAAATGATCTTACCTTCATTCTTCACCAAATGAAGGGATCTTTGGCTCAAAGGAAAGCTCTTCTCTTCCTCTTCCTTTTTCTTTTCTTGAACAACTCCAAAATCTCTTTTGAAGACTAAGAAAAGTTAAACCCTAGCTTATTTTCTCTTCTTTCTCTCCTTCTATTATTCTCTTCATATTTCTCTCTATTCTTCATGAAACTCTCTCTTTTTTTTTCAATTTTTGTTCTTTTTTCTTCTTAAAATGTAAGACAACACTTCTTCTTCCAATTATGCCCTTAATGATCGAGAAATGTCCCATTTGCCCTTCCATTTATGCCTTACGTTTTTTATTCTTAAGTGTCTTGCCAAAAGTACCCTTGAACATTCCTATAACCTTAACACTTTAATTATGAAAAATTCCCCTTTTCTTAAGTTTCTAATGGCACCTAAATCATTCAATTTGGTTTAGAAATCTGAAAGTGGTATGCCAAACATTTTCGGACTGTTCTTATTCTAAAATAGTATACTATACCCAACTTCCATCAAGAATTTGAAAGTCTTAGGGACCTACTTAGATTTTGATTTCTCCATATCATTTGTATTTCCATGTCTCTAGTTTATTTTGAAACCAGAATCATCTTATTCGGAGCTCCACTGATCCAGAAATCATCAAAATACTGAAGCATGTTCAGTAAAATATCCAATTTCTACTCTTCCAATTGATACCCTTACTTTGATTCAAACAATCATTTTCGAATCAATATCAAAAGCTATAACTTTCATGGAGACATAAAAATAAATGTGTTAGGAATCTATGGGTTCAATAATCACTTCATTTGGAGGTCGGACAATAAAATTATGGTCGAAATAATCAAACAAGATTTGGTCCTCAATCATATTGAACCTATCTTGGGACAACTAGAATAACTTTTACTAGAGATGTAGGATTAAGATAATCTTAAGACATTTTCAAAGAGACCTTTGAGATATATAAATCTAAAGAAGACCTTGAGGTCAGATTGTATCATATGAAGGGTCAAAAATGGACCAGATGAATCGGAAAAATTGCTATAACTTTCCCTAAAGATATTATATTGAGGCATTCTTTAGATAGTTTGAAAGAGGACTTCAAGATATACAACTTTCATGAAGACTTCAAAGATAGATTATATCGTCTGAAGGGTCAAAAATGGATCAGACGATAGGCACAAATGAAATCAAATGAAAAAACAGACGAATGGGAAAAAGTAGACAAATCGGAAAAATTGCTATAACTTTCTCTGCAGATATTATATTGAGGTGTTCTTTAGATGGTTTGAAAGAATAATTCAAGATATACAACTTTTATGCAGACCTTGAAGACAGATTCTATCGTCTGAAAGATCAAAATGGAGCAGATGGTAGGTACAGATGAAACCAAATGAAAGAGTAGACGAATGGGAAAAAACAGACGAATCAAGAAAATTGCTATAAATTTCATTACAGATATTATATTGAGGCATTTTTTAGATGGTTTGAAAGAGGATTTCAAAATATGTTTCTTTCATGAAGACCACGAAGACAGATTCTATCTTTTGGAGGGTTAAAAATGGAGTAGACGATAGTTACAAACAAAACCAAATGAAAAAACAGATGAATGGGAAAAAGCAAACAAATCGAAAAAATTGCTATAACTTTCCAAGACAGATTCTATCGTCTGAAGGGTAAAAAATGGAGTAGACAATAGGTATAGATGAAACCAAATGAAAAGGTAGATGAATGAAAAAAAGCAGACAAGTCAGGAAAATTGCTATAACTTTCTCTACAAATATCAGATTACGGTGTTCTTTAAATGGTTCAAAAGAGGACTTCAAGATCTACAACTTTCATGAAGACCTCAAAGACAGATTCTATCGTATGAAGGGTAAAAATGGAACAAACAATAGTACACAGAAGGAGAATTCTTGATCAACGATAGAAGAAGCAGAAGGTTAAACATAGATGATATGACGTCATCATAGATGATACATTTTACAGAGGATATGACGTCATCATAGACGATACATTTTTATAGACGATATGACGTTATCATAGATGATATGATGTTATCATAGACGATACTATCTATACTCCTGAATATCTCCACTTATAAAGACCATAACTTTTAACTCCAACATCCAAAATTCTTTTGCTATATACCGTCGAAAGATAAAAGAAAGACCTACAACTTTCTAAAAGTCAACTTTGTCTCATTCTATCCAGATCAATCCAGAATTTTCCCTGAAGTCAGAATATGAGCTTTACATTCCTCCACCAATGTACTACACCCAGTTCTTAACTTCATGACAAATTTTGAGATTCTTAAAGATAGAATTTAAATTATATGTCTGCATAAAAAATGTAGCAATATGTTTCTAGTTTAATCCAAATCAAGAATCATCTTGTTTGGATAACTAGAAAAAAAGTTATAGCTAAAAGACTGAAGCATATTCAATGAACATTTTTCAAATCAACTACCAATTTTGTTTCTAAATCTTTCCTTAACACAAATCATTCCATGATCACCTTTTCTACTTCATTTACTCCTTATTCTCAACTCCGTTTTTCAACTCAATACAATCCATAAAAATTGAAATCTATGATTAATCATGAACACCAATAACAGAACATATACATATGTACATATTCTTCATCAACTTACTACACATATTCAGCTTCATTTTTGCTTTTATTTTACTTCTAACTCTCACCTTAATTCTTCCCATTTTAAAATCTCTTATCCACCATAAACACCAAAGCAAAACATGAACCTATCGGCCTTTCTCATTTATGACTTTAATCTCGTCTATCATTTCTAAAAAAAAATTCCATTCATGTGTTCTTTGCTCATGACTAATCACCAAAATTTCTCATTTAATAGTTCTAATCTTCTAAGAAAAGTTTGGGGCCCAACAGGTTGAGATAGTTCATTGTTTAAGGGTGTAACATGTATATCTATTAGGTCTTAATTTCACAGTGTGAACGGATAATATGGTGAATACCTTATTCAACGTGCAGAAGAATATGTCAACAGTAAGCAAGATAGTAGGAATTATTAACAGAATATGATTTCATTTAGGAACATAAATCTTGATGATGTAACCAAATGCAAATGCACTTAGCAAGAAAGAAATCATAGCTATACTATATAATTTGTCTAGAATTAAGGCAAGTTTTGTGGACATAATTTAACAAGGAGAGAAGATTAATGTTTCGTATCGTCAATTGGTATAAGAAGGGCTCACTATACAATGTTGTATTGATGATGGGTTTATTATAGGGAAGGGTGGCAAATTGTATGTGCCTTTTTTTAGTGCATTACATAGAGAATCGATTAAGGATTTACACAATTCTCCATAGACAGGATATCTTGGCAAGGAAAGGAAGTTTTCACTTCTATCCAGATCCTATACATTGTCGTAAATGGAGCAAGATGTTGAAACTTACTACAAAACATGCTTGGTGTGTCAACAAGATAAGATAGACAGGCAAAAGAAGACATGAATACTCCAGCCCGTCTCTATCTTAGAAAAACCATAGATGTTAGTGTCTGTGGATTTGGTTGTGGGATTCTCAAAGATAAATGGCAAAGCTTTGGTGTTAGTTGTATTAAATCATTTTTCTAAGTATGTTGGCTTCTTAGCTGCACCATCCTCTTATATAACAAAGATATTAGTAGAATTATTTCATCAAAATGTTTTCAAACACTTTGATATTCCAGTAAATGTAGTGAACGATAAGGATCCATAATTTATTGGTCAGTTTTAGATAGCATTGTTTAATATGATGGGGGCTAAACTTAAGTTCTTTATTGCTAATCATCCCCAAATAAATGGAAAATGGAAATTATAAATGCGCTGCTGGAAGATTATTTATGAGATTATGTGAGTGCAAGTTAAAAAAAATTGTCTAAGTCTACTAGATAGTGCGCAGTTTGATTATAATCTTCATCGATCTTCTGCAACTGGAAAAACTCCCATTGAATTAGTTCTAAGGCATCAGCTTTTGACTCCTTTGGAGATTACTAAAAAATAGCTTGGTGGCAAGTGTCCTACTACCTATAAATTCTTTAGAGATAAGTAAGAACTTTTGGATGAAGCAAAAGACAGCCTTCAGAAAGCTATGTGTGTTGGGATCCGATCCGGGAATCGGATCCCAATCGGAAAATGGAAACGAAAAAGTGAAACAAAGTGCGGAAAGTCGCGAATTGGAATACGAATAACAAAGCGGAGATAAGCGAAATAGTCAAACTGAAACCAACATCGACATCCATTTCAAACACGAAACATAACAAATTGATCGCTTATAGATAAACATAATCGCGTTGGAAACCCTAAGACGTTCTAAAATCCGGTATGAATTTTTTTTTCTTTCTTATTCCTTGTCTTTTCTTTCTTAATCACTTTATTTCATTACATACAAAATCATCATATGCTTGAATACTCATACAAATCCCAAATCGCACTCAAATCATAATAAACTTCTTAACATTAATACCAATCTCATAAATCCATCTTTCATACATCTAAATTTTATTTTTCTTCTTTTCTAATTTATTTCTAACGAAAATTCGACAGCATAACGGCTGCATTTATCTTATCCCAAAAATTCCTACAAAGCCAAAATACACTTCTAATATCACAAAATCCAGAATCATCGGACTCTCCCGTCCGGAATCCAAACACCAACAACAAACGCAATCTTAGTTCTAAACACTTCAATCAAATTCCCATATCAATTAACAATCTATTTTCCCAAAATCATTCACAATTTCATATACAATTTCCAAAATACACAATTTCATATACAATTTCTAAAATTATTTACAATTACAGATTTTAAATCTGTACATCAACCTCTTCATTCTTTTGCATCAACCCAATATACACAATTACATACAAACTTCATCAATCATATACTTATATGGCAATTTAAGCCATATCCAATTTTAATACCAAAATCTCAATTTACACAAAAATCCAAATACTACAAAATCGAATCGAATGTCTTGACACTCTTTCATCCGATCTCCTGCACGAAACCTGGAGATGGGGATGAAAGGGTGAGCTCTAAGCTCGTGGGTAACATATTTATAAACTGAATAATAAGCGTAAATCAAATTTCATAAACTTTTGCCAAAAGGCTTAGTTTTCAAACTTTTCAACTTTCAAATATTTTCTCAAACCCTTTTCAATTTTCCAAACTTTTCATATCAAATTTCTATAATTTCATGATTGAAAACCCTTTTTCTCATTTTTCAAAATTTCTCATAAACATGAATGCAATCTCATCGGAGAAATTTCACGAACATAAACAAAATAAAAAATCACATAACATAACAAAATGGTTTGGTTTGGTCCCTAACAGACGCATCGCACATTCTGCATAGCGGTCATGCGCAAACAGTGAATGAGGGGAGTCCAAATCGAAACTCCTAACCCACTTGTGGGCAGCCGGGAGAAGGCTATCAGAGGGAGACAGTGCACTGACTCTACGGAGGGGACCTGACCAAACCCATACAATTCACATATTCATGCTTAAAACAAACAAATTGCCCGAAGACACTTTTCGAAATTTCACATTTTCATGTCGTGTCTTACTAGACACAGTTATATTCACTAAGCACATAATTTCATATGTCATGCTGCAAAAATACAAATTCACCAATCAATTTCTTACAAATTCACAATCATTTTATATAACAATCATATTCAATAACTCAATTAATCGTATATCATTCAAATGCATAAAAAAGGAGTGCAAGTATTTTTTTCAACCCACAATCAACATATATTAATGCATAAACAACATGGTTCACATTTTTCAAAATGCGAAAACACAATTTTCATAAATCTCAGATTCTCAAATTTTCTACATTTTCCCAAATCATTTTCAAACATTTTAACGTAAATCTTTGAATAATTATTTTCAAATCCTTTGAAAACATAATTTCAAAAATATTATTCTTTTCTTGATTTTCAAAATCACATAATTTACTCATAATTCAAAATATAAATACATCACCCACCTCGAATTGACGCTAATACTTTGTCCAAAGCATCGAATCTTCAAATTCCTTCTTCTTTCTTCAACTTTAAAATTCCCTAAGCCATAATTATCCAAAATAAATATCATAATTCACTTAATTACTCAAATTAAGCTTAGAAAACACCAATTCCATATAAAATCAAGTTATTTCAATCTTCAATTTTGAAAATCCCCAATTTTCAAAATTGGCTTAAACCAATTTACACAAATTCAATACCATAAATCACAATTTCTTCAAAATTAACTTCATATTCCACAAACTCATATCATTATCTATAATTCTACACCAAAATTTCACAAAATTCTTAATCACAAAATTAAGCATAAACCTTAATCAAATTTCCATCCAAAATTAAACACAACCTAAAGCATATATATCAAAATCAACTTCATAAATCACAAACCCAAGTCCTTATCCATGTTTCTAAACCAAAAATTCATCAAAATCTTAAAGCTCAAAATTTCCTCTTACCTCATTTCTCCTCCAATTTTCGAATTTCTTAGCTCATGAAGATGCTCTCTTCATTCTCCATCCATTTCCTTCTTGAAAAAATCCCAAAAGCCTTAAGAATCAAGTAGAAAAATGGAAACTTACCTTTCTCCCTCTTCTTTTCTCCATAACCGAATTCTTCTACATCTTTCTTCTTCTTCTTATTTCTCTTCTCCTTTTTTCTCATTTCCAGCCCAAAATCGTGGCCTTATAATGCTTCAAATGACACCTCACCATGTGTTTAAAGCCATGTCATTTAAAATGTGATAAAAAGACCAAAATCTCCTAACATGTTACTTTATGTCATGCCTACTTGCGGGTTGATTCACACTATCAATTTGAAGGAATTTGTCAAAACTTCCTTCTAGAGAAATGTTCCGCTCAATCATACGAATCCAACGTCACCAACCGCACTCAATTCGAATCAGAAACGAAGAAGTTATAGCCGAAATACTATCGAACCTTCACAAAATCCGAGACTGAACATTAACGTAACTTCAGTCCAGAAATTAACAATCTTAGGGATGAATTTAAATTTCGATCCCTTCACAAGAGTTGTAGCCCTATATCTTAACTTTATTTTCCCTCAAGAATCAACTCAATCGGAGTTGTACAGCTCCCGAAAATCGCAAAATACTGAACCATGTTCAGAAAATTATCCAACTTATAACCTATAACCAAATCTCTTACTTTGGTTCAATCGATCTCTTTTCATTTAATCTCCTAAAAATCATAATATTCCATAACAATGAAATTAAATGTCTTAGGAATCCAAAGCTTTAAGAATCAAATCAATCGGATGTCGGACGAAGGAATTATAAACAAAATATTACATAAAGTCGGATCAAAAGCAAAGCAAACCGAACGAATTCTTCAAAAATCACAACTCTTGATCACGAACTCGGAATTTGACAAATTTGGTGTCAATAGAAAGATCAAAGGAAGCTCTAGAACTTCCCTGAAGAACTCAAAATCAAATTAGGTCTTGAAAGGGGTCAAAACCTCAATCAAAGATTCTGTCCAAAACAGCTTTTCCTAAACGACTTCTAATTTTTAATCTCTCATAACTCCTAGCCTCGATATCAAAAAATTGCAAACTTCATATCAATGGAAAGATAAAAACATCATCTAAAACTTTCATGAAGACCACTTACTCTAATTCAAACTAAATCCGTACGACGAGTGGCCTCGAAGCATAAAACACACAAATCTATACTTAATAGCATTTTCAAAACAAAGCATATCTTCATAAATTCATATCTCTCAATCCCGACATCGAAAAATAGCAAACTTTATGGCCACAGAAAACTCTCAACAAACACTACAAATTTTATGTAGATCATTTTCTCAAATTTTGCATAGATCAAAAGTCATCTGTCAACTCCAAAAAGTCAAACTTCAAACAAATTTCATACTTAACTTTGACTGATCATAACTTCCACTCCCAATATCGAAAAATATCAAACTTTATGGCTACGGAAAGCTCTTAACAGGAGCTACAAGTTTCCTGAAGATCATATCCTCAAATTTGGATTAAATCAAAAAGTCAACTTTCTTAATTTTCACATTCTCTTACTTTCTTTCTTTACTTTTCTACTTCCATTTCATTCACCCATTCACTTAAACTTTCATAACCTAAGCAAAACGACTCAAAGGTCAAAACCATTAAAACGAATCAATTCTTTTTCTCATCAATTTCCTTTAAATATAAATTCATCTAAAACACAAAACATACATTAAAACACTCATTCAAGTTCATTTAATATTTCTAATTCCATTTAAAGATCGGGATCTAACATTTCTCCCCCTCTTAAAAGAATTTCGTCCTCGAAATTCAAACGTAGTCATCAAGTAACACATCCTCCTCATAATAGTCAAATCACTTTCTTATCAATTTCTTATTCTTAACTTAATCACTATTTTTCACTTCTCATTTATATCAGAACACTATTGTCTCAAATAGAATATTTCTTAACACATTTTCACAAGTCAATAGTCATCAAAATTCTTCATAAAATTTTAATCACAATGTGTTAATCTCAAACCTAAAATCATTCATAATCCTTAACCTTAATCAAATAATCACTCTTCTTATCTAATTTTTCTTCATCATACATATTTTTCACTTCTTCACAAGGAACTCTTAAGATTATATTAACGCACAATCACCACAAATCAGTATTTCTCAATCCATTTACACGGATCAAAGGTTCAGGTCTTAATGAACCCTAGAATGGATCAATCATCAGTCAAATCAATACCATTATCAAACTCGTCTTTCAACTTCTCATTCGTTCATCTCCCAAATATATAATCATACCCAATTCATCCCAATCATTAAAAATTTCAATCTCATTTTCCTTAATACATTTCTAAAGTCATAATAGGTCACTCACATCCAATCACACTATCATTAATGCAATTCGATCTTAATCTCTTATCAATCTCCTGCGCCCAGTTACGATCCTAATACTGGGCTCTGATACCATAAATGTTGGGACCCGATTGGGATCTGGTTCCCGGATCGGGTCCCAATAGATTAACATTTATATACAATAAGCAATGGAACACTATAACATTCACGTATAAGCACCACACTACTAAGGAGCTAAGTAAAACTAAACTTTCCCATTTTCCAACACACATAAATTTTTTTGTTGTTACATAACATCAATAGGATAAAGGAACCTTAAAAACCTTCCCCACCAAAGGGAGCCAACATCCTCGTCGAAATGTCTTTCAGGTGCTTCCGGATCTTGTCTTCAACCTTCCATAAAGAAGAGTAATTCTCCTACATCAGGTAAATCTTTACCTTTCCATTTGAAACTTCTTACGTTGTCCTAATAGTCTATGATCAAGAATCTTTTCAACTTCATCATCATATTTAACTTGTACATTTGGAGGATCACAAATAACTCACATGGAACGTCAGATGAACTTCCAAACTTTTGGGTAAATTAAGTCGATAAGCCACCTTACTAACTTTTTTAGTAACCTCGAATAGACTATCATATTTTGGAATCAGGCTTTTTTATTCTATCTTTCCATTAACTTTCTTCCATATTTAAGGTATTAAATTTAGCAACACCTTGTTTCCTACAACAAATCTAAAGGATGTCTATACTTATTAGCATACTTATCCAACATACACATTGTTGGACCCGGGTGGATTTAACCTGAAGGGACCCATCAACTTCAGATCAGTGCGGGTGGATAAACCCTATAATTGTACCCATTAAGATATTGTCCTCTTTGGTCATGGGTGAGCCACGACTCGAACCCATGACCTCAAGCTTTTATTCCACTTTACGTGAATGACTCAATGGTGAGAGGCGCCACATAAAGTGGAATAAACTCGAGGTCATGGGTTCGAGTCAGGCTCACCCATGACCAAAGAGGACAATATCGATTAATGGGCATCAAGTCATGGGTTTATCCACCCGATACCTGGATCTGAAGTTGGTGGGTCCCCTTCGTGGGGTTAAAATCCACCCGGGTCCAACATTAAAAGGCTGATACCATAAATGTTGGGACTCGATCCGGGAATCGGATCCTAATCGGAAAACGGAAACGGAAATGGAAAAGTGAAACAAAGTGCGGAAAGTCGCGAATTGGAATACGAATAACAAAGCGGAGATAAGCGAAATAGCCAAACTGAAGCCAACATCGACATCCGTTTCAAACACGAAGCATAACAAACTGATCGCGTATAGATAAACATAATCGCGTTGGAAACCCTAAGACGTTCTAAAATCCGGTATGAATTTTTTTTCTTTCTTATTCCTTGTCTTTTCTTTCTTAATCACTTTATTTCATTACATACAAAATCATCATATGCTTGAATACTCATACAAATCCCAAATCGCACTCAAATCATAATAAACTTCTTAACATTAATACCAATCTCATAAATCCATCTTTCATACATCTAAATTTTATTTTTCTTCTTTTCTAATTTATTTCTAACGAAAATTACAAAGCATAACGGCTGCATTTATCCTATCCCAAAAATTCTGCAAAGCCAAAATACACTTCTAATATCACAAAATCTGTAATCATCGGACTCTCCCGTCCGGAATCCAAACACCAGCAACAAATGCAATCTTAGTTCTAAACACTTCAATCAAATTCCCATATCAATTAACAATCTATTTTCCCAAAATCATACACAATTTCATATACAATTTCCAAAATACACAATTTCATATACAATTTCCAAAATTATTTACAATTACAGATTTTAAATCCGTACATCAACCTCTTCATTCTTTTGCATCAACCCAATATACACAATTACATACAAACTTCATCAATCATATACTTATATGGCAATTTAAGCCATATCTAATTTTAATACCAAAATCTCAATTTACACAAAAATCCAAATACTACAAAATCGAATCGAATGTCTTGACACTCTTTCATCCGATCTCCTGCACGAAACCTAGAGATGGGGATGAAAGAGGGGTGAGCTCGGAAGCTCGTGGGTAACATATTTATAAACTGAATAATAAGCAGAAATCAATTTTCATAAACTTTTTGCCAAAAGGCTTAGTTTTCAAACTTTTCAACTTTCAAATATTTTTCTCAAACCCTTTTCAATTTTCCAAACTTTTCATATCAAATTTCTATAATTTCATGGTCGAAAACCCTTTTTCTCATTTTTCAAAATTTCTCATAAACATGAATGCAATCTCATCGGAGAAATTTCACGACATAAACAAAATCAAAATCACATAACATAACAAAATGGTTTGGTTTCGGCCCTAACAGACGATCGCACATTCTCAGATAGCGGTCATGTGCAAACTGTGAATGAGGGGAGTCCAAATCGAAACTCCTAAGCCACTTCATGGGCAGCCGAGAGAAGGCTATCGAGGGAAACAAAGGTAATCGACTCTACGGAGGGACTGACCAAACCCATACAATTCACATATTCATGCTTAAAACAAGCAGATTGCCCGAAGACACTTTTCGAAATTTCACATTTTCATGTCGTGTCTTACTAGACACAGTTATATTCACTAAGCACATAATTTCATATGTCATGCTGCAAAAATACAAATTCACCAATCAATTTCTTACAAATTCACAATCATTTTATATAACAATCATATTCAATAACTCAATTAATCGTATATCATTCAAATGCATAAAAAAAAGAGTGCAAGTATTTTTTTCAACCCACAATCAACATATATTAATGCATAAACAACATGGTTCACATTTTTCAAAAATGCGAAAACACAATTTTCATAAATCTCAGATTCTCAAATTTTCTACATTTTCCCAAATCATTTTCAAACATTTTAACGTAAATCTTTGAATAATTATTTTCAAATCCTTTGAAAACATAATTTCAAAAATATTATTCTTTTCTTGATTTTTCAAAATCACATAATTTACTCATAATTCAAAATATAAATACATCACCCACCTCGAATTGACGCTAATACTTTGTCCAAAGCATCGAATCTTCAAATTCCTTCTTCTTTCTTCAACTTTAAAATTCCCTAAGCCATAATTATCCAAAATAAATATCATAATTCACTTAATTACTCAAATTAAGCTTAGAAAACACCAATTCCATATAAAATCAAGCTATTTCAATTTCCAATTTTGAAAATCCCCAATTTTCAAAATTGGCCTAAACCAATTTACACAAATTCAATACCATAAATCACAATTTCTTCAAAATTAACTTCATATTCTACAAACCCATATCATTATCTATAATTCTACAAAAAAAATTCACAAAATTCTTAATCACAAAATTAAGCCTAAACCTTAATCAAATTTCCATCCAAAATTAAACACAACCTAAAGCATATATATCAAAATCAACTTCATAAATCACAAACCAAGTCCTTATCTATGTTTCTAAACCAAAAATTCATCAAAATCTTAAAGCTCAAAATTTCCTCTTACATCATTTCTCCTCCAATTTTCGAATTTCTTGGCTCATGAAGATGCTCTCTTCATTCTCCATCCATTTCCTTCTTGGAAAAATCCCAAAAGCCTTAAGAATCAAGTAGAAAAAAGGAAACTTACCTTTCTCCCTCTTCTTTTCCCCATAACCGAATTCTTCTACATCTTTCTTCTTCTTCTTATTTCTCTTCTCCTTTATTCTCATTTCTAGCCCAAAATCGTGGCCTTATAATGCTTCAAATGGCACCTCACCATGTGTTTAAAGCCATGTCATTTAAAATGTGATAAAAAGACCAAAATCCCCTAACATGTTACTTTATGTCATGCCTACTTGCGGGTTGATTCGCACTATCAATTTGAAGGAATTTGATAAAACTTCCTTCTAGAGAAATGTTCCGCTCAATCATACGAATCCAACGCCACCAACCGCACTCAATTCGGATCAGAAACGAAGAAGTTATAGCCAAAATACTATCGAACCTTCACAAAATCCGAGACTGAACATTAACATAACTTCAGTCCAGAAATTAACAATCTTAGGGATGAATTTAAATTTCGATCCCTTCACAAGAGTTGTAGCCCTATATCTTAACTTTATTTTTCCTCAAGAATCAACTCAATCGGAGTTGTACAGCTCCCGAAAATCGCAAAATACTGAACCATGTTCAGAAAATTATCCAACTTATAACCTATAACCAAATCTCTTACTTTGGTTCAATCGATCTCTTTTCATTTAATCTCCTAAAAATCATAATATTCCATAACAATGAAATTAAATGTCTTAGGAATCCAACGCTTCAAGAATCAAATCAATCGGATGTCGGACAAAGGAATTACAAACAAAAGATTACATAAAGTCGGATCAAAAGCAAAGCAAACCGAACGAATTCTTCAAAAATCACAACTCTTGATCCCGAACTCAGAATTTGACAAATTTGGTTTCAATAGAAAGATCAAAGGAAGCTCTACAACTTCCCTGAAGAACTCAAAATCAAATTAGGTCTTAAAAGGGGTCAAAACCTCAATCAAAGATTCTGTCCAAAACAGCTTTTCCTAAACGACTTCCAACTTTTAATCGCTCATAACTCCTAGCCTCGATATCGAAAAATTGCAAACTTCATATCAATGGAAAGATAAAAACATCATCTAAAACTTTCATGAAGACTACTTACTCTAATTCAAACTAAATCCATACGACGAGTGGCCTCGAAGTATAGAACACACAAATCTATACTTAATAGCATTTTCAAAACAAAGCATATCTTCATAAATTCATATCTCTCAATCCCGACATCGAAAAATAGCAAACTTTATGGCCACAGAAAACTCTCAACAAACACTACAAATTTTATGTAGATCATTTTCTCAAATTTTGCATAGATCAAAAGTCAACTGTCAACCCCAAAAAGTCAAACTTTAAACAAATTTCATACTTAATTTTGACTGATCATAACTTCCACTCTCAATATCGAAAAATATCAAACTTTATGACTACGGAAAGCTCTTGACAGGAGCTACAAGTTTCCTGAAGATCATATCCTCAAATTTGGCTTAAATAAAAAAGTCAACTTTCTTAATTTTCACATTCTCTTACTTTCTTTCTTTACTTTTCTACTTCCATTTCATTCACTCATTCACTTAAACTTTCATAACCTAAGCAAAACGACTCAAATGTCAAAACCATTAAAACGAATCAATTCTTTTTCTCATCAATTTCCTTTAAATATAAATTCATCTAAAACACAAAACATACATTCAAACACTCATTCAAGTTCATTTAATATTTCTAATTCCATTTAAAGATCGGGGTCCAACATAATCTTTGTATGGCCTGTATGCACCTAAGGATGTTTATCAAACCACATTTCATTTAATATCTGGACAAAGATAGTTTTAAGTAAACTATATAACTACTTGTAAAACTGCCTAACTATCTAGATGTCTACCTTAGGCTTATATATAGTAGTTATTCTACAAAGGCTCCAGGGTATGAAATTGTGTAAATCCTCAGACTTGTTATGTATTATTTACTTTGTATTTCTGCAAGTAAGGTCCCTCGCTTTTCAAATTTTCATTGTTTCCTTTTGTTATTTAATTTCAAGTGTTTCAAATATTTTGCACCTCTTGGACAGCCTGCACAATGTTAACTTTTGCTCTAATGTTTATGTGTGTTTCACTGAATCAAGTGAGGAGACTTGATTACATTATAGGGCACGAATTGGTGGATTTTTTAGCCTTAAAAACCACTTTATAACTTCCACCATCTGAAACAATTGCATCATCTTGAGCTCTGGAGCAATATGAGGCTCCAATACCCTAGTGTAGCACCCCCTTACCATAGGAGATGTACCGGGACGCCCGTAGGTCATTCCGATACACACCCTACGAAAAGGGTGCGCTACGAACAAACTACCAACTCCACATGGCATCAATGTATTATAAAGCAAGAATATGGAATTCACTAATTTTTTAAAACATAGTTTTCTCATTTCATATCCTCAAAGCGATAATTTATACAACCGATAGTGTCTCATACATGTCTCCAAAAGAAAATCAAACAGAAAGCTAACTAGGTCATCCCTCCAAAAAGTGCCAGCTGACCGACCTGTGTGCCATGACTTCTCTTGCCAACTCAATCTACACGGCAGGAAAAGTCTATCCGGAGCTATGAGTCAACTGTCTCGGTCCTGAAAAATAATTTGCAATTTTGGGTGAGTTTGCGAACTCAGTGAGGAACCATCATCGATGGTTCACCCAATTCATGCATATACACAGAGTCACATAATTATTTCACCAAATCACATTCAATAATACCACAGAATTATCATATCAGTCAAGGGAACCAATTTAAATGCATATGAAATGTATATGAGACACTTTTCCAATTTATTACGTTGTTGTGACTGAGCGCCTAAAACTGTCCCCCTTAGGGGCACATTAATCGGTGAGCCATAGGCTCTGTATCACTGTGGGCTCGAGGCCCAATCACGTTGAGCTTAAAGCTCTCGTTGGCTACTCTAGTCACAACTGCCAATTACTGATCATGCCATTATGCATGAAATGCATATGTCCAAATAAAATACCATTTCATCATGTCTGATCCCAATTAAAATATTTACATTAGTCTCGCACAGATGATCACATGAAAGTCACCTATAACACTTCCATTTCACATTTCAAATATTTCAGACACCTATGGTCCGAAATCAATCAAATCAAACACACACAAGTCCTCCATTATCTCCACATGCCATAATTGCAAAATTTTAAACACATAAAGGTTGAGGAACCAACTAGGTTACTCACCTAATAACTTCCGCTAATGCCGGAAGTCTCCATAACGTCCGTGAAACGCGGTCCAATGAGCCTCTATAGCAATTGAAATAAATTCACATTACCAATCAGATAATTAAAACGATCAAATAATGCACATGGAATCCTTAAATGTATAATGCATGTTCATGGCATTCCGGCCCTAATCTAAATTTTCCATCACAAAATCCGCCTAAAAATTAGAAAATTATAGGCGCCGACGATTGCGCATTCGGACCTCTATGGGTTCCCAATTAAACAAAAAAGTGATTACCGAACAATTATTCGGGGCCACGCCAATTTCCGTCCAAAATTCCCAAATTCTCACCAAATGAAATTAAATATTCTACTAATCCGATGCCTCAAGAATCAGGTCAATCGGACGTCGGACGGAAAAGAAATTGACAAAGAACGATCGAATCACTAATGCCAAATAATAATTAACAATAATAATATATATATATATATCTATGCATCGCCTCAGGGCGTAGACGTCGCCTCATGAGGCTGTCTCATCTCGCTCGTCATGAGGGCGAGGCGTCGCCTCATGACCGGGTCAATTTCTCTCGCCATGAGGGCGAGACGTCGCCTCGCGATCCGTGAGTTTCCCTTCTTCTTGCCCTTTTCCAGATTTCAATCCCAATCTCCAACTACTCTAATTCTTAGCACACAAATCAGAAAATACACACTATACCTCATTGGAAAGCTTATGAAAAGCTCTACAACTCTCAAGAAGACCATAAAATCAATTCAACCTCTAAGGGTGTCAAAATCCCATCCAAGGTACTGCTTACTCAAAACTCATAGATATAGGACAGTAACTCACAAATGCGAGGACTCACTGATTAGTCAGCTAAAATTACCACATAAATATGCTCAATCAGTTCACAATGTCCTCTACAACTTTCATGAACAACCCAAAATCAAATTCCATTTCTAAACAAGTCAATTAATTCACTCAATGATACTGTCCCTGAAACCATGCAATTTGAGCAGTAACTTTATAACCAACATAACTCCCTGTAGACAAGTCATTAAAATCAGAGCTTTATATCCCTGAAAGATAAAATCCCAAACTTCAATTCTTCCTGAAATAACCAAACTCCAATTCAGCCTCTAACATTTTCAAATCTGTCATGCAAGTTTCTGACCTAAACAACACTTAACATCACAATGTAGATCCAGATTTTGAAATTCCATATTTCCCACATCTGACCTCCAAAATTAGAAGCCATATACCATTTTCAAGATCAATCTGATATCTAAAACTCTTCAGTACGATGCAAACCCCAAATCAAATCACAAAATTCCTAAAATTCCTCCAAACCCGAAAGTGCACTAAATGTGCTAATCCAGCTAGGTTTCAGCCAATGCATGAAAACCGTCATCAGTAATCAGGTCATATCTCCTAACATACAACTCAAAAATAGCAAGATCAGTGGCAATGGAAAGCTAATTCAATAGGCTACAACTTTCATGAAGACCATTATTCCCTAATTCCATACCAATTAATTTAGAAAATCAGAAAATTCATTGAACACATTTGCGGATACTGTTCACAGACAACAGAACAGCAACTTTCCATGCCAAATTTGGACCTTCTAGCATTATAATTTAACAACACCTATTTCACACTAAAATGAAGCCAACATCCCAAAGTTTACTTGGGCACAAACCCCACCTCATTTGCTCACCTATACAATAAGTTATGAATAAAACAGTAACATCAATTCTAATTCCAATTTTCCAGATTTCATCAACAACTTAACTTCTATCACCTCTAACATCACTAACACATCCTTAAGCATCCATTTCTACTTCTAATTCAACCACAACCTCATCACAAAAAACTCTTCTATAATAACACAAAAGTGGCAGCACACATATATACAATTCCCATACTTTATTTCCATGAATTAGACATTATAAACATCATTTATAACCTCACTTATCACCTATTTAAACTACCATAACCAATTCCTTTCACAAACATGCATTAAATTCATTCTAACCTACTACTTCCATAATCAAATAAAAGCTCAAAGGATGCTTCTAAATGCTTCTAACTACCATGGTGCTCAATACCTAATGAAAACATCATTAAAACAAAGAACTTAAATGAACTTACCTATCAAGCTTCCAATCTTTACTTCTATCTTAACTTCTTTACTTCCTACCTTCACTAATCACTTCTTCCACCACCATACATATGTATTTTATCATCAAGGAAGACTATAGCTTGGTGACAATTAAGAGAACTCTTGAGTGTTTGGAGGAAGATGAAAACAAGAAGAAGAAAATTTGAAGAAGATAAAGAACCACACCAAAACGATGAAGCAAGTTTTGGTGAGAGGAGTTTTAGGCTTTCAAGCTTTCAAAATGAGTGTTTTAAGGAGAACATGGAGAAAAGTCGATGATGAGGCTTCAAATAAGACAAACTCATTTAATTCAAGAAGCCACTTGGCTATTTAAGACATGGAAAAGACAAAACTAACTAATTAACCTACTTTAATTACAAACTTTCATTAATCCTACTTAAACACTAATCATGGCTCTAATCAAAACACTAAAATAATTCCCTAACATCAATTATCCACTAATCTCATGCCATAAGGTAGTCCTTTTCAGTACAAAAGGCTCACTCGGCCGGTCATTGAATTTTCCGTCCGCCGTAACCCCGAAAAATTCCAGAAAAATTCTCATAAATTCCTTAAAATGTAAAACAATTTATGGCGCACTCCAAATAATTTTTCAAAAGCCATTGTCCCATAAATTTAACAAAAGAATACAATTTAAAACCTAAGCCGGGAATATCATGAATGCATGTTTACTCGTGTATGTGCAACCAAATCCATAATCATAAAAGCTATATGCTGTGAGTTCATGCCGAGACCTAATGCAATACTTCTAACTCATCCCAATTTACCAAAATAACCCTTCCTATGGGAGTTGGGATGTTACAATTCTCCCCTCCTAATAAAAATTTCGTCCCCGAAATTCTTACCTGATTGATCGAAAAGATGAGGATATTGTCTCCTCATATGCTCCTCGGTCTCCCAGGTAGCCTCCTCAGTCGAGTGGTTCCTCCAAAGAACCTTCACCAGTGGAATACTCTTATTTCTCAACTGCTTAATCTGTGACCCGACAATCTGAATCGGCTCCTCTACATAACTCAGATTACTCGACACCTCAATCTCCTGAGCCGGAATCACATGAGTCGGATCTGACCGATATCTGCGGAGCATACTCACGTGGAAGACGTCATGCAACTGGGACATCTCACTCGGCAAAGCTAACCGATAGGCCAAAGGTCCTATCCTCTCAGTGATCTCATACGGACCAATGTACCTAGGGCTCAACTTGCCCTTCTTGCCAAATCTCAGTACACCTCGCCACGGTGACACCCGTAAGAAAACTCTGTCGCCTACATCATACTCCATGTCCCTCCTATGCTGATCCACATAGCTCTTCTGCCTATCCTGAGCCGCCTTGATGCGACTCCGAATCAGCTTCACCTTATCAACAGTATCCTGAATCAGCTCAGGACCCTCAATCATCCTCACCCCTTCCTCATCCCAATACAGAGGCGATCTACACGGTCGCCCATAAAGTGCCTCATATGGTGCCATCCCGATGCTACTGTGAAAATGGTTATTGTATGCAAACTCAATCAGGGCTAGATACTGATCCCATGCTCCTCTGAACTCCAATACACATGCCCGAAGCATATCCTCAACAGTCTTAATAGTCCTCTCACTCTGCCCATCTGTCTGAGGATGAAAAGCTGTACTGAAGTTCAGCCTAGTCCCCATAGCGCATCGCAAACTCGCTGTAACCTCAAGTAAATCTGGGATCCCTGTCAGATACTATCGACACTGGGACCCCGTGCAGTCTCACTATCTCCGCCACATACTTCTGGGCCAACTGATCCATGGTATTGTTCTCCCTCACTGGCAAGAAATGGGCCGATTTAGTCAACCGGTCCACTATGACCCAGATAGCATCATGCTGCCTCGGCGTCCTAGGCAACCCCATAATGAAATCCATAGTAATTCGTTCCCATTTCCACTCCGGAATGGGCAACGAATGAAGCTTCCCTACTGGAGCCTGGTGCTCAGCCTTAACCTGCTGGCACGTCAAACATCTAGATACAAAATCAGCTACCTGCTTCTTCATGCCAGGCCACCAAAAATGTTGCTTCAGGGTGTTATACATCTTGGTAGTACCAGGATGCATAGCATAAGTGGCCATATGAGCCTCCTCCAATATCTCTCGCCTCAGATCATCCACATCGTGCACACAGAGCCTCCGTCCCATCCATAAAGTCTCATCTCTCACATCAAACTCGGATCTCGAATCGTCTTCGCTTTCAATCGGCCTCACCATAACAGATCCTTATCTCGAACCTCCCGATCTGCCCCAGTAGCATCGGTCTCAGTCTCAGTGTAGCCAATAATACTCCATCCTGCTCCAGATTCATCTGCACATTCAAAGCCCTCAACTGAATCAAATTAGGCAACCTCATTGCCTGAATCTGAGCTGTACTAGAATGTGACTTTCTACTCAGAGCATCAGCCACTACATTGGCTTTCCCCGGGTGATACTCGATAGTGCAATCATAATCTTTCAGTAACTCCAACCATCTCCTCTGTCTCAAATTTAACTCTCTCTGGCTCAACAGGTACCTCAAACTCTTATGGTCTGTGAAGATCTGAAAGGTCTCACCATACAGGTAATGCCTCCAAATCTTCAGTGCAAACACAACTGCAGCTAATTCCAAATCATGAACAGGATAATTTACCTCATGAGACCTCAACTGTCTCGAGGCATAGGCAATGACTCTACCATGCTGCATCAGAACACACCCCAATCCCTGATGTGATGCATCATCAGACACCTCAAATCCTCCGTGCGGATGGAATAGCTAACACCGGCAAGAGTCAACCGATGTTTCAGCTCCTCAAAGCTCCTCTGGCACTCCTCACTCCATCTGAAAGGTACATTCTTCCTCAGGAGTTTTGTCAGAGGGGCTGAGATCAATGAGAACCCCTCGACAAACCTCCGGTAATAACCTTCCAATCCGAGGAAACTCCGAATCTCCGGCACATTCCTAGGAGCCTCCCACTTCAGCACTGCCTCAACCTTACTAGGATCCACCTGAATACCCTCTCCCGTCACTATGTGCCCCAAAAAGATCACCTGATCCAGCCAAAATTCACATTTACTGAATTTGGCGTACAACTGTCTCTCCTTCATCGTCGTAATACAATCCTCAAATGCTCACTATGCTCCCCGCTCGTTCCTCGAATATACTAAAATGTCATCAATAAAACAATAACAAACCGATCCAGTAGGGCTGAAATACCTTATTCATCAAGGCCATGAAGGTCGCCGGGCATTAGTCAACCCAAACGGCATCACTAGAAACTCGAATGCCCATACCTGCTCCTAAAGGCGCTCTTAGGCACATCGGCCTCTGCAATCTTCAACTGATAATAACCAGATCGCAGATCTAACTTGGTGAACACCTGAGCCCCCTGCAACTGATCAAACAAGTCATCAATCCTAGGCAGTGGGTACTTATTCTTCTGATCACCCGATTCACCGCTTATAATCGATGCATGACCTCAAAGTCCCATCCTTTTTCTTTACAAACAAAACGGGAGCTCCCCATGGTGAGACACTAGGTCTAATGAACCCCTTCTCCAGCAACTCCTGCAACTGAACCTTCAGCTCCCTCAGTTCCACAGGTGCCATCCTATATGGAGGTATAGATATAGGAGCGGTACCTGGAACGAGGTCAATGGTAAACTCGCCTCCGATCCGCGGCAAACCCAGAACTCATCAGAAACACATCTCGAAAGTCCCTAACCACGGAATATCCTCAAGCCTCTGCTCAACTCGTGTCAATCACATGAGCCGATATGCCTCATGCCTCCTCGCATCAATCTCGTGGCACTAAGGAAAGAGATCATCCGGCCGGCACCGCTCGCTAACTCCTTCGAACACCGCTTCTAGACCGACCAGAGACTCCAACACAACCTCCTTGGTATAGCAGTCCATAATAGCCCTATGGGCCGTCAACCACCCATCCCGTAATCACATCGATCTCTCGAGGTAATACTATAAGGTTCGCCTCAACACCGCTGATCAATCTGGATCAAGCATCCCTTGCACCTCTCCCAATGCGATAGTAGTACCTAGAGGTGTACTCACCTCTAGCCCATACAGTAGCCTTTCTCTATCCCCATGCAACCTAGATGCCATATGAGGTGCAATAAAAGAATGCGTGGATCCAGGATCCAACAATGCAAACGCCTCAATATCAGAAATAAATAACATACCAGCCACAACATCAGGGGAATCTGGGCCTCGCTTTCGTCATGGCGTAGACCACGGCTCAGGATCGTGGTCGGCTGCCCGACCCTCGGCCTCTCAAAGGATCCTCTACTCTACCACGGCCTCTACTCGGCCTCTCTCGACCGATCCACGTCCGGATCCACCCACTCTACTCTGCTGTACAGTGGTGCTACTCCCAGCTCGGCCACTACCAGCAGACTGAGCTCCCAATGTGGCTGGGCAATCCCGAATCTGATGATCCATGGAGCCGCATTTAAGGCAAGCTCCAGTCAATCGCCAGCACTCTCCAAAATGTCTCTTCTCACAGTGCTCACAGAATGGGGGCATCTGCCCAAAACCTCTGCCACTACCATCGCCATCGCCATCAGACAAATCTACCTCTCGCCTAAAACCAGGTATGCGGACCTCCTGAAGATCTAAAGGTCCTGCTCTGGCGCCTGCTAAAACTCCTACCAGAGCTACCCTGACTGTCACTAACTCTCTTTCCTCTGGACCCCTGACCCATCTCGATCGTCTCGTCTCATAATCGCTTCTACTCTCAAAGAAGCAGCTCTTAACTCTATAAAGAGCCCATATCGAACGAGCCATCCCGCGGATCTCCAAATTCAACCCCATCTCAAACCTCCGGCACCTATCATCTCAAGAGAAACCACAAGAGGCAGATACCCCATCAACTCATTAAACCTCACCTCGTACTGCCATCTGTCATCCTACCTGTCTCACTCCAAGAATTCCTGCATCTTCATTTCCAGATACACCTTGGGCATATAGTTATCTCGAAAGTCCTCAAAAGTCCGCCCATGTCAAGAAGCAAGGCCCGTGGTACCTTGCCGGAACAGTCTTCCACCATGTATAATTTGGGCCTGCAGAAGAGATATCGCATAATCGAACCTCTCCTCAGTTCGCAGATCCATCCTGATCGAGAACTCTCTCGGTCCTCTCCCACCAACTCTCACCTCGGCGTCTCAGATCGCCATAAAGTCGACACCCCTCGCCACGCAAAGAAATCATATCTCCTCTCCCGTCTCACGGGACTCTAGGAGGTAACTCCTCGATCGAGGCACCGAGGACTCTCTCGCTAGCTCCAACAGATCCTCGGTCAGGTGGTTGATCTATCGATCACCAAATACGGATGACCTATAACAAACAAGAACTCGATCGGTTTATACGCTTTCACAATAATTCAAGCCTAATTATATACTAGTCCCAACAGATGCCAAACCATGCTCGATACCACCTAATGTAGCACCCCTTACCATAGGAGATGTACGGGACGCCAGTAGGTCATTCGATACACACCCTACGAAAAGGGTGCGCACTTAACAAACTACCAACTCCACATGGCATCAATGTATTATAAAGCGAGAATATGGAATTCACTAATTTTTAAAAACATAGTTTTCTCATTTCATATCCTCAAAGCAGTAATTTATACAACTGATAGTGTCTGTACATGTCTCCAAAAGAAAATCAAAGCAGAAAGCTAACTAGGTCATCCTCCAAAAGTGCCGGTGACCGACACGTGTGCCATGACTTCTCTTGCCAACTCAATCTACACGGCAGAAAAGTCTATCCGAGCTATGAGTCAACTGTCTCGGTCACGAAAAAAATTTGCAATTTTGGGTGAGTTTGCGAACTCGGTGAGGAACCATCATCGATGGTTCACCCAATTCATGCATATACACAGAGTCACATAATTATTTCACCAAATCACATTCAATAATACCACAGAATTATCATATCAGTCAAGGGAACCAATTTAAATGCATATGAAATGTATATGAGACACTTTTCCAATTTATTACGTTGTTGTGACTGAGCGCCTAAAACTGTCCCCCTTAGGGGCACATTAATCGGTGAGCCATAGGCTCAGATCCCGTGGGCTCGAGGCCCAATCACGTTGAGCTTAAAGCTCTCGTTGGCTACTCTAGTCACAACTGCCAATTACTGATCATGCCATTATGCATGAAATGCATATGTCCAAATAAAATACCATTTCATCATGTCTGATCCCAATTAAAATATTTACATTAGTCTCGCACAGATGATCACATGAAAGTCACCTATAACACTTCCATTTCACATTTCAAATATTTCAGACACCTATGGTCCGAAATCAATCAAATCAAACACACACAAGTCCTCCATTATCTCCACATGCCATAATTGCAAAATTTTAAACACATAAAGGTTGAGGAACCAACTAGGTTACTCACCTAATAACTTCCGCGCTAATGCCGGGAAGTCTCCGCAACGTCCGTGAAACGGCGGTCCAACTGAGCCTCTATAGCAATTGAAATAAATTCACATTACCAACTGTATAATTAAAACGATCAAATAATGCACATGGAATCCTTAAAATGTGTATAATGCATGTTCATGGCATTCCCGGCCCTAATCTAAATTTTCCATCACAAAAATCCGTCTAAAAATTAGAAAATTATAGGCGCTGACGGTGCGCAATTCGGACCTCTATGGGTTCCCAATTAAACAAAACAGTGATTACCGAACAATTATTCGGGGCCACGTCAATTTCCCGTCCAAAAATTCCCAAATTCTCACCAAATGAAATTAAATATTCTACGAATCCGATGCCTCAAGAATCAGGTCAATCGGACGTCGGACGGAAAAGAAATTGACAAAAGAACGATCGAATCACTAATGCCAAATAATAATTAACAATAATAATATATATATATATCTATGCACCGCCCGCAGAGGCGAGGCGTCGCCTATGCGAGGCTGTCTCATCTCGCCTCGTCATGAGGGCGCGGCGCGCCTCGCGATCGGGTCAATTCTCTCGCCGAGGGCGAGACGTCGCCCTCGCGATCCGCGAGTTTCCCTTCTTCTTTGCCCTTTTCCAGATTTCAATCCCAATCTCCAACTACTCTAATTCTTAGCACACAAATCAGAAAATACACACTATACCTCATTGGAAAGCTTATGAAAAGCTCTACAACTCTCAAGAAGACCATAAAATCAATTCAACCTCTAAGGGTGTCAAAATCCCATCCAAGGTACTGCTTACTCAAAACTCATAGATATAGGACAGTAACTCACAAATGCGAGGACTCACTGATTAGTCAGCTAAAATTACCACATAAATATGCTCAATCAGTTCACAATGTCCTCTACAACTTTCATGAACAACCCAAAATCAAATTCCATTTCTAAACAAGTCAATTAATTCACTCAATGATACTGTCCCTGAAACCATGCAATTTGAGCAGTAACTTTATAACCAACATAACTCCCTGTAGACAAGTCATTAAAATCAGAGCTTTATATCCCTGAAAAGATAAAATCCCAAACTTCAATTCTTCCTGAAATAACCAAACTCCAATTCAGCCTCTAACATTTTCAAATCTGTCATGCAAGTTTCTGACCTAAACAACACTTAACATCACAATGTAGATCCAGATTTTGAAATTCCATATTTCCCACATCTGACCTCCAAAATTAGAAGCCATATACCATTTTCAAGATCAATCTGATATCTAAAACTCTTCAGTACGATGCAAACCCCAAATCAAATCACAAAAATTCCTAAAATTCCTCCAAACCCGAAAGTGCACTAAATGTGCCAATCCAGCTAGGTTTCAGCCAATGCATGAAAACCGTCATCAGTAATCAGGTCATATCTCCTAACATACAACTCAAAAAATAGCAAGATCAGTGGCAATGGAAAGCTAATTCAATAGGCTACAACTTTCATGAAGACCATTATTCCCTAATTCCATACCAATTAATTTAGAAAAATCAGAAAAATTCATTGAACACATTTGCGGATACTGTTCACAGACAACAGAACAGCAACTTTCCATGCCAAATTTGGACCTTCTAGCATTATAATTTAACAACACCTATTTCACACTAAAATGAAGCCAACATCCCAAAGTTTACTTGGGCACAAACCCCACCTCATTTGCTCACCTATACAATAAGTTATGAATAAAACAGTAACATCAATTCTAATTCCAATTTTCCAGATTTCATCAACAACTTAACTTCTATCACCTCTAACATCACTAACACATCCTTAAGCATCCATTTCTACTTCTAATTCAACCACAACCTCATCACAAAAAAACTCTTCTATAATAACACAAAAGTGGCAGCACACATATATACAATTCCCATACTTTATTTCCATGAATTAGACATTATAAACATCATTTATAACCTCACTTATCACCTATTTAAACTACCATAACCAATTCCCTTTCACAAACATGCATTAAATTCATTCTAACCTACTACTTCCATAATCAAATAAAAGCTCAAAGGATGCTTCTAAATGCTTCTAACTACCATGGTGCTCAATACCTAATGAAAACATCATTAAAACAAAGAACTTAAATGAACTTACCTATCAAGCTTCCAATCTTTACTTCTATCTTAACTTCTTTACTTCCTACCTTCACTAATCACTTCTTCCACCACCATACATATGTATTTTATCATCAAGGAAGACTATAGCTTGGTGACAATTAAGAGAACTCTTGAGTGTTTGGAGGAAGATGAAAACAAGAAGAAGAAAATTTGAAGAAGATAAAGAACCACACCAAAACGATGAAGCAAGTTTTGGTGAGAGGAGTTTTAGGCTTTCAAGCTTTCAAAATGAGTGTTTTAAGGAGAACATGGAGAAAAGTCGATGATGAGGCTTCAAATAAGACAAACTCATTTAATTCAAGAAGCCACTTGGCTATTTAAGACATGGAAAAGACAAAACTAACTAATTAACCTACTTTAATTACAAACTTTCATTAATCCTACTTAAACACTAATCATGGCTCTAATCAAAACACTAAAATAATTCCCTAACATCAATTATCCACTAATCTCATGCCATAAGGTAGTCCCTTTTCAGTACAAAAGGCTCACTCGGCCGGTCGGTTGAATTTTCCGGTCAGGCCGTAACCGAAAAATTCCGAAAAATTCTCATAAATTCCTAAAATGTAAAACAATTTATGGCGCACTCCAAATAATTTTTCAAAAGCCATTGTCCCATAAATTTAACAAAAGAATACAATTTAAAACCTAAGCCGGGAATATCATGAATGCATGTTTACTCTGTGTATGTGCAACCAAATCCATAATCATAAAAGCTATATGCTGTGAGTTCATGCCGAGACCTAATGCAATACTTCTAACTCATCCCAATTTACCAAAATAACCCTTCCTATGGGAGTTGGGATGTTACACCTAGGATCCTCTAATGACCAATATACTAGACTCATTAAGAGATTGAAAAATACGAAGACAATTTGGATGCTCTGTTAAGGATGGTTGTACATAATATCATATGGACTCTTCATCGAATTTTGAATTATGTAAATCTCATTATTCAAGGAAGTATCAATCCATACCTTTCTCACTTTTTGTGCTTTTGTTAATATTTTATTTATTTATGATTCTATTGTGTACATTAGAGACAATGGATAATTTTAGGAGTAAGGAAGGGGGTTTCAAATTTCTTATGCTTATAATCTTCTTTATTAATTCATATTAGTTGACATCCCGATTTAGTTAAAATATATCCAAACTACTTTATATTACTATTGATTATTTATTTTAATTGGTATGCAAAAGGATGAAAGTTAAAACAGCTTGCTTTTTTACGATATATTTTAGTAGTCATTAAGATAATTAATTTGAATGAAAATTGCATATTATTTACACACATAAAGCCTTTTTGTGAGATTTTAAGCCTAAGAGAAAAATATTTAGATATTTATTTTAAGTTGTTTTATTCTTTCATGTGTGATATCATGCATAGTTAGATGATTTTAGAACATGCTTTGATTATTCATATTAAGACCATATTGTTAAACTAGAAGCATGGAAATGAAAAAGGTATTCAGATTTAACCATTTATTTTAGCTTATTTTCTTGATTATTATCTTATCATATTTTATCCTTTAGGAGTAACCACTTTTGAGAAGTAGCCTGTTATTGACTAAAACCATACTAATTTCCTCTACCTTGTTTGGAGTAGAAAGAGTTGACTTTTGATTTAAGCAGATTTTGAGAAAATAATCTTAAGGAAAATTGTAGCTTTTGTTGAGAGCTCTTTGTAGCCATAAAGTATGGTATGTTTCGATATCGGGAGTGGAAGTTATGATCAGTCAAAGTCGCGGACATTTGACTTTGCTTTTATAAATGTTCTTAGTGTAGAATTGTATATACGGTGCTTGAGACAAGTTAAGTATTTGTGAAACTGTTCATAAGCGTACATTTAGGTGTGTAATGTGATTTGAGGCAAATTATAGATAGACATGTTTTGAATTAAGTTCGATGATCTATATAAAAGATATGAAGAGTATCCTAGTCTATCAATGATGTAGAATATGTTATTTCGGTTATGAAATTTGGGAGATATGAAATGTTATGAGTTTGGATGAAGTATAGGATGAGACATTTCTAGACAGAAGTTTCGATCGACGAACTGACCTAATTAGAGGTTGCTATTGCTTTTGAATTCCTCGTGAACATTTTTGATTATATTCTGATATATTCATTGTTATAAGTATGCAAATTTGGACCTTGGCATGTACAGATAGCAATTTCAGAAATTTCGTTTCTTGTCAAGGTGATTAGCCCTCTTTCTTTTGTTGCTTTACATTTTCCGACCGACATCCGATTAATCTGAGTTTTGAAGCGTTGGATTCCTAAGACAATTACCTACCTCATGATGGAAATTATGATTGTTTAAGGATTGTTTGAGTCAAAGTGAGTTAGATATCTTCTGAGCACGGTTTAGTATTGTGATGATATCTTGATCGGTTGAGATCTAATCAAGTTGATTATTGTTTCTAAATAAGTTAGAGGCATGGGACTGCAATTATTTGAAGGAATCAAAATTTACTTCAGTTCCGAAGATTTTTAAATTTATGAACTTGAGGTATTAAGGTTATAAGAATATATAAGGGTAATTTGGGCATGGTACTTAAGTCTAAGAGTATTAAGGTTTGTGTGGGAGGCAATATGGACTATTCCCACTCATTAAGAGGGTGATATAAAAGAGGAAAATAAGAATTAGAAAGAGAAAAGAAAGAAATGAAAAATGAGAAAGAAGAGGAAGTCGTAGGAGGAGAAGAGAGAAGAAGAGATTTGGGTTTTTGATCCTTGCGATTTCTGACGGATTTGGAGCAATACCGGTAAGTTCTAACCTTTTTATCTTAGTTTGAGTTGGATTAAACCCTAGATTTGTATGGATTGAGTAGAAAACGATGGTTTAGGGTTTATGGGGAAAATAGTTAGAAATTGCTGGGTTGATAATTTTAGGATGGATTGGAAGCTTAGAATGGGTTAGAAATGCATTATAGTTCTTGATCTATTGTTGAGATGTGTTGGATTTGGTTAAGGGAAAGAATCGAAGTTGGGTTCTGCAGAGATCTGGGTTTCGGAGTCGAATTCCAGACCAGACGTCGCGACGTGCGCATGAATAGCGCCGTGACTTGTGAGGAAGGGAGCCACGTCGCGACGTGTAAATAATTTTACGATTATTCGTCGCGACGTGTGGAACGCAGGAGTCGTCGCGACGTGTGATATTCATTCGCCGCGACGTGTGGCAGCTTGTTCGTCGCGACGTGCGAAGGCCTTCGCCGCGACGAACGTCCGTTTGGCTGAAGTGAAAGTTGTAGTATTTTGGGCATATCTTTTGTTATAGATATTCGATTGAGGTGATTTCAGATTCGTTATGATCTAGAGATCAAAGATTACAAGTGCTATGAAGTTGGGAAGTTCGGAATTAGCCTTGAAGGGTTCGGAATTTTAGGAGAAGGTCGAAGATAGATTTATAATGCTTTATTTTGGATTCCAAGCTTTGAATATTTAATATGAATATTGAATAAATGGAACTTGGTTGTTTTAGGAAACCAAGTGAGGAAAGAGGAGCAAGGGGAACAAGAGGAGAGGCATACCTAAACAAGTTTATAAGCAAGGAAATTTCAGGTGGGTTTCATGTTTATAATTTAGTAATAGGCCACTAAAGTGTTCTCCCAAATCAAGAATGATTTCAACTATTTCGTAAATATTATTTTGTTACCTGTGAATGATTTGCAAAAATAAAGATGAGAATGCATTGAAATATTTATGTCATATCATTGAGACATTTATGTCATGCCTTGCGAAACTCATGGCATTTTGTATATTCGAAAATGAAAGAAAAGAGCACGAAAGAGTATGATTATGTGCTTTTGTTTGGGCAAGAGTGGAATCATTTCGTTCGTCACGTGCACGTCGACAAGAGCCTTCTCCCGGCTGCCCGCTTGTGGCCTATGAGTTCCGAATGGACTCATTTCGTTCAGGGTGTAAACTTCGGTTTCTCCCTTTTTTTTCCATGGAACCCTCGAGCCATTTGCTTGTGCATTGCATCTATGACTTGTCAAGTATGTGCATAATTTGAGCATTTGATATTGATGATTGATTGAACATGTTATGTTGATGTGATAATACTTTTCACTATGCAATGACACTTTTTCAGCTATGGGTTTGAACTCAGAATTTCAGATTTGACTGAGAATTTGGGAGCAAAACGTTTTATGGACTTAATATGAATTTTGTATAACAAATGAACTTTTTCATCAGTTTTGCTTATGCTTCGTTATAAACCTGTTACCCACGAGCTATAAGCTCACCCCCCTTTTCATCCCCATCTCCAAGTAGTTGAGCGGGAGATTGGATGAAAGACGGTCAAAACCGTTTGTTCGATTGTGTATGGCTTGTATGTTATGATGAAATTGATTTATGGATTTGTATATAGAATGGAAAGTGAATTAAGGTTGTGTAATGAATTACGTACATGTATATTGAATTGAGAAGTGGGAATGATTTGGGAATATATATGTATGATTGATTTGGGAATTTGATTGAATTATGAGTTTGGTATCGAATTGAGAATTATGGAAGTATTAGATTTAGGTTTGTGTTTCTGTTGGTGTTTGGATGCCGGACGGGAGGTCCGATGTTGCCTGGTATTGTTGAGTTGTAATATTAGAAGTGTGTTTCTTGTGTTTTAAATTTTTGGGCTGTCCAAATACAGCCGTTATGCTGTCCGATTTTCGGTAAAAATCGGGCTAAGATAAGAAGAGATTTAGTTGTATTAAGATGTTTTAGATGTATAAGAAATGATTAAAATGAATGAAGTGGAAACGAATAGAAATGTATGGATTGGTTATGTTTTGTATGAGTGATTATGAGTGAATGAGTTTGAATAAAGATGAAAAAAAAAATTACCGAATTTTGGAACGCCTTAAGGTTTCCAACACGATCAGGTTACTTTGTTCTTTGTTTTCGGATGTCGGATTTTGTTTCCGTTTCCTTTCGTTTTTGGCCCGATGTGATTAGTTGACTTTCGTTCAGGTTGACTTTCGCCTTATGTTTTGTTTCAGATTTCGTTAACTTTAGTTGTCGATCGGAAATTTGTTATTCGTTCGCCTTCGAATTCAAATTCTCCAATTTGAATCCGTTTGATTTCGGCAACTTTCGTTCATTTTTCGGTGGGGATCCGGTTCCCGGATCGGGTCCCTACATTATATCAAAATAAAGATCGAATCAAAATCTTCAACTTTCATGAATAACTTAAAGGCTAAATCAACCTTTATCTAGGTCAATTTTTCAGTCAAAACTTCTGTCATATCATAGGTCAACCTATAACACATCCCAACTTTCAAATTTTATATATCCCAATTCTCTCATCCACTAATTGCATAATATACATCATTGTAAAGCTTGGAAAGTCTTCTATGACTTTCATGAAGACCACTTCACTCAATTCAGACCACATCAATCCAACGATTTGCCTCAAAGTACAGCATACACAATCCTATACTTACAAACATTCTCAAAGTCAAAGTGAAATAACCTTAACTTTGATTGATCATAACTTTCACTCCCAATATCAAAAAATTGCAAACTTTATGGCGACAGAAAGCTTTCAACATAAGCTACAAGTTTCCTGAATATCATTTTCTCAAATTGTGTCTAAATCAAAAAGTCAACTCTCTATGATCAAAAAGTCAAACTTTCACAATTTTTCATATTCTCACATTTTCTTTCTTTATTTCTTAATTTTCAACTCCCATTTCAATCAACTCATTCATTTTAACTTTCATAAACTATACAAATCTACTCAAAACCCAAAGGTATCAAATTCAAATCCAATCCTTTCTTATCAATTTCCTTTAAAGATACATACTTCCATAACACAACACATAAACTAACATACTCATTTAAATTCAATTTATATTTCAAAATTCTATTTAAAAGTTGGGGTCCAACACTTCTCCCCCCCTTAAAAGAATTTCATCCTCGAAATTTATACTTAAACGAACACCATGAAACACATGCTCTTATTAATTTCATCCAAAGATCTTAGTCATTTATTTTCTTATCAAATTTCACTCCCTATATCTTATAGAAAAATTCACTATATCCACAAATCAATATTCTTTAACATATGGACATAAGTCAATGGTCTACTATAATTCAATTTAACCCCTCTTGAACTTCCACACAAATATCTCAATCATTTTTCTTATCTTTCAAGTACTCATCATTGAATCGCACACTTGGATATACTAAATCAAATCATCCTAATTCATCATGAACTTCCCATCTCAATTTCATGAACACTTTCTGAAAATCACTTAAAAGTCTTGTCATCTAAATCAAACAATCATATTGGTCCTTTAGATAAGTCATGAAAACACACTTCCATATTCATCATATTCTCACTATTTAATCTTAACTAACATATTGCCCAAGTACGATCCTAATATTGGGCTATGATACCATAAATGTTGGGACCCAATCCGGAGATCGGATCCCAACTGGAAATAGCGGAAACGAATACGGAAACGAAGTGCGGAAATGAAATCGAATTGAAATGAAAACCCAAAAAATTGGGCTAAAACCAATGAGAATGAATGAACGAAATCTGAAAGGGAACGAATCGAAACAAAGCAAACACGAATCGAAAGAAAATCAAATACAGCGACAAGCGAAAGCGGATCCGACATCCGATAACATCCACGTATCGCGTTGGAAACCTAAAAACCAATACAATCCGATATGGTAATTTTTTTTCTTTTCTTTCTTTTTTCACTTCTTTCTTCTTTTTTCAATCTTATTCAAATCAAAACAAATAATTCCTACTTTTGGAAATTTAACCTCATGCAAAACTCAATTCTTAGTCATGTTCTTATATGTTAAGATAAATCCCAAATCTCATTTATACACCAATTTTATCAAAAATTCGGCAGCATAACGACTGCACTTGAATAAACCCAAACCTGCAATTAACTTAAATATACTTCTATAATTCCCAATCGATCACACAATCATCAAAATCCACCGGACCCTCCTTCCGGGATCGCAACATATACAAACGCAATCCTATACCTAGTACTTCAAAAATCCTCAATCAAACTCACAAAACAATTCCCAACACATCATCCAAAAATCCAATTCATATAAAATCCTCAACCCAATATACAAATCATAATTTATCATACATAATGTCATAATCCAAGACTTTATACAATTTCCTAATTCAATCAATCCAAACCCAAAAATCAATCATATCTAAATACAATCACAAGTGATATTCTATAATCACACAAGTTTTATTTCTCCAATCCATACACAAGTCCAGAATTCATTTACAAATCCCATAACTCATTTCCATACACAAATTCATATACATCATGAACTAAATATTTCGTAAACATAAATGGCATATCAAACCATATACAAATACCAATAACCACAATCTAAAATTTCACCATACACAACAATTCTAAACTTCTCAGCAACAATCTAACTTAGCAAAATACCATATGGACACATACAACTTTCATCTTCTTTCACCCGATCTTTTTTTCATCACCTGTGGATGGGAATGAAGGGGAGGAGGTGAGCTTATTGCTCGTGGATAACATATTTATAATTGAAAAATAAGCAAAAATCATTTCTCAAAACAATTTCCATTTAGCAAATTTTTCAAAAAACTTATTTCTTAAAAACTTTCCACATTTTCAAATCATTTATACTTACTTTCCAAAATTTTCTCGATTTCAAACTCAATTTTTTTATTTCTTAAAATTCTCAATTTTTTTTCACAAATCATGCATAATTTCCAAAAACATGAATGCTTCACATAATAAATGCATCACAATTTAAACAAATCAAAAATCACATAACACGTCAGAATGGTTTGGTTTCGGTCTAAATGGAACGTACTGCACAGTCCCGCATAGCGGTTCTATGCAGCCGTGAACTTCAGGGAGTCCGAAATCGGAACTCCAGTGCCACTAGCGGGAGAAGCCTTTTAAAAACGAGACCAGTGCACTGACTCTAACTTATGGGACCTAACCAAACCCACATAACACATATCATACTCGAAAATCAAATTGCCCGAAGGCACATTCGAAGCTTAGTTTTCATGTCGCGTCATAGCAAACAAATTTGATTCACAATTTTCCCTAAATTTGAAAATTCACATAACAATAAAATTCATATATCAAAAAGTCAATCATAATTCACACAAATTCATACATCAAATGCACCATCATTTACAAACAAGGAATGCAACAATTTTCATAATTTATCAATATTGATAAATTATGAATTTCAGCAATTTAACACAATCAAACACAATAAATGTAACAATTATTTCAATTTCCTCAAATCATTCAAAATCAATGAATGAACAATTTTCCTAATTGATCAAATCATTCATAAATAATAAATTTAGAAATTTTCTCAATTTATCAAAACTCATTTTAAAACAATAAATTTAATCCTTCGAAATCATAATTAGCAATTGCTTACATTATTAGAAAAATCAATGAAAATAATCATTCGAAAAATAATAATAATTCAAATTTTGATTTCTTTATTTTTCAAAAATTCATACATAGCTTATAAATCAAAAAATAAATATGCTACCCACCTCAAATCCATGCTAGTACTTTGTCCAAAGCATCAATTCTCCAAAGTTCTTCTTCTTTCCTCAAATTTAAAATTCCCTAATCCATAATCATCCAAATTCAACATCATAATTAGCATAATCCTCAAAATTAACTATAGGAAACCCAAAATCATCACTTTTCCAAGCTATCTAAAGCAAGAATTTTTAAAATCTTCAAATTACAAAAATTGGCATAAACCCTAATTCACAATAATCCAAAATTGAATCAATTAAACCATGCTATCTCTAAAATTAAGCTTAGGAAACCATTTCTAAGCTATCTAAACCAAGAACTCATCAAAATTCACAAATCTCAAAATTTCGAATCTTACCTTCTCTCACCACCATTTTCGGATTTTTGGGCTCCATAAGAAGCTTTCATCTTCTTCCTCACTTTTTCCCTTGAAAAGCATCAAAACCCACCTTGAAATCTTGGAGAAAAGTCGAAACCCTCACCTTCTTTCTTCTTCTCCACCTCCACCTCCACCGAAGTTGCTTATCTCTTCTCCTTTCTCCCTTCTTTCTTTTTCTGTTGTTTTCCTTTTATTGTCGTGCTCTCTCAAAGAAAAACGACAGCCCTCTTTGTCTTCTAGTGCCATGTCATTAAATGAGGGAGAAATGACTTAATTGCCCCTCCATTCAAAGCCTTTAACTTATGTCCTTAAGTGGACTTCCCAATATGCCCCTAACTTCATGTTATTTTAGGACAATTTCTAATCATCAATTTGAAGTAATTTGCCAAAACTTCCTTCTAGATAAATGTTCCCCTATATCGTAGTTTCATAATGCCACAAAAATCGTTTAATTTGGTGAACTACACCAAGAGTTATAGTCCAAACATTGCAGACTGCCATTATGCTGAAAAAGTTTCCAGCACTTTATTTCCATCCGAATATTGACAATCTTAGAGGCTGAATTAAAATTCACTTTCTTCAGCCAAAATGTAGCCTTATCTTTCTAGTTTACTCCAAATTAAGAATCACCTCATTTGGATGACTAGAGCAAACGTTATGACCAAAATACTGTTTGATTTTTCTAACCCAAGACTGCACCCTAAGCCCGACTTCCATTCAGAAATTGGAAGTCTTAAGGGCCAAATTGAAATTCAATTCCTTCACATGACTTGTAGCCCCAAATCTCAAGTTTATTTTTCCTCAAGAATCAAATCAATTGGATCTCCAAAGATCAAGAATTGCTCAAAATACTGAACCATGTTCAGAAATTTCCAAACTCACTTTGATTAAATCAATCATCCTTAATTTAATCTCATAAAAATACAAATATCCCTTGAGAATGTAGATAATTGTGTTAGGAATCCAACGCTTCAAAAACCAAGTCAATCAGATGTCGGACGGAAAAGATATAAGCAAAAAGTTACAAAAGGGTCGGATTTGGAAGGAAGAAGCAAAATGTGAAGCAAGCAGAAACAACATCATAGAACAGAATTTTTTTAAAATTCATAACTATTGATTCTGAACTCCAAATTTGACAAATTTGGTCTATATAGAAAGCTTGAAGGAAGCTCTACAACTTCCATGTAGAACTCAACAACCCATTCAGGCTCTAAAATGATCAAATTTCAAATCAAAAATTCTGTCCACATCAATAAAACCCTGATTAGTCACATAACTTTTCAAATTTATATCTTTCAACACCAAAGTCCAAATGTTACATATTTTATATCAATATGAAGATCAGAAAGTCACCTACAATTTTCATGAAAGACATAAAAATCAATTCGTCCTTTAAGGAAGACAAATTTACAATCCAAAGATCTGTTCTCTAATACTCATACTAAAACATTGACAGAAACTTGTGAAAATCATAACTTATTATTTCATGAACCAATAATTCTAAACTTTATATCAAAATAAAGATCGAATCAAAATCTTCAACTTTCATGAATAACTTAAAGGCTAAATCAACCTCTATCTAGGTCAATTTTCCAATCAAAACTTCTGCCATATCATAGGTCAACCTATAACACATCCCAACTTTCAAATTTTATATTTCCCAATTCTCTCATCCACTAATTGCATAATATACATCATTGTAAAGCCTAGAAAGTCTTCTATAACTTTCATGAAGACCACTTCACTCAATTCAGATCACATCAATCCGGTTATTTGCCTCAAAGTACAACATACACAATCCTACACTTACAAACATTCTCAAAGTCAAAGTGAAATAACCTTAACTTTGACTGATCATAACTTTCACTCCCGATATCGAAAAATTGCAAACTTTATGGCGATAGAAAGTTTTCAATATAAGCTACAAATTTCCTGAAGATCATTTTCTCAAATTGTGCTTAAGTCAAAAAGTCAACTCTCTATGGCAAAAAAGTCAAACTTTCACAATTTTTCATATTCTCACATTTTCTTTCTTTATTTCTTGATTTTCAAATCCCTTTTCAATCAACTCATTAACTTTAACTTTCATAAACTATACAAATCTACTCAAAACCCAAAGGTATCAAATTCAAATCCAATCATTTCTTATCAATTTCCTTTAAAGATACATACTTCCATAACACAACACATAAACTAACATACTCATTTAAATTCGATTTATATTTCAAAATTCCATTTAAAAGTTGGGGTCCAACAAATTTCCTCACATCTCTCAATCACTAATATGTCTAAATTATATAGGCATAAATCAAAAGAATCACTAAAAAACAAAAAACCATCTATAAATACCTCCATGGTTTCCTTAACTAGATCATAAAAAATGACTATAATGCACTATTAAAATGTAGTAGGCATATTGCATAACCCAAAGGGCACCTTTCTATAAGCGAACGTATGATAAGGAAATGTGAATGTTATTTTCTCTTAATCTTTTAGAGTAATAAGAGTACAGAAGTAGCTTGAAAGACCATCCAAGAAGTAGTCGTATATGTATTTAGTTAGTTGCTCCAATATTTAGTATATGAAAGCCAAATCAAAGTGATCTTTCTATGTAGCTCCATTTAGCTTCCTATGATTGATGAACACTCTCTAACTAGTGACGATTCTCACAGGAACAATTCATTCTTCTTATTAGGTACTATTATAATTCCTCTTTTCTTTGGTATAACTTGCATGGGACTCACCCAAGAATTGTTAGAAATAGGGTAAATCATACCAACATCTATAAGTTTAATTACCTCTGCCTTTATAATTCATTTATATTGGCATTAAACCTCCTTTGGGCCTACAAAACTAGCTTGAAATCATCCTCTTGAAGAATCTTATAAGTGTAAAAGGAGTGGCTAATTCCTTTAATGTTATAAATCTTCCACGCAATAGCCCTCTTATGATCCTTAAGCACAACTAATAATTTCTCTTTTTGATTCTCCTTTAAATTTAAAGTAATAATCATTGGAAGCTTTGAATTCTGCTTCAAAAATTTATATTCTAAGTGATCAAACAACTTCGTTAACTCCAACTCTATTGTTCCTTTAATAAACGATTTTAACCGCTTCTCCTTGCTTTTATCAATCTTTTCAAACTCCTTCCTCACCATGGGTTCATTATCCTCTAAGTAGATTATTTTCCCTTTCTTTGTAAAGTTAGCCTCATCTTCCTTCCCACCTTGAACGAAGCACATCTCTAGTAGGTTTTAGAAATAGCATCCTACATGTAAGTACAAGTCGACTTGTACTACTGATAAGTCGACTTGTTCTTGAAAAGTACCGATAAGTCGACTTGTACATTGGATAAGTCGACTTATTCAAGGACGGTACTGTTTATTTGTGCCCTAAAGGCAATCCCCTTTAGCGCGCTTTTATTCACGATCGTATCTGATGAATGAATAAATAAAGAAAAGGCATAATTCATTAATTTGATGTTCATGAACATTGTTTATGAATTGATTGGATCTTTAATCGATTAATGAAGTCCATGATATATGACATAGCATGAAGGAAATTATGATGTGATCATACTACGAGGTTCCTATCATGTGCAATTGTGTCAAGATCTAAATTCTCCTAGTCAAAGGATTAATGAGACTGGACATCATTAATCCGGATAGACTAACACATGTCATATTCCTTGATTGGATCAGCGGTGGATCTCGAAGCGTAAATATGAGATATTTAGAGTTGACATGTGGATGCTTACTAGCGGTAGTAGGTTCATTGGATGACCGCCATGAGATCATCACATGGATATCTTATCTAGTGTCGGTGATAATCTCATCATAGCAATGGTGCAAGTATCCTTGGACTTGAGGTACTCGAGGATATCTTGAATCTTGATTACGTGTTTGACTCCATTCCTTGTTGCCTTCGAGAGGTAACTCATAGGGTGGTGCTTGGGTGCGACTTGAGGTATTGAAGATAATTGAGTAGCCAATAAAGGATTCACCACTTCGGATTAGCGAAGAGATACCCATGGCCTCTTGTCGGGATCATTACTTGTAAATCTCGGCGAGTGAATATGTCATGAAGAGTGTCTTCATGGACATATAGAGTAATGAGTCTAGGGCGAGATCTATTATCACTGGGCTAGACTCGGTCTAGTAAGAGTTGACACTTTGACCATGCTCATAACCAAGTGGGGTATAGGATGGTGAAAGGACGAATTGCACGGTAATTGTCTATGGAAGGGTTCGTGATCCGGTTCTTGATGAATACATCAAACCGATTACTTTCCGGTCAATTGGGGGTCATGATGTGTTGCTAGATACCGCTCATGACTTGCTCAGATTAATTGTTAATCTAAGTGGCCAACATAGCCGGAAGCCTAAAGGGTCACACGCTTAAGAGTGTTTCAGAGAATCTGTAAAATAGTAATTGGACAGAGTTCCAATTATGGAGAGCATTAGGATTAAATGGATCCCGATGGGATTGGGATATGTCCCGATGAGATCGCGATATCAATATTGCTAAGAAATGTTTTGAAGTTTGTCAAAGATCTGGGGCCGAGAGTCGATAGGACCGACCCAGTTTATTTGGATGCTTTAGCAATTATATATATTAATTAATTAAGTAAATATTTAATTAATATATATAAATATATAGCCATGTGCACGTTGGATGAAGGGAGAAGAGATAAAGCCATTTGACTTTTCAACTTATTACTTTATTAAGTTAAAGAAATGAATGGCTATTAATCCTCCAAATGTAAGCTTCTTAAGGAAGCATCTTTAATGGTTAAAGAAAGGCATAAGGAGGCTAAGAATGTGTGAGGGTCGACCGTTTTGAAAGGAGAGGAAGACAAAAGGTTTTTCTTAAGTGTTAAGGAAAAGCTTGGAAAGTGATTTCATCTTCTTCTTCTTCATCAAGCACCATCGATTTTCTCTTCTTCCAAGCAAGTCTCCAACGTTTCCTTCAGCTCTCCAGGACAGAGGTAGGGTCTAGCAGCTCTTAGTCTGTTCTAGCTATTCCCGGGTCAAAGGGGTTTGACTCGGTTAGGTTTTCTGATCTCTGCGTGGATCACCTTTAGAGATAGTCTCTTTTGGCTATTTAGGTTAATGTCTTCATACGGATACCTGGATCCTGGGTTCGGGAAGGTCCCGGGAACAAAAATTTTTGTTTTCCGCTGCCTGTACATGTGATGTACCTCCCGGGATTTTCCTACAGTGGTATCAGAGCGTCTGGTATCCCGTATGAAGCTAAAACCTAAGCTAGATCAGAAACCCTAAGTGCTGTTGCTGTTGATGCATGCTTGCTGTCCAAATTTCGTTTTGCTATAGAGATATGCTTTTCGAAATTTTTCTGCCCAGAAATGTTCATAACATGTTATAGAATATGTCTATGAATTTTCGGAATTTATTGATATGATTTGATATACTTTTGCTAATTAATTCCCTAAGGTTACAAATCCTGTTTTGTGAAACGATTATGGAACAGGCAGTAGTATAAAATCGAGAATAAATTCTAGAAAAATCTTTTTCTGGATTTTCCTTCACCTACATGTCTCTAAGATGTTGGTGAATATCTGTGAGCATGGAAATTGGATTTCAAGGTGATTGGATATTTATTCACGAATTTATTCTATGCTGTTGGGAATTGCTGTGCTGATGAACACAGATTTTGAATCGGTTTTGGTATTTAGGTTGACTGAGTTTTTGATGGCCTAAAATCCTGAAAAACTTCATGTAGCATGTTCTGAACATTTAGTAACCTATATAATTTTCTCATGATTTATTGAAATTGTTTCATTGATCATTTCAAGCAATGTACAGAACTGGACGTTTTTGGTGAAAATTGTTCAGACTGTATTGCTTGGCTTGATTGAGGTTGCTTTTTCAATTCCAATGCCTTGCACCATTTTTAATATGATTAAAAATGTGTTATCTTGATGTGGTATGATTGCCAAAGTGAATTGATTGAATTTGTTTATCCTAGAATTTTTGAATGCCGAATTGGTCACATTAGCGTCTCGTTAGTATATTGCATTATCTTGTTTGTTTTGACCGTCATATTTTTTATGGCATGTGCTGAAGTAAATTTGATAATGTATATGCTAGCTAGAGATGCTTAGGATGATAATTTGGGTGTTCCTAAATTGTTTGGAAATTAATGAGTTTTGACTCATTTCAAGCTTTTCATATAGTTTGACTCTTTAAGGCTTTCATGAATCAATGAAGTGTTCATTGAGGCATCAATTATCAGATATTACCTTAGGTATGTAGGTGTTGTGAATTGGAATTGTACTAATTGAGGAATTAGCCGATTAGAGATTTTAGCAAATTTTCCTGGATAAGTCGACTTGTATATGAAATAAGTCGACTTGTTCAAGGTTTTTGGGATAAGTCGACTTGTGTATAGAATAAGTCGACTTGTTCAGGATCTCAGTATAAGTCGACTTGTAGTACCTTATAAGTCGACTTGTTCATGGGTAGGTGAAATAAGTCGACTTGTGTCATACAAGTCGACTTGTGTGTGGGCAGAAGCATAAGGCGACTTGCATTTGATGAAAGTCGACTTGTGGCATGCTCAGGTTGGATGATGGATGATTATAAGGATTGATTCAATGTGATTGATGAAACCTAAATCATTCCATATAGTCCTGGCGACTATAATCCTTAAGCTTGGAGTCTAGAGACCCGAAATCCCTCCTCGGTATATGAAAACTAACGCCTTCCATTAATATGGTAAGAACCAGAGTTCTTATAGGGTTGGGTTGTTGAGCTAACCTCAAGCTCACTCTATACGAATATGTTCAAACCATGAAAATAAGATTTTCAGATTAATGGGTCGGTTTTCCTAGAAGTGTTGATTTGTTGAGCTAACCTCAAGGTCAACGTGATGAGAGCGAAGTTGGGTAGCATACATTAGATGTATGCGCATCAAAGAGTTGATACCCCATGAAGTGCACACATCAACAAGTTGATAGCACTGATCGATAGTTGTGTCTAAGATGTAATTGGTATATCTGATACCTCCCAAGACATAAGGTGGCTTGTTGAGCTAACCTCAAGGTCATTCTTAATGTCGGTTATCGATGATGCAATTGGTATGACCGATACCTACCGATTGACCTAAGTTGTGGCTTGTTGAGCAAACTCAAGGTCACTCTTAGCAATGTCGGATATCGACCCACTAGGACATTATGTCACATCGTTTCTCTGGATTCGTAAAGAGGGTTATGGATTCTAGGAAACTAGTGGGAGCCATATGCATGTCATGCAAGTCCTTATGATCATGCAGGCATTTCTATTCTATTATTCCTTCTCTCTATCGTGTTTAGGTTGATTGAAGAAGTCTTTCAGTGTGAATTTTCGCTCTCTATTCTGGACTGAATTTTCTTGATTGACTAAGGAATCTGAGAATTGTTCTCAGATCTGAGGAACTGGGATACGTCCTAGATGTTCCACTTCCAGATGCACCTGCTGTCGATGCTTCTGATAAGGATCAGAAAGCATATCGTAAGCATCTAAAGGACAGTGATATGGATACTTGCATTATGCTTGTCTTGATGTCACTAGAGCTGCAACAGCAGCACGAGTCTATGGATGCTCACTCTATAGTATTTCATCTTAGGGAGCTGTTTGATGAGTAAGCTTGGTCTGAAAGGTTCAAGACCTCAAGGCTTCTCTTCATCACAAAGATGGCTCCAGGGACAACTGCTGTGCAGTATACCCTGAAGATGAATGGCTATATTGAGAGATTGGTCGTCTTAGGATTTGTAATGGATTATGAGTTAAGTAGAGACTTAATTCTGGTTGGATTGTCTGATGGTTATTCACAGTTCGTGTTAAACTATCGGATGAACCAAATATCCACAACAATTCCTGAGCTGATCAATCTGCTCATGACAGCTGAGCAGGCTATCAAGATAGATAGCAAGTGCTAATGGTGGATGCTTCTTCTTCTAGTTCAAAGAAGAAAAAGGCCAAGAAACCAAAGGGAAGTGCCAACAAGAAGAAAACCAAAGTATTCTGCCCCAAAAGGTTTTTGCTTTCATTGTGGCAAGACTAGCCACTAGAGGCGAAACTGTAAAATCTATCTGGAGTCCTTGAAGCAGAAGAAGGCATCAGATGCCTCTACTTCTTCAAATATGTTTGTCATTGAGGTTAATACTATTCTTGATCCAAACATATCGGTATTTGATACCGGATGTGGCTCATACATATGAAATGTTATGCAGGGCCTCAGGGACAGTAGAAAGCTCCTAAAAGGAGCACTAGACCTTCGTGCACGTAATGCAGCAAGAGTTGCTACATTAGTCGTATGCACTTCTGTCTTGTTACTCCCTACTGGGCTTATATTCAAATTGGATGATTATCATTTTGTACCTGTTTTAAACAAAGAACATATTGTATGTTTTATGTTTAATTAGAGCTGATTTCCATTTGACTTTTAGTAGCAATGGTTGCTATATTAGTTGCAATGGAATGCTCTATGGTACTGGTACATTATGCAATGGAATTGACATATTAGATATGTCATATCCAATTATGAATGTCAATGACGCGAAAAGACATAATCGAGATAATTTAAAATCAACGTACTTATGGCATTGTCGCCTTGGCCATATAAATGAGATACGCATCGCTAAGCTCCATAAGAGTGGATGTTTAGGGTCATTTGATTATGAATCATATGACACATGCGAATCTTGTTTATTAGGCAAGATGACTAAGTTATCCTTTAAAGGAAAGGGTGAACGAGTGAATGGAATATTAGACCTAATACATTTGGATGTATGTGGTCCGATGTCCATCCATGCCAGAAGTGGTTGTTTTTACTTCATTACTTTTATCAGTGATTATTCACGATATAAGTGTCTGTATCTAATAAGATACAAATCTGAAGCATTTGAATAGTTCAAATAATTCAGAAATGAAGTAGAAAACTAACTTGGTAAAAGTATGAATACATTACGATCTGATCATGGTGGAAAATGCTTACACCAACAGTTTTGGATTATCTCAGAGATAATGGGATTTTATCTCAGTTCACTCCTCCTTACACGCCCTTGATACAATGGTGTGATCGAAGGAGAAATCGAACCTTGTTAGACATGGTGCGATTGATGATAGGTTTAACGATTTTGGGAATATCGCTTGAGACAACTGTTTACTTGCTAAGCGAGTTCCATTAAAGACAGTTGATGTTACTCCATATGGAGATATGGACTAACGAAAACCCTATCTTTCTTAGCTGAAAGTTTGGGATTGTCACCTTCGTGAAGCGGACACGGTCGAGATTAGCTTGATGCAAAGTCGACAAGTGTTTGTTCGTGGAATATCAATTCTACCTTGCTTAGGAACAAAAGTTGTTTGTTTCAAGCATGCTGTTTTCTTAAAGAAATAGTTTCTTTTACAATAAGGCAGTGGGAGCAAAGTTGAACTTGAGAAGTTCAAAATGCTCGAACAAACCTGAATCAATCGCTGAACTTGAAAGCATCACTCATATAGATGAGGTAACAGTTCAACCTTCTATTACACACGAATTTCGTAGGTTAAGTAGGATACGCACTGTTCCCGAGAGATATGATTTTCTCGTAAGGGAACAGAATGACGTATTACTCATACGAGATGATGAGCCTACTACCTATGAAGAGGTTCTGAAAAGTTCAGAGTCTGAAAAATGGCTTTGTGCCATGAAATCTGAAATGGATTCCATGTACATAAACCAAGTATGGACTTTGGTTGTTACACCTGAAGGGATAAAACCCACAGGGTGCAAAGGGGTTTTCAAGAAGAAAACCAACATGGATGGTAATTTGATTACCGATAAAGCAATGCTTCTGGTTAAAGGATTTCGTCACAGATAAGGAGTTGACTATGACGAAACCTTCAGCCCCGTAGCAATGCTTAAATCCATTAGGATACTCCTAGCCATTGCCGCTCATTATGATTATGAGAATTGGCAAATGGATGTGAAGATAGCTTTCCTGAGAGGAAATCTACCCGAGGATGTGTATGACACAACCTGAGGGCTTCACTTCCATCGATGGCGAAAACGTATGCAAGCTTCAGAAATCCATGTTTGGATTGAAGCAAGCTTCCAGGAGTTGGATTATCCGTTTAGTTGAGTTAATCAAAGAGTTTGATTTCTCACAAAATTCGGATGATCATTGTGTGCATAAGAAGGTTAATGGGACTGCAATCGTATTCCTTGTGTTGTATGTAGATGACATACTGTTACTCGGAAACGATGTCTCTATGCTGCAATCAGTTAAAATTTGGTTGTTCAAACAATTTGCCTTGAAAGACCTTGGTAAAGCAACTTATATCCTTGGGATATAGATTTATAGAGATAAATCAAAAGGTTGCTTGGTCTTTCACAAGCATCGTACATAGATGAGATGCTAAAGAGCTTTAGCATGAAACGATGCTATGTACGTGGCCCGATGTATCGTATGCTCTAAGTGTTACGAGCAGATACCAATCGGATCCTGGTGAGGGTCACTAGGTGACTGTCAAGAATATCCTCAAGTACTTGTGAAGCACTAAGGATGTTTTCTTGATGTATGGAGATGGAAATCTCCATATGAGCGGGCATTCAGATGCCAGTATCTAATCTGATAAGGATGATTCTGAATCATGATTAGGTTATACACATTCACACTGAATAGCGTGGCGGTCAATTGCAAGAGTTTCAAAACAAGAAAGGACTGCTGATTCAACAACCGAGGTAGAGTACCTGTCGCATGAGATGCGCAAAGGAAGCAGTTTGGATCAAGAAGTTCATTACTGAACTTGATCTAATCCCTAGCTGTGATAGGCCCATAGGATTGTATTGTGATACAATGGGGCTAGTCTTGTGAGCAAAGGAATCAAGGTCTCATCGACGATTCGAACATCTACTCCGCCAATTCGGAGATCATTAGTCGAGATGATGTCACGATAGAGAAAATTCCACGAGCAAAGTGTTGTTGTTCGTTGACAAAGCCATTGTCACGGAGAATTGTGATTCTCATGGACTCGCTTATGGTATTAGATACTAAGGCGATTGGCTTTAGGTCAAGTGGGAGATTTGTAAGTACAAGTCGACTTGTACTCTCGATAAGTCGACTTGTTCTTGAAAAGTACCGATAAGTCAACTTGTACATTGGATAAGTCGACTTATTCAAGAATGATCTTGTTTATTTGTGCCCTAAAGGCAATCCCTTTAGCGCGTTTTATTCACGGTCATATGCGGTGAATGAATAAATAAAGAAAAGGTATAATTCATTAATTTGATGTTCATGAACATTGTTTATGAATTGATTGGATCTTTAATCGATTAATGAAGTCCATGATATATGACATAGCATGAAGGAAATTATGATGTGATCATACTACCGAGGTTCCTATCATGTGCAATTGTGTCGATATCTAAATTCTCCTAGTCAAAGGATTAATGAGCTGGACATCATTAATCCGGATAGACTAGCACATGTCATATTCCTTGATTGGATCAGCGGTGGATCTCGAAGCGTAAATATGAGATATTTAGAGTTGACATGTGGATGCTTACTAGCGGTAGTAGGTTCATTGGATGACGCCATGAGATCATCACATGGATATCTTATCTAGTGTCGTTGATAATCTCATCATAGCAATGGTGCAAGTATCCTTAGACTTGAGGTACTCGAGGATATCTTGAATCTTGATTACGTATTTGACTCCATTCCTTGTTGCCTTCCAGAGGTAACTCATAGGGTGGTGCTTGGGTATAGCTTGAGGTATTCGAAGATAATTGAGTAGCCAATAAAGGATTCACCACTTCTGGATTAGCAGAAGAGATACCCATGGCCTCTTGTCAGGATCATTACTTGTAAATCTCTGGCCAGAGTGAATATGTCATGAAGAGTGTCTTCATGGACATATAGAGTAATGAGTCTAGGGCGAGATCTATTATCACTAGGCTAGACTCAGTCTAGTAAGAGTTGACACTTTGACCATGCTCATAACCAAGTGGGGTATAGGATGGTGAAAGGACGAATTGCACGGTAATTGTCTATGGAAGGGTTCGTGATCCGGTTCTTGATGAATACATCAAACCGATTACTTTCCGGTCAATTGGGGGTCATGATGTGTTGCTAGATACCGCTCATGACTTGCTCAGATTAATTGTTAATCTAAGTGGCCAACATAGCGGAAGCCTAAAGGGTCACACGCTTAAGAGTGTTTGAGAGAATCAGTAAAATAGTAATTGGACGAGTTCCAATTATGGAAGCATTAGGATTAAATGGATCCCGATGGGATTGGGATATGTCGATGAGATCGCGACATCAATATTGCTAAGAAAGGTTTTGAGTTGTTTATGTTTGAACCCAATGGCCGTGAGTTTAGAGGACCGACCCAGTTTGATTGGGCTGCTTTAGCAATTATATATATTAATTAATTAAGTAAATAATTAATTAATATATATAAATATATAACCATGTGCACGTTGGATGAAGGAGAAGAGATAAAGCCATTTGACTTTTCAACTTATTACTTTATTAAGTTAAAGAAATGAATGGCTATTAATCCTCCAAATGTAAGCTTCTTAAGGAAGCATCTTTAATGGTTAAAGAAAGGCATAAGGAGGCTAAGAATGTGTGAGGGTCGACGGTTTTGAAAGGAGAGGAAGACAAAAGGTTTTTCTTAAGTGTTAAGGAAAATCTTGGAAAGTGATTTCATCTTCTTCTTCTTCATCAAGCACCATCGATTTTCTCTTCTTCCAAGCAAGTCTCCAACGTTTCCTTGACTCTCCGGAGACGGAGGTAGGGTCTAGCAGCTCTTAGTGCATTCTAGCTATTCCCGGGTCAAAGGAGTTTGACTCGGTTAGGTTTTCGGATCTCTACGTGGATCACCTTTAGAGATAGTCTCTTTTGGCTATTTAGGTTGATGTCTTCATACGGATACACGGATCACAGGTTGGGAAGGTCCCGGAACAAAAATTTTGTTTTCATTGCTGTACATGTGATGTACCTCCCGGGATTTTCCTACACTACATAACATCCAAAACTAAAAAATCAATGGTATTAATAAATTAACAAGAATTATCTTATTTAAGGGAGTGTCTTATAGCATCAAATATTTTAGAAGTAACCTCTCCTTTCCCAACCATAAGTACTAGTTTTCCATTATTAACATCAACAATAGCTCCATTAGTGGCTAGCAAAGGTTGACCTATAATTAAGGATACTTCTATATCCTCATCATATCTAATATCATTAAATTGATCAAAGAATAAATTTATCAACTTTAATAAGCACATCCTCAATAATAGCCTTAGGATACTTAACTAATCTATTTGCTAATTGAATGTTAATCTAAGTGGGTTTTGATTCACTTAATCCTAATTTCTTAAATAATTTATAGGGCTTCAAGTTAATTATAGCCCCCAAATAAGCAAAAGCTTTCCCTACTAACAAAATACTAATTGAGCAATGGATAGTAAAATTTCCTAGGTCTTTAATCTTCTCAGGCAATTTATTTTATAGAATAGCTAAAAAATCCTCACTTAATATTACCGTATCTAGCTCCTCCGAATTTATCTTATTGAAAATCAATTTATTTAAGAACTTGACATACTTTAGCATATATTAAAGAGCCTCAACAAAAGGTAAGTTAATATGGTGTTGTTTAAAAAGTTCAAAAAATTTACCAAACTGCTCTTTTATACGATCTTTCTTCAACTTAGAAAGATAGAGGATTGTGTGCTAGAATTCCTTGGCTTTTGGAAGACGCTCTTCATTTTTAGCTTCTTTTGAATTCTCTTATCAGTTTCCGCCTCATTGTGGGTCTTACTTTTAACTTGTAATTGCTTTCTACTCTTAAGGGTGACTACCGTTACATGCTCTTTACGATTTGTTTCAATTCTACTAACGAAAATCCCCTTATTATATTTTGGAAAGTACTTTTGCAAGCTAGCCAATCTGGTTCTGCAAATTATAGATGGAAACCTCTTGATTCCTTAATAATGTTTTAGTAGCTTGAAATCTCACCTCTAAAATTTGGAGAAATTTATTCATGAGATCTTCTAAACTTGGCTTCTTCTTTTTTAGGTTAATGTTGCTAAATCATAGTACAGGGTTTTTCCTTTACTATCATTTATTTTTGTAAGAGAAATTCATATGATTCCTCCATCCTATTTGAGACTTGTTCCTTTACAGTCATTGATTTCCTAAAGAGAAACTGAATTGATTCCTTCATCTTAGAATATATATGATTTTATAAGAACTATTGTATGTCTAAAACCATTCCAGATATGGTCCATATGTTTGAACTTTGACATAACCTTTGTTGCTTGACATTCTTGACTTACATACCCTAGGCCATACAAATCACACTACATCACCTACACTAATTGAGAATTCATTATCAATCTATCATTCCTTTTACTCAAAGATTCAACCTAACCTGCCAAAGTTATAACTATATCTACATAACTAGCTTGCTTCGTTTTTTTTAAGAAGAGCACTGATGATAATTTTTCATTACCATACCCTCAATGAGATCATAAGTTGTTTATAGTGTTTTATTATTCAAAGTACCCTAACTACTACATTAATCATCTGCCTAGTTGTTTGATTGAGACCATTGTAGAAAATCTATACTTGTAACTATAGTTGTAAAGTGTTATTTTGAAACTTCCCAAACAATTAATTAAAACTCTCCCATGTATCAAATTGGGTCTTTGGATATGAACATATGAAGAGAGTTTATTCCTTGGCTTAACAATTTTGGCTAATAGAAATTAAGAAGGAAGTTTTATATCATCGAGTATCATGTGGTGATAAATCCCCTAGGCAGACAATTCAACCATTGCTTAGCCTGATTCCTTAAGCAGAATGGAAATAATCTCAATCTAATTGCATTATCAATGGTACCATTTGCTGGATCCCGCTTTCGGAGCCCAGCATTCAAAATCAAACACAGAAGCAGTACTTGCCCTCAACTATACTATACTGATTTCGAGACATTTAGCAAAACTTCCTCTAACAAAATCAGATTAATGTGTTCTTTATATGGTTTGAAAGAGAAATTCAAGATATAAAACTTTTATGAAGCCCTTGAAGACATATTCTATCTTCTGAAGGGCCAAAAATGGAGCAGAATATAGGTATAGACGAAGCCAAAGGAAAAGTAGACTAATAGAAAAAGACAGACAAATGGGAAAATTTGTTATAAATTTCCATAAGGATATTGGATTATGGTGTTCTTTATATGGTTAGAAAGATAACTTCAGGATCTACAACTTTCATGAAGACCTTGAAGAAAAATTCTATCTTTTGAAGGGTCAAAAATGAAACAGAAGATTGGTACAGATGAAGTCAAAGGAAAAAGCACACTAATGAAAAAAGACAGACGAATGGGGAAATTTGTTATAACTTTTCCTAAAGATATCAGATCAAGATTTTATTTATATTATTAGAAAAATAACTTCAAGATATACAACTTTCATGAAGACCTTGAAGAGAAATTCTATCGTTTGAAGGGTCAAAAATGGAACAAAAAATAGGTATAGACGAAGTCAAAGGAAAAAAGTAGACTAATGAAAAAGACAAACATATCGGGAAAATTACTATAACTTTCCATACAGATATTGGATTAAAATGTTATTTATATGGTTTGAAAGAGGACTTCACGATCTACAACTTTTGTGAAGACCTTGAAGACAAATTCTACCATATGAGAGGTCAAAAATGGAGTAGAAGAAAGAAGATAGAAAAACACAGACGACACGTAGCAAAACATAGATGACGCGTAAGCAAAACACAGAAGACACGTTAGCAAACGTAAGCAAAACACAGAAGACACGTCAGCAAATCATAGACGACATGTAAGCAAAACAAAGAAGACACGTAAGCAAAATCCAAAAGACATGTTAGCAAAACATAGATGACACATAAGCAAAACCCAGAAGACAAGTAAGCAAAACATAGAAGACACGTCAGTAAAACATAGACGACACGTAAGCAAAACACGGAAGACATGTAAGAAAAACAAAGAAGACACATCAGTAAAACATAGACAACGCGTAAGCAAAACATAGAAGAAGCAAAGCGCAGAAGATAAATCTTCCCTTATAATTACCATAACTTTCAGCCTAGAAGTCCAAAAATTTCGTACTATATATCATTGGAAAGTTAGAAGGATAAGCTACAACTTTACAGAAGACAACTTTAACTAATTTTGCCTCAATTGAGTCCAGATTTGCCCCCAAATTTGGCACACGAAGTCAACTCCTAGAAAACATGGATTTTGAAATGAATAACTACAAAAGAAACATGCAAATACACCTGTGGAACTTTTTAGTTCTAACTCTTTTACCAAATCAACCGAAAGCTCATACATAACTTTAATTACATACTAACATTATAAACAAAAGCTTAACACAAATACAATATATGTAAGATACTCAATGTTTTAACATGCTTATGAGGCTATCCAAAAGTGATTGAACTAACTTAGTTACAAAAGTTTCTACTATCTTAGAGTTTCTGATGCCTTGTAAGGATTGCTAACCTTCTTGTTATGCACCTGAGGAGAGAATAGCGAGGTGAGTTACACAGCTCAGTGGCTAATATATTTATAATCATTGACAATTGACCAAAGTTAAACATATGTACATGTATATATATATATATATATATATATATATATATATATATATATATATATATATATTCAGCAATTTAAGCATTCATTAATTTAGCTCAAAATTCATAACATATAACACTCAAATGATTCATACTTAGCAATTTAATTATGAAATGCATAAACAAATAGCTCTAGAGTTCCGTGGAACGAAACAGAGAAACCAAAGTTTGCACTGTGAACAAAATGAGTCCAAACTATCAAGATCTCGTGGCCTTAAGCGGGCAACCGGGAGAAGACTATGAGTCAACGTGCACATGACTAACAAAACGGGTTTCTCTCTTGCCCAAACAAAAGCACATAATCATGCTCACAATCATTTTATCAACTGCTCAAACTTTCATGCTTTTCTTCTTTATATCTAACTTAAATGTTATAACCTTTTTCAAGGAATAACAAAATCACTATACATTTCCAAACATTCACAATGATTTCAATTTCTCGCAAATCAATTTCAAGCAAAAATAACATACACATACATAGGCAAGAATTTGCCCAATTACACGATAACTATAAATACACTATCCACCTAATTATCTTGCAAAAACCAAGTCAAGCTTGCCTTTCCCCTTGCTCTTAGGTAGATTCCCTACAATAACTAAGGTTCCATTCAAAACAACATTCCAATATAATTCAAAAACTTCAAAAAAAATCATAAAATTTCAACAAACACAAATTGAACTTAAATCTAACCTACCTATAACCCATCTAGGTTAGAAAACCCAAGACCTAGTTTAGAAACCCTAAAATCCATTGGGTTCTCCTAATCCATCTTCTTCCCATACAAACTTTTCCATTCTCTACACTAACTCTTTTCCTTTCTAACTCCTTCTTCCATAACACAACTCATTCCTTAAATAAAGCAAAAAGGAAAGATGGTTAACCTACCTTAACAAGTTTGATTTCTCTTCTTTCCTTCTTTCACCCAAACCTTTCTCCTCTCTCTTAATTTCGTTTTCTCACTCTTCTCCCTCTTCAATTCACGTTTTTCTCCTCTTAACAAGCAAAACAACACATTCTTTTCCCATTTCTACCCTTAATGAGCCCAAAAAGTCCATCTTACCCTTCCTTATAAGCTTATGCTCTTTTATGCTTAAGTGATCTCCCAAAAATGTCCTTGAACATCCTTATTATATTAAAACTTTAATTCCACTTACCCATTCAACAAATCCCACTAACCTTGACATAATTATAGCTCCAAAATTAAATCTATCAAAACTTCAAAATTATTTTTAAAATCATGTTTATTTAAAGAAAAAAATTTCTAGGGTCCAACACCATTGATCTTAAAGGTGTCATATATTTATAGAAAATTGTCTATGTTTGCATTGGCATCCTCATCTTATAACCTAGTGAACTAGACAAATTATTGCACAATCTAAATAATGCTCTGTTTAATCTTAATGTTATTGGCAGTAATAGTCAACCTCATAATTTTAGATTCTGTCCCATTCAAGTTCAGCTTAGTATAGTCAAACATTTTCCTTGATTGGTTTGCTGTGATTTCTAAATCTTTGGTCTCAATATGGTATTCCTATTCCTCTATTTGTTGTTCTAGCTCTACCTCTCTAAGTTGGGACTTTTAAATCTTTCAAAGAATTATCCTCTTAATTTTTAGATCTTCAAACAAATCAAATGGATATCTTCAACTCATAAACTAACCCAAAGACTTGTAAAAACAACAAACACATGGGTCAATAAAATAACTCAACAAATTGTAAGAAGTAAATACAAAAAGAAATAATGATTTGATTAATAAAAATTAGGTTTTCATCATATTATAATCTCTCGCATTGGCACTAAAAAATTGATAAACATAATCTTAGTTGATAGATCTACATAGGCAAATGTACCTATCAAACTATAGTATATTAATATTGAGTATCAAATGTTGATCTCATAGGAACTACAAGGGCTAATAGGTACCTCTTTTCTATTATCACAAAAAAAATAAAGTGATGGTTTAACTAAAACAATATAACTAAAATAAAATTCAAGACATCTAATAACTAAGAATGCAAATCACATAAACATTAACTAATTCAATTAGGTAGCACCTAGGTAATGAATCCTCACAAGATTTCTTAAACTATTAACCTTTTAATAAGCAATTTAATTAAAGATCATTGGGCAGTGGAAGCTCCTATTTTATGTTAATAGCTTTTTCAACATTATCTATATGAAATCCTAGGTTAATTAACTAAAATATTTTTCTAGTTAAAAACCTAAGATTTCTTTAGATGTTTAATGAATTTCTATTAGGTTTGACAATAATTCAAAAGATTTATATTGTGTTATCTCTAGGATTACAAGTAACTTCCTTCAATTATGCTAGATTTATATAAAGGATTTATAAAATCATACATAATCAATATCTCATAAATGTCAATTCAAGAAATAACCAAAACATATAATTAAATCAAATGAATCAAAATCATATTGCATTAAATGAAGGATCAAATCATATAATCCATCTCAAGGCTCATCCCACCTAGGCACTAAACGAATTTAGTTCGTAAAAATAAAAACATTACTGAGAATTCAAGGGGATCTAAAAAAAAGAGATTTCAAGATAAACCCTTCTCTAATAAAATCTACTGAAACTTTAATGGAAATATGTTATTTATTCAGATCTTTGAGTCAATCTTCATACTTCTACCACTCTAGGGTTTAAGACTATGTTAAAAACTCAAAGTCTTTTCATTTCCCTTCATATTTCCTTTTATACTTCAAAAATTAGGGTTGTGTATGGTACATGTTTAGTGGACACAAGTTTGTTTAGTGACCGTATCCCTCGGTCTCACTTTAATATTTGACAGTTGTATAAAAATAAAAGTTTAAGGCATTTATACGATCCAAAAATAACTAACATGATCATTTCTATCACCAATATGGTCATATCTAAACTTAACACAAGTAAAACATTGTCATTCAATCTATACACGGTTATAGAGACTTACATAGTCACTAACACGACTATTTACAACACTAATAAGAGCATGTCTTTTAAAAATAACTTTAATTCTTTAGTTTTTTGATGTCGATTCAGTCACTTTAATTAAATCCTTTATATCTGACCAAATTTCTTTGGTGGAGGCCGAAGCATTTATATAACCATTCACTCCTACATATATATGGAAATGAATGTCTTTGAAATGAATATATGTAAGTCGTGTGGTCCTAATAGTTTAAATGGATTATTTTTCAAAAAACATGGCCTTACATAAAAGATATTGTCACTAAGGTCATATTGGAATTTTTTACAATGGTATTGTTAAGGAAAATTAACCGAACTTTCATTTGCCTTATTCTTAAAGTGTAAAATCCATACTTCCTCAAGGACTTTACACCAATTTCTTGTTATAATACCATAAGCAAAGTTATCTCCAAGCTAATTACCTCAAGGTTAAAGAGTGTTTTGGAATCACTAATAGGTGGTTCTCAAGGAGATTTAACATTTAGTATATTGATTGTAGATAATATTCTTCTAGCTCAAGAGTTGCTTAAGGGTTAAGATATTTAAATTTCAAATAAGAATTATGTTATCAAAGTATTTGACTCAATCCATTGAAACTACACTCTGTATTTATTTGAGGCCTTTGGCTTTCCTAATATTTTCATCACTTAGATTAACCAATGTATCTTCACCACATCCTTTAGGCCCTTAATCAATATAGAACCTACTAAATTGTTTAGAGGAAGGAAAGGATTTAGATAAGGAGATTCCTTATATCCTTATCGTTTCATCAATTGTATGTAATTACTAATTAGGTTAATTGAGTTTTCTATAAAACCCAACAACTTTAAGTTTCACTCAAAATGCAGAAAAATTTGGGCTCCTTAGTCTTGTATTTGTAGATGATCTTCTTATTCTTCCAAGACTGAGGATAAACAAAATTTTTGCTTATGTCTATGAACTCCTTTAAATTGGCATCTAATTTTTCAATAAATTACGACTAAAGTTATATGATAATTATTGTTGGAGCAAAACTAATAGCTCCTTAGTTATTATTAATTTTTAACTTATATCTCAAAGACCCCCTTCTTATATCTAGGAATCCCATTCACCTTAAGGAATATAAGTTTCATATATTGTACTCCATTTTTGGGGAAGATTCAAAAGAAGATTAATGACTAGTCTAATATATTGTTATCTTTTGTAAGAAGGGTCTAATTCGGTAATTCCATACTCAACTCTTTCCATAATTACTGGTCCTCACACATTTTCCTCTCAAAATGATAGATAGAGGCCATAAAGAGGATGTTGAGATGCTTTCCTTAATCTGGTGAACTAAACAAGAAATACTTTGCTAAAGTCAAACAGTTTGATGTAAGTTTGCTAAGAGAACCTAAAGAACAAGACATCATTATAGTTTGATTAGCTAATAAAACTCTCTTAAGAAGAAAAATTCGGAGAATTTTCTCCAATAAAGAGACTCTTTCGGCAACAGATATGCACCTACTTCCTTAAAGGGAAAAGCTTTTGGAAAGTTAGGAGCAAAGACACTTATTTTTAGTTTGCCTTAGCTACTCAAAATCAGGGACTCCCTTGACTTAAACATTGAATATAGAACTAAAAATGGAGAATAATATTTCTTGTGTTTTAATAATTAGAGCAAGTTAGTCCTCTATAAGACTAACTTGTTCCCAACCCTTAGACATATGTTCCTTGATTTTTCTAAGGTCAAAGAACTAACAGATGGGAATGAATTGACCAATAACTCATCTATTTTTAGAAGCTATGTTCCTGATTTCAAACATTATCAAAGGAATAGAGGAACTTTATATCTGGTTAAATTATCCTTCAAGAAAATACGTCAATGCCTTTTATAGGACCTCCATCTTACCTAATATGTAGATAATGACTTGGTTTGGGATAATTTTCCTCAGATAAGCTTAGTTTTCTCAATATTTCACAGTTATGATGCCTTTGTGATAATACAAAGAAACACTTCAACATCTCCTTTTCAAGTTTGAATATTTAAATATATATCGATCATAATATATGATTTGTGTGGATTTCCTATTGAATGCTTAAGTTATGTTGACATTTTTCGATAATCTATAATATCAAAGGAACTAAGGGATAAAACCATCTGCATAATTACTTGTGGAAATACAATATAGTCCGTATGGAGTGAATCAAGCACCATATTATTTCAAGCAACAAAAGAAAAAAATAATGGACCAATTAATGCTTAAATCAGTGTTTTAAAAATCGGATCGAACCGACCAGTCAGACCAAAAAATTAGTGACCTGAAGCATAAAATGTTCCGGATTAACCCTTATTTTTTGTGAGTGGTTGACCTATTTATTTTACGATTGGACTGATAAAAACCTGTGAACCGGTATAAGAGAAAACCGCCCGGTCCATATAAAATACCTTTCTCTTATGTCTCTCTCACATCTCTCTCTCACGTCTGTCGAATAAAAATCAAAAGTAGAATAGAAGGAAGACACCGCTGCTCTCTCAAGCCTCATCTTACCCACTTCCACTATTCACTCTTCATCTTACCAGTTCAGGTCTCTCTCTCACGTCTCTCCCATGTCTCTCTATCTCTTAATAAGTTTGAGTCTTTTATTTTTCCTGTGCTTCATTCATTTCTTTTGGGATATGTTATCATCTTTGCAAGCATTTTGTAATCATGCCTGTGGAGCCTACCATGATAAAGATTTAAGTTTATAATATATGAAATTAGTTTACATGATTCCGTATAAAACAAAAGGTTAAAGAAAATAGGACTTTTACAGTACTTGTTAAAGCAAATCCTAAATTGCTGAAAGAAAAGTCAATGATCGTGGCCCACCATAAGAAAGACCTTAGTTTTATTAGACTTGAAGAGGTGTTTTTAAAGGATCAAAAACTTAAAAGTTGGTGGTTGCTTATCTAAGAGGGACGGTTCAATTATCAGGCGTATTTGCAGAGGTACTTACATTACTGTGAGGTAAAACAAACATAGCTACTTCTTCCCAAGTTATTTTGTTCTGTTTACTGTGCTTCCCCAGAACATCTCTAAACTTTATTGCATCTATTTCTATATTCAAGCTTTGAATTTGCTTAATAATTCTTAAAAAAAAGATTTCATTTCTCTTTTGACTTAACTTTTCAGTCTTCACTATTATTATACTCTTTTTATCTACTAGACTAGTCTTGTCAAACTTGTGTTATGCAGAGTCCCTTTCCTACGTGCAAAGTGCAAACATCAACATTATAGGAAGTTCAAAATTTAGAAACATGGATATTCCTAATGAGATTAGTTATCCAAATGATTCAAATACTCCTAATCCCAACACACAATCATCCGAACAACAATCCACAGCGAACTCAGTTAATCCACATCATTGAAAAACCAATTCTGCATAGGAGCATTTTTCTTTGCATAAAGAGGGTGCTACTAATATATTTACTTGTCTACATTGCTCATTGGTTTTTAGAGGAGGTGACGTAAATAGGATGAAACAACATCTTGCCGGTGTACCTGGTCAAATAAGTTCTTGTAAAAAGGTTAGTTATGATGTCCGTCAAAAAATGTTGGAGTCACTAAGGCAAGTGCAACAAAAGAATCAAAATGGGGATTTGAATGAAGCATTTAGTGATCAACCTGAATCTCAAGAAAAAATTCAAGAACTACAACAAACGTGTTCAACTAAGAGATAACCACTTGGTAAACGCAAAGAGAAAAGGAAAGCTGTTGATATGGAAAGATATTCATATTTTGCTCCAAGGACAAGTCCAGGGTCTCAACTAAGTTTGAGAAGTGTGTTATCTAGTAAGGAAGCAATTCACAAGGAACATATTGCAATTGCTAGATGGATTTTTGATGCTTGTATTCCTTTGAATGCAATTCAGTCTCCTTACTTTCAAGAAGCTTTGGATGCAATTGCTGCTATTGGGCCTGGGATTAAAAGTCCATCATATTATAATTTGAGGGTTAATTTATTAGGAGATTGTAAGAGAGAATGTCAGCTACTTGTTGATAAAAATAGGGAAAATTGGGCTAAAACAAGTTATACAATTATGGCAGATGGGTGGAGTGATCAAAGAAAAAGAACTTTGATAAACTTTCTAGTTTATTGTCCAGTAGTTATAATATTATGAATTTTGTTTGTTATTATACAAGTTAAGATTTTTAACTTTGTTTATTTTTTTTACAGGCATAACATTTGTGAAATCTGTTGATGCTTCAGATATGGTAAAAGATGTGAGATCATTATTTAATTTATTTTCTAAAGTTATTGAGTGGGAAGCAGATAATGTTGTTTGTGTAGCGACAGATAATGCAGCAAATTATGTAGCAGCTGGGAAATTAGTACTTAAACGCTACGAGCATATTTTTTGGTCACCTTGTGCTACACATTGTTTGAATCTCCTCCTAAAGGATATTGGTAATATGCCTCATGTTTAGAACTTGTTTCAAAGGCTTCAAAGGTAACTTCTTTTGTGTACAATCATATAATCTTCTTATCTTGGCTTTAAACAAGGGAAGGTTAGAGAGAGATAATGCGTCTAGGGGTAACTCGGTTTGTTACTACTTTTATTACTTTGAAAAGTGTTTATGATCATAAGCATGACTTACAAGCTTTGGTTATTGATAAGCACTTTAATAGTCATAGATTGACAAAAACTACAACAAGAAAATCTGTTAATTCTATTTTGTTAGATAGCAAGTTTTGGAATGATTGCTTGATCATGGTGAAAGCTGTAACTCCTATCATTCGATTGTTGAGAATTGTAGATGCGGATGAAAAACCTTCTTTGGTTTATGTTTATGAGGGCATGCTTAGGATAAAAAATGCAGTGAAGGAGATCTTTAGACAGAAGCCACAATTATATAAGCCTTACATCGATATCATCAAGACTCGATGGGATAAGCACTTAAAGCTTAATCTTCATGCTGTAGCATATTTTTTGAATCCTACTTTCTTTTATACTGAAGGCTATCATGAGAAGAATAAGATTGTATCTGCTCTTCTTGATATGCTTGATATAAAAAGTTTTTATGCTGACTTGACGAAAGGAATTCAAGAGATTCAAGTTTATCGTGATTGCAAAGGAACTTTTAGTTGAGAAAGCGCTCTTAAGGTGTTATAGTTAAACACTTTACACCCTATTAACTATTATATTAATACTAACATAATACTTTTTAATTTTTAATTATATTTTTTAATACTTTTAATGTTTATTATCTATGAGTATTTTGTTGTTTGATAATTTCAATTTTTTATAGATGAATGGCGATTGCATGGGGGTAGTGCTCCAACATTGCAAAAGTTGGCTATTCGCATTCTTAGCCAAACATCTTCTTCTTCTGGTTGCGAGAGAAATCAGATTTTTTTTAAACACATTCACACAAAGAAGAGAAATAAATTGGAGCATCAAAGGCTATGTGATCAAATTTATGTCACTTACAACTTGCGTTTAAAGAATCGGTATTATCCTTTTCTACTTTTAGTTAAACGTTATTATTATTTGCGAATTCCAACATAGTTATATTTGAACTTACCATTAATGTTTTGTTTTAGGTTGCCAAATAAGAAGTCGAAATATGATCCTATTGATTATGAATCTATAGACAAACTTGATTTTTAGATTATTGAAAATGATGGATCCCTAGAGCTTAGTGAGGAAGATATTAAAAATGCTATTTATTAGGAAATCGCAATTCCAATAATTGATGAAGCACCACAACAACATGAAGGTTATTATTAATTTACTTTGTAATATAATATTAAAGATAAGATATATTATTTCCAATTGTAGTTTTGTCTAATATTGTTTATTATGAAATTAGGTGATGAAGAAATTGTCGAACAACCAAATTTGGAATCTGTTAAAGATGCTTATATTGGTAATGATGAAGGAGCATTTGATTTTGATCACAACTTGAACGAATATTATGATTAGTAATTTTTTTTATCCTTTTGATGAAATATGACTAGTAAACTTTGTTCTCTTATTTTGTGTTATGTTGGTGAATTTTTAAAAATAACTTGTATGTTTTGAAGTTTTAAGTTGAATTTTAGAGTTTAAGTTAAGTTTACAATTAGATAAATAATTAAATAGTATGTTTAAAATTATTTTATATATAATATATATAATAAAATTTATATTTATTACTTATTAGTCAGTGGTTCGACCACGGTTGAATTCCAGTTGAACCATTAACCTTTGAATCAGTTGCTTCTGCAGTTCAGTTACTAGTCCGATTTTTAAAACATTGCTTAAATCATTCCTTTGGATAAGAGAGAAAATTCTGGTAATTCATATTCAAGCAACATGCAACCATGCATTAGCTTCGACGTAGTCTCTCTATTAACTATTGGGGTTAACTACAGTGGACTTAGGTATTAAGAGCCTGGGTTTCATAATCTCGTTTTTGCTGGATAGTCTATTTTCTGTTGTTTGCTATTGTTAAACACGATAGGATCTTTTTGTCCTAGCCCTTTATAAGAAATCTTTAAATCTATTTTGGAATGAATTTTCATTTCCAAAAAAATGACAGATTTATTAACTTTTATATGCCCTAAAGTTCTAAAGTTACTATCAGATTTGATGAGTATAAAAAATATTTCAATTAATTACTTTTCTTCGTACATTTTATAATTTGTAACTGCTGGTTGCATTAAAACAAAGAGGGCTTCTGCTGGTTGCGTTACTTGGTAAGTGCCCTAGCATCCTCCATTTATTTGACCTCTCACATGCGAATCATTTCCATGTTTTCTCTCTTTAGCAAGTGCTCTAGCATCCTCCATCAAGCATTCTATGATTAGGCAATATATCTAAAGGCAACTCTAGATCCACCTTAACCAAAAGCTTACCCACTTGGAAGTAAATGCATATGATGTGCAAGTCAATCTCTTCCTAGTTTGTTGTTTGTTCTGCCTTTCTCTATTCGAAGTATTATGAGTAAACTATTATAGCAACTTCAACCCCACATAGTGTACAGGGCTTATTAGCCTTCTTGAAAACCCCTAAAGTTTGTTATGATGCGAAGGCATGAAGCCATGTACTAGATAGAATGACTGAATTTGGAATATTTTTAGGCTTTTTTTTTTGTCTTAAGGTTTGTTGGCATTAATCTTATTAGAAGAATTAACAGTTAAATTATGTTTTTGTTGAATTTAAAAAATTTGTGAGAAGAAAAGGGTAAGTAGATAAAAAAATAAAACACACCTCATAATTAAATGACTAAGTCAATTGTAGTTGTTTGAAATGAATATGTAAAATTTATGTTTGCAAGTTAAAATTTAATGAATAAGCATTAATTATTTATTATGTCCTTTTTATTTTATAAAATATATTGAACAAGAACTAGATAGACAAGAATATAATAGGATTACACTATATAAACTTACTCATTTAAAGGAAGGTAAAAGATAAGTGTTATAGGAAGTAGAAAACAATTATGTATCTATAAAATATTGCTTAATATTTTGCTTATTTATTAATGTAGTAGTAATAAGTTGATTAAATATTAAAATTTTCTTTTATTTAGAATAAGGTGTAAGAGATGTTGGAGAAGTCTAAATTTGAGAGTAATGAGCTCAGTGTTGATGTAATTTGTGATGTAGTAGTTTGTAATTGTTTAGGGCAGTGGCTATGACACTAAACCAATTGTTTCAACCGCTACATATAAGATAATCATTCAACAATTTTAGAGAAAAACAATAAGCTTAAGGTTGCATTAAAGGCTAAAGTAATCAAGGAAAGAAAATCAAGCTAATTTAGCATAACATGATTTGTTATTTAAAAGGTTACTTACCTTGAAATTATGATGGAAATTAGGGTCGTTCTTAATATTTTATAGGCCCTAGGCAAAGTAAAAAAAAGTTCTTATTTTTGCCCATTTTTAGGCTCTCATATAGAATAAAAATAAACAAAATATATATCATTTTTGTTGTTTTTTATGAGGTTAAGAGTAGGCTCTATTTTCTTTAATTTTATTTTTTATAAGGATAAAAATAGACCCTATTTTATTCTTTATAAGGATGGGCTCTGTGTAGCACCCCACTCCCGACGAGACCCGAACCCGACATCAACAGTGATATCCGAGCCCGTGACCCGCGAGGGTGGCGTACTAGAACAATCACTACCTTTTTAAAACTCATTGTAACACTTTTCTTTTTCAAAACAGTTAAACAAGCGGAAATCAATAAACACTTTAGGCCCAATTTGCTACGAAGATCTTTTCAATCAAATACGATTTCAGTCACAAAAGGCACTCAATAGTGCTCAATCAGTGCATAAGTAGAAAGGCATGACCCAACTGGGTTCCAATGCCATTTCTGAACACATTTCAGAAATCACTAAAACACAATACAATTTTACATTTATCTAGTTAGGGCCCACTGAACAAATCACTATACTAATGCAGATGTGACGACACTGATCCCGACTCGATACTCTGCCTTGCTAGCGGTAGACATACTCCCGTGTGTCTAACGGGGTACTTTTCACTTCCTGAAAAATAGATGCAATGTTGGGTGAGTTTGCGAACTCAGTGAGAAACCATCATCGATGGTTCACCCAACTCATGCATTCACAATCATATACACATAACACACAGTAGCACTTACAGTAATATCACATGCAATTTCCTTATTCACATTTCACAGTCATTCACAGTCAATTTACATTTTCAGTCAGTCATATACATATGCAATGCCCATGAGACACTTTCAATTTTCGTTTCGTTGTTGTGACCGTACGCCTGATCATTTACGTTGAGCCAGTGGCTCTGAAATCGTTGGGCTTGATATGCCCTGCAGTGAGCCTGAGGCTCTATCAGTCGTTGGACCTGAGGTCCTGTGCGTTGAGCTTAAAACTCTATCATATACATTGGGCATGATGTGCCCTGAAAACCCAATGACGGGCAAAAATTGCATTGAGCTGTGGCTCTGCATACGTTGGTACCACCGGTCACAACTACTGTTATCTGATCATTTACTATGCATGAATGCACATGTCACTTTCCAATTTCCAATTATTGCATTTCTATTTCCAATTTCAATTAATTACTATTTTCGATCATTTCCCAATGTCCTCGGACTTTTAGTCCGGTATTTCATTCCTATGCTTTTACATTTCATTTCATGAACACAGTTACAATCCAATTTACTCATGCATTTACACATACTTATTCACATTTGCACTTCAATATCACAATCCAATATTTCGAACACCCATGGTTCGAAATCAATCAAATCACTCAATCACATATATCCATCCTTGCTTCCTCATGGCAATCAATGCATATAATTAATAAACACATAAGGTTGAGAAACCAACTAGATTACTCACCTGCACTTCCGAGCTACAGCCTGGAAGTCCCAATATCGTCCGTGGAGTGTCGATCCATCGGAACCTCTATGTCAATTCAAATAATTCACATTACCATTTTGGCCAATATCAATAACCAATAACAAATACGATAAATACTATACATGTTATGACATTCCCAATCAAATTCCCGAATTCCTCAATTTGATCACTCTCTTACTAATCCATAACACTTTCAATTAGAATCACAATCACTAATCGTTTACCACTCAATTCCAATAATCATATAATTACATTCCGAATTTCCATTCTTATCAATTCAATATTCTTAGTCTCCAAATTCCAATTAGTCATTTAGAAACCAATTCATTTGAAAATCAATCCTCAAGCTCATTACTTGTAACAATCACCTTATAATCCTTTAATTTCATTTCTTCTAGATTGAAATTCCTATTTCTCAAGTGCCACTTTGATCCATAACCAATCCAATTTAAATCCCAAAATTCTCCAAATTCAAAAACCTCAAATTCATTTTCGGAAAGCATCCTCGCCATGTGTGAATCGGGCATCCCACGTCATGACGCACGACGCTGCTCGTTAAATCGCGATATCCTTGTCCTCCTCGCATGGCGCATAAATTAAAATATTTTAATTGCTATGACGTGCACACTTTGGGTTATTTCGCGCGGCGTGTTCATCGCACGTCGCGGCGTGCGATCGCAAAATCGCGACAGAAACCCAGAAATTTCTCAGATTTTCTGATATCTATTCATCCAAATCACTCCAAATGACTCCCAATCAACTTAGTATACTACACTAAACTCATTTCTAGCCTCAAAACATCATTTAACTCATTTTTCATCAAAAACCCAAATCAAAACCAACAAAAACCCTATCATCCGAAACTTTCAAACTTTCTAACCAATTTCTTACTCAAATCAATGATCAAATGAAACGATTTAACTCATAAACAAGTATAAACTTACTTGATTCAAGCTTCAATCCATTGAGAATCCTCCAAGAAACTCCAAATCGCCAAATGCTCACCCACGATCATCGATGATGAAATAAACGTTTAACATATATATATATGTGAGCTTTAAAGGCTTGTTTGGCAATTTAGTTGCCACAAGTCCAAATCTTAGGGTCTAACACGTCCGATTCTTATTTTATTTTACTCCCAATTTCGCGCTACTCATAACCAAAAATTCCCAATTGCACAATCAAGTCGGGAATTGTCATACATGTATGTACATATATATATATACTTATGCAGTCAATAATCATTTATCAATAACTATCAAAACTGTAATGCATGTGCAATGCAACACTTTGCCTGTACCAAATCCTAACCCGATCCAAATTACCAATCTACCCGTCACTCCGATAACGGGATGTTACATTCTGGGTAGGTGCCCACCCTGCCCTTGCTCAGGGCTAACCCTAATGGAAATGAAAGGAAAAGTGAAAGGTATCAACTATAGGTTTTAGCTTTGTTATATCACTTCCTATATATACTATAATTTAACTTTACTATTTGTTCTCAAATTACATAATGGATAAAGATGCAATTGATGACTATGTTGTGAATGGTAAAGTTATGTTTTGTTTAACTTAATTTGTATCAAATTATCAACGTGTCAATTTTCTTATAATAATTTCAGTCAATTTTATCCAATCTTGTTACTTGTTACAAGTGTATGGACTTGGACAATACTTTTGGCTAATCTTGATAGTATGTTCAGATATATTCCTATTTATGATACTTTTGCTATGTATTTCTTGTTTACGAAATACAAAGAATGCTTAAACTATCGGTAATATTTTAGGTAGGAACAAAGAATCACCTATGAATGGTATATGACTTTTACTAGTATAATTCTTTGATACTTATTTAATTTTTATAATTAAAAAATCCGTTGATGTGGAGACACTTATTTAATGTTACTTATATAAAGAATGTTTGACATTTAAATTAATAATATTTCTCTATAATTTAATTTGATAATAATAAACAAATAATTCACACTCAAAACATGTTGGGATATTGTTAAAAATGTTAAAATTACTCAATATTATAGATTATGCAAAAATTGTAAAAAGTTATTGGCATCATTTTCATGCATTAAGTAGTCAAAAGACTTTACTTATAAAATTAGAAAATTTTAGTTAAAAGACTACTTACAAAATTACAAAACATAACAATAGATATATAACTACGATAGATAAATTATAGCCAAAAAATATTGGCTACATTTTTCTTCATTGCCTATTATGTGATGCTAAGATTCTGGGAAATGATGTCTAAAATTTTATATGTGTTGGACCCCGAACCTTTCTATTAAATGAGAAATTGTTAGCGATTATTCATGTGTAGAAAAAAGGGGAACTCTTGAACTTGAAATGAAATAGAAAAGATGGTTTAGACACAAGATGGGTTATATGTGATATGTTGGAAGTTAAAAGTTGGAAAATATATATGTTCATTGAGTATGTTTCGGTGTTTTAGCCATAACTTTTGCTCTTGTTATCCAAATGAGATTATTCTTAATTTGGATTAAAATAGAGAGATAAGGCTACAAATCGTCTGATGAAATCAAGTTTTAATTTAGTCTCTAAGAATATCAATTTTCATATGGGAGTTGAGTATAAAATATCATTTTAGTATAAGACCAGTTTGGAAATGTTTGGGTATAACTTTCAGATTTCTGAACCAAATTGAATGATTTTGATGTCATTGGAAAATTAAGACAATGAGGAACATTTATCAAGAAGGAAGTACAAGCAAATTCCTTCAATTGCATGATTAGAAAAGGTGATGATTTTCGGAAGGAGTTAAGCATGATTTAAATGAATTTTGAGGTCTTAATAGGGTATTTTGTGGAATTAATTAGCATGTTAATGAGAGTTAATTAGCATGTTAATTTGAGCAAGATCATATGGCATGGTTTGATTGAATTATTGTATTAAGGTGATAAGTTTGCATGAGGGACAAAATTGGAAGACCACTTAAGCCATTTAAGTTGCAAGGCATATAAGTAAGGGCAATATGGACTTTTAGCACCATTAATGATATAAAAGGCAAGAGAAATGAGTGGTCTTTCAATTAGAAGAGAGGGAAACGAAAATTGAAAGGAAAGAAGAGGGAGAGAGTTGTAGGTGGAGAGAAGGAAGAAGAAAAGTTAGGGTTTTCCATTTTCTTGGAGTTCAAGTGAGTGTTTAGAGTTAATTCAAGAAGGAAAAAGCTAGAGGAAGGTTCAAGCTTTCATTTGAGCCAAGAAACCCTTTGGTTGGGTGAAGATTCAAGGTAAGTGATTTTCAATGTTTTGGATTTTTGAAGAGTTTTTGGTTCAAAGAGCTTAGGAAATGAATGGGTTTAGAAACTCTAAGATCAATTTCATGCTTTGGGTTCTTTAGGTTTTCCAATTTTTGAATCCTATTGATTTGGAGATTTTTCCATGGATGAAGGAGATTAAGAGAGGAAAGAGGAATCAAGATCAAGGGGAGGCAATTTGAGTCAAGTTTCAAGCAAGGAATTAAGGTGGGTGACATTTTTATACTTGTGTTAATAAGTCATAAATGTTCTTCAACTCAATGGAATTATTGACTTTTCCAACTACAACATAAATGAGCTTTTATTGTTCTTTAAATGATTGAAAATTTGCCATAAGTTGTTGTGTGTGAATTTTGGGAATGAATTGCAATTGTTTTGCAAATATTGTAATTGTTGCCTTTGAATGAGTGAAAATGGCTTTTTATGATTGGCATGAGATTTTGGTTGTTGAGTTGTGAAATATATCAAGTGCATAAAAGCAAATTTTCAAGAATGTGCCATTTGGGCAAAATATTTTCAGTGCATGAAATTACATGTTATGTGTGTTTGGTTTAGTCCATCCAAGAATTGTCACGTGCACATTGACCATGTCAAGGCTTCTCTCGCCTACCCGCTAGTGGCACGGAGCTCCTTTAAGGACTCCCTCAAGTTTACAACTACGCAAGGACATTTTAGGAAATTGTGTATTTCGTCATGTTTATGGACTTACCAAGCCATTTGTGTTGTGTTTGTGTGCTTACATGTATTGACAAGTTTGAAAAATGCTTGCATTATGAGAATTGTGATTTCGGTTTAACAAAGTTGAAAAATATATGTTTTATGGATAATTGTGAGAAATTGCTATGATCATGAACATTTTAATGGTTTTTTCTTATTACCGAATATAAACATATTACCCACAAGCTTTCAAGCTCATCCCCTCTCATTTCCCATCTTCAGGTGAAGAACAAGAGATCAAGTAAAAGTGAATCAATGACTAAATCCGAATTTGCATGTTTTGTTTTGCTTTGAAGAGATTAATGTAAACAAAGCTGTAATTACATTTTGAGCAATTATTATTCAAGTATCTTGTGTACTTTAGAGATTCTGTAACATTAATGTATTGTGGCTTTGAATGCCACTGAAGTTTTGTAAATTCTTATTTGTTGTTAATGAATTATGATTGATGTATGGATGAGGATGATAAATGTAGAGCACGAATGGTATATATATAAATATACACACTTCAGTAAGATGTTATGAATATAGAGATGTTGATAAATATGAGAAGTCAAATGAATTGAGGTTGAGCGTTGGATGAATTCTAACTAGTAGTTAAATTGTCATGAGTGATGTGCAATTAAGGAAGTGATGATGGGATAAATTTCAAGTTTTCATAAGGGTAATGTAACACCCCACACCCGCAAGACCCGAACCCGACATCTACAGTGATATCCGAGTCCGTGCCCCGCGAGGGTGGCGTGCTAACCACTCATTCAGAAATCGGTACATTACTTTTTATAACATAAGTGCGGAATTCTATGCCCAAATTGGTTACTCATTCAATCACATTCAATTTCAATACACCCATTTTCAACAGCCACTGAGGTCAATATCACAAATACAAATAGACACTTTATTACAAAAATAAAGACATGCAATGCAGATACGAACTGATCCCGACCTGAACTCTAACCTTCACTTGAATCCTGCAAACATACTCCCGTCTTACTAACGGGGTACACTTCGATTCCTGAAAAAATAGTTGCAATGTTGGGTGAGTTTGCGAACTCAGTGAGAAACCATCATTGATGGTTCACCCAACTCATGCATATACAGTCAATTCACATGTATCTCATAATATCACATTATCTCAAATTAATCCATGCATTACCAATTTCACACATATAAGGCGTATTGCCTTTCACACAAATCGCATTTAATCATTCATATATATGATGCACATGTGACACTTTTCCATTTTCATTTCGTTGTTGTGACTGAGCGCCTATCACTTATCAGAAATCGGACGCGTCTAGGGAGTAGGAGAGCCCTCAGGGTATGCACTAACTCCTCTCAGTTCAGTAACAGTATTTGCATTTTTGGCGAGTATGAGAGCCCTCTGGATATGCACTACTGCCCACTCACATTAAGGATAGGAGAGCCCTCTGGGTATGCACTAGTCCCCTCGAGCTCAAAGCTCGGTTCAGTACAGTGGCGTCTCAGGTCAACAACTATCTTTATCTGATCGTTCAATTATGCATGAATGCATATGTCACTTTCCAATTCGATATCACTTTTCATTTCTTTAGACCTTTGGTCCGGCATTTCGGTCATATGCACTTTTCATTCATTTCGCTAATACATTTACAATTCAATTCACAAATGCACTTATACACATCTATTCTCATTTACACTTCAATATCACAATTCAATATTTCGAGCACCCATGGCCCGAAATCAATCAAAAGCAGTCACACATATATCCATCCTTAACTCCACATGGCGTAAAAACATACAATTAAACACATATAAGCTGAGAAACCAACTAGGTTACTCACCTGAACTTCCTAGCTGTTGCCTGGAAGCTCCAGCACTGTCCGTGGATTATCGATCCATCGGCTCTATAACAATCAATAATTTCATTCATTACAAAATGCACAGTCAAAAATAATTAATGATGCACATGCCTTAAATAAAAGATGTACTATGCCTATTCATGATTTTCCCGGTACCATTTCCCACTTTCCACTTTCTTTTACTCAGTATCTCACTTTCACTCACTTGATCAATATCGGCTCATTTTGATTCAATAACACGCCGTAGAACTTACCAATTTCGTTTATACCAATAAGTTCCATTTGCCAATTCATATGCACTAAACAAAGCTCACAAGATCTCAAAACCAATTTTCATTTTGAACTAAATCAAATTCTCTATTAAAGACTCCAATTCCGCTGAATTCACATACTCGAAAATCTCATAATTGAAACCCAATTATCAGGAAACTATCCTTAGGTTGCAATACAATCACATTCATAAATTTCTTTCACTAGATGAGATCTCTAAAACCTGAAATCAAACTCTCATTCTTTTCCTCAATCGTAGACCTCGTTCTCTAGATCATAACGAATCAAACATCACCTCAATAGGAGGTCTACACAATTATTTATACCCCATAAATTAAAACCCAACTTTCAAAAATTCGTCCTTCGCTGCGACCTAACATCTCTCGCCGCGGCGTGTAAAGGGTCGCTCGCCGCGGCGTGGGAACCATTCGCCGCGGCGAACACCTCCACTAGACTCGCCGCGACGTAGAGGAAAAAGGTTCGCCGCGGCGAGCACGCATTTTCTCATCGCGGTGACGCCTTTTTCAGACGTCGCGACGTGCGGCCCACATCGTCTTCTCCGATCGATTTTTCGAGCTTTCTCTCTCTAAAAACCAGTATTAACCCAACTTAAACACTCAAATCTTTAACAATTAACCCCTATGCATGCTTTAAACACAATAATCACAACATTAAATCATTTTACTTACCAAAACAAACTCAAATCCTCTGATTTCCGAAAATCGTCCAACTCCCTTTACCTTCCTCTATCTCCCACGATTTCCACTCTTAAAACTCAACAAATCTTCATCTTCCTCAAGCATCAAGCCAACTATGCACAGAAAGAGGAAGTAACAAGCAACAATCGTGGGTGGAGGAGGATCAAAATCATAGAAGGAGGAAGGGAAATGATCGTGCCCTAGGAAGGAGAAGAGGAAAGCTTTTTTCTCCAATTTTAAAACCTAAGGCATTTAAAGGATAATCACTTAAGTCTCTGGTCTTTTTCCTCGCAAAACATTTAAATCTACCACTCTGATCACGATCATTTTCAGTCCAATTTGTCTTCAAATTCAATGGCTTCTCAAATTAATTTCAATAATCGTAATTCTACATTTCCATTATCATTAGACAATTATTTCGGTCCTATTCAGTCAATCGGTCCGCCACTCGGAGAATTTTCGGTCCGGATATTTTCTCCTAATTATACCAAAAACTTTTCCTAACGTTCACTGTCACTTTGCGATCACTCTAGTATAATTCCAATTCTACTATTCACACCCAATTATTCCATGATTCCCAAAATATCATAAACCAATCTAATTATCTCACAAATTCACAATTCAAATCATTTACACAATCAAATGCCAGGAAAAAGTAATGAATGCATGTACCTATATATGCATGTGCCAAAAGACTCAGTCCTCTATAAATCAGAGTCCAAATAAATGTTCAGAAATATGAAATGCAAATTACTAGCCTGACCAAATAGACCCATATACCCTTCCCATTAGGGTCGGGATGTTACAGGTAAATTGTGTGTTCTGAGTTCAGAAGAAATTCTGTATTAATCTATGATGATTTTGACCGAGATGTCTTAATAAAAGTTATAGATGATCCTCTTAGTTTTTCGACGTTATAAAGTGTGCAAATCTAAGATATCGGAGTGAAAAGATATGAGCATTATAAGTGAAGATGTTGCTTAGGAAGTTTAAACATGACAATCATGGTGAATGATGAGAGTTTGGGTTTGTGATAATTATTTGATTTGAATTTTGGGAGTTTGATGCACCCAAAGTGGAAATTGAATGTTTTAGGAGTGTGATTGCATTAGAAGAAGTGAATTTGTGAAGATTATAAGTGTATATGATGTTAGATTGGATGTAGGAAGCATTGGAGAGGGTTTGGAGGGGTTTTGGGAACCCCCATGTCCGTTTACGGGTCAAAAAGGACCCCTAGCAATGCCCATGTCCTTTTAACGGACTTGATGTCTATTTAACAGACTTTCTCGGGCGAGAAAGTGCATTTTGGCCCGCTAATGTCCGTTAAACGGACATTCACGGGGCAGCTTCATGAAATCGTGATTTTTGACCATTTTAAAGGCAGAATCTGATTTTGTAGTCTTCATGAAAGTTTTAGATCTCGAAGTCTTCTTTCTAATGGTCTAAGAACAAAACTAATCATACATTTTTGGTGGAAGTTATGACAATCTCTCCAAGACATGTTACTGTATGATTGAGGTTATGAACATATTAGATTCTTTCAGTCATAACTCTCTCACCCGACCTCTGAATGAAGTGATTCTTGAAGCGATAGATTTCTAAGACATGAATTTATCTCTCCATAAAAATTGGGATCTTTTGGATTTGGTTTGAAAAAGTTTTATTGTAAGAAATTAGAGGTCAGTTTAGAGAGCATGATTGACGTATAAACTCTCTTTGGGATTTTAAGCATATCTTGAGTTATATAGCTCCGATTGAGGTGATTCTTGCTTCAAAACAAAATAGAGGGCTAGAGCTATGATTTCTTTGAAAAAGCCAAATTAAAATTCTTGTTTGAAGATTTCCAAATTCTGTTCACAAATAGGAGAAATGAGTTTGAGCATGGTGACTAATTTTATGTGGGCACGCCATTGAACAAATTGTGAGGGAAATTATTGGGGATTTTATGAGAATGAACATGAACCGATGATGGTCAAGGTTTAAGAAATCCGAAGTTGGGCTCCGCAAGTGAGATCCAACAGTTGTGGTATCAGAGCGAGCTCAAGTTTCATGATTTCGCAAGAGTTGGATTCCGGAAACAGGCGGGGCCCAACATGTGTGATATCACAGTGCCAGTATTAGGATCTTACATGGGTGCATGTGTATAAGTTACACGCATAAGAAATTATTAAGAGTTTAAGCTGATAGAAATAGTAGGAAGAAGAATGATTTGTCAGTAAGTAAGAACAGAAGGAAAGTTTGTTGATACGTACTTGAATTGATATAAATGTGGAACTATTTTCATGAAATGACTAAAAAGGAAATGGAGACAAGTAGAAATGATGAGATTAAGGTGTACAAATAGAAAATAAGAAAAACATAAATTGCTATGATCTTAAGAAGATGAAATCTGGACCTAAGTGGTTGCTTGATGAATCTGACAAAGAGTTATGATACTCCATAAGGATGTGTTAGTGGAACTAGGATTAGAATTTTTATGACGATTATACATCTATAAGTTTGAATCAATGGTGAATATACATATGTAAGATGCAATGTGAAGGATAATGGGATGAATTTGACGATGCCACCCAAGCATATGCGACAATAAGTATGTTCATTACTCCATTGAGTTGTGGCGATTAGAACTTTATGACTTTGTGAGGACGATAGAAATTGGTCTTCCCGAGGTATTAAGAATAGCTGATAATGTGATGATGATGATAGGTGATTGATTAAAATGTATAGATGATGGTAGCAAGAAACCTTCTTTAGAAGAAGAATAAGCAGATCAGATAGTTTATATTAAGGATGATCAATGGGAGAACTGATCAGGAAGGAATATGCAATGATTCGAAAGTGAGTACACTCTCTAACAGAGACTCAAGCAAAGAGGTAGAATATACTACTAAAAAATTATATATTTTGTTTGATGTAAGGGATCATATAAGTGGACTCCTAAATTTGAGGAGACACGAATTGCTAGTATGAGGAGTATGTACGTTCACGTTATGCTATGTGAAAGTATGTTCGAGAGATGCAAACCTGACTTGATGAATGTATTAAAATCACAAGTTAAGTATGTAGATAAATTACAATGTGTAGAGAAATTAGTATGAATGAGAAAACATGAGAATAAGTCCAAGCGAGATTTGAGAAAATTCAAGGAATGGAGAAAATCATTCAAGGAAGGAATTCAATTGGGAAATTGAAAAGAAAGCGAGATAATGTACCTCGTTGAGGAATTAATTATGTAAAGAATCATGAGGGCTAATCAGGAGGCACATGAAATTTGATAATAATTGATTTAGTTAACAAATGCCCGATAGCACTATGGTATTGGAGACTAAAGTGATCCAAGATTTGATGATGTATTAAAGGTATTCGAAGAATTGAGAAGAATAGTTTGAATACATGAAGAGAGAAAAAAAAGTGTAAAGCGTATAAATGATGTAAGTAAAGAGAATTTCGAAAGAACGGTGCTGATGTAAATTATATCATATAGATTTGGAGATTTTTATAGTATGCACTGATGTTGTATAAGACATTTGGCTAAAATCCAATGCAGCGTAACAAAGTGATTTCATATGTATGGAGACAACTAAATTCCTTTGAGTTGATTATTTGATACATGATTTAGAACTGCTACATTAATGATTGCTTTGAAAGTTTGGAGACAGAATATGTACAGGAACATCTTAGATATACATATGCAAGTACAGATCGTAGAAGTTTGAGGCAATCAATGAATTAGGAGAATTAATTATGAGACTCAGGAGATTGATATAAATACCGAAAGGCTATGATTGTTCAAGTGAGAAATTCCAAGTAAAGCTAAGTGTTATATCAGATACCTTAAGTAGAAATTCGATATTAAGGTTATCAAAACTAATGCAAAAAGAAGCATAGAACAGGGGGTTTGTTTTATCCCAAATTAAGGATTTAGAGGTTATGAATCTTATTAAGATATTGAAAACATATCTGAATTTCGAGTTCGAATAAGAAGAATGATACATGGTGAGTGAAATAAGAAGTATGTGAAATCAATAAAGATGCTTGAGCAATAGGATTGCTAGAAAAGTACAAATGGTAACATAAGTTATGCATCCTGGTAGGAATGCATCGAAAGATCTTTTAGTGACTAAGAATCTCAAAGTAAGCAAGTGGATGTTTGAATTGATGGTCTTAACTATCCAGAATATGCTTAAGGCATATAATTTGAAGTTCATAGGGCCATGAGATCCAAGTATAGTTCTATTTGACTTTAAGTATGACAATCACTGTCTTAGTGATTTCTTCTCGAATATTGTATGAGGAGTTAGATGATAGAAGGAGTCATTGCTTTTGTATTATGATTAGTAAGGCCTACAAGTCGTTGAAGGCTAGAAGTGGAGATGTTATGGATAGGCGAAATGGATGAATGATAAGAATTAGGTGAATTAAGAAAAATGAACGAATTAGAAGGATCAATGTCAAGGGCATGAAATTTAGTAAGATTAGGCATGAGAGTTAAGTGTGTTAGCACACAGTCACTTATCACTACCCTGATGTGAATCATCAAGCGTAAGATAAATTACCTCTGTGATACTCTCAAAGCTATATGTTTATACTCACATGAGTACATGTTTATGAATACCACCATGTCAAGGTGTGCTTAAGCTCGAGCAAGAGTGTGCTCAAGCCCGACATGAATAGGTCCATATGAAATAGTTATAAGTGTTGCTACTGATGAAAGATGTATCACATTCGAAATGTGATATATGTGAGTATGTTAAGAAGATTGGTAGGATAAAATATGCGTGTTATGGACCCAGGAAGTGGAAAAAAAAATTGTGATTAGTTTGAAGAATATGGAAGAAACAGATAAGATGGTGTGGCTTCTGAGAGGGATTGTTTGAATCCGTTAACCAAGGTCATTTGAAAGAAAACATTGGAGTGATGGAGTAAAATGGAAAAACAAAAGAGTACAAGAGGAAGCAAACCCCTTCCCCTAGATCAGTAAGGTATGAATTTCGAGGATGAAATTATTTAAGGAGGGGAGAATTGTTGGACCCCGAACCTTTCTATTAAATGAGAAATTGTTAGTGATTATTCATGTGTAGAAAAAAGGAGAACTCTTGAAGTTGCAATGAAATAGAAAAGATGGTTTAGACACAAGATGGGTTATATGTGATATGTTGGAAGTTAAAAGTTGGAAAATATATATGTTCATTGAGTATGTTTTGCTGTTTTAGCCATAACTTTTGTTCAGGTTATCCAAATGAGATGATTCTTAATTTGGATTAAACTAGAGAGATAAGGCTACAAATTTTCTGATGAAATCGAGTTTTAATTTAGTCTCTAAGAATATCAATTTTCAGATGGGAGTTGAGTACAAGATATCATTTCAGTATAAGACCAGTTTGGAAATGTTTGGGTATAACTTTTAGATTTATGAACCAAATTGAATGATTTTGATGTCATTAGAAAATTAAGACAATGAAGAACATTTCTCTAGAAGGAAGTATAAGCAAATTCCTTCAATTGCATGATTATAAAAGGTGATGATTTTCGGAAGGAGTTAAGCATGATTTAAATGAATTTTGAGGTCTTAATAGGGTATTTTTGTGGAATTAATTAGCATGTTAATGAAAGTTAATTAGCATGTTAATTTGAGCAAGATCATATGGCATGGTTTGATTGAATTATTGTATTAAGGTGATAAGTTTGCATGAGGGACAAAATTGGAAGACCACTTAAGCCATTTAAGTTGCAAGGCATATAAGTAAGGGCAATATGGACTTTTTAGCACCATTAATGGTATAAAAGGCAAGAGAAATGAGTGGTCTTTCAATTAGAAGAGAGGGAAACAAAAATTGAAAGGAGAGAAGAGGGAGAGAGTCGTAGGTGGAGAGAAGGAAGAAGAAAAGTTAGGGTTTTCCATTTTCTTGGAGTTCAAGTGGGTGTTTTGTAACATCTCATCACCGATGGGAAGGTTAAAATAGTAAATTTGGATCGGGTTGTGATTTTGTACATGTAATTCAGCATACATGCATAAAATGGCCTCTATAAAAATATGAAAAGTAATTTTTGCAAATGCACACGATTGTACATGCACTCGTGACAATTCCTGGCTTTTGTGTCTTTGTGAAAAATGTGAATTTGTGTATTTGAAAAATTGAATTGGAGTGATTTATGTGTATTCTGCATAAAATTGCAAAGTGGGTACTGATGAGATTTTCGGTACTAAAAATGACTGTCCAATTGACACTCCAATTAAAGACATGATTTAGGAATTTTGTTTTAGCATGAGCCATTGAAATTTGGAGAGATTTATGAAAGTCCAAGTGAATGAATAGATTGAATTGGAAATTGATAGGCATGAAAGTGAGTGATTCTGAAAGAATTGAATCTCAATTCAATCCCTAAGAGTCTGAATTTCTAAATTGAAGTAGTAAAGTTATAAGAATTTGTATAAGGGCAATTTGGGCAAGACACTTAAGTTTATAAGACTTAAGGCTTAAAGAAAAGGGAAAAATGGACATTTCATATTTAGTAAGGGTATAAAAAGGAAATGAAAGGTTTGTTTTGTGTTATAAAAAGAGGAAGAGTGCGTGGGAGGAGATGGAGAAGAAGAGAAAAGCTTGGGGTTTTTAGGAAATCATGAAGAATTTGAAGATTTAAAGCCAAATCAAGTAAGTGTAAGTATCATTTCCTCTTGATTCGATGAATGATTCATGTTTTGAGTATTAAAAGTTAAAGAATGGGTTAACGATATGTTCGATTTTTAGGGTTTTCGATCATAGTTAATTTTTGATGTTTTGTGAATGAGATTGGTTTGGAAATGAGTTAGAAAATGGAGTATAAGTGATGTTTAAGTGTTTAGATTATTTATGTTTTGAAAAATGGGAGGAATTGGATTGAAATTGTTAAGAAATCAGGTTTCGAGAGGCTTTCGGGACTCGCACATCGCGACGTGCTCATATGTATGCCGCGACACACGAAGGCGTGCACGCCGCAGTGCAGGCGAACGTGCACGTCGCGGCGTAGGCGATAATGAACGCCGCGGTGCACACTTGTACCCTCGTCATGGCGAGCTTTTTCACGCCGCGACGAGCTACTATTCCCGGACAAGTTATGTTTTGATTTTTAAACCATAAATTTTTGTATCAATATTCAAATGAGATAATTTTGGATTTTCTTATGAACTAGAGACAAGGGTCTATACGTTTATGAAAAAGGAAAGTGTTGAATCAGTCTTTTAAAGTTCTCAATTTTGGATGGAAGTGTAGTGTAAAATGTGGTTTCGACAAAAAGATAGTCCGTATCTATTTAGAGAATAATTTTTGGATTTTCCTGAAACAATGTGAACGATTTTAGTGTCCATTGAGTTTTGATATTGAGGAAAGGCTGTGATGGGGATTTTTAGGGGATAGTGCCGGAATGTCACGAAAGTGCATAGTACATATCTTTAAATTTCTACATGTGCATTATTGCTAAATTGGACGATGTGTTAAATAAATGTGTTTTGACTTGTGATAGAGGCACATTTGGAACGTCAGCCCACCGACGTTGCCAAGACTTCCAGGCGTTAGCGTGGAAGTCAGGTGAGTGACCTAGACGATTCTCCAATTATTAAGTGTTATAATTTAGTGATTTTAATTCTCTGGAGTATAATGGTGGGACAATGTTGATTGTGAACTCCAGAAAGAAGGCCCGGAGTATTGGAGTGATATGATATAGACGTGTTATGGGTATGTGAAATTATGATTGTTTTTTTAATGTGACAAATTGTGAATAAATTGTCCGATTGTGATAATTTGGAAATGATTGTGATATAGGAATGCGTGAATAAAGTGATTGAATTGTGGCATAAATGAATACGTGAATAAAGTGATTGAATTGTGGCACATGTTGTTCATACACGAATGTAAAATCAGTTAATGACAGTTGTGACCGGAGCAGCCACTGATCAGAGCTTTTAGCTCAACGTTATATTTGGGCCTCGAGCCCTAAAATGATTCAGAGCCTATGGCTCAACGATTAATGAGCCCTTAATGTGACAGTTTCAGAGCCTATGGCTCAACGATTAATGAGCCCTTAATGGGACAGTTTCAGAGCCTCTGGATCAACGATTAATGAGCCCTTAATGGGACAATTTCAGAGCCTATGGCTCAACGATTAATGAGCCCTTAATGGGACAGTTTCAGAGCCTATGGCTCAACGATTAATGAGTCCTTAATGGGACAGTTTTAGAGCCTATGGCTCAATGATTAATGTGCCCTTATAGGGACAGTTTAGGCGCTCGGTCACAACACTGAAATAAATTGAAAAAGTGTTACATGTTGTATTTGATTTGATATGTTTGATTAAATGACAGGCAAAATGCCATATACTGATGTGATAACAGTCATAGGGTACATCTAATTGTAAAATGTATGACAAATTGTGATATGCCTAGCGTTGTATGAAATATTAGGGCTGTTGACCAGAGTTGCCACCGATCAGAGCTTTTAGCTCAACGTGCGTAAATGAGCTTCGAGCTCATGAATGATTCAGAGCCTCAGGCTCAAGGTATAATGAGCCCTATATCCAGCATTGGATAAGGGACAAATATTAATGAGCCCTTCAATGGGACAATTTAGGCACTCGGTCACAACAAAATGATAATAAATGGTAAGTGAGTGAAATATGTATGTATCAAAAATGGGATGTATGAATGTGGATTTCTGTAAATGTGTAAATGGGCAATTTTGTGAAAGTGTATTATAAGATAAGGTTAGATGTATATGATTTGTAAAATGAGATCAAATAGACAGCAATGTGAATATAGGTTATGAATTGATTTTGTTACATGATTGAGCGGACCATCGATGATGGTCACTCATTGAGTTCGCAAAACTCACCCAAAATTTGCAATTATTTTACAGGACTTAGAAGAATACCCCATTAGGCAACAGGTGTATAGTGATCGTTTGAGAGTGATAGAAGAGGACGGGATCAGTTGCGTCTGCATTAGTGTGAGGACCTTGGTGTTATATTATGGTGTATTTATAAGAGGACCCTCATGGTCATCGCATTATTTACCGGTCATGTTTTGTAAGATTTGTTTTCCGCAACATATATAACGTAAGTGTATGTATGTTTCAAAAAAAAATTATACAGTGATTTGACTGAGTGATGTTTCACGCCACCCTCGCAGGGCACAGATTCGGATATCACCATCGATGTCGGGTCTGGGTCTTAAGGGACTGGGGTGCTACATGTTTGGAGTTAATTCAAGAAGGAAAAAGCTAGAGGAAGGTTCAAGCTTTCATTTGATCCAAGAAACCCTTTGGTTGGGTGAAGATTCAAGGTAAGTGATTTTCAATGTTTTGGATTTTTGAAGAGTTTTTGGTTCAAAGAACTTAGGAAATGAATGGGTTTAGAGACTCTAAGATCAATTTCATGCTTTGGGTTCTTTAGGTTTTCCAATTTTTGAATCCTATTGATTTGGGGATTTTGCCATGGATGAAGGAGATTAAGAGAGGCAAGAGGAATCAAGATCAAGGGGAGGCAATTTGAGTCAAGTTTCAAACAAGGAATTAAGGTGGGTGACATTTTTATACTTGTGTTAATAAGTCATAAATGTTCTTCAACTCAATGGAATTAATGACTTTTCCAACTACCTCATAAATGAGCTTTTATTGTTCTTTAAATGATTGAAAATTTTCCATAAGTTGTTGTGTGTGAATTTTGGGAATAAATTGCAATTGTTTTGCAAATATTGTAATTGTTGCCTTTGAATGAGTGAAAATGGCTTTTTATGATTGGCATAAGATTTTGGTTGTTGAGTTGTGAAATATATCAAGTGCATGAAAGCAAATTTTCAAGAATGTGCCATTTGGGCAAAATATTTTTAGTGCATGAAATTACATGTTTTATGTGTTTGGTTTAGTCTATCCAATAATTGTCACGTGCACGTTGACCAAGTCAAGGCTTCTCCCGCCTGCCCGCTAGTGGCACAGAACTTCTTTAAGGACTCCCTCAAGTTTACGACTACACAAGGCCATTTTATGGAATTATGTAGTTCGTCATGTTTATGGACTTGCCAAGCCATTTGTGTTGTGTTTGTGTGCTTACATGTATTGACAAGTTTGAAAAATGCTTGCATTATGAGAATTGTGATTTCGGTTTAACAAAGTTGAGAAATATATGTTTTATGGATAATTGTGAGAAATTGCCATGATCATGAATGTTTTAATGGTTTTTGCTTATTAACGAATATAAACATGTTACCCACGAGCTTTCGAGCTCACCCCCTCTCTTTCCCAATCTTCAGGTGAAGAACAAGAGATCAAGTAAAAGTGAATCAAAGATTAAATCCAAATTTGCATGTTTTGTTTTGCTTTGAAGAGATTTATGTAAACAAAGCTGTAATTACATTTTGAGCAATTATTATTCAAGTATCTTGTGTACTTTAGAGATTCTGGAACATTAATGTATTGTGGCTTCGAACTTCGTTGAAGTTTTGTAAATTCTTATTTGATGTTAATGAATTATAATTGATGTATGGATGAGGATGATAAATTTAGAGCATGAATGGTATATACATACATAAATATATGTATATATATATATATATATATACACTTCAGTGAGATGTTATGAATATAGCGATGTTGATAAATATGAGAAGTCAAATTAATTGAGGTTGAGGGTTTGATGAATTCCAACTAGTAGTTAAATTGTCATGAGTGATGTGCAATTAAGGAAGTGATGATGGGATAAATTTCAAGTTTTTATGAGGGTAAATTGTGTGTTCTGAGTTCAGAAAAAATTCTGCATTAATCTATGGCCATTTTGACCAAGATGTCTTAATAAAAGTTATAGATGATCCTCTTAGCTTTCCGACGCTATAAAGTGTGCACATTTAGGATATCAGAGTGAAAAGATATAAGCATTATGAGTGAAGATGCTGCTTAGGAATTTTAAACATGACAATCATGGTGAATGATGAGATTTTGGGTTTGTGATAATTATTTGAGTTGAATTTTGGGAGTTTGATACACCCAAAGTGGAAATTGAATGTTTTAGTAGTGTGATTGCATTAGAAGAAGTGAATTTATGAAGATTATAAGTGTATATGATGTTAGATTGGATGTAGGAAGCATTGGAGAGGGTTTGGAGGGGTTTTGAGAACCCCCATGTCCGTTTAACGGACTTTAGGTCCGTTTAATGAACTTTTACGGGTAAAAAAGGACCCCTAGCATCGTCCATGTCCATTTAACGGACTTTCTCGAGTGAGAAACTGCATTTTGGCCCGATAATGTCCGTTAAACGGACACGAGACAGCTTTATGAAATCGCGATGTTTGACCATTTTAGAAGCAGTATCTGATTTTGTGGTCTTCATGAAAGTTTTATATCTTGAAGTCTTCGTTCCAATGGTCCAAGAACGAAACTAATACGACATTTTCGGTGGAAGTTATGACAATCGCGCCAAGACATGTTACTGCATGATTGAGGTTATGAACATGTTAGATTCATTCGGTCATAACTCGCTCATCCGACCTCTTAATTAAGTGATTCTTGAAGCGATAGATTTCTAAGACATGAATTTATCTCTACATGAAAATTGGGATCTTTTGGATTTGATTTGAAAAATTTTGATTATAAGAAAGTGAGGGGTCAGTTTAGAGAGCATGATTGAGGTATAAACTCTCTTTGGGATTTTAAGCATATCTTGAGCTATATAGCTCCGATTGAGGTGATTCTTGCTTCAAAACAAAATAGAGGCTTAGAGCTATGATTTCTTTGAAAAAGAAAAATTAAAATTCTTGTTTGATGATTTCCAAATTCTGTTCACAAATAGGAGAAATGAGTTTGAGCATGGTGACTAATTTTATGAGGGCATGCCATTGAACAAATTGTGAGGGAAATTATTGGGGATTTTATGAGAATGAAGATGAACCGATGATGGTCAAGGTTTAAGACATCCTAAGTTGGGCTCCACAAGTGAGATCCAACAATATGAATGGAAATTGACTACATTTGTAGTAACAAAATAAAAATGTGATGAATAATAATAAGCAATTATTTTGACGAATTTACTACGTTTTTAATCATTGCCTATAGCCTACTTTCTTGTAATGTATTTTCATTAGTGAGTAGACAATACACCCACTCTTTTACATGTAAACTAAATTAAAATAACTATTTAATGGACACTTTGATCATCTTATAGAAGTGTGCGCTAATATGGCTGGCACCCCCATTTAAGCATTGTTCACATAAGAATAAACTCCAAATAACAAAATTAAAGATCATAAGACTTGAGTAATAGCCTTCATGAATCATCATATTAGGAATCCTCATACACATGGCAACTATTCTTTTTTAAAACCCACAAAGTAATATCCTATAAGTTACAACATTAGGGAGACTAGAGGATGTAAACATCCTATTTAAGAATTCCATAACTTCTTTAAAAAAACAAAGCTTCACATAACCCTGATGTCATTTTTGTAAAAGGAATTTTTTTAAATAGAATATCTTATTTATCACCTAATCTTAGGGCTTTCCTTCATTTTTATTCTTATAAAGGGAATGTGTAAAATAACCCAAATTAATCCTTTTTTCGAATCCCCTGATGCAATCCCGAATAATATTAACCATGACAATGTGACTAGTAGGTATAAATAATCTTATCAAATCCTCCTCATAAATATTGAGTAGAAAATAACCAATATATAATTTGTTTTATAAGAAATAATCCTTCATTTAATTTAAGAAGAGGTTAACACTATTTTTGGTGTTAATATAGAATATGGGTGTGTGCAAAAATTTGTATAGCGACTTGATTGACTATATAAGAGAACTTTGGAAAATTTAGAGAGTAGAGTTCTAAGCCATCAAAATGCTAAGATATATTGAAATGAAATCTAAAATGAAGAAAGAAATTGTTTTTTGCAAAAGGAATCATAAACTAAATAAGAGAATTAGATATAACAAAAGTGAATTTGCAAAATAAATAAGGATGAAAATAACAAAAATGCATTTGAAATAGGTTAATTGATCTCTCTAAAGAATGATCTTCTATTATATTATGATTTGGCTAATCTAGAAATTGATGAATTGTCTAAAAGAACTCTCCTTCATTGTTCAAGTGCTGGTGAATTTATAGTTCTTTCAACCTTGAGCTATTTTTTGTCGTAATTACACATATTTTAGCTAACTACTTTCCACTATTGACCTTCTTGAATTTTATAACTGCTTAACTTCCAGCCCACTCAACTATGTTTTTGTTAACTATCTTCCATCATTTTCTCAATTTCCACATTCCACTCAAGTAACTTCTAAACTTCCAGTCCATTCCCTTATATTTCAGCTTATTGCCCTCTTATACTATTTTTAAAAAGCATATGTCAGTTTAATGGAATTATTAAATGATTCCCAAATGCTTGAATTCTTTAGCCAAAAGACTTCTAAAACATTTAGTATTATGGCCCTTTTCACTTTTGGGCCAAATGTGTTAAATTACTTTAGGCTATAACAATTTTTCCCAGCATATGTTTGGTTGAGCAAAATAAACATATTGTAGAAATTCTCTTGATTTCCTAATTAGACTTTGAATTCAATCGTGAAGGCTTGAAGTGTTCTGGAATGAATTCGTGAGTTAAGCTAAATAAAATTATCTCTCTTAAATCTCAAACAATCTTTTACAAGTAAGAAATGTATCCAAGGATTATATTGAGATCTTTCTATCCAAATGACTTCTAAGACTTCTAGTATTGGGGCCATTTTTACTTTTGGGAAAAATGTGTTAAATTACTTTAGGCTAGCAACAATTTCCCCTAGTATATGTTTGGTTAAGCAAACTAAACATATTATAGAAATTCTTTTGATTTCCTAATTAGACTTTGAATTCCATCCTAAAGGCTTGTAGCAATTTGGCCTGAATTCATAAGTTAAGCTAAGTAACATCATTTATAGGAAATCTCTTAAATCTCAAACAATCTTTTATAGATAAGAATGTATCGAAATATCATATTGAGATCCTTCAAATTTTAAATCTTTACCTCCTTATACATTACAAAAGATAGTAAATCTCTTTAAGTTTTCACGTTTTGCAATTCCTATCAGATTACTTGTTCAATTTTCACCTTTGCTTTCAAATAGTCTTTTATCCTCTTTTTTAGTTCCACACTCTTCTCTTGCAACTTCAATGACCAAAAATTCTTTCCTCCAGGCTTCTTTTTCCTCTTCATAGATTTTACTAATCTAAATACTACTGATGTATGTTTTTAATTCCAACATCTTTTAAAAATCCCTACAATTTTCCTAATTCCACTTCTCTTGTAGTCTATTAAACTTGAAGTGGTCTCCATTCCATTTAAGCCCTTCTGCATTTCATAAGAATCAGGTAAATAATTTTTTTGCTCTAATTTTTCTTTTAACCACTAACTCTAACATTCAAACTCCTGTTTTTAGCATTGTTGAAGGTTCTCCTCCCTTTGACCATGAATATGATCTACCTCTTACTATTAGGACTTCCTTACCTATAGATGCTTCTTATCCTTCACTCTATTATTTGGGAGAAATACGCTAGTCAAATTTCTATCTAGAATTTCTTTTGTTTTAGGCACTTGAATCCCTAAAACCCTAGCCTAGGAATGTGGATAAATGTGCTAAATGGGTAGATAAGTTAGACCCATGATATCACTCGGCCTAGAAGAGGTTAGGCCTCCAATAACTGATAACCCCTTTTATAAATTCTATAAAATATCAACCTAATATTATGTCTGTAGTTATGAAACTCTAGAGTACTTCATTTAACTCTTTTATATTTCCTTTAGGAATGCTTTTATTTCTCTTTGAAAGATTTTTTTATTAGATTGCTTGTTACAGATGAGGACTTTGTTTGCTTGATTAAAGAAACTTTTAATTCAAATTTTGGTGTTTTTAAATGTTCTTATTTTGGATTGATAAACAACTATGCTTCTTTAAGAAATCCTATATCTGAAGAAGAACATACGAAATTCATTTGGATTCTTCTAAATCAAATTTTTTTTCCCTGTTAATAATAAATCGAACTTAGAATTCCTTCCTTTTTACAATGTAGTAGCTTCTGGTCATTTCTTTGCTCTAAGCTCTTTCTTTATAGGATTTCTTTATAAAAACTTAACAAGATGCATCTTTAACCTTCCTTTATAGTGTCTAAACCTATGTGAGGTTCTTCCAAATTTGAACTTTTCCTTATTACCCTAAACATAAGGACAAAGAAGGTTTATCTTCTTTTGACCCTAAATTTCTTGATTTTCTTGGCTTTCCATTATCTACGATTTTTTGTAGTAAGTCTCCTAAAGACATCTTTGCTATTTTGTTATCTCTTATATCTCAATCTATGGATTAGTTGAATTCTTTTAAATAATTCCTTAAAAATCCTTACTAGTTACGAATCTTCCTAACTTCTAAATCTCCTATTTAGTTGTCTACCAAAAGCTTTTCCTTATTTATACCAACACTAGAGTTTTCATTATTAGTGGTGACAAAGTCCTAAAATCTAAACCTTTTATTATGACCTTAGGTTTTGAAATGTGTCACCCTTACCTTTGGAGTAGGAAACTGATGTACAACACATCATAATGCTATACCAAAATAAACTAGAGCTACTACTATTATAGTAGTGGTGAGTCTAGGTTGATCCCACAAATAGTGTTCAGTTAGCTTTTAAAATGAAATTAACTGGTGTTTAGGTTTGGGGGTTTGGTTTAGTTTTAAATAAGAAAATAAAACTAAGCTAACTAATAAAAGCAAATTGAAGGAAACATGCAAAAAGGATGAATTCGTTGGAAGCCTGATTCTTTGGTCTAATCTCGACCTACACCCTAATCAAACATACTTTATTAAAATTTTGTTCTTTTACCTCTCTTTGAACTATTAATCGTGGGTTAATGATATGATCTATTAACTTAAGTTTTCCAGTCGGTCATATTTAATTAAGACACGATTATTAGTTAAACCTAACTACCAAATATGCAATGTGAATTAGGAAAACTAATTAATCTAAGCAACAACCATATATTTTTGGGTCATTTATCCTAGGTTATATTATCCCTAATGATTACGAGCCATTATTCACTACAAATGAATATCAAATATAACAATTACGGATTATCTTGAAATTCTAGCTATAGGTTTGTACACAAACAACCAAATTATATGATAATACAATCATCCATACACAAAACCCAATTCCATACACATTAGAAAACACAATCAATTCATAAAGAGAGAAATAAACAATAAATATAAGGAAGGAATGCTTAACTGGGTCATCGGCATTAATGTCACCTTTGAATCGGCATTGGAAACCTACCCCTCTATGGGTCTCTCTCGGTTGAGAGCTATCATTGCCCTCTTCATTCTCCCAAGGTCTTGAAGCTTACTATTAGCCTAAAACACTCAAAACATTCTTTAGACCTTTCTACCGTCAAATAAACGAAGATTTTATAACAAAAAATAGGGTTAGGGTGTCTAACATAACACACCCTCTCATAACTATTAAAGCCTTCTCACATCCTTGAGTGGTGTCTCACAAGCATAAGACACCTTGTCAAAACTATGAGTCAATGCTCACTCCTTGTTTTCTTGGTCTAATCTTCTTTTTCTTTGTATTTTCAACATATGTCTCATCTTGCTTGGTATTTACTTGTCTTTCCTTTCTTTAATCTTCTTTTTCTTGCTCCAAGAAGACAAGTGAGTGTGAATCTTCAAAAAACGACTCAAATATAGTGCTTTCAACTCACTTTAGCTTTTTTATATTCGAATTGTGCCTAAAACCACATATGAGTCAAAGTGAGTATATCAAGCATTTTCATATCAGTAATCACTAATTATTATGGAATAAATTCATAATCAATTATATACCTAATAGAAACTTAGCCTATATGTAGGAATTCCTCCTATTATACATTTTTTGGACAATCTATTAGGGGTGCCTTTTGAAGCAAGTGTTGTCAATGAAAACTTCCACTAAGAAATTTTCAATCGTTATCGTATTGTGAAAAATACCTTTTACTACCAATGTGACTGACACCGAAGCTTATTACTGTTGGTAGCTTAAAAGCTTTTACAGTTTAGTCCATCATCCTGATTCTATAATCCTCAAAGATATTCCACTCCATTCATGCATTTTTAATTTCTAAAATATTTTATTAACTTTTGTTTGTTTTTATAATTTGGAATCTTGGATGCTAAACACAAAGAAGAAAGTCATCCTACTTCTTTGAAAGAACTAGCTCCTAATCCTCTCCCTAGAATAAAAAACAAAGAGAAGACACCAGTGAGTTCCACTTTTAAAAAAGAAAAAAATATAGCTCCAAGAGTTTCTACAAGCAAGTCCACTTGCTTCTCCTCTAAATTGCTCAAATAATTTGTAACCAAGAAAAGAAAAGGGGATTTTCGTTGGTGAAGAAGAAGAAGAAGAAGAAGAAGAAGAAGAGAGAAGAGAGAAGAAAAGAGGTTAGAGAATTATTATTTCTTGCCTTAGAGAAGAGATTGGAGAGTCCTTTAAGAAGGAAAAGGGAAGAGGAAAGGGAAATCCTCCATTAGAAGCAAAGAGTGGATTTTCGTGGGTCTCTGCTTAAGGTAAGAGAAATATGAATTCTTTTGGAATTATGGATCGGTTTTAGTGAAAATAGCTTAAGTTAGGTATGGGTAAAGTTAGATGGGTTAATTTTCATGTTTTCATCTCCTTAGAATGGCCAATTTTAACATCTCATGCTTCCTATGGGATTTTATGTTTGATGAAGGTTAAGAGAGGGAATTGAAGTGAAAGGAAAGGCCAATTGTTCAAGCTCCTAGCTAAAGGAACTAAGGTGGGTAGTATTTTAATGATTGAGATAATAAGCTACTCAATTATTTTGAAATAAATGTTATCTAATGCTTTCAAATGATTTATAAAGTTGTATAAATGATTCTTTGTAATGGTTTGAACTTGTATGAGATGTTTTTACATTTTGGAAATAATTGTGAAATGATTTGTGAAGTGAAAAAGTTTGGATACTTGATTTCAGAAAAATGACATTTTGGGAAATCATATGAAAGTGAATAATTGCAAGAGCCATTTGTGGCTAATGTTTATGATTTGTGTGAATTATGTGATATGCATGCTTGTTTGGGTTTGTGGTGGTCCCTTATGTGTGATAGGTGCACCTGTCTAATTATAGGCTTCTCCCGCCTGCCCGCTAGTGGCCATGGATCTCCTCACGGACTCCCACATGTGTTCACGACTACATATGACCGCTTTGCAGAAATGTGTAGTACGTCCCGATGGACCCACCCAAACCAACTTATATGTAATTATGTGATATGCTTGTCTAAGTTGTTTTTGTATGTTATGTTGTTTTGTAAATGCTTTTGATAAATTGATTTACCACTTTCTCTGTGCATATGTGATTTTGATGTGTAATTGGTGTGATGAAATGAGTTTTACAAGAGGTTTTGATAAATTGAAAGTGTTTCAATCAATGTGATCTTGGCTTTGGAAATGAATGATGAAATGAAATTGTGAAAAGTTTTGAGGATTTTGAAAGGTTTTTATGAATCTGAAAGTTGCTTTGAGAATGAGAAATAAAGAATGTTTTTTCTTATTTCTAAATTATTAAGCTGTTACCCACTGAGCCATCGAGCTTACACCCCTTTTCCTCTCCGCAGGTGACGAGTGGGAAACCGAGTTACAGTATTGGGATTAAGACATCACCCCGATGCTTTTACTTTAGAAGTCATTTTTGGAAATAAAACATTAAGTTGCATTTTGGAGAATTGATTCGCTCTGTACTTTGACATTTGACATTTTGGATTGTAAACAGGCTAAATGCCCTTTAAAACATTATAATAACTCAGATTGTTCATGTAAATGCAAGAGTGTTGGGTTTTAATGTAATTCATGTAATTTGCATATGTTTTATACAAATGCATCATTGTATGGTTTGAATTGGTAAATAGAGTGGGTTGAGGATTGCTTTATGAATTGAGAATGATTAGAGATATAAGCTTGCGTTTGCTTCCATTTGAGTAGTTGTGGGATTTTTGGATTTGGTGGATAGCTGAAAGATTGAAGATTGTGAATATTGAGTTTTATGCAGGTGATGGTAATTGGATTGAAGTTTGGCTAGTTGAATATTCAAAGGAAGTGCTGTCAAATTTTTGCAAAATTTGACAGAAACTTCGCTTAGGTTTTAGACCCTCTTAGTGTTTGAATTGAATTGAGATGTCTTCTTGAAGATTATATTATTTGTTGAGAGCTTTCCAACGATGTAAAATTTGTCACTTTTGGACTTAGGATGAAGAAGTTATGAGGTTGGGAGTACATTCGATTCATCGCTCATAATGCTATTTCTTGTTTCATTGGTCTTTATATGAGCAGTGGATTTGAGTGAATTTTTACTTCTTTTAATGATGAAATTGACTTTTGCATCCTTCATGAAAGTTTTAAAGCATCTTGTTATCTTTCCATTGAGGTATAATATGCAATTATTGGAATATGGAGTAAGAAGTTATGAAGATTGGAAGTATACAGTTAAAGTCCAATTTGCTGAACATATGGTTTGTGTAGTATGATAGCTTTGATGATTTATGTTTGAAATTCATGGTTTTGATGAACTTATTAAGTTAGAATTTGTGAAGTTGGTGAGTTGAACTTAGAGTTTGAAGTGTTATGAAGTGTTTAGGCTTTAGAATGAGTGAATTTGTGAAGTGTGCAAGTGTTCAAGATGTAAGGATGAAGTTTGGAAGCATTGGAGAGGCATTTGGGGCTTTGGGAAGCCCCAATGTCCGTTAAATGGACATGGGAGTCCGTTAAATAGACATTCTCAGGTGGAAAAACACCCCTTGGCCAGTCAATGTCCGTTAAAGGGACATGCATGTCCGTTTAACGGACTTTCTCGGGTCATTTGGCATTCTGTATTCGATTCATGTCCGTTAAACGGACATCTACGGGAAATATTGTGATTTTGGACATATTTGGAGGTCGAATATCATTTTTGTGGTCATCATGAGAGTTGTATATCTAGATTTCTTCTTTCTAATGGTCAAAGAACCAACTCAATCCGACATCTAGATCAAACGTTATGGTAATCGCTCCAAAAGAGTTTCAATTTGTTTTTGGGTGTAAACATAGTTTATTCTTTTGGGAATAACTCCCGCATCCAACCTCCAATTAAGGTGATTCTTAGACCAATAGGTTCCTAAGACATATGTATTCCTCTCCATAAAATTTTGTACCATTTAGAGTTGTATTGGGAAAGTTTGCATTAAAGCAAATGAGAGGTCAGTTAGGAGAGCATGTTTAAAGTATGAGCTCTTTTCGAAATTTTAAGCATATCTTGAGTTATATAACTCCGTTTCAGGTGATTCTTGTTTCAAAATGAACTCAAGAATTAAAGCTACAATTTGTATGAATAAGTCAACTTACGATTTTGATGATTAAATAGTGTGCGCTCACCACGATTATGGAGTGACAGCTAATGACCCTGCAAGGTAATAAACGCAAGGCTTCAGGACTTAGGAAGTTGGGCTCTGGAAACGAAGTCCAACAGATGGGGTATCCGAGCAAGAGTGAAAGTGTTAAGTTTTAAGCAGTTGGGTTTGGGACCCAACAGATAAGAAGAATTACAAGGAAACCACGCTCAAGTATGACGGTATTTTGGTATGAGTTGGAATCCGGAAACGGGATCCAACATTTATGGTATCAGAGCGCCGGAATTGAGATCTTACATGGGCACATGTGTATAAGTTACTCAGATAAGCAATTGCTAAGAGTTTGGGATGACCAAATCAGTGAGGAAAATGATAATTTTTCATTGGATAAATGGAAATACGAAATAGCATATGGGTGATGCAGTGTATGGCATTATGGTGATATATCCCCGAATGTGAAATAGATGTAAATGTATGGACATGGCTTGTCTGAGGAAGACAAGGATATAAGAAGAAATGTTGAGCTTAAAGTGAACAAGTGGAATGTATAGAAAACAAAGATTCTTATGGTCTTAAGAATATGAAATCGGAACCTAAGTGGGTATAAGCTTATAATTTGAGTAATGAGCCTTTAAGTTTTCTTTTTTCAAATCAAGAAATAAAAGTTTGTTTTTGAATCAAGAGAATGAAATGTTTTCAATTACTTCAAAAATGTTGCTTTTCTTGCTTGTGATTGATTTGAGAAATGTGCTACATGTTTGATATGTAAGTTGTGTGATGATTTTTACCTTTATAAATTTGAATCAATGGTGAATTTATATATGTAAGATGTAATGTGAAGGAAAATGGGAAGATTATATGAATGAAGGTGATCTTTGTACAAGTCCAAGGAGGTTAAATTGTTGTTATTGTGAGTATCTGTATGATGACCCTTCATCATACACAAGTGAGTATATTAAGCACGTAGGTAATATATTTATATATATATATATATATATATATATATATATATATATATATATATATATATATATACATATATATATGTGTGGAGATGATAGAGGAAGAAACTTATGACTTATTGGATAATTGTTAGTCATAGCTCCCATAGTCTAAAGTTTGAGAGAAAACTAGAGTAACATATGAAGGTGCTCATAATGATCATGTGGGAATAGATTGAGATTTGTTAAAGATGTCACAATGAGAAATAAATTGATCTGAGAAGAATATTGTCTAGGGTTAATGGAGACCAATGAATTGGTAAGTGGTCAAAATAGGATGAATTTGATGACGCTACCTAAACATGTGCGACAATAAGTTTGTTTTTTACTCCCTTGGGTTTAGGGTGATTTGAACATTATGATCTTGTGAGGAAGATAGAAATTGGCCTTCTCGCGGTATTACGACTAGTGGGTAATAAACGATTGATCTAGATGGCATAAAGAGTATAGATGATGGTAGCAAGAAAACCTCTTTGAAGAAAATTTTTGTTAAGTTAGAATAAGCAGATCAGATAGTTTATATTAAGGATGACCAATGAAAGAACTGATCATGAAGGAATATGTAATGATTCGAAAGTGAGTACACTCCCTAACAGAGCATCAAGCAGGGAGGTGGAATATGTTTAATATATATATATATATATATATATATATATATATATATATATATGTATTTTGTTTGATATAAAGGGGTCATATGAGTGGATTCTTGAATCTATGGATATACGAATTTGCTAGTATGAGGAGTATGTACGTTCAAGTTACATTATGTGAAAGTATGTTGAGGAGATGCAAAATCCAACTTGACGAATGTCTTAAAATCAAGAAGTTAAGTCTGCAAATAAATTACAATGTATGAAGAAATTTGTATGAATGAACAAACATGAGAATAAGTCCAAGAGAGATCTGAGGAAATTCAAGGAATGGAGAAAATCATTCGCGGAAGGAAGTCAATTAGGAAATTGAAAAGAAAGTGAGACAATGTACCTCATTAAGGATCAGTTATTTAAGGAATAACGAGGGCTAATCAGGAGGTATATGAAATTTGATATTAATTGCTTGAGTTAACAAATGCCTAATAGCGCTGTGATATTGGAGACTAAAGAGATTCAAGATTTGATGGAGTATTAAAGGCATTCGAAGAATTGAGAAAAATAGTTTGAATACATGGAGAAAAAGGTGTAAAGCGTATGAGTAACGTGCGTAAAGAGAACTTTGAAGGAACTATGCTGAGGTAAATTATATCATAGAGATTTGGAGATTTTATAGTATGCACTGATGTTGTATAAGACATTTGGGCTGAAATCTAATGCAGCGTAACAAAGTGATTTCATATGTATGGAGACAATTGAAGTCCTATGAGTTGACTATTTGATACATCATTTAGAACTGCTACATTAATAATTATTTTGAAAGTTTGAAGACAGTATATGTACAGGAATATCTTCAATATACATATGCAAGTGCAGATCGTAAAAGTTTGAGACAATCAATGAATTGGGAGAAGTAGTTATAAGACGCAAGAGATTGAAGTAAATATTGAAAGGCTATGATTGTTCTAGCGAGAAAGTCCAAGTGAAGCTAAGTGTTATATCAGATACTTTAAATAGAAAATGCGATATGGAGGTTATCAGAACTAATACAAAAGAAAGCATAGAATAGAGGGTTTGGTTTACCTCAAATTAAGGATTAAGAGATTGTGAGATTGAAAACTGATGTGAGTGTCAAGTTTGAATGAGAAGAAGGATATAGGGTGAGTGAATAAGAAGTATGTGAAATCAATAAAGATGCTTGAGTAGAAAGAATTGAATATGATACTGAGGCAATAGATAGAGTTATTCGAAGGATTATGATTGTATAAGTGAGTGCTATACTGGTAAAGCTAGTGCTATGATCAGATGCATTGAATAGAGAAATTAATAGCAGTATATCATAAATTTGGATATTCAAGTTATTAAATCTAGTGCAGTAAAGAGTGTAGAATGTGGAATTGAATTTTAGGCAAAATGATTAGTCACTGAAAGTTTAGATCAGTTCATATGAACCAAGCCCAAATTGAAGATTCAGAAATTGTGAATCTTACTAAGAAATTGGAAATGAGTATGAATTTTGAGTTCGAGTAGGAAAAATGATACTGGGTGATTGAGATAAGAAGTATGCGTACCGGCAAAGATGATTAAGCAAAGAGACTGTGAGAAAAGTAATGGTGATTTAAGCTATACATCCTAGAAGAAATATGTCAAGTGACTGAAAGTTTGAATTGTCGACGATTTTAACTGTCTAAGATATGCTTAAAGTTTATAGTTTAGAGTTTGTAGGAACATGAGATCAATGCATAGTTCTATTTGACTTTAAGCATCAAAATCGTTGTCATAGTGTTTTCAATAGAATACTGTATGAGGAGTTAGAAGATAGAAAGATTCATCGCTTTGGTATTATGATGAGTAAGACCTAAAAATGTTTGACTGTCAGATCGATTGAAGAGGTATTAGAAATTAAGTGATCAAGAAAGATGAATGAATTAGGTGGATTCACGGCAAAGATATGGAATACACGAAATTGACATAAGAGTTACATGGACTGAGACTAAAGTAATGTGAATCATTAAGTGAAAAATGAATTGTCTCTGAAGACTGAATTGTCTCTGAAGATATCACCTTGCTCAGGTGTGCTCAAGTTAGGAAAAAGAATTCGCTAAGCCGCTATGAATTTAGTTCGTATGAAAGTATTATGAGTTAATGCTACTGACAAAAGGATTCAATATATGATATATGTGAGTATGTTAAGGAAATATTGATGTGAAGGAGGAACTAGTTAAGAAAGTAAATGATCAAATAACGAATTGAAAGATCGAGTGAGTCTACTGAATATTATCATTTGAAAGAAAGTTTTCGAGTGATAAAGTTAAATGAAAAACGAAGGAGCATCCTACACTCCTAATCAATTCGATAAAAAAAATATTAGTGTTTGGATATAATATGGATGGTATTTAAGATAAGAGGTGAAAAACATTATGAATATGTGTGGTGAAAAAAAATGAAAATGCGAATGACTAGGATTATTTGGAAGACATGAGTAAAGAAATTGTATTGCTTGGCGTTTGCTTAAGTATGAATTTCGATGACGAAATTCTTTTAAGAGGGGGAGAAATGTTGTCCCCTGAATTTTTTTTTTATTTAAGCATGTCTAAATTATTTTGAGGTATTGTCCAACTTATTTTGAGGTGTTAGCTCTTAAGAAATGGAAATTAAATGAGGGATTAAGTTTAAATTTGAGTGGAGTAAATTGTTAGAAATTAAAAGGAATAAAATGGCTTGAGGGCAATTTAGGTATATCATCTATGTTTTAAAGACTTAAGGCTTTTAGACAGGACTAAATTGGTCCTTTGAGCTTGTTTTAAAACATGAAGAAGGAAGTTAAATGGAAGACCAAGCTTATGATTGTATGGGTTAGGAAAGAATACAAGAATTGCTTGTTTAAAGGGAATGAGTAAAACTACGTCGTTTTAGGCTAGGTTTTAAGTATAAAGCAAATGAGTTAAGTTTTTTAAGAGGGTGGCCTACGAAATTTCAAGAAGGAAGAAAAGAAAAGGGGATTTTCGTTGGTGAAGAAGAAGAAGAAGAAGAGAGAAGAGAGAAGAAAAGAGGTTAGAGAATTATTATTTCTTGCCTGAGAGAAGAGATTGGAGAGTCCTTTAAGAAGGAAAAGGGAAGAACAAAGGGAAATCCTCCATTAGAAGCAAAGAGTGGATTTTCGTGGGTCTCTCCTTAAGGTAAGAGAAATATGAATTCTTTTGGAATTATGGATCGATTTTAGTGAAAATAGCTTAAGTTAGGTATGGGTAAAGTTAGATGGGTTAATTTTCATGTTTTCATCTCCTTAGAATGGCCAATTTTAACATCTCATGCTTCCTATGGGATTTTATGTTTGATGAAGGTTAAGAGAGGGAATTGAAGTGAAAGGAAAGGCCAATTGTTCAGGCTCCTAGCTAAAGGAACTAAGGTGGGTAGTATTTTAATGATTGAGATAATAAGCTACTCAATTATTTTGAAATAAATGTTATCTAATGCTTTCAAATGATTTATAAAGTTGTATAAATGATTCTTTATAATGGTTTGAACTTGTATGAGATGTTTTTACATTTTGGAAATAATTGTGAAATGATTTATGAAGTGAAAAAGTTTGGATACTTGATTTCGAAAAAACGACATTTTGGGAAATCATGTGAAAGTGAATAATTGCAAGAGCCATTTGTGGCTAATGTTTATGATTTGTGTGAATTATGTGATATGCATGCTTGTTTGGGTTTGTGGTGGTCCCTTATGTGTGATAGGTGCACCTGTCTAATTATAGGCTTCTCTTGTAGGAAAATCCTGGGAGGTACATCACATGTACCGGCAGCAGAAAACAAAAATTTTTGTTCCCGGGACCTTCCCGAACCCAGGATCCAGGTATCCGTATGAAGACATCAACCTAAATAGCCAATAGAGACTATCTCTAAAGGTGATCCACGCAAAGATCAGAAAACCTAACCGGATCAAACCCCTTTGACCCGGGAATAGCTAGAACAGATTAAAGGCTGCTAGACCCTACCTCTGTCCTGGAGAGCTTGAGGAGCACGTTGAAATCCTTGAATTGGAGAAGAGAAGAAAACATGATGCTTGATGGAAGAGGAAGAAACTTGAAACTTTTCCAAATCAAAGCTTAACCTTTAAGCTTTGAATTTCTTATCCTCCTTCACGCATACCATCCGGCCACTCCCACCTTCAAGCCCTCTTATATGTCTTTTTAACAATTAAAAAGGCCAACCATAAGATTAGGACATGTGTGAGCCAAATGACCATTCATTTTCTTTAATGAATTAAGAAATAAAGCTTTGAAAAGTCAAAGCTCTCATCCTCTCCCTCTTTCCAACGTAGATGCTTTATATATATATAATATTACTTAATTAATTACTTAATTAATTAACATATATATATCATTACTAAGAGGTCTAGTCAAACTGGGGTCGGTCCTCTAGGCCTATCGAGACCCCGATCAAAAAAATGACCCAAAACCTTTCTTAGCAATATTGATGTCGCGATCTCATCGAGACATATCCCAATCCATCGGGATCCATTTAATCTAATGCTCTCCATAATTGGAACTCGTCCAATTACTATTTTCTGATTCTCTGAAACACTCTTAAGCGTGTGACCCTTTAGGCTTAGGTTATGTTGGCCACTTAGATTAACAATTAATCTGAGCAAGTCATGAGCGGTATCTAGCAACACATCATGACCCTAATTGACCGGAAAGTAATCGGTTTGATGTATTCATCAAGAACCGGATCACGAACCCTTCCATGTACAATTACTGTGCAATTCGTCCTTTCACCATCCTATACCCCACTTGGTTATGAGTATGGTCAAAGTGTCAACTCTTACTAGACTGAGTCTAGCCCAAGTGATAACAGATCTCGTCCTAGGACTCATTACTCTATATGTCCATGAAGACACTCTTCATGACATATTCACTCCGCCGAGATTTACAAGTAATGATCCTGACAAGAGGCCATGGGTATCTCCTCTGCTAATCCAGAAGTGGTGAATCCTTTATTGGCTACTCAATTACCTTCGAATACCTCAAACTGTACCCAAGCACCACCCTATGAGTTACCTCTGGAAGGCAACAAGGAATGGAGTCAAAGCAGGATCGATCAAGATTCAAGATATCCTTGAGTACCTCAAGTCTAAAGATACTTGCACCATTGCTATGATGAGATTATCACTGACACTAGATAAGATATCCATGTGATGATCTCATGGCAGGTCATCCAATGAACTTACTACCGCTAGTAAGCATCCACATGTCAATTCTAAATATCTCATATTTACGTTTCGAGATCCACCGCTTGATCCAATCAAGGAATATGACATGTGCTAGTCTATCCGGATTAATGATGTCCGGTCTCATTAATCCTATGACTAGGAGAATTTAGAATCTTGACATAATTGCACATGATAGGAATCTCAAGAGTATGATCACATCATAATTTCCTTCATGCTATGTCATATATCATGGACTTCATTAATCGATTAAAGATCCAATCAATTCATAAACAATGTTCATGAACATCAAATTAATGAATTATGCCTTTTCTTTATTTATTCATTCATGCAGATACGATTGTGAATAAAAGCAGCTAAAGGAGATTGCCTTTAGGGCACAAATAAACAGTACCGTCCTTGAATAAGTCGACTTATGCAATGTACAAGTCGACTTATTGGTACTTTTCAAGAACAAGTCGACTTATCAGTAATACAAGTCGACTTGTACTTACATCTCTCTCCTGCCAGTTAGTGGCCATGGAGCTCCTCACGGACTTCCACATGTCTTCATGGCTACACATGACCGCTTCGCGGAAATGTGTAATACATCCTGATGGACCCACCCAAACCAACTTATATGTGATTATGTGATATGCTTGTCTAAGTTGTTTTTGTATGTTATGTTGTTTTGTAAATGCTTTTGATAAATTGATTTACCACTTTCTCTGTGCATATGTGATTTTGATGTGTAATTGGTGTGATGAAATGAGTTTTACAAGTGGTTTTGATAAATTGAAAGTGTTTCGATCAATGTGATCTTGGCTTTGGAAATGAATGATGAAATGAAATTGTGAAACATTTTGAGGATTTTGAAAGGTTTTTATCAATCTGAAAGTTGCTTTGAGAATGAGAAATAAAGAATGTTTTTGCTTATTTCTTAATTATTAAGCTGTTACCCACTGAGCCGTCGAGCTCACACCCCTTTTTCCCTTCACAGGTGACGAGCGGGAAACCGAGTTACAATATTGGGATTAAGGCATCACCCCGATGCTTTTACTTTAGAAGTTATTTTTAGAAATAAAGCATTACGTTGCATTTTGGAGAATTGATTCGCTCTGTACTTTGACATTTGACATTTTGGATAGTAAACAAACTAAATGCCCTCTAAAGCATTGTAATAACTCAGATTGTTCATGTAAATGCAAGAGTGTTGGGTTTTAATGTAATTCATGTAATTTGCATATGTTTTATACAAATGCATCATTGTATGGTTTGAATTGGTAAATAGAGTGGGTTGAGGATTGCTTTATGAATTGAGAATGATTAGAGATATAAGCTTGCGTTTGCTGCCATTTGAGTAGTTGTGGGATTTTTGGATTTGGTGGATAGCTGAAAGATTGAAGATTGTGAATATTGAGTTTTATGCAGGTGATGGTAATTGGATTGAAGTTTGGCTAGTTGAATATTCAAAGGAAGTGCTGTCAAATTTTTGCAAAATTTGACAGAAACTTCGCTTAGGTTTTAGACCCTCTTAGTGTTTGAATTGAATTGAGATGTCTACTTGAAGATTATAGTATTTGTTGAGAGCTTTCCAACGATGTAAAATTTGTCACTTTTGGACTTAGGATGAAGAAGTTATGAGGTTGGGAGTACATTCAGTTACTGTTCATAATGCTATTTTACTGTTTCATTGGTCTTTATATGAGCAGTGGATTTGAGTGAATTGTTACTTCTTTTAATGATGAAATTGACTTTTGCATCCTTCATGAAAGTTTTAAAGCATCTTGTTATCTTTCCATTGAGGTATAATATGCAATTATTGGAATATGGAGTAAGAAGTTATGAAGATTGGAAGTATACAGTTAAGGTCCAATTTGCTGAACATATGGTTTGTGTAGTATGATAGCTTTGATGATTTATGTTTGAAATTCATGGTTTTGATGAACTAATTAAGTTAGAATTTGTGAAGTTGGTGAGTTGAACTTAGAGTTTGAAGTGTTATCAAGTGTTTAGGATTTAGAATGAGTGAATTTGTGAAGTGTGCAAGTGTTCAAGATGTAAGGATGAAGTTTGGAAGCATTGGAGAGGCATTTGGGGCTTTAGGGAGCCCCAATGTCCGTTAAACGGACATGGGAGTCCGTTAAACGGACATTCTCGGGTGGAAAAACACCCCTTGTCTAGTCAATGTCCGTTAAACGGACATCCTTGTCCAGTCAATGTCCGTTAAACGGACATGCATGTCCGTTTAACGGACTTTCTCTAGTCATTTGACATTCTACATTCGATTCATGTCCTTTAAACAGACATGGATGTTCGTTTAACGTACATCTATGGGAAAGATTGTGATTTTAGACATAGTTGGAGGCCGCATCTCGTTTTATGGTCTTCATGAGAGTTGTAGATCTAGATTTCTTCTTTCTAATGGTCATAGAACTAACTCAAACAGACATCTAGATCAAACGTTATGGTAATCACGCCAAAAGAGTTTCAATTTCTTTTTGGGTGTGAACATAGTTTATTCTTTTGGGTATAACTCCCTCATCCGACCTCCAATTGAGGTGATTCTTAGACCAATAGGTTACTAAGACATAATTATTCCTCTCCATAAAATTGTGTACCATTTGGAGTTGTATTTGGAAAGTTTACATTAAAGCAAATGAGAGGTCAGTTAGGAGAGCATGTTTAAAGTATGAGCTCTTTTAGGAATTTTAAGCATATCTTGAGTTATATAACTCCGTTTGAGGTGATTCTTGTTTCAAAATGAACTTAAAACTTAAAGCTACAATTTGTATGAATAAGTCAACTTATGATTTTGATGATTAAATAGTGTGCGCTTACCACGATTGTGGAGTGACAACTAATGACCCTGCAAGGTAATAAGCGCAAGGCTTCAGGACTCAGGAAGTTGAGCTCTGGAAACGAAGTCCAACAGATGGGGTATCCGAGCAAGAGTGAAAGTGTTAAGTTTTAAGCAGTTGGGTTTGGGACCCAACAGATAAGAAGAATTACAAGGAAACCACGCTCAAGTATGACGGTATTTTGGAAAGAGTTGAATTCCGAAAACGGGATCCAACAAAGGATGCTTAGTCTATAGTGGTAACCTTAGAAGAACTCTTTGAATTGGGCTTTGTAGATCTTTCTCTTGACCTTCCTTTTAGAGTTGGACCAACGATAAAATCTAAAGAACTATAGAGAGTCAAAGATTCTTCAAAACTGACCATGTGGTAGGAGTTGCAAATCTTGATTGAGATTTAACATAGTTATTTTCTAAGTGATGTCTTATGTAGGGGTTATAACTCAGTCCACTATTTTGGACTTTTAAGGAAAGCTGAGACAATCTTCGCTTCCTTCGTAAAAAACTTGTTATTGAATTTTTAAATTAAAGACTTTCTTCGCTGTAAGTATATATATATATATGTACATATATATACATAAATATATATATGTACATATATATATATATATATATATATATATATATATATATATATATATATATATATATGTTATAGTCTAAAAGTATCGTTCCATGTGGACTATATATATATATATATATATGTGTGTGTGTATATTTATATATGTTATAGTATAAAAGTATCGCTCCACGTGGACTAGAGTAGTCACTAACAATTCTTGTAAACTTTGTTTAGGGTAAAAAATAAAAAATTCATCAAAAGTTAAACTAAAAATAAAGAATTGATTATTAAATAATGAAATAAGCAACAGTGAATTGGTTAATTGATCAATGATGAAAACTAAGAATTACTTCTATCCTTTTTTGTTTTCACTTCACCTTCTTGATTTAGTACTACTTGACTCTAGATATCTAGTAATTATTATTACTTTCTCTTGAGATCTAATCAAAGAATCTTAATTAAAATAAATAGAAACTAAATTGTGATCTTTCAATATATGAAAACTCTTCTTAACTATACAATTGGATTTAATGTTATTCTCTTCCTTTTTATACAATTGATCTGAGCTCACCAAAGTGTTATTGCTTCATGCATGATCCTACCAAATGTTGTTCTCTATATCATTCTTCATCCTTTCTTCAAATTTTCCTTTCTCCTTTCATCATCAAACACATTAAATAACCATTGAAACATACAATTAAGATCAAATTATTGCCCTAAACAATAATCAATTAAACAAAACACACAAAAATACTAACAAGAACATAAATTCAGGTCCTAAACATATAATTATCTTCTAAGAAAACATTAAAAACATAATGTAATACTTAGAAATCACACTATAATTTACACCTATCAACTTCCCTACATTTGAATTTTTCTTGTTTATAAGAAAACTAAAATTATAAAATGACAAAAATAGAATATATGTGATCACATAATTATACAATTATGTAATCAAAATATAATAACATCAAATATTATGAAATTAACATAGCCACCAACATCATTCACTCAAAAGTTCTAACACACTAAATTATTCCATTCATATTTAAGTGCTTTGATTTAAATTTATATATCACCTAAGATAGTGACACTCTATTGATACATCTATGATACTTGTAAACATGCACTCATTCTTATTTACCAATTAAATAGATAACCATTAGTAAATACTCACTTATGAAATTTTTTACATTTAACAAGAAGATCAATAGGTTCACTTTTATTGACAACACCATATTTTTAGATTTTATTTAATGATCACCTAATCTTTGATATGAAGGCAACCACCTTGTCATAAATGTCTCAAAATTACTTAACTAGGTTACATTTTATCAAGCTTAGTTGGAGTTTCATTTTAATCTTTTGATGCAAAGACAAATCATTTATTATGAATGCTCCAGGTTACTCAACTATATCACACGAATTCATAATGACTGGAGTACGTGTGGAATGTCGTTTTAGGGATATCTTCTAGTGTTACCCGAATTTGATGTTATCCGGAGCGAAGGTTGATTTTTGAAAATATTGAAGCACCGTTGAGTTTGTCTAACAATTCATCAATATTCAAGATTGGATATTTGTTAGGCATTGTTGTCTGCTTGAGACCCTTGTAAAGCACACTTAATCACCAAGAGGAGTCCCTTTTTTAACCAACAAAACTAGGCTGGCAAAGGGGCTGGTGCTAGGGCGAATAAATCCAGGTTGCATCAGACGGTCCACTTGTTTCTCAATTTCAGCTTTTTGGTAATGAGGATAGCGATAGGGCCATATATTGGGTGGTCTTGCTTTAGGAAACAGAGGAATAGAGTGAGAATGACTCTTGAAAGGCGGCAGGGAGGTGGTCTCTTTAAAGACCACTGAATATTTGCTCAGGAGCTTTTTATATCTCTTTCGAAGAACTTTCTGTTCTAGTATCTTGTAAAAATAAACTTTGTAAGGCTGCTCCCACTAGATTATTCTTAAGCACTCCTTTCAGCTTGTATTTTCATCCATTGAAATGAAAAATAAGAAACATCTCGTTCCAATTTGCTTGCACAGTGTTTAATGAAGCTAACAACTTGATTCATAGGACCATGTTTGCACCATCAATGGAGAAAGGATAGAAATCCTCCGTGATGGTAATTCCAAGTAATTTTTCCTCCAGGTGTTTGCATATGGTGTTACATGTTATTACATCTGCATTCCTAATCTAAACACTAATTGTAGGGACATTTTGTATAGGCAAACTAAGGTCAGAAACCAAAGAGCCAGAGATGAAATTGTGGGTAGACCCACTGTCAACAAGAAGAAATACTTCCCTGGCATTAAGCGTCCCCGTGAGCTTTATCGTTTCCCCAATTGACTTTCCCAAGATGGCATGGAATGAAATCTCATCCAATTCCTCAAATACTAGTTCGACGTCGTCTCTGCCTAACTCCTCTCCTTCTTCTAAAACACCACCATCGGTCAGCTCCATCAAAGCGAGGTTCGATGGCTTACAGCGATGTCCTGGTATGAATTTCTCATTGCACCTGAAGCATAATCCCTTATCTCTCCTTGCCTGTCTCTCTATGTCCCAAGTTCAACCAATCCCTAATAGATTTGTGGAAGACGAGGAAGAGAATCACGATGTTGGAGCTGTGTTCTGTGAAGATGGAGGAACCCATATGAATGATGGCCTAAATGGATTTGGGGTTTGTTTATCCATGTTTAGCGAGTTATCAAGTCGACTCATATAGCCCAAGTTGTTTTTCTTTGATTCATGCATTGATTGGGCTTTAGTCTCATATTCTAAGGCTAAGCTGCAAGCCCGACAAACATTTCTGGGTTTGTGTGTCTACGCATCCGCTTTTAGTTCTTCTTTGAGCCCATTAATAAAAACGCCCAGCAAGCAATGTTCAGGCCAATTTTTAACTCTGGCAACATGTTTGGCAAATTCAATCATGTATTCCTGCACAGTTCCTAACTGCTTAAAGCTACAAAGATATTTGTCAGGATTTTGAAATTTCGTAGGGCCATAATTTTCCTACAACGCCTTCAATAACTCTTCCCAATATAAAAGAGTACATTCACTGTTAATCCAAGCAAACAAATCTACCGCATCTCCCTCTAAATACATTGTTGCAATATATACCTTTAGTTTGCCAAAAGTTTGGTAATACCTAAATATTTTTCGGCTTTAAGTATCCAACCTCTTAAGTATCCTCCTTCGAATTTCATGAACTCCATTTTGGAACGAGGCTTGCGATGTTGGCTCCTGAAATTTTTTTTTTAAAAAAGCATGATTAGATTAATTTTAGGGTCTTACTAGATTAATTTATGTTGGAATTAATTAGCATGTTAATGTGGGTAAGATAATATGGCATAGGATAAGAACATTGAACTATTAAAGTAATGGGAGAGTGTAAGGCCAATTTTGGCAAGTCACTTAAGTTTAAAAACCATAAGGCATTAAAGGAAGGGCAAGGTAGACTTTTATCAATCATTAAGGGTAAAATGGGAAGAAAGAAGTGTTGTCTTCTTCCTAAAGAGGGGGAAAACGAAAATGGGAAAGGAAGAAGTGAAATAACAAAACCAAATAGAGGAAGAAGAGAGGTTTCGGTGGTTGAGAGGAAAGAAGAGAGTTGAGCTAGGGTTCCATCTTTTCTAAGCCGTCTAAAGAGATTTAGGTGTTGTGCAAGAAGGAAAATGGTAGAGGAAGATAAGAGCTTTCTTTTGAACCAAGCATTTCTTCATTTGGTGAAGATTTGACGTAAGAGCATTTTAAGGCTTTGGATTTTTGGAAGGGTTTTGGTTTGAAGAGCTTAGTAAATGCATGGCTTTAAGTGTTCTAGGATCAATTTATACATTAGTTTCTTTGGGTTCTCATTTTGAAATTCCTATTGATTTGGGAATTGTATTTATGTTAAAAAGGGAATCAAGAAGGACAAGAGGAGCAAGAGGAGAGGCATATTTGAACAAGCCATAATCAAGGACTTCAAGGTGGGTTTCACTTTTATAGTTAAGTAATAAGCCAATAAAAGTTTTCTGTCAAGAAATGATAGTAAATAATTTTGCAACTACCTCATTCATGTGCATTTAATGTTTTTAAATGATGCAAGATTGTTCTACTTGCTTATACATGATTTGTGTGATGATTTATGAAATGTTGTTTTTAAAAATGATTCTTTGAAATGATGCATGATTATGAAACCATACTTTTAGAAATGATTTTTAAGGTATAACAAGCATGTGAAAAGCAAGTTTTCAAGAGAATATGTCATTTTAGGCATCAAGCTTACAAGATATTGAAATCTATGTGTTATGTGGGTTTGTGGTAGTCCCTCAAGAACTGTCACGTGTACGTTGACCGAAGTATAGGCTTCTCCCGCCTGCCTGCTAGTGACATGGAGTTCCCTCAAGGACTCCCTCAAGAATTCACGACTACACAGGACCATTATATTGAAAATGTGTAGTGCATCATGTTTTGGACTTACCCAAACCATTTGATCTGTTTATGTGTTCATGACAAGTTGATATGAGTGATGCATTCATGATTTGCTTACACTTGAATTTCTGCATTGAAAATAACTTATAAATGTTTTTGCTTGTTACAAATTATAAGATTGTTACCCATGGTCTTTAAGCTCACCCCCTCCAATCTCCTCCCACACATTCAGGTGATGAGCAGGATATCGAGTAGGTCAAGGAGAAAGGCAACACTCCTAGTTTTGGTTATTTTGTATTTAAAGCAAGTTTGGTAAAGCAAGGCTTTAGTTGCATTTTGAGCAAATCATGGTTCATGTATCTTTTGTATTTTGAGATTTTGATGTATTAATGTATTTGCGGCTTGAAATGCCCACTAAAGCTTTGTAAAACTTTTATCTTTTGATGCAAATGGGATATGTTTGCATTTTTTCCCATGACTCTCTCAAGTTTGGACGTTGTTTTTTTTTTAGTTTTCATAAGGGAAAAATTCATGTTTTGACTTTGGAGAAAAATCTAGATTAATCTAGGCTGATTTAGGTAAATGTGTCTTCAAGAAAGTTATAGATCTTTCTTTTATCTTTCTAATGGTATATAATATCAAAATTTTGGACATTTGGGCCGAAAGTTATGGTCCTTATAAAGCAAGATGTATCTTCTATGTTTTACTTCTTCTATGTTTTGCTTCTTCTGTGATGATGTGTCTTTTCTGATGACATGTCCTCTGTGATGATGTGTCCTCTATGATTTTTGTTTCTTCTATGATGACGTGTCGTCTGTGTTTTACTTCTTATGTGATGACGTGTCGTCTATGTTTTTTTCCTTCTGTGATGACATGTCTTCTATGATGATGTGTCTTATATGATGACGTGTCATCTATGATGATGTGTCATCTATAATGACGTGTCATCTATAATGACGTGTCGTCTGTCTTTTTCTATCTTCTGTCTTCTGCTTCCTCTATGTTTGACCTTCTGCTTTTCATTTGATTTCATCTGTACCTATCTTCAGCTCCATTTTTTACCCTTCAAAAGATAGAATCTTCTTTGAGGTCTTCATAAAATTTGTAGATCTTGAAGTCTTCTTTCGAACATATAAAGAACACCTTAATCCGATATCTGTAGGGAAAGTCATAGCAATTTTCCTCATTCATCTGTCTTTTTCCATTAGTCTGCTTTTTCCATTTGGTTTCATCTATACCTATCTTCTGCTCTATTTTGGACTCTTCAAAAGATAGAATTATCTTTACAGTCTTCATGAAAGTTGTAGATATTGAAGTCTTCTTTCTAACCATATAAGGAATACATAAATCTGATATCTGTATGGAAAGTTATGGCAATTTTCCCCATTCGTCTACTTTTTTCCATTCTGCCTTTTCATTTAGTTTCATCTATACCTAACTTCTGGTCCATTTTGACCCTCCGAGTGATAAAATCTGACCTCAAGATCTCTTCAAAGTTGTAGATCTCAAAGTCCTCTTTGAAATTGTCCTAAGATGATCTTAACCCAATATCCCTAATGACAGTTATGCTAATTGTCCCAAGGCAGGGGCAATATGATTGAGGTCAAAACCCTGTTCAATTCTTTCAGCCATAACTTTATTATAGGATCTCCAAATGAGTCAGTTCTTGTCTCTAAATAAACTTTAGACATAGAGCCACAAATGTTCTGAACAAGTCAAATTGAAATTCCCACTTTAGGTTTCCCAAAAATTTGTTCGAAAATAGTAGAAGTGAGATGTCTTGAAGTTTGTCTTGGTGGGGGCACTCCATTCTTATGGGATACGCGTTCAGATGTCACTTAAGACGTTGGACTCATGACTCACAAGGGCAGGGTGTCCAACACTTATGTTATTAGAGCCACTAGGTTTTGGAGTATCCTAGGCATTAGGTGGGTAGTCTAAGACATGAAATGAACATGAATTATTTTAAGTAATCAAATTGCATAGTTTTTAAACTGTTTTACATTATTTGAAATTGTTTTACATAAACTAAAAGTTTTCAATGGTTTTATATTGAAGGAGTGAAAAATGCTACCTCGAAAGAGAACTCGAGGAGCTGTGTCTCGAACTAGCTCTCGCCAAGGGAGCACGGACGAATCCTATGTCCCGCAAGATGCTGGGAAACAGTCTACTCCTATTTCCGAGGCACCTAATGCGCAACATGAAGTGCCACCACCTCCTCCTCCTATGTCTACTATAGACCTATGGTTCTTTCAAGCCTTCACTCAGGCTTTCACTTATGCCGTGTGCCAAGGGTCACAAATTCCAGTGCCAGCTCCAGTGGAGAAGAGTGGGCAGTATGATAAGGTCCGCAAGTATAGAGTTGTAGATTTCAACGGGACTAAAAATCCCAAAGAGGCTAAAGCCTAGTTGAAAATGATCGAGAGGGTTCTAATTTAGATGAAGTGCAGGGATGAGAAGTTAGATTATGCAGTGAGCTTGCTACAAGGGGACGCACTTCATTGGTTAAAATCAGTGCCCCACAGTCAAGATATGCCTCTGGTGTTGTCATGGAGAGACTTTTTGGAGGCTTTTAGGAGGAAACACTTCTCGAGGGTCTATATCCAAGAGAAGGCTAAAGAGTTCCTAAATCTCACACAGAGGGATATGAGTGTGAGTGAATATGAGTTGAGATTTACCCAGCTATCACGGTATGTGACCAACATTGTTTCTAATGAGGAGGATAAGTGCTGAAAGTTTAAAGGAGGACTACATTTGGCGATTAAGGAGAAAGTCTTGATCCACAATTTCTGTGACTACCAGTAATTGGTAGATGCAGCACTCCAGGCCAAGAAGCTAGAGAATATCAGGAATGAAGTGAGTAGGAAGAGGAAGAACAGGGAGCAGTCTACTAAGAAAGGAATGAGTGCTCCAAGGACTGAGAGGAGTACAAGGAGTTACCATACTCAGAGCGAAGTGGGAAGCAGTGACCCTATCAAGAACAAGTAGGCAAGAGTAGTCTTGGGGCAAGCCTCAAGTCTAGGAGGCACTGAAAGGATGGAAAGGAGCAGATACACAAACCCTCAATGTGAGCATTGTGGGAAGCTTCATAAAGGAGAATGTTTTAAGTTACTTAGAGCATATTTCCAATGTGGAGAGAAGGGACATATGATCAGGGATTGTCCCTAAGCAACAAAACAAGAGGGGTCACAGTTGCAAGCCCCCAGGAGAGCAGAAATAGTGGGGACTAGGCCAATCGCTGAGGTGGGCAGTTCTAAAGTTGGAAAGAAGGCTATTCCTCTAGGAAGGCCAAGTAGGCTCAAGCAAGGGTGTTCGCCGTGACCAGAGAGGAAGCGGCAGCTGCACCTGAAGTTGTCATGGGTATAGCTCGATTATTTAATTCTGCAATTTATATGTTGATTGATTCTGGCTCCATGCATTCATTTGTTTCTGCAAGCATGACATTTCATGATGTTGATCTGAGGCCTTTGGGTAGTCCTTTAACTATTAGTACTCCTCTAGGGAGGAATGTGATTATAAGTCAAGTGTATAAGGATTGTGAGCTTTTCTTCGAGGGTGCTCAACTGGTAGTAAACTTACTACCCCTAAATCTAAAGGAGCTATGTTAGATCCCGTTTCCGAAATCCAACTATGCATACAGATTCCCTCATACGAACGCATGATTCCTTATAAACTCTTCTTGCTCTGATACCATAAATGTTGGGACCGAAACCCAACTACATACACTGCACACTATCCTTAGCTAAATGTTGGATCCCGTTACCAGAACCCAACTACATAACCAGAAAGGAAAACGAAACGGAAAACAAAGCATAAGAATCGAAAGCAAAGCGCACACTCGAAACAAATGCAAAGCGAATGCGGAAGCGAAAATAGCGAAACGAATCGAGTAAGCGAATCGGAAACAAATCAAAAAGTAGCGAAGCGGAAGCAAATGCAAGCGGAAGCAAATACTAATCGAATCAAACGAACAGATTGCAAAGCGAAACGAAATCAAAAGCAGACACATCCGACATCAAGGAAACAATAATCAAAGAAAACTTATCGAATGAACATAATCGCGTTGGGAATCTAAGGCGTTCCAAAATCCGTTATGAATTTTTTCTTTTTTCTTTTCTTATTCTCATTTCTTTTCGCGTTACTCAATCATATACCAATCATCTTAAATCCATACAAATCGTACATAATCGATATAAATCCATACCAATCTCAAATTTCTCAAACTCTTATATACACTTATACATATCCAAAATCTCACTTTTATCCAAATTTTTTACCAAAATTTTGGCAAAGATAACTACCGCCTTTATCCTAACCCAAAATTTCCTGCAAAGGCAAAATACACTTCTATAATCCCTAATCGAATATCGAACCATCGGACTCTCCCGTCAGGAATCCTAACACCAACAGTAAACACAAACCTAAAACTAATACTTCCATATTTCTCAAATCAATATACCAATCTCATAATTCAAAATCAATATATATCTCAAATTTATACAAATTCCCAAATCAACCATACAATATGTTCTCAAATTCTCCATAATTTCCTATACAAATTTCACAATCATTCACAATACTTAACTTTATACACAAATACATTTTCTTTCAAACCTTTCTTAAACCACAAAGCAGATCCATACTCAAAATCCAAAATACACAAAAGCTAAGCGACACATATGTCGAAAGCGATGTCTTCACATTCTTTCATCCGATCTCTGCTCGAAACACGGAGATGGGGATGAAAGGGGTGACTTCGGAAGCTCGTGGATAACACATTTATAAACCGATAAATAAGCGAAAACATTTCTTTATAAACTTTTGCCAAAAGGGCTAATATTTCAAACTTTTAACTTTGGAATATTTCTCTCACACTCTTTCCAATTTTCCCAAACTTCTCATAAAAATCTCATTTTTCTCATTTTTTCAAAATTCTCGAATTCTTCATAAATATGAATGCAACATAATTTCAATTTCCATTTCTCACTTTATAAACATGAATGCCGAACATAGAAACAAAACAAAACACATAACATATCGAATGGTGCGGCTAGTATAAACAGAGCGTCTTTGCCCCAAGATAATGGTCCTATGGTCTATCTGATCGTGAGCGATACTACACTTTCCCGCATAGCGGTCCAGTGTAGCCGTGAGGGAGTCCGAAATCGGAGCTCCGTGCCACTAGCGGGCAGCCGGGAGAAGGCTATACACATAGAGACAGCGCTGACTCACCAAGGGACCTACCAAACCCATATAACACATAATCGAAAACGAAGAGTCGGATTGCCCGAAGACACTTTTCAATTTCTTAATTTTCCACACATTCACATAAAGCATACAATTTGATCAATTCATCATTCGAATTCTAATTTCAGAAATCAAATCATTCAATGCATACACAACAAATGCATTTTTCAGAATTTCTATCAGTTTATCAAATCATTTTAAAGCAATGAATTTACGCTTGTAATAATTTTCCAAAAATCATTCAGAAATAAACAAAGTACGAAAATCTTTTCTTTCATTTTCTCAAATTTTCGAAAAGTAATATTTAACTTATAAATCAAAATATAAATATGCTACCCACTTTCGAAATGACGCTAGAAGCTTGTCCGAATAGTCAATTCTCCAAATTCCTTCTTCTTTCTTCAATTTAAAATTCCTAAGCCAATAACATCCAAATTCATCATCATAATTTGCATAATTCTCAAACTCAACCATAGGAAAAACATAACTATCATAACTCCAAGCTATTTCAATCTCCAATTTTGAAAATCCCCAATTTTCAAAATTGGCCTAAACCAATACACCCAAATTAAATCTCATAAAACATAATTTCTTCAAAATTAATCTCACAATTCATCAATTCACATTAATTCCAAACTATTTAAATCCTCAATTTCAAAAATCCCCAAATCTTAAAATTGGCCTAAACCAATTTATCCCAATTCAATACCATAAAATACAAATTCTTCGAAATTGATTTCATATATCATCAATTCATCATATTTCCTATAATTCTACACCAAAATATCTCAAAATTCTCAATCATAAAATTAAGCCTAAACCTTAATCAATTTTTCATCCAAAATTAAACCCAGCCTAAAGCATATATTTCAAAATTAATTCCACAATCCACAAACTCATCTTATATGTCATAATTCTAAACCGAAAATTAATCAAAATCTCAAAGTAGAAAAATTTCTCTTACCTCTTTCTCATCCAAATTCGAATTTTTTTGGCTTAAAAGGAAGCTCTTATGCTCCTCTATCTTTCTCTCTCTTGGAACCAACCCAAAATCCTTAAGAAACAAGTAGAAAAAATCGAAAATATCTTTCTCTCTCATCTTTTCCTCCATCACCGAAACTTCTACTTCTTTCTCTTCTTTCTTATTTCTCTTTCTCTCTTCTGTAATTCCAGCCACTTTCGTGGCTTTTAATAAGCCAAAACGACATCCATATATGTGTTTCATTAAATGAAGGTCAAATGACCAAATTGCCCTCCATTCAAAACTTAAAGTTATGCTTACTTGCGGTTTGATTCGCACTATCGATTTGAAGGAATTTGTCAAAACTTCCTTCTCGAGAAATGTTCCTCTCACTTATACGAATCCAACGCCACTAACCGCGCTCAATTCCGAGCACTACATCAAAAGTTATAAAGTAAAGCAGTGCGGGAAAATCCATATTCTAACACATTTCTTATGTACGATTATTTCAGTCCCAAAATTCACATTCTTAATCCCAGAATTGAAACTCAATGTCTTCATAACAATTGTATCCTTATGTCTCTAGTTTAATTCAAAATAAGAATTGTCTCATTTCAATTCCCAAATCAAAAGTTATACTCAAATTACTCACAGGTGTTCCCAATCCAAAAATTACACCCCAATCCGAACTTAAATTCAACAATTAAAAGTCCTAAGGGCAAAATTGACATTTCATGTCTTCATATGATTTGTATCCCTTGTCTTATCTTTATTTCGCCTCAAGAATCACTTCAATCGGATCTCTCAGATCCCGAATTTCAAAACACTTGAATCATGCTCGGAAAATTTCCCGACTCACTTTGATTAAATTAATCACCATTAATTTAATCTCAAAAGTTCTAAATTTCTTATAAAATGAAATTCATTGTCTTAGGAATCCAACGCATAAAAGAATCAACTCAATCGGATGTCGGACGGAAAGATATAGGCAAAATAGTGAGCAAAGGTGGATTGAAAACAAAGAAATCAAGAAATTTAAGAAAAAAGCGGCGTCGGAAGTGGCGCTCAACGCCTAACTCATGAGGCGAGCCTTGCCTCGCGAGGCGGCAGGCGGCTCGCTAGGCGAGGCGTCGCCCTCTGAGACGCATTGCTCGCGAGGGCGAGAGCGGCCCTCCTCGCCGAGGCGAGCCGTCGCCTAGCGAGGCGCATGCTGGCGCCCGCCTCGCTAGGCGAGCCGTCGCCTAGCGAGGCGCATGAGCCAACATCCAATTTTTTATTTTTTCTTTTATTTTTTTTTAAACTAAAACTTCCAAATTCATAACTCTTAATCCCGAACTCCAATTTTGACAAACTTAGTCTCTATAGAAAGCTTAAAGAAAGCTCTACATCTTTCACGAAGGACATAAAACTCAATTAGACTCCTACGGAGTCCATTTTCAGTCAAAGATACTATCCTCTATCAAACTTGTAAAAATCATACTTAATATTAGAGATCGACAAATTTCATACTTTATATCGAAATAAAGATCAAAACAAATCCTTCAATTTTCATGAAAACATCAAAGCTCAATTAACCTCTAACTAGGTTAATTTCTCATCAAAGTTCAACCAATATAAAAGTCAAACCCGATCAAACATAAACTTTGGTGATCATAACTTTCACTCCCGATATCGCAAAATTACAAACTTTATGTCCACAAAAATCTCTTCACATAACCTATAAGTTTCAGAAGACCATTTTATCAAATTTTGCCTAAATCATAAGTCAACTCTCAAAGTCAAACATTCTCTCTCCAAAAGTCAAACTTTCTAAATCCTTCAAATTTTCACACTTTTCTTTCTAATTCTTGCTATTTAGCTTCATTTCAGTCAACTCATCCACTTTCCTCTCATAATCCATATAAATTCATTCAAATATCAAAGTCCTCTAAACTAAACAATTCTTTTCTCATAAATTTTCTTAATTTCAAACAAATTTTCTTAAATTCATAAATTGTCTCACCAATTTCTTTATCATTAATATTCATTGTTATATTTCTAATTATCATCAAAAGTTCGGGGTCCAACATTTCTCCCCTCTTAAAAGAATTTAGTCCTCGAAATTCACTCTTACTTAAACTCCAAGTAACTCATTCTTGCATAAATTTCTTTCTAAACAATGATCATCAAGCACTTTCTTACTAATTTCTTTCCTGACTCATAATCAATTTCTTTTCATCACTTTTTACTCTTCATACATATTCTCAATCTCTTCAAAATTTTCACTTCCTTAACTCATATATCACTCATATCATATCAAAACACTATATCTATAACTCATTATTTCTCCATATATGGGCACAAATTAATGGTCCATTTCTTAAGGAACCTAATATGGTTTAATCATCATTATGTCATCATTCTTTCATCTATATCAATTCATCACAATTTCTCAAGAAGTTCTAATCTTAATTTCCTCAACACATTCGAAAATCAAACATATTCTTAACACTCAAATCAAACCAATCATTTAAATTAAATCAAATAGTCATGCACATCAATTTCAAATTCCTAAAGACCATCATATTTCTTTCATCAAAATCAAATGACCACCTAGCACACTCTCACAAATTCACTTTTATCTTTACAAACTCGTATCAATTTCTTATTCATACTCATACGCCCAAGTAAGATCATATTACTGGGCTCTGATACCATAAATGTTAGATCCCGTTTCCGAAATCCAACTATGCATACAGATTCCCTCATACGAACGCATGATTCCTTATAAACTCTTCTTGCTCTGATACCATAAATGTTGGGACCGAAACCCAACTACATACACTGCACACTATCCTTAGCTAAATGTTGGATCCCGTTACCGGAACCCAACTACATAACCAGAAAGGAAAACGAAACGGAAAACAAAGCATAAGAATCGAAAGCAAAGCGCATACTCGAAACAAATGCAAAGCGAATGAAGGCGAAAATAGCGAAGCGAATCGAGTAAGCGAATCGAAACAAATCGAAAAGTAGCGAAGCGGAAGCAAATACTAATCGAATCAAGCGAGCAGTTGCAAAGCTTAAACGAAATCAAAAGCAGACACATCCGACATCAGGAAACAATAATCAAAGAAAACTTATCGAATGAACATAATCGCGTTGGGAATCTAAGGCGTTCCAAAATCATTATGAATTTTTTCTTTTTTCTTTTCTTATTCTCATTTCTTTTCGCGTTACTCAATCATATACCAATCATCTTAAATCCATACGATCGTACATAATCGATATAAATCCATACCAATCTCAAATTTCTCAAACTCTTATATACACTTATACATATCCAAAATCTCACTTTTATCCAAATTTTTTACCAAAATTTAATGAAAGATAACTACCGCCTTTATCCTAACCAAAATTTCTGCAAAGGCAAAATACACTTTATAATCCCTAATCGAATATCGAACCATCGGACTCTCCCGTGCGGAATCCTAACACCGTGAAACACAAACCTAAAACTAATACTTCCATATTTCTCGAATCAATATACCAATCTCATAATTCAAAATCAATATATATCTCAAATTTATACAAATTCCCAAATCAACCATACAATATGTTCTCAAATTCTCCATAATTTCCTATACAAATTTCACAATCATTCACAATACTTAACTTTATACACAAATACATTTTCTTTCAAACCTTTCTTAAACCACAAGCAGATCCATACTCAAAATCCAAAATACACAAAAGCTAAGCGACACATATGTCGAAATCGATGTCTTCACATTCTTTCATCCGATCTCCCGTCGAAACACGGAGATGGGGATGAAAGGGGGTGAGCTTCGGAAGCTCGTGGATAACACATTTATAAAGCGATAAATAAGCGAAAACATTTCTTTATAAACTTTTTGTCAAAAGGGCTAATATTTCAAACTTTTAACTTTGGAATATTTCTCTCACACTCTTTCCAATTTTCCCAAACTTCTCATAAAATCTCATTTTCTCATTTTTCAAAATTCTCAATTCTTCATAAATATGAATGCAACATAATTTCAATTTCCATTTCTCACTTTATAAACATGAATGCCGTAACATAGAAACAAAACAAAACACATAACATATCGTAATGGTGCAGCTAGGTCCAAGCGAGCGTCGCATGCGATCCGCATAAGCGGTCACATGCGATCGTGAATGAAACGTACTACACTTTCCGCATAGCGGTCCAGTTGTAGCCGTGAGGAGTCCGAAATCGGACTCCGTGCCACTAGCGAGCAGTAGGGAGAAGGCTATACACATAGAGACAGCGCTGACTCACCAAGGGACCTACCAAACCCATATAACACATAATCGAAAACGAAGAGTCGGATTGTTCAAGACACTTTTCAATTTCTTAATTTTCCACACATTCACATAAAGCATACAATTTGATCAATTCATCATTCAATTCTAATTTGAAATCAAATCATTCAATGCATACACAACAAATGCATTTTCGAATTTCTATTAGTTTATCAAATCATTTTAAAGCAATGAATTTACGCTTGTAATAATTTTTCCAAAATCATTAGAAATAAACAAAATACGAAAATCTTTTCTTTCATTTTCTCAAATTTTCAAAAGTAATATTTAACTTATAAATCAAAATATAAATATGCTACCCACCTCGAAATGACGCTAAGCTTGTCAAATAGTCAATTCTCCAAATTCCTTCTTCTTTCTTCAATTTAAAATTCCTAAGCCAATAACATCCAAATTCATCATCATAATTTGCATAATTCTCAAACTCAACCATAGGAAAAACATAACTATCATAACTCCAAGCTATTTCAATCTCCAATTTTGAAAATCCCCAATTTTCAAAATTGGCCTAAACCAATACACCCAAATTAAATCTCATAAAACATAATTTCTTCAAAATTAATCTCACAATTCATCAATTCACATTAATTCCAAACTATTTAAATCCTCAATTTCAAAATCCCCAAATCTTAAAATTGGCCTAAACCAATTTATCCCAATTCAATACCATAAAATACAAATTCTTGAAATTGATTTCATATATCATCAATTCATCATATTTCCTATAATTCTACACCAAAATATCTCAAAATTCTCTATCATAAAATTAAGCCTAAACCTTAATCAATTTTTATCCAAAATTAAACCCAGCCTAAAGCATATATTTCAAAATTAATTCCACAATCCACAAACTCATCTTATATGTCATAATTCTAAACGAAAATTAATCAAAATCTCAAAGTAGAAAATTTCTCTTACCTCTTTCTCATCCAAATTGAATTTTTTTTGGCTTAAAAGGAAGCTCTTATGCTCCTCTATCTTTCTCTCTTGGAACCAACCCAAAATCCTTAAGAAACAAGTAGAAAAATCGAAAATATCTTTCTCTTATCTTTTCCTCCATCAAAACTTCTACTTCTTTCTCTTCTTTCTTATTTCTCTTTCTCTCTTCTATAATTCCAGCCACTTTCGTGGCTTTTAATAAGCCAAACGACATCCATATATGTGTTTCATTAAATGAAGGTCAAATGACCAAATTGCCCTCCATTCAAAACTTAAAGTTACGCTTACTTGCGGTTTGATTCAAGCACTATCGATTTGAAGGAATTTGTCAAAACTTCCTTCTTGAGAAATGTTTCTCTCACTCATACGAATCCAACGCCACTGACCGCGCTCAATTCGAGCACTACATCAAAAGTTATAAAGTAAGCAGTGCGGGAAAATCCATATTCTAACACATTTCTTATGTACGATTATTTCAGTCCCAAAATTCACATTCTTAATCCCAGAATTGAAACTCAATGTCTTCATAACAATTGTATCCTTATGTCTCTAGTTTAATTCAAAACAAGAATCGTCTCATTTCAATTCCCAGATCAAAAGTTATACTCAAATTACTCACAGTGTTCCCAATCCAAAATTACACCCCAATCCGAACTTAAATTCAAAATTAAAAGTCCTAAGGGCAAAATTGACATTTCATGTCTTCATATGATTTGTAGCCCTTGTCTTATCTTTATTTCGCCTCAAGAATCGCTTCAATCGGATCTCTACAGATCCCGAATTTCACAAAATACTGAATCATGCTCGGAAAATTTCCCGACTCACTTTGATTAAATTAATCACCATTAATTTAATCTCAAAAGTTCACAAATTTCTTATAAAATGAAATTCATTGTCTTAGGAATCCAACGCAAAAAGAATCAACTCAATCGGATGTCGGACGGAAAAGATATAGGCAAAATAGTGAGCAAAGGTCGGATTGAAAACAAAGAAATCAAAAATTTAAGAAGCAAAAGCGGCGTGGAAGGCGCTCAACGCCTAACTCATGCGGCGAGCCTTGCCTCGCGAGGCGAAGCAGGCTCGCTAGGGAGGCGTCGCCTTGCGAGACGCATTGCTCATGAGGGCGAGCCTTGCCTCGCGAGGCGAGAGCGGGCCTCCTCGCCGAGGCGAGCCGTCGCCTAGCGAGGCGCATCGGGCGCCCGCCCGCTAGGCGAGCCGTCGCCTAGCGAGGCGCCGCAGCCAACATCCAATTTTTTTATTTTTTCTTTTTATTTTTTTAAACTAAAACTTCCAAATTCATAACTCTTAATCCGAACTCCAATTTTGACAAACTTAGTCTCTATAGAAAGCTTAAAGAAAGCTCTACATCTTTCACGAAGGACATAAAACTCAATTCGACTCTACGGAGTCCATTTTCCGTCAAAGATACTATCCTCTATACAAACTTGTAAAATCATACTTAATATTCCGAGATCGACAAATTTCATACTTTATATCGAAATAAAGATCAAAACAAATCCTTCAATTTTCTTGAAAACATCAAAGCTCAATTAACCTCTAACTAGGTTAATTTCTCAGTCAAAGTTCCAACCAATATAAAAGTCAAACCCGATCAAACATAAACTTTGGTGATCATAACTTTCACTCCGATATCGCAAAATTACAAACTTTATGTCCACAAAAATCTCTTCACATAACCTACAAGTTTCCAGAAGACCATTTTATCAAATTTTGCCTAAATCATAAGTCAACTCTCAAAGTCAAATATTCTCTCTCCAAAAAGTCAAACTTTCTAAATCCTTCAAATTTTCACACTTTTTCTTTCTAATTCTTGCTATTTAGCTTCATTTCAGTCAACTCATCCACTTTCCTCTCATAATCCATATAAATTCATTCAAATATCAAAGTCCTCTAAACTAAACAATTCTTTTCTCATAAATTTTTCTTAATTTCAGCAAATTTTCTTAAATTCATAAATTGTCTCACCAATTTCTTTATCATTAATATTCATTGTTATGTTTCTAATTATCATCAAAAGTTCGGGGTCCAACAAGCTAGATGTCATATTGGGAATAGATGTCATGGAAAAGTATCATGCAAAGTTAGATTGTAGCCTTAAGGAGGTGGAATTTGACCTGGGCACGTGAGAAGGTGATTTTCAGAAGAGACAGGAAAACACCATCACCAAGAATCATTTCGGCTTTGTTAGCTGACAGGATGATGGAAAAGGGGTATGAAGCCTTCTTAGCATATATTGTGGACATTGAAGGGAATGAAGGAAAGTTAGAAGATTTTCCAGTTGTGAGGGAATTTCCAAACGTGTTCCCAGAGGACTTACTTGGTTTGCCACCGGTGAGGGAAATTGAGTTTGCCATCGACTTGATTCCTAAAATCGTACCCATTTCTATACCACCCTATAGAATGGCTCCAGCAGAGCTAAAGGAGCTTAAGGAACAGTTGGAAGAACTACTAGAGAAGGGGTATATAAGGCCAAGTTCATCACCGTAGGGAGCGCCAGTTCTGTTTGTTAAGAAGAAGAATGGAACATGGCGCATGTGCATTGATTATCGGAGACTCAACAAGGTGACTATTAAGAACAAGTATCCTCTGCCTCGGATTGATGATTTGTTTGATCAGCTTCAGAGAGCAAGGATCTTTTCCAAAATTGATCTCAGGTTAGGCTATCATCAACTCAAAATCAAGGAGTCTGATGTAAATAAGACAGCCTTTAGGACACGGTATGAACATTATGAGTTTTTAGTCATGCCTTTTGGATTGACCATTGCTCCAGCTGCTTTTATGGATCTTATGAATAGGGTCTTTAAGGAATATCTAGATCAGTTTGTCATAGTGTTTATCAATGACATTCTATTATATTCCAATAGTGAAGGAGAACATGAGGAGCATCTCAGGATTATGTTGCAGACATTGAGGGAGAGAGAACTTTATGTCAAATTCAGCAAATGTGAGTTTTGGCTTCACGAAGTGACATTCCTTGGGCATGTGATTTCGAAAGATGGGGTACATGTTGATCCAAGGAAGGTTGAAGTAGTGGTAAATTGGCATACACCCCAAACAGTAACAGAGGTTAGGAGTTTTCTGGGTTTGGCAAGATATTATAAGAGATTCGTTGAGGGATTCTCTATGATAGTTGCTCCTATGACTAAGTTATTGAGGAATAATTAGAAATTTATCTGGAGTGAGGAATGTCAGAAGAGCTTTGAGGAGCTTAAGCACAAATTGACCAGCACACCAATCTTGACCCTGCCTATGGGATATAAGAGTTATACAGTATACAGTGATGCTTCAAGACAGGGTTTGGGCTATGTGTTGATGCAAAAAGACAAGGTAATAGCTTACGCCTCGCGACAGCTAAAGCCTTATGCACTGAATTACTCGACCTATGATCTAAAGTTAGCAGCAATAGTTTTTGCCCTGAAGATTTGGAGACATTATCTGTATGGGGTTCAAATGAGGATTTTCACGGATCATAAAAGCCTCAAGTATTTGTTGAGCCAAAGGGAACTAAATTTGAGACAAAGAAGGTGGTTAGAGTTGCTCAAGGATTATGATCTATTGATTGAATACCATCTAGGAAAGGAAAATGTGGTAGTGGATGCCTTGAGTAGGAAATCCTCTACGACTCATGTCCAAACAGTTTATCTGTCACTATTGGAAGAGATGATTAAGCTTAGGATAAGTTTGAAATAGGAGGAACCTGAATGTATTGTTGCTACTTTCAGAGTGAGATCGATACTCAGAGAAAAAATTAAAGAGTTACAAGCACAGGATGCAGAATTGAGTAAGCTCCGAGAAGAAATTCTAAATGGTGAGAAATATGAAGGGGTAGTTAGGGATGATGGACTTATGGTCGTAGGGAATACACTTTGTATCCTAAATGTCAAGGAAGTAAAAGATCAGATACTTGATGAGGCACATATAGCACTAGGATGTATAGTGTTGGACCCCGATCTTTGAGTGAAAATTTGAATTATGAAAATGAAATTTAAGGAGTGCTTTGTGTATGTCTTGTATAAGAGATGACTTAAAATTTAAAGAATATTGAGAAGAAAAGAAATGATCTGATTTTGATATCTTTGAGGTTTCGAGTGGATTGGTATGGTTTATGAAATTAAGTGGATGAGTTGATTGAAATTAAGTTGAAAATCATTACTGAAAAGAGAAAGTGTGAAAATATGAAGAAAAAAAATTGTGAAATAGTTGACTTTTTGGGCTTTGAAAGTTGACTTTTGATTTAGGCATATTTTGAGAAAATGGTCTTCTAGAAACTTGTAGAGTACGTTAAGAGCTTTCTGTAGCCATAATGTTTGCAATTTTTCGATATCGGGAGTGGAAGTTATGATCAGTCAAAGTTTATGTTTGAAAGGTTTGACTTTTATTATGGTTGAAACTTTGACTGAGAAATTAACCTAGTTAGAGGTTAATTGAGCTTTGATGTTCTTCATGAAAATTGAAGGGTTTGTTTTGATATTTCTTTCGATATAAAGTATGCAATTTTTCGATCTCGGAATAATAAGTTATGATTTTTACAAGTTTATGTTATGATTTTAGCATGAATATTAGAGGATATCTTTGACTGGAAAATGGACTCTCGTAGGAGTCAAGTTGATTTTTATGTCCTTCCTGGAAGATGTAGAGCTTCCTTCAAGCTTTCTATAGAGACTAAGTTTGTCAAAATTGGAGTTCAGGATTAAGAGTTATAAATTTTGAAAGTTTTGGATTTTTATGTGGAAAAAAAAAAGAGGAAAATTGTTTTATCCTTGTCACTAGGGCGACACACGCTCGCCATCGCTAGGGCGACGCGTCGCCCTAGTGATGGCGAGCGTCCGGCGAGCGTCGCTAGGGCGACGCGTTGCCGTGGCGATCGCGCTGTCTCCGCCCAAAACGCGCAGGCGTTTAAGCTTTGTCTTGACGTCGTTTGGCTTCTCCAATACGACGCCGTTTTGATTTTTCTTGTTTGTTATTCCCTCCAATCCGACCTTTGTTCACTATTTTACTCATATCTTTTCCGTCCGACATCCGATTGAGTTGATTCTTGCCCAAATTTTAGAGAATACATGTTGAAATTGATTTAATTTTGGATGAAAATTTAATTGGGATTATGCCCAAATTTTATAATTTGGGGTTTTTGGAAATTGTTAGTGTAGAATCATGAAAAATACTATGGATTGATGATATGTGAAGTTAATTTTGAAGAAATTGTATTTTATGGTATTGAATTTGGATAAATTGGTTTAGGCCAATTTTAAGATTTGGGGATTTTTGAAATTGAGGATGTAGATATTTTGGAATTAAGGTGAATTGATGAATTGTGACATTAATTTTGAAAATTAAGTTATTTATGAGATTGAATTTGAGTGTATTGTTTAGGTCAAAGTTTGAATTTTGGGATTTTAGAAAGTCAGGTTTTAGAAAGCTTGGAAATATGATGATTATGAATTTCCGATAGTTAATTTTGAGAATTTCGCAATTTATGATGTGGAATTTGGATTTTATGGCTTAGTCAATTTTAAATTGGAAGAATAAAGAGCGTTGGTCAAATTGATGATCGGACGAATTCCTAGCATCATTTTGAGGTGGGTAGTATATTTATATTTTGATTTGTAAGTTATATATGACTTTTGAAAATTCAAGAAAGTGAAAGAAAATATTTTCGCACTTTGTTCGCTTAGAATGATTTTTGAAAAATTATTACAAGCTTAAATTCATTGTTTGAAATGATTTGATAAATTGATAGAAATTTCTGAAAATGCATTTGTTGATATTTCTTTCGATATAAAGTATGCAATTTTTCGATCTCGGAATAATAAGTTATGAGTTTTACAAGTTTATGTTATGGTTTTAGCATAAATATTAGAGGATAGTATCTTTGACCGGAAAATGGACTCCCGTAGGAGTCAAGTTGATTTTTATGTCCTTCGTGGAAGATGTAGAGTTCCTTCAAGCTTTCTATAGAGACTAAGTTTGTCAAAGTTGGAGTTCAGGATTAAGAGTTATGAATTTTGGAAGTTTTAGATTTTTATGTGAAAAAAAAAATAAGAGGAAAATTGTTTTATCCCCGTCACAAGGGCGACACATCGCCCTAGCGATGGCGAGCGTTTAGCTCGCGTCGCTAGGGCGACGCGTCGCCGTAGCGATGGCAAGCGTCCGGCTCGCGTCGCTAGGGCGACGCGTTGCCAGGGAGACCACGCCTGCGTCCCGCCCAAAACGCGGGCGTTTCCGCTTTGTGCGACGTCATTTTGGCTTCTCCAATACGACGCCGTTTTGATTTTTCTTGTTTGTTATTCCCTCCAATATGACCTTTGTTCACTATTTTGCTCATATCTTTTCCGTCCGACATCCGATTGAGTTGATTCTTGCGGCGTTGGATTCCTAAGACAATTCCCTACATCCTCATAGGAAATTTATACTTTTATGAGATTAAATTAATGGTGATTAATTTAATGAAAGTGAGTCAGGAAATTTTCCGAATATAGTTCAGTATTTTATGAAATTCGGGATCTGTAGACATCCGATTGAAGCGATTCTTGAGGCAAAATAAAGATAAGACAAGGGGCTACAAGTCATATGAAGAGATGAAATGTCAATTTTGCCCCTAAGACTTTTAATTTCTAAATTCAAGTTCGGATTAGAGATTAATTTTTGGATTAGGAACATCTGAGAGTATTTTGAGCATAACGTTTGATCTGGGAATCGAAATGAGGCGATTCTTATTTTGAATTAAATTAGAGACATAAGGCTACAATTGTTATGAAGACATCGAGTTTCAATTCTGGGTTTAAGAATGTAAACTTTTGGACGGAAATAATCGTACATGGAAAATGTGTTAGAATATGGATATACCCGAACTGTTTTGCGCATAACTTTTGGTGTAGTGATCCGAATTGAGCGCGGTCAGTGGCGTTGGATTCGTATGATTGAGAGGAACATTTCTCTAGGAGGAAGTTTAGACAAATTCCTTCAAATTGATAGTGCGAATCAGATCCCAAATAAATCATGTCATAAAGTAACATGTGAGGGGCATTTTGGTCTTTTTGTCAAATTTTAAATGACATGGCCCTTAAAAATCAGATGATGTCGTGGGAGAATAGAAGAGCCACAATTATTCTAGAGAAAAGAAGGAAAATAAGAAGAGAAGAGAAGATTGAAGTTTCGGATGAGAGAAAAAAAAAGGGATAAAAGAGAGAGAAAGCTAGATTTTGAAATTTAAGAGTCTTAAAGCTTGTTTTGAGTAGATTTCAAGGAAGAAGGATGAAAGAAGGTGGAAGCTCCCTCTAAAGCTCCATAAATCCGAAGTTTGAAGGAGAAAGAGGTAAGGAAAAAAATTTGGATTTTGAGTTTTTGATAAGTTTTTGGTTTAGAATCATTAGAAATGATGTGGGTTTACTAATTCCATGATCAATTTTAGAGAATACATGTTGAAATTGATTTAATTTTGGATGAAAATTTAATTGGGATTATGCCCAAATTTTATAATTTGGGGTTTTTGGAAATTGTTAGTGTAGAATCATGAAAAATACTATGGATTGATGATATGTGAAGTTAATTTTGAAGAAATTGTATTTTATAGTATTGAATTTGGATAAATTGGTTTAGGCCAATTTTAAGATTTGGGGATTTTTGAAATTGAGGATGTAGATATTTTGGAATTAAGGTGAATTGATGAATTGTGACATTAATTTTGAAAATTAAGTTATTTATGAGATTGAATTTGAGTGTATTGTTTAGGTCAAAGTTTGAATTTGGGGATTTTAGAAAGTCAGGTTTTAGAAAGCTTGGAAATATGATGATTATGAATTTCCGATAGTTAATTTTGGGAATTTCGCAATTTATGATGTGGAATTTGGATTTTATGGCTTAGGTCAATTTTAAATTGGAAGAATAAAGGAAGCGTTGGTCAAATTGATGATCGGGACGAATTCCTAGCATCATTTCGAGGTGGGTAGTATATTTATATTTTGATTTGTAAGTTATATATGACTTTTTGAAAATTCAAGAAAGTGAAAGAAAATATTTTCGCACTTTGTTCGTTTCCGAATGATTTTTCCAAAATTATTACAAACTTAAATTCATTGTTTGAAATGATTTGATAAATTGATAGAAATTTCTGAAAATGCATTTGTTGTGTATGCATTGACAAATTATGCAAATTGTTGCATTGATTGAGTGAATAAATTGAATTGTACGAAGTACTTGAATTGTGAGTTTGTTTGTGTTCAATGAAAAAAAAACAAGATTTTTGAAAAGTGCCTTCGGGCAATCTGAAAGTTTCAATTCTGAAATATGTGTTATGTGGGTTTGGTAGGTCCCTTGTGAGTCAGTGCACTGTCTCTTTTCGTTATAGCCTTCGCCCGGCTGCCCGCTAGTGGCACGGAGCTCCGATTTCGGACTCCCTTCACGGCTGCACATGACCGCTATGCGGAAATGTGCAGTACGTCCTGTTACGGACCAAACCAGACCATTTAATGTGTTATTGTGATTTGTGTTGGATGCCGCGGTATAACCCGCAAACACATGCCGCAGTATAACCTGCAAACACCTACGGGTGGGGTGTGGGGTCCAACATCAGACAATTTTGATATGTTACGTATTTTTGACTTGTTTCTGTGTTCTGCATTCCTGCTTAAAATTGAGAAATGAAAAAGTGAATTTTGTTATAAAAAGTTTGAAAAATTGAAAGGTTTGAGGAAACCGTTTTGAAAAATTACAAAGTTTGAAAAATAAGCCCTTTTGGCAAAAAGCTTATGAAAAAAATGATTTCTGCTTATTTGTCGATTTATAAATGTGTTATCCACGAGCTTTCGAGCTCACCCCCCCCCCCCCCCTTTCATCCCCATCTCCAAGTATTTAAGCAGGAGATCAGATGAAAGACTGTCAGGATACCAATTCGATTCGTGTATGTTTTTGAGTAATGTGGATCTTTGTATAAGTTGTAATGGCTTGAAAAGCCATTAAGGATTTGTAAGAAAATAAATTATGATGTGTATGAAATTATTGAAATTGTATAAGAAATTGTGTTATGGAAATGGATCTATATGTTGAGTTGCGTTTCAAGTTTGCGTATGATAATGGGATTTGGCTTTGATGAAAGATTGAGGTGTTATTTGAAATGTTAGATATAGGAGTGTGTTTGCTTCTGCTGAAATCCCGGACGGAGGGTCCGGTTGATTTTGATGATTGTGTGATTGTTTGAGCTTTTAGAAGTGTATTTTTGCCTTTGCAGGAATTTTTGGGTTAGGATAAACGCAGCCGTTATGTTGCCGAAATTTCGACAAAAAAATTAGGATGAATATGAATTTTGGGATTAATACCAATGTATAAGAATATGGTTAAGAGTTGAGATTTGGAATGAGAAAGCATTTCCAAGAAAAAGGTTATAAGATTGCTTTGTATGAGTTTGATAAATGAGTATAAGCAAAATATATATATATATATATATACCGGATTTGGATAGTCTAGGTTTTCCAACGCGATTGTGTTCCTGTGTTCCTTCTTGTTCTCGGATGTCGAACATTTGTTAAGTATCGATTCCACTTCGTTTCGTTTTGCTTCAGTACATTTGTTATGCTTCCGTTTCGATTCTGTATTCGATTCGCATTTGCTTTGCTTCTGTTTGCTTTATGATTCGAGTTCGTTTTTACTATTCGTTTCTGCATTTTGTTTCCGATTCGAAATTTCGATCCGAAATTTTCGTTTTCATTCGCTTCCGTCTCCTTCGTTCTTTGTTTTTCGGTTGGGATCTGGTTTCCGGATCGGGTCCCAACATATAGAGATCTGAAAGAGCATTTCTGGTGAAAAGGCATGAAGAGAGATGTAGCGGAATATGTGAGTAAGTGTCTAGTGTGTCAGCAAGTCAAGGCTGAACACCAGGCACCTTCAAGCAAGTTAAGGCCATTTTCCATTCCTGAATGGAAGTGGCAAAGAGTGACCATGGATTTTCTGAGAGGTTTGCCCAAGACCAGCAGGAAGCATAATGCTATATGGGTCATTGTAGATTGGTTGACGAAGTCAACCCATTTTCTAGCAATTAAATAGACTGATTCTGTAACCGAAAAACGAAGGAAACAAAGCGGATTTAAATCGAATCACAACATGCGGAAGCAAACGCGAAACAAATACGAAGGTATCGAATCAAAACGAATCGAATACAAATCAAATCGAAACCAATTTCTGATACGTAACAAAACGGAGCCGACATCCGTGAACAAGTATTTTAGGAATCACTGTCGCGTTGCGTTGGAAACCCTAAGACTGATCCAATCCGAAACTGGTATAAATTTTTTTCCTTCTTTTTCTTCTCTTTCTTTTCTCATTCCTTTCTTTATCATTTCTTCCACCTTCCTTAATCAATTTCTCAATTCATAATCATTTTCTTATGCACTCAAATAAATCTCAATTCTCATTCTTATACCCATTTCACCAAAATTTTGGCAGCATAACGGCTGCCTTCTATTAAACCCAAAACCTGCAAAGTGTTCAAAATACACTTCGAATCATAAAATCTCTTTATTTAAAGAAAGCTGTAGTGGCTTATAAATTCAAATTATAAACACATTACCCACATACAATCGCACTATCCAACGTCCAATACCCATTCAGTCACATTTCTCCATATACAAATCGTGCTTATATCTCAGTTGGACATACACAAGTTATATAACATATCCATGTGCAATACCATAACTCAATAGCCTCATCCAAACCTCATAAATACAATTACGATTTATACATCATTTCATAAATCAAAGCTTTATACAAATCATAGTGGCATTTTCAAGCCTTATACATTACCCATAACCCTAAACCAAAGTACACAATACACAACAATTCCAGACTTCTCAGCAACCATCTCACTTAACAATAATACAATAAAACACATGTAAACAGAAATCTTCATTTTCTTTCACCCGATCTTCTTCTCATCACCTGTGGATGGGAATGAAGGGGGGTGAGCTTTACAGCCCGTGGGTAACATTTTATAACGAATATATATAAGCAAAATCCTTGAAATTCTTTTTCTTTTCTGGTCTTGGAAAATATTTCTTTGAAATCCGTAAAGCACATTTTCAAAAAGTACTTTTCTCGTTGTAGCCAAAATCGCCATTTGCAAAACATATGATTTTTAGGCTTTCAGCCATAAACCCATAAATTTATAAAACATGAATGCATCAACTAGGCAATTCATAGATGCAATGGCAATTCACATATGCAATGCACAACACATGGCTCGAGAGTTCCGTGGAACACAACGAATAAACCGAAGTTTATCGTAAACACAACGAGTCCGATTTCTCAGGATCTCGTGGCCTCTAACGGGCAACCGGGAGCAAGCTTAAACGTCGACGTGCACGTGACTAACACAACGTTCCTCTCTCGCCCAAACAAAAGCACATACTCATGCTCAATCACTTTATCGAATGCTCTTTTCCAAATATACGAAATGCCATGGAATCTTTCGAGGCATAACACAAATGTATTTTGCATTTCATCAAACGTTTATGTATGGAATCAATAATGATTTTTCAAATCATTCACATAATGATGCAACATTTACGATGCAATTGAAATCAGAAAATCTCTTTATTTAAAGAAAGCATTAGTGGCTTATAAATTTTATTATAAACAGGTACCCACCTCGAATCGATGCTAGAAACTTGTTCCTCGCTCCAATTTGTCCATTGATTCCTTCTTTCTTCCAATTTAACTTTACCTAAAGCAATTCCACCCAAATTCAATATCATAACTAACTTAATCCTCAAATTGAACTTAGAAACACTAATCCCTCATATATTCAAGCTTTCTAAATCACAAATTTCCAAAATCCCCAAATTCCAAATTTGGGCATAAACCCTAATTAATTTCCATCCAAAATTAAACCCATAATACTTAGCAATCAACAAAATTAACTTCATACTCCACAAACCCATTCCATTTTCCATGATTCTAAACCAAAACTTCAAGAGAAACTCAAATCTTAAAAATTGCTCTTACCTCATTTCTCCTCCATTTTCGGATTTTCTTGGTTCAAGATGAAGCTCTCTTCATCCTCCACCTTTTTCTCTCTTGGAATGACATTAAAATCTCTCTTCAAGTGGTAGAAAAATCGAGCCCTAGCTCTCTTTCTTTTCTTTCTCCTTCACTCATTCGAAAGCTTGCTCTCCCTTCTCTCTTCTTTCTTTTGTTCTTTTCTTTGTTCAAATGTCATGCTTCCTTTGATAAAAACAACATATCACTTGCTTTTATAGTGCCATGACATTTAATGAATGAGGAATGACCCATAAGCCCCTCCATTTAAGCCTATAAACTTAACCTTTTAAGTAAACTTCCAAAATTGCCCCTCCATTGGTCTTTAAAACTGACATCTTGTCTGATTATTTCGATCAGGTAAATGAATCCATTTGACAAAACTTTTTTCTGTATAAATGTTCCTCTATGTCTTACAAATCCAATGCTTCAAGAATCGGATCGATCCGAGCTCTATAGCTCAAGATATCTCCAAAACAATGAAGTTTGTTCTTCATACCCGAGGCTGAACACTACACCTAAATTCCGACCCAAATTTGGAAGTCTTAGAGGCTAAATTATAGTTTGACTTCTTCATAACATTTGTATCCCCATGTCTCTATTTTAATCAGAAACAAGAATCAATTCAATCGAAGCTCTACCGATCGAGATATCTCCAAAATACAGAACACTGTTCAAACTTTTACAACTGATCAGCTCACTATAATCCGAGCTATCTTTCTCCATTTAATTCCAAAACCGATCTATATAGTATGAAAAGATAGAAAAATGTCTTAAGAATCCAACGCTTCAAAAATCGGCTCAATCGGAGGTCTACGCAAAAAGTTAGGCCCCAAAGAAGGAAGAGGGGTCAAAAATACAAAAGCAGACGATGATGTCAGCATAGACGAAGATGACGTCATCACAGACGAAGATGACGTCATCACAGACGAAGATGACGTCATCACAAATGAAGTGACGTCATCACAAATGAAATGACATCATCACAGACAAAGATTTGTCTGTGATGACGTCATCACAGACGAAGATGAAGATTAACTTCGTCTGACCCTTTTTCTCCAAAACATCCCCACTTCGAATATGCATAACTTCTCACTTAGAACTTCAAATTAGACACGGTTTGATTCTTTGGAAAGATAAGAGAAAAATGTACAACTTTCCATAAGGAAATTTTGCCAAAATCTATCTTTAACAATCCCAAAATTGCCCCTAAAGTCAGAAGATAAGACTTTCATTCCTACACCAACACTGCACCCAATTCTTCACTTCATGACAATATTTGAGACTCTTAGGCACATAATTGAAATTCGATGTCTTCTTAGAAAATGTAGTCATATATCTCTAGTTTAATCTAAATCAAGAATCATCTCATTTGGATTACTAGAGAAAACGTTGTGGCTAAAATACTAAAGCATATTCAGTGAACATTTTTCAGATCACTACCAATCTTGTCTCTAACTCTTTCCTTATCACAACTCATACCAAGATCACTCTTTCTACTCTCTTGTCCAATATTTTCATGCTTTATATCAATAGAAAGATAAAACAACCTCTACAATGTTCATAAAGAACTCCAAAGTAATTTCACCCTCTAGTCAAGTTAATTTTTCAATCAAAGTTTCTGCAATGTTAGCAATCACCTAAGCAATATCCAAACTTCAATTTATCATAACTTCTTGCCCCGATATCGAAAAATTGCATACTTTATGGCGTTAGAAAGCTGGAAACATGAGCTACAACTTTCATTAAGACCACTTTAGCCAAATATATCTAGATCAGTACAGATTTTCCATTGAAGTTTCTAAACACATTTCCAACACATCAACTTCACATATCAACACATCACCACAAACTCTTCAACTAATTCCTCTTAAACACAATACACACAAATCTATACACAATTGATATTCATACACAATTGATCTTTCATATCCATATATAAATCCATGTCTCATTAACATCATAAGATAAATGTTTATAAAATTAAATGGCATTCCAAGCCATATTCCAACGTCAGTATTCAAGTCCAAGTACAAAAGATACAAAACTCCATCATTCTCCACATATGACTGAAATCTTATTATTACAATAATCTAACTTAAAACACCACATGCATAACCAAACAAATTGTCTTTACTTTCTAATTTCTTCAAAATTTTGCACTTTCACTTTCTATTTCTTGATTTCAACTTCCATTTCAATCCACTCATCCACTTGAACTTTCATAACCCATACAAATCTATTTGAAACCCAAGGTTATCAAATCAAACAAATCTTTTCTCATCAATTTCCTTAAGGCAAAAAATATCTATAACTCCATTCATATACACAAACTCTTATCAAATTTTCATTTTCATATTTCTAATTTCCACTAAAAGATCGGGGTCCAACAGATTCTCTGCATGTATTTAGAAAGAAGTATATTTATGAGATAGTGAGACTATATGAGATTTCGAACTCTATAGTTTCTGACAGAGATCCTCGATTCACTTTAAGATTCTGGGGAAGCTTATAAGAGGCTCTAGGAACCAAGTTGAATTTTAGCACTGCTTTTCACTCCCAGACAGATGGTCAATCTGAGAGGACCATTCGAACCCTTGAGGGAATGCTTAGGGCATTTGTGATGGATTTCAAAAGAGCTTGGGACGAGCATTTGCCATTGGTCGAATTTGCTTATAATAATTCGTACCATTCGAGCATTCAGATGGCTCCATATGAAGTACTGTATGGAAGGAGATGTAGAACTCTGATATGTTGAGATGAAGAAGGAGAAAGGAAATGGATAGGGCTAGAGTTACTACAGATGACAGTAGACAAGGTCAACTTAGTTAAGCAACGGCTTAAGGCAGCACAGGATAGAATGGAAAGTTATGCTGATGCACACTGAAAGGAGATGGAGTACGAAGTCAGTGAGAAAGTCTTCCTTAAGACATCTCCTTAGAAAGGAGTCATTATATGGACCCATATGAGATTCTTGAGAGGATTGAACCGCTAGTCTATATGTTGGCGTTGCCACTAGAATTATCACAGATTAATGATGTTTTTCATGTTTCCATGCTGAGGAGATATAGATCAGATCCCTCCCATATCATTCAGACCACTGAGGTTCAGTTGAGAGATGATCTGAGTTATGAGGAGATTCCAATGGAGATCTTAGACACCAAGGAAAAGGTCCTCAGGAACAAGACTGTTCCATTAGTCAAAGTCCTGTAGAGAAACCATTCTTTGGAAGAGGCCATGAGAGAAAATTATCCACACCTCTTCAATGGCTCAGGTAAGAATTTCGAAGACGTAATTCTTTTAAGAAAGAGAGAAATGTTGGCTCCTGAAAAAAAAATAAAAAAAAATAAGCATGATTAGATTAATTTTGGAGTCTTGCTATATTAGTTTATGTTGGAATTAATTAGCATGTTAATGTGGGTAAGATAATATGGTATAGGTTAAGGGCATTGAACTATTAAAGTAGTGGGAGAAGGTAAGGCCAATTTTGGCAAGTCACTTAAGTTTAAAAACCGTAAGGCATTAAAGGAAGGGCAAGGTGAACTTTTCTCAATCATTAAGGGTAAAATGGGGAGAAAGAAGTGTTTTCTTCTTCCTAAAGAGGGGAAAAACGAAAATGGGAAAAGAAGAAGTAAAATAACAAAACCAAATAGAGGAAGAAGAGAGGTTTCAGTGGTTTAGAGGAAAAAAGAGAGTTGAGTTAGGGTTCCTTCTTTTCTAAGCCTTCTAGAGAGATTTAGGTGTTGTGCAAGAAGGGGAAAAGGTAGAGGAAGATAAGAGTTTTCTTTTGAACCAAGCATTTCTTCATTTGGTGAAGATTTGAGGTAAGAGCATTTTAAGGCTTTGGATTTTTGGAAGGGTTTTGGTTTCAAGAGCTTAGTAAATGCATGGATTTAAGTATTCTAATATCAATTTATATATTAGTTTCTTTGGGTTCTCATTTGGAAATTCCTATTGATTTGGGAATTGTATTTATGTTAAAAAGGGAATCAAAAAGGACAACAGAAGCAAGAGAAGAGGCATATTTGAACAAGCCATAATCAAGGACTTTAAGGTGGGTTTCACTTTTATAGTTAAGTAATAAGCTAATAAAATTTTTATGTCAAAAAATGACAGTAAATAATTTTGCAACTACCTCATTCATGTGCATTTAATGTTTTTAAATGCTACAAGATTGTGCTACATGCTTATATATGATTGATGTGATAATTTATGAAAAAGTTGTTTTTAAAAATGATTCTTTGAAATGATACATGATTATGAAACCATGCTTTTGGAAATGGTTTTTAAGGTATAACAAGCATGTGAAAAGCAAGTTTTCAAGAGAATGTGCCATTTTGGGCATCAAGCTTACAAGATTTTGAAATCTATGTGTTATGTGGATTGGTGGTAGTCCCTCAAGAACTGTCATGTGTACGTTGACCCAAGTATAGGCTTCTCCCGCCTTCTCGCTAGTGGCATGGAGTTCCCTCAAGGACTCCCTCAAGAATTCACGACTACACAGGACCATTATATTGGAAATGTGTAATGCGTCATGTTTTGGACTTACCCAAATCATTTGATTTGTTTATGTGTTCATGACAAGTTGATATGAGTGATGCATTCATGATTTGCATACACATAAATTTCTGCATTGAAAATGACTTATAAATGTTTTTGCTTGTTACAAATTATAAGATTGTTACCCACGGTCTTTAAGCTTACCCCCCAATCTCCCCCCACACATTCAGGTGATGAGTAGGATATCGAGTATGTCAAAGGGCAAGGCAGCACTCCTAGTTTTGGTTATTTTGTATTTAAAGCAAGTTTGGTAAAACAAGGCTTTAGTTGCATTTTTGAACAAATCATGGTTCATGTATCTTTTATATTTTGAGATTTTAACGTATTAATGTATTTGCATCTTGCAATGCCCACTAAAGCTTTGTAAAACTTTTATCTTTTGATGCAAATGGGATATGTTTTCATTTTTTCCCACGACTCTCTAAAGTTTGGACGTTTTTTTTAAGTTTTCATAAGGGAAAAATTTGTGTTCTCACTTCGGGAGAAAATCTAGATTAATCTAGACTGATTTAGGCAAATTTATCTTCCAGAAAGTTGTAGCTCTTTCTTTTATCTTTCCAATGGTATATAATATGAAATTTTTGGACATTTAAGCTGAAAGTTATGGTCCTTATAAAGCAAGATGTATCTTCTATGTTTTGTTTCTTCTATGTTTTGCTTCTTCTGTGATGACGTGTCTTCTGTGATGATGTCTCTTTTGTAATGACGTGTCGTCTATGATGACGTATTGTCTATGATGACGTGACGTTTGTGATGACATGTCGCTTGTGATGATGTGTCATTTGTGATGACGTGTCGTCTGTATTTTGCTTCTTCTATGATGACGTGTCGTCTATATTTTGTTCCTTCTATGATGACGTGTTTTCTGTGATGATGTGTCGTCAGTCTTTTGTTATCTTTTGTCTTCTGCTTCCTCTATGTTTGACCTTCTGCTTTTTCAATTAGTTTCATCTATACCTATCTTCTACTCCATTTTTGACCCTTCAAAAATAGAATTTGTCTTTGAGGTCTTCATGAAAGTTGTAGATCTTGAATTCTTCTTTAGAACCATATAAAGAACACCTTAATATGATATTTGTAGGAAAAATTATAGCAATTTTCCCCATTCATTTATCTTTTCCCATTAGTTTACTTTTTCCATTTGGTTTCGTCTATACCTATCTTCTGCTCCATTTTTGACCCTACAGACGATAGAATTTGTCTTTTAGGTCTTCATGAAAATTATATATCATGAATTCTTATTTCGAACCAAATAAGGAATACACAAATCTTATATTTGTAGGGAAAGTTATGGCAATTTTTCTCATTTGTCTGCATTTTCCCATTCGTCTTCCTTTTCATTTGGTTTCGTCCGTACCTAACTTCTGGTCCATTTTGACCCTCCAGGTGATAAAATCTGTTGGACCCCGATTTTTAAGTAGAATTTAGAAATAATAAATGATATAAAATAAGTGTTTTATATCTGTATTATGTAATATATGTATTTATGCTTTGAAGAAATTCATGAGAAAAGAATTATTGGGTTTTGAAAATTTTGATTATTGTGCAGATTTGTATAGTTTATAAATTTTAAATGGATGAGTTGATTGAAATAAAGTTAAAAAGCATGAATTTATATAGAAAAAGTGTGCAAAATTGAAGATTAAGAAAGTTGACTTTTAGATATAGAAAGTTTGACTTTTGGCCATAGAGAGTTGACTTTTTGATTTAGGCACAATTTGAGAAAATGATCTTCAGAAAACTTGTAGCTTATGTTGAAAGCTTTCTGTCGACATAAAGTTTGCAATTTTTCGATATCGAAAGTGAAAGTTATGATCAGTCAAAGTTATGGTTATTTTACCTTGACTTTGAGAATGTTTGTAAGTGTAGGATTGGGTATGCTGTGCTTTAAGGCAAATCGCCATATTGATGTTGTTTGAATTGAGTGAAGTGGTCTTCATTAAAGTCATAGAAGATTTTCCAAGCTTTACAATGATGTATATTATGCAATTAGTGGATGAGAGAATTGGGAGATATGAAATTTGAAAGTTTGAATGTGTTATAGGTTGGCCTAAGGTATGACAGAATCTTTGACTGAGAAATTGACTTAGTTATAGGTTGAATTAACCTTCATGTTCTTCAAGAAAGTTGAAGATTTTGATTTTATCTTTAGTTTGATATAAAGTAAGCAATATTTGGATCATGGAATAATAAGTTATGATTTTTACAAGTTTCTGCTATGGTTTTAGCATGATTATTAGTGGACAGAAGCTTTGACTGGAAATTTTACTTCCTTAGAAGCCAAATTGATTTTTCTGTCCTTCAGGAAAGTTGTAGGTTTCTTTTTAATCTTTCCATTGATATAAAATATGACATGTTTGGACTTTGGAGTTGAAAGATAGAAATTTTCAAAATTGAGTTCTTATTTAGAGATTTATTATTTGGGCAAAATCTTTGATTAGAAATTTGATCACTTTAGAGATGGAATTAGTTTTTGAATTCTTCATGGAAGTTGTAGAGCTTCCCTTAAGCTTTCTATTGATACCAAATTTGTCAAATTTGGAATTCGGAATCAAGAGTTACGATTTTTGAAAATTTTGGATATATATATATATAATCATATTTTTTTTTTTGAAAAAAAAAGGATTTAGGAAGCTCTCTCGCAAGGGCGACGTATCGCCCTCGCGAGGAGGGCCTTTTAAGGAAAATTTTTATTAATTTTTATTATTTTAATTATTATTTTCATATTATAGGAAATATGACCCTCTTCCGATCTTTTGCTTATAACTTTTCAGTCCGACATCCGATTGACTTGGTTTTCGAAGCGTTGAATTCCTAAGATAATGAATTACATTTTTATGGGAAATTTGTGAATTTTTTAGATTAAATTGAGGTTGATTAAATTAATCAAAGTGAGTTGGGAAATTTTTTAAACATAGTTTAGTATTTTGAGAAATTCGGGATCTGTGGTGATCCGATTAAAGTGATTCTTGAGGAAAAATAAAATTAAGTCATGGGGCTACAAGTCATATGAAGAAAGTGATTTCAATTTAGCCCCTAAGACTTTCAATTTCTAAATTGAAATTCGGATTCATGTATAGTCTTGGATTAGGAAAATCTGAACGTATTTTAGTCATAACTTTCGATCTAGAAATCCAAATGAGGTGATTCTTGATTTGGATTAAACTAGAGAAATAGGGCTACAATTTTTATGAAGAAATCGAGTTTCAATTTTGTCTGTAAGGACATCAATTTTTGAATGGAAATAATCGCGCTAGAAAATGATTTAGCATAAGACATATCTGAAATGTTTTGAGCATAACTTTTGATGTAGTGCTCCAAATTAGATGATTTTAGTGGCGTTACTAAATTAAGACAATAAGGAGCAATTCTCTAAAAGGAAAGTTTGGCAAATTCCTTCATTTAGATTATAAGAAAACTGCCCTAAAGTGGGCATGAACAAAAGTAAAGTGCAGGGGCATATTGTGAAGTCCACTTAAGGACATAAGTTTAAGGCTTATGAGTGAGGGGCATTTTGGTCAATGGACCCTCATTTTAATGACATTACAGTATATAAAACATGGGCTATCGTTTTTCGAGGAGCCACCCACGAATTTGAGAGAAAATAGAACAAAAGAAAGAAGAGAAATAAGAGAGAAAGAGGGATGCGACAGTGGAGAACAAGAGGAGAGGTTAGGTTTCGATTTTCCACGGGTTTCAAGAGGCATTTTTTGAGTTGCTTCAAGAGGGATAAGAGGGAGGAGCTCAAGAGTTCCAACATGAGCCAATAAATCCAAAATTTGATGAAGAGTTTAAGGTAAGAGATGTTTTCAATCTTTGAAATTTTAGTGAGATCTTGGTTTAGAAACCTTGGAAATGATATGGGTATGTGATTTATGAAGTCAATTTTGATGTTTATGCCTTAGGTTATGTTTAATTTTGGATAGAAATTAATTAGGGTTTATGCCTAATATTGTGATTGGTGGGTTTTTGAAAATTATTGGCTTAGAATCATGAAAAATTTTATGGATTGGTGAAATATGATACCAATTTTGAGGATTTTGTGATTTATGATATTGAATTTGGGCGAATTGGTTTAGGTCAATTTTGGAATTTGGAGATTTTGGAAATTCATGATTTAGATAGCTTGATTTTATGTGGAATTAGTGTTTTCTAAGTTTAATTTGGGGATTATGTCATTTATGAAGTTGAATTTGGGTTAATTTGATTTAGAAAATTTTTAATTGAAAGAAAGAAAGAAACAAAGGTCAAATTGAAGCTAGGGACGAGCTTCTAGCATTGATTTGAGGTGGGTAGTGTATTTATATTTTGAATTATAAGCTAAGTATGTGATTTTGAAAAAAATCAAGAAACAAAGATTTACAAATTATTGTTTATATCAATGTTTGCAAATTATGATTTTTGAACGATAAAATTCAATGCTTCTGGTATGATTGTAAGATATGGAAATAATTATGATTTGCATTATTATTCAAATGTTTCAAATAATTTGTGAAATTAATGACTTCATCGTTTGAATGAAAGAGAATTTATTGTGATTTATGACTTTGAGAAATTATAAAATTATTGCATTCTTTGTGATGGATTCATTGTTATGTGCCTTTTGAAATTTGTGAAGTTTGTGTATTGCAATTTGTTTGATGTGACAAGGTATGAATACCAAATTTTCGACACTTGCCAATTGGCAATTTGCTTTTCAAGCATGAATGTGTGTTATATAGGTTTGGTTAGGTCTCTTAAGTAGAGTCAGTGCACTGGTCTCATTTTTATAAAAAAAAGCTTCTCCTGCCTACCTGTTAGTGGCACTGGAGCTCCGATATCAGACTCCCATAAGTCACGGCTACACTGGACCGCTATGCAGGAAAGTGTAGTACGTTCTTTTCACGGCTGCACAGGACCGCTATGCGAGAATGTGCAGTACGTTCCGTTTTGGACCGACCCAAACCGTTTGAAGTGTTATGTGACTTTGATTTTGTTCCTTTATGTTATGCAATTATTATGTCACCCATTCATGTTTTCAATTTTAGTTTTGATTTGTAAAAAGTTTCGGAGTTTTGAGTACTAACATATTGAGGTTTTTAAACCATAAAGGTTTTGGAAACTGCTTAGAAATTACTTTTTAATAAATTGACAAGTTTGAAAAATAAGCATTCGATTTCTCTTGTGAGAATTTTTATACAATGGGAAAAGTTTTAGAAAAATTTTTGCTTATTATTTGATTTATAAATATGTTACTCACGAGCAATAAGCTCACCTCCTCTTCATTCTCATCCACAGGTGATGAGAAGAAGATCGGGTGAAAGAAAATGAAGGTTTCAATTTGTTTGGGTTATATAATTTTCTGTTAAATTAGATTGTTGCTGAGAAAGAGAAAGTGAGAATTGTTGTGTACTGTGTAGTTTTGGATTATGGTTATTGTATTTGTATATGGCTTGGAATGCCATTGGTGGATTGTAAGTGTTTGTTTCCGATGTATTTGAATTATGAAATTTGTATATTAAATTGAGTTATGGAATTTATTTCTGATTATGATTGAGGATTTCTAGAACATTAGATATAGGAGTGCATTTGTTTAAGTTGAGATCCTGGACGGAGGGTCCGGTGGATTTTGATAGTTGTGTGACTGTTTGGGGAATTTTAGAAGTGTATATTTGCTATTTGCAGGTTTTGGGTTTTTACAAATGCAGCCGTTATGCTGCCCGATTTTTGATAAAATTGGTTTTATGGCAAAGATAGAATAAGAATAAGATTGCTGTTAAAGATGGTATTGAGATATTGTATAATTAAGAAGAATTGAGTTTTGATTGAGAATAAGTTTCCAAATGGTTTTGGATGTGTATAAGTTTGAATAAGGATGATTAGAATGAAAAAGAGAAAAAAAAATTATACCAGTTTTGGAATGTCTTAAGGTTTCCAACTCGATCGCTTTTCTAAGATTCATGCTTCAGATGTCGGAAATTTGTCTTTGATTCGCTTTCGTTTGCTTTGATCCGTTTATTTATTCGCTTTCCGATTTTGTTTCCGTATTTTGTGCTTCGATTTCTGTTTCCACTTCGTATTCGTATCCGTTTGATTCATATTCGTTTGATCGCTTTAATTTCCAATATTCGATTTACTTTCGATCTTTTGTAATCGCTTTCGTTCTTCGATGTCGATTCGTTTCCGATAAATTTTTGTTTCAAATTCCTTCGATTTTTTTCGGTTAGGAACCGATTTCGAGATCGGATCCCAGCAAAATCTGACCTTATGGTCTTCTTCAAAGTTGTAGATCTCAAAGTTCTCTTTCAAAATTGTCCTAATATGATCTTTACCTGATATCCCCAATGATAGTTATGCTAATTATCCCAAGGCAGGTGCAATATGATTGAGGTCAAAACCCTGTTCAATTCTTTCAGCCATAACTTTATTATAAGATCTCCAAATGAGTTGGTTCTTATCTCTAAATAAACTAGAGACATAGATCCACAAATGTTCTAAACAAGTCAAATTGAAATTCCCACTTTAGGTTTTCAAAAAATATATTCGTAAATAGTAAAAGTAAGTTGTCTTGAAGTTTGTCTTGGTGGGGGCATGCCATCCTTGTGGGATACACGTTCAGATCTCACTTAGGATGTCGGGCTCGTGACTCACAAGGGCGGGGTCTCCATCATGCGAGATGGGTTTTTAAGCCACCAAGGACTGTCTGCATCATCCTCTTCTTCATATGGGGCCTTGCCTCGGTCTTGGTCTCGCTGACTAGTTCCAACATATGGAGAATTACCAAAGTGCATCTTGAGAGCAGCTACTTTTGCCGCTAATTGATCCATCGTATTCAACTTGGATGCAATAGCAGTTAATTGCTAGAGAATTGTATATGGTTCATTGGTAGGTTTTGGGTCGTGGATGGATGCAATAGAACGTATGGTTACCATTAGACCCCTAAGTTCAAACTGTGGGATCGTGCGAGTGTTGACGAGCCTTGGCCAATGCTTGGCACGTAAGTTGGCACGAGAAAGGAGCGTTGACAAGAAAACAAGGTAAAGTCTTATGAGTTGGCAAGCAAAACTTAAGGAACTTACAAAGTAGGAGAGAGATGTGGGAAGTATCGACGAAGATCTCGAAAGTAGGCGAGATTCGATACGTGTAGGCATGCATCGGTAAAAATCTTCGACGAGACATGAGATTTTGATGCGAGGCCGCGCGGAGTTAGAAAATTAAGTCATACGAGACTCGAGGGTGCCCGAGAAGGTGCAAGGGTGTATGACACCCACAAGGATGCGCGAAGGCATGCGTGGTAGGTCGGAGGTATGTAAATGGGCGAAGTTTTTTATACTAACTCAGATTGTGACTTATAACTTAGTCATAAAGTGATGAGACTACACCATGAGTGAACTTGACATGGAATATGGGCTTGTCCATGGACGTGCATTGATGGACCTATGTGAAAATAGGTTGTGTTGAAAACACTAAGGCAAACGTGGGTAAGTGGGATCAGACTTTGTGCGAATTTTGTAGAGCATCAGATCTTGTGGAGATTGACTCGACCCAGGTTAAGGACTTGATGAACTAAAGACTTGGCTATGTTTAGATGGATGGACCACAACTAGCAGACTTGTTATGGGGAAGCATTGGATCAGCCTAGTATGCTAGTGGGCTTCGGCGAGATTACATTGCATCACCAGTAGATAGAGATCGCGGGGAGATCTTGGATGATGTGGAGATGAATGTGAGTTAGAATTGCAGTGAAACTCAACATCTGAAGATAGTGGAGATCTTCGCGGATAAGGATGTTAGTGTTCTAGATAGTGTTCTAGATAAATGTAAACTCTATCTTACGTTATCTTAGTAGATTCTATCTTATCAGTTAGAGTCCTATTTGGATGGGGGTGTCATCCAATTGGTTCATGTAATCTTATTTGATAGGGATAGACGTGATCTTAGGTAGTACAGATTTAGTGGGAATCTGTGACTTCAAGTTAGGATGCCTATATATATAGCTCATTCGAGCTTTGCTCTTCTCATTCAGTCGAGAAATCAGAGAAAGAGTTCTTTGTATTCTTTTGAGGGAAAGTAATATAAAGTTGGTCTTTTGATCATTTTTCTGTGTGTTTTCTTATTGCCTATATTCTTTGTTGCTTCTGCATTGTTTCTTCGAGTGTGTGTGAGGTAAACACTTCAAGGGTGGGGAAAGGCTAAGTCTTGCTTTAACGGATTTAAGTGAGATTGTCGTACAAAAGGTGTAAGCGAGCAATTCGGGTGTAAGTTCGAGTCTCCATGTTAACCTTTGTAACAATTGGTATCAGAGACAAAGTTTGAAATGGCAGTAGGCAACTTGACAGAACGGGTGTCTAGGGTGGAGACATTCCTTGAACCTATTCCTCAGGGGGAGGAAGAAGTCACTTCTCACATTACTCATTTCGAGATGTTGGAGGTGAGGATCCAACAGTTGCAACAATAGATAGTCGATTTGTTGAAGGCATAAGAGGAGTCCCAATTTGAGATTACTCTGCTGAGGCGTGTCGTTGCAACGCTAGATGTCGAGCGAGGTAAAGGATCAACACTGCCACTTTCTTCTGTGAAAGTACGTGAGCTGAGGGTGTTCAAAAGCATGCATGATCACAAGATGTTGGAGAACTTCTTGTGGGATATAGAGCAGTACTTTGCAGCTGTTAAAGTATTTGACGCTAATAAGGTCAATGTGACGGCCATGTACTTGGATAGGGATGTCAAGCTCTAGTGGAGGACGAGGACCTCTAGGGAGATCAACGTAGGTAGAACTCCTGTAGATACATGGGAGCTCATGAAGAAGGAGTTGAAGGATCAATTTCTTCCCATGAATACTTCTTGGCTCGCGAGGGATGCCTTGAAGAGACTAACGCAAGATGGATCTGTTGGACCAATGGTGGTTGACAAATTAAATCCCTTTTATGTTTTGATAATAATAAAATATCTAGAATTAGTTAAGAAATTATTTCAGGTATTTTGGGATTATTATTGTGCAAATCAAGATGGGCAAGTGATTAATCTTTGAAGAATCAAGATGGAAGTTTCCTTATAAGTGCAAGAGACATTAATAATGAAGATTATAGAAGATTTGAGTGGATATTACCGTTAAAGCCTACATAAGTCCACTAGCACATCATAAGTCGACTTATATATCAAGATCCGAACAACATAAGTCGACTAGAACAGCATAAGTCGACTAACATATGAAGATATGTCAACACAAGTCGACTAATAATACATAAGTCAACTTATCGAGAAACACAAGTCGACTTACACAGCACAAGTCGATTTATAGAAGAGCCGAGATAAAATTTTACGAAAAAATGTTATCACAAGTTGACTTATACATGACGACAAGTCGACTTATGGGTACAGCAAATTAATTCCAACAAGTCAATTAGTCACAAATGGAAAGGAGGATGTTAAGGAATGGTCATAACAATCATGTAACGGCTAGAATGGATTCCAACAGTTATTTTCCTTCAAGTATAAGAGTGGATGATCAAGGGAAAATACTAGACAAGTTCTACAAGCAAAAGACTCCATTATTGCTCCATATTCTGCTCACTATTGCTCTTATCTTGTTACACCATTGTATTGAGCTTTGTTCTTCAAACTTTATCTTATTTCTCTTACAATTTGAGTGACTAGTGAAAGGTCACGTGTGAGGTAAGATTTGTGCCGGAAAACAAATCGGTTGTAAAGGTAGCTTGAGCCGGAAATCAAGTGGTATTGTAAAAAGTTCACACTGAACTACAAAGTGTACAATAAAGTGGTTTGCAAAATTCTAAGTGGGAGCTTAGGTAGAGGACGTAGGTCTTAGCACCGAACCTCTATAAAAACAGTGTTTGCTCTTCTTCCCTACTCTTTACATTTAGATTTGATTAAATTGTTTTTGTGTGAATTAACTTCTGATTTTATTGTAGAAAATTACAAATAACTTAAAGATCTATTCAACCCCCCCTTCTAGATCGCTTACAATTGGTATTAAAGCAGAAGTATCTAGGGATGGCACACAATAACCTAGCGGAAGAAGGTAACACAAACAATCGCCCTCCTTTATTTAATGATACTAACTATTCTTCTTGAAAAAATCCTATGAAGTATCACACTATAAGCGAGGGAGTGGAATACTGGAAGATTATCATTTTTGGTCCACAAGCTCCTTTGAAAGAAAATGGTGAGTTAAAAACGAAGATGGAGTACGACGACAATGATTGGAAGCAAGCTTACATCAACGCAAAAGCTATGAAACTAATTTATTGTGCTCTCACAGTTGAGGAAAGGAACCGAGTTAATTCTTGTACCAGCACTAAAGAAATGTGGGAAAGACTTCACATCACCCATGAAGGAACCAATCAAGTTCGGGAAACAAAGATCAACATGCTTCTCCATGACTATGAAATGTTTGTCATGAAGGAAGGTGAGTCTATTTTCACTATGCTTGATCGTTTTACAGAAATCATAAATGGATTAGGCAACCTTGGGAAGCATATGACGGATAGCGAGAAGGTGAAGAAAATTCTTCGCTCACTACTGAAGGAATGGGACTCACAAGTCACCGTCATTATGGAATCCAAGGATCTCAATCATTTGGAATTCAACGCCTTGGTGGGATCACTTATCAACTATGAGATCATTCTCAAATCTAGAGGAGGTAGAGGTAAGTCATAAAAATCAATTGCTTTAAAGGCTAATATTTCTTCTCTTGATGAAAGTGATGAAGAAATAGATGAAGAAGAGGATGATGAAGAAATAGCAATGTACGCTAGAAATTTGAGAAAATTCAAAGGACTACTCAAAAATTGGAGGAAAGAATTAAATGGTGGAAGAAATGGAGAAAGAAAGAAGTTTGCCATGGAAAGAAAATCAAAGGGGTATGATGAAAAGAAGAGCAATGAAGAATGTTGGAAATGTGAAAAAAGGGGACATCATGCAAGAGAATGCAAGAACTCCTCTTTCACATCAAATTTTCAGAAAAGTGACAAATATGACAAAGGGAAAAAGAAAGCTAACCAAGTAGCCACTTGGAGTGATGATGAGGAAGCATACCAAAGCAATGATGAAAACAACCTAGCTCTTATAGCTAATAGCTCCTCAACAAGTGATGACGAAGATGAGGTAACTTACTTTGATCAAGATCTTATAGATTCTTTTAATGCTTTACAAATTGATTTTGAAGAAGCTATTGAAATCAACAAGAAATTGAGAAAGAAATTAAGGGAATTAGTTGCTGAAAATAGTGCCTTACATGACACTATTGATGATTTAGATAGTCCAAAGGAAGATCATTCTGCATGTCTTGTTGAAAAGGAAATTTATATGTGAACTTGATAGACTTAGAAAGGAATTTTCTTATGTGGTTGGGAAATTTGCAAATGGAAACGAAAAGTTTGAAAAATTGTTATCTTTGCAAAAATATTCAATTTCTAGACATGGATTAGGATATGATCCTTTTGATAGAGATTGTTCTTTAATTTCCAAATTTACTAAAGATGGAAAAATTGCAAAATGTGCTAGATGCTTGAAAGATGGTCATATGGAAATCACTTGTAAAAGTATTAGGAGATGTATCAATGTTAAGAAAATTTGGGTGATTAAAGGTACCACACCTCCTAATGTGGTTTATGTTGCTAACCAAAATGGACCCAAAATGGCTTGGGTACCTATAAGAAGAAAGGATGTTGCTATTGTAGGTACAAGCAAAGGATGAAAAGTCGTCAAGCACTTGGTACATCGATAGCGGATGTTCAAGGCACATGAGTGAAGATAAGAACCTATTTGCGGAAATTAAGCCAAAGAATCAAGGTTTTGTCATTTTTAGAGACAACAACAAAGGTAAGGTCATTGGTATTGGTAAAGTGGGTAAGGAACCTTTTCCTACCATTGAAAATGTCTTGCTTGTTGATGGTTTGAAACATAATTTGTTAAGTGTTTCTCAACTATGTGATATGAATTTTAATGTAGTTTTTGAATCATCACATTGCATGGTTAAGAAGGATGGTCATGTCGCTTTCATTGGTTTGAGACATGGAAATACATACATTGTCGATTTACATGATGATAGTTCTTTTAATGAAAAATGTTTGGTGACATTAGAAGAAAATACATTTTTATGGCATAGAAAATTAGGACATGCTCCTTTGCCTTTAATTTCTAAGCTTTCAAAAAATGACATTGTGAGAGGTCTGCCTAAGATAAAATTTGTTAAAGATCACTTTTGAAAACCTTGTTTAAAAGGCAAACATGTTAGAGAATCTTTCAAATCAAAGAAGGAAATTTGCACATCTAGAATTCTTGAACTTGTTCATATGGATTTGATTGGACCATCTAGACATGCTAGTCTTAGTGGAAAATTATATGTCCTTGTGATTGTGGATGATTTTTCTAGATTTACTTGGATGAGATTTCTTGCGAATAAAAGTGATGCTTTTAACGAATTTACTAAGTGGTGTAGGTTGGTTCAAAATGAGAAAATTTTGTCAATTATCGCTATTAGAACAGATTATGGAGGTGAATTTGAATGTGAACCATTCGAGAGTCTTTGCGACAAATATGAAATGGAGCACAACTTCTCAATACCAAGGACTCCATAACAAAATGGTGTAGTAGAAAGGAAGAATCTCTCTCTTGAAGAAATGAGTAGAACAATGTTAAATGAGTACGATCTTCCTAAATCATTTTGGGCGGAAGCAATCAATACCGCTTGTTATGTCATCAATAGGATGCATTTACGAAGAGACAAAAGTAAGATACCATACGAGCTTTGGAAAGGTAAGAAACCCAATATTTCTTATTTCCATCCTTTTGGTTGTAAAGTTTTTATTCATAATAATGGAAAGAACAATTTAGGAAAATTTGATTCAAAATTTGATGCAGGTGTGTTTATTAGTTATTCTCAAACTAGTAAGGCTTTTAGAGTTTTTAATAATAGGACTAAGTGTGTTGAAGAAAGTATTCATGTTAAATTCGATGATATGATTTCACCCTCGAGAAAGGTTTGTTTTGATGATGATGCAGGAAATTCAGGAAATAAAGTTGAAGAAATTGAATCCAAGTTTGAGGAATTGAAGTTAGAAGAAGAAAATCATGTACCCAATATTAAAACGTGGGCAAAAACAAAGAACCATCCTATGGAGTAGGTAATTGGTGATTTGAATGAAGGTTTAAAAACCAGGAGAAACGTCTATGAGAATATAAGCAATTCAACCTTCATCTCATTAGTAGAACCCAAGAATATAAAAGAAGCTCTTGAAGATGAGAATTGGCTATTAGCTATGCAAGAAGAGCTTAATCAATTCAAGAGGAATAATGTGTGTGATTTGGTAGCTCCACCAAAGGACAAGACTATTATTGGAGTCAAGTGGGTAAATCGGATAAAATATGATGAGAATGGTGAAGCAATAAAGAATAAATCAAGGTTAGTAGCTCAAGGATTTTATCAAGAAGAAGGCCTTGATTATAATGAGACATATGCTCCTGTAGCTTGATTGGAAGCAATTAGACTATTATGTGCTTTTGCATAACATAAAAGGATCAAATTAAATCAAATGGACGTCAAGAGTGCATTTCTTAATGGATATATTCAAGAGGAAGTCTATGTCAAACAACCTCCGGGATTTGAAGATCATGAACATCTGGATTATGTCTACAAACTCAAGAAGGCACTCTATGGATTAAAGTAAGCACCTAGAGCATGGTATGAAAGGTTAAGTACTTTTCTAACTCAGCATGGGTATGTTCGTGGTAAGATTGATAATACTTTGTTCATTAAACATGTTGGTCAAGATATGCTTATCTGTCAAATATATGTTAATGATATTGTGTTTGGTGCCACTAATGAATTTTTGTGCAAAGAATTTAGTGATTTAATGCAAAGTGAATTTGAAATGAGCATGATGAGTGAACTCAAGTTCTTTCTTGGATTGCAAATCAAGCAACTCAAAAATGACATCTTCATTCACCAATCTAAGTATACCAAGGAGCTTCTAAAGAAGTTCAAAATGGAAGGATGCAAAGTGGCAGCAACACCAATGGCAACAAATTTGGTCTTGGAGAAACATGAACATGAAGAAGATGTTGATCAAAAACTCTATAGAGGTATGATCGGCTCTCTCTTGTATTTAACTGCTTCTAGACCTGATATTATGTTTGCTACATGTCTTTGTGCTAGATTTCAATCTTGTCCTAAAATCTCTCATTTGAGTGCTTGCAAAAGAATTTTTAGATATTTGAGTAGAACTGTTAATCATGGTCTATGGTATCCTAGTTGTGAATCATTTGACTTATATGCTTTTAGTGATGCTGATCATGGTGGTTGTAGGATTGATAGAAAAAGCACTAGTGGCTTGTGTCATTTCTTAGGATCATCTTTGATTTCTTGGGCTAATAAAAAGCAAGTTAGTGTAGCTATTTCCACTGCTGAATCTGAATATGTAGCAGCTGGGAGTGCATGTGCCCAAGTTATTTGGATTAAACATCAATTGCTTGACTATGGTATTGTGGTTAAAAATATTCCTATTTATTGTGATAATACCAGTGCAATTTGTCAGAGTAAAAATCCAATTATGCATAGTAGAACAAAGCATATAGAAATTAGACATCATTTCATCCGTGATCATTGTTTAAAAGGTGACATTTGCTTGAAGCATGTATCATCCAGTGACCAATTAGCTGATATCTTTACTAAACCTCTTAAGGAAGATGTGTTTGTGAATATTAAACTAAAACTAGGCATGTGTGATTTAAATTCTTTTGGTTGAATTTTTTTTTGGCTACATTCATATATCAAATGGTCAAATTATGAGGCAAATGTGCAATCACATCTGAAGATTCCATCATCATGATTTAAATATGGGATGAAATGTGACTGATTTGGATTTTTGACATATTCTAGTCGACTAATGGGTATATAAGGCGACTAATTCTGGTAACAAGTCGACTTCTGTGGATTAATTAGTCGACTAATGTGTATTGACTTTTGCCTCGACCAACATTTACTCTTATGTTTTCTTTTAGTGTCTGTGGTGCTTTTTGCGTTTATTGGATTGATATATTTTGTAATGACTATCGCCTCTATTTGTGTTTGATGTTGTGTTTGTTTATGAACTGCTTTTGAGACCATTTTTCATATTGATTTTTTATTATGACAAAAAGGGGGAGTACTATTGGAAATTGATATTTGGTCACAGTCATTTGATTGAGGGGGAGTGTGTTTGATTTGTGACTATCTTGGTTTCTATTAAATTCATTGGTTTATTAATTAAGGGGAAGACAAACTGACCATCGAGACAAGGGATTAAAAACCTTGATCAAGTTTCGTGTCTTTTCAAATTTCTTTTCAATTTCTAAATATTTTGTCATTATCAAAAAGGGGGAGATTGTTGGACCAATGGTGGTTGACAAATTAAATCCCTTTTATGTTTTGATAATAATAAAATCTCTAGAATTAGTTCAGAAATTATTTCAGGTATTTTGGGATTATTATTGTGCAAATCAAGATGGGCAAGTGATTAATCTTTGAAGAATCAAGATGGAAGTTTCCTTATAAGTGCAAGAGACATTAATAATGAAGATTATAGAAGATTTCCGTGGATATTACCATTAAAGCCTACATAAGTCCACTAGCACATCATAAGTCGACTTATATATCAAGATCCGAACAACATAAGTCGACTAGAACAGCATAAGTCGACTAACATATGAAGATATGTCAACACAAGTCGAATAATAGTACATAAGTAGACTTATCGAGAAACACAAGTCGACTTACACAGCACAAGTCGACTTATAGAAGAACGGAGATAAAATTTTACAAAAAATGTTATCACAAGTCGACTTATACATGACGACAAGTCGACTTATGGGTACAGCAAATTAATTCCAACAAGTCAATTAGTCACAAATGGAAAGGAGGATGTTAAGGAATGGTCATAACAATCATGCAACGGCTAGAATGGATTCCAACAGCTATTTTCCTTCAAGTATAAGAGTGGATGATCAAGGGAAAATACTAGACAAGTTCTACAAGCAAAAGACTCCATTATTGCTCCATATTCTGCTCACTATTGCTCTTATCTTGTTACACCATTGTATTGAGCTTTGTTCTTCAAACTTTATCTTATTTCTCTTACAATTTGAGTGACTAGTGAAAGGTCACGTGTGAGGTAAGATTTGTGCCGGAAAACAAATCGGTTGTAAAGGTAGCTTGAGCCGGAAATCAAGTGGTATTGTAAAAAGTTCACACTGAACTACAAAGTGTACAATAAAGTGGTTTGCAAAATCCTAAGTGGGAGCTTAGGTAGAGGACGTAGGTCTTAGCACCGAACCTCTATAAAAACAGTGTTTGCTCTTCTTCCCTACTCTTTACATTTAGATTTGATTAAATTGTTTTTGTGTGAATTAACTTCTGATTTTATTGTAGAAAATCACAAAGAGCTTAAAGATCTATTCAACCCCCCCCCCCCTTCTAGATCACTTACAGGATCGGTAAGAGATTATGTAAAATCTTTTAGTTCTCTACTACTTGATATTGAAAACATGTAAGACGAGGAAAAGCTCTTCAACTTTTTGTTCGGGTTACAACTGTGGACGCAAATGGAGTTGCGGAGGCAAAATATGAAGGACGTGATTGGTGCAATCGTAGTCGCTGATTCCTTAATAGACTTTCAAGCGATGAAGGAAACTAAGGCAAACTCCTCTAATTCTACGAAAGGAAAAGGCCATGCTCAACAGGAGAATATCGAGGGGAAAAAGAAGAAGGATTCCAAGAAGGGAGACTTTAAGTGGAAAAGCAAGCAAAATGGTGGCTCCGAGAGTGGGGAGATGTCCTCCAGAAAGGGCAAGATTGCTTATTATCTATGTGGTGGATCACATTATGCAAGAGAATGTCTGAGGAAAGAGAAGCTAAACGCCCTGATAGCCGAAGAAGAGGGTGAATCTTCGGAGTAGGCAGCGCTAAATCCGATTGCGTTGTTGAATGTAGTTAGTAAAGAACTTAATCCTTATGATGAGCTGATGTATGTAAAGATACAGGATAATGGGATAGAGGTGACTGCGATGGTGGAAACGGGTGCATCACATTCCTTGTTAGATGAAAGGATGGTGCGTAAGTTGGGGCTTAAAATGTCCAAGACCACGACAAAGGCAAAGACCCTAGAGGGTAAGGCACAAGCGATGATGGGAGTTGCTTACAACGTCCCAGTGAGCATAGGGAGTTGGAGTGCCAGGATGAATTGCATGGTCGTATCACTTGAGAATTTTGAGTTGATATTGGGGATCGACTTCCTTAAGGCAGCAAAGACGGTGTTGTATCCTAGTTTGGGAGATATGATGTTTATGCATGGTGAAAAATCCTTCTTTGTTAATTGTTGTAGAGTCACTGGTAGGAAAAAAGAAACTATGACACCGATAGCATATATATCGGCTATGATCATTGAAAAGGAGCTGAACTATGCTCGAGGAAACCCGAAACAGAAGGTGGGTAAGGAGCATATCAACGCCAAGATCACGGAGAATCAAGGTGACAGGGAAAGCTTAGTGGATCAGGCTCTTCTCAACATGTCTTTGGTAGGCGCGATGAGCCTTGAGAAGACGAGTCCGAGTGGAAGCAAAGACAACCCCGATGGATTCAGAAAATGGTATGTGGGTGAAATAACAATTGATATGCAGACTTGCTACCATCTTCAAAAGTTGATTAAGGAGTCTTCGAGGGAACCGCTCGTGGAGGAGTGCCCACAGATTATTTCAACGAGGGCATCGAATTCTTCTAATGGGGGTGGTTTGTTAGACCCCTAAGTTTAGACTGTAGGATAGTGCGAGTGTTGGCAAGCCTTGGCCAATGCTTAGCACGTAAGTTAGCACGAGGAAGGCATGTTGACAAGAAAACAAGGTAAAGTCTTGCGAGTTGGAGAGCAAAACTTGAGGAACTTACGAAGTAGGCGAGAGATGTGGGAAGTATCGACGAAGATCTCGAGAGTAGGCAAGATTCGATATACGTAGGGATGCATCGGCGGAAATCTTCGACGAGACGTGAGATTCAGATGCGAGGCCACGCGGAGTTAGAAAATTAAGTCATACAAGACTCGAGGGTGCGCGAGAAGGCACAAAGGTGTATGAGACCCGCGAGGATGCGCAAAGACATGCGAGCGCGACGAGACGCCTAAACACCTAATTTCGACGAGGTAGGTCAAAGGTATGTAAATGGGCGAGATTTTTTATACTAACTCAGATTGTGACTTATAACTTAGTCATAAAGCGACGAGACTGCACCATGAGTGAGTCTAACATGGAAGATAGACTTGTCTATGAACGTGCATTGATGGACTTATGTGCAGATAGACTGTATTGAAAACACTAAGGCAAACGTGGGTGAGTGGGATCAGACTTGGTGCGAATTTTGGTAGAACATCGGATCTCAAGTTAAGGACTTGACGGACTAAGGACTTGGCTATGCTCAGATGGATGGACCATAACTAGCAGACTTGTTATGGGAAGCATTGGATCAGCCTAGTGGGCTAGTGGGCTTCGACGAGGTCACATTGCATCACCAGTGAATAGAGATCGCGGGGAGATCTTGGATGATGTGGTGATGAATGTGAGTTAGAATTGCAGTGAAACTCAACATCTGAAGATAGTGGATATCTTCGCGGATAAGGATGTTATTGTTCTAGATAGTGTTCTAGATAAATGTAAACTCTATCGTATGTTATCTTGTTAGATTCTATCTTATCAGTTAGAGTCCTATTTGGATGGAGGTGTCATCCAATTGGTTCATGTAATCTTATTTGATAGGGATAGACGTGATCTTAGGTAGTACAGATTTAGTAGAAATCTGTGACTCCAAGTTAGGATGCCTATATATAGCTCATTCAAGCTTTGCTCTTCTCATTCAGTTGGAAAATCAGAGAAAGGATTCTTTATATTCTTTTGAGGGAAAGTAATATAAAGTTGATCTTTTGACCGTATCTCCGTGTGTTTTCTTGTTGCTTATAGTCTTTGTTGCTTCTGCGTTGTTTCTTCGAGTGTATGTGAGGGAAACACTTCGAGGGTGGGGAAAGGTTGAGTCTTGCTTTAACGGATCTAAGTGAGACTGTCGTACAAAGGGTGTGAGCGAGCAACTTCGGGTGTAAGTTTGAGTCTCCAAGGTGACCTTTATAACAATTACCATGGTGATCAAACCTGGCTCTAATACCAAAATGGTAGGAACCATAAAGAGTATAAATAAAAAATAAAGAGCACAATTTACTAGATGGATATAAGCAAGATTCTTAAAGATATACCAATCTGATAACCCAAAGGAGAATCTCCAATCATAAATAGAATAAATGATCATTCCTTCATATACCGATTTGAACACTAATTAAATAGAAGTGGAATAACTAACTCTTAAAACTAAGACACACATTACGACAATTGTTTCCTGCAAATACTGACACGTAAAGCATTAATTGCCCCTGAACTATAGCTCTTAACCCACGTTCTCCTAGTAATTGTATGACAGCTGTATAATGGAAAGTTGGTCTAAGCCCAAGTCATGCTTCTTCTTCCTTCTAGTGTATGTTTTGATGGATTGGATCATATCATCTGGACTGAATGGGAATCTGAAACATATCTGGATTCTTTGTCTTATTGACAAAGTCTTTGGGTTCAGAATAGGAAGATATAGGAACACCAAAGGGTGTAGAATCTCTATGTGATTTCAGACATAGTGGTGAAGGAAAAAAAAGGTGTGGTTAAGGGCTAGGGTTTCTTGTTCAAAGAAAATAGGTCTTCTCTGATACCATGTAAATTAATATGAACAAGAGAATAAGTCATATTATACACATTCATTTTTGGTGTTACAGCATACATGTTTATATTTACACATAGTATCTAAACTAGGAAATAAAATCAAATATTTATAGCCTAAACATACACTTAGAATACTCTATAGGATATTTCCTATTATGACAAGAATATTCTGAAGGATATTCTGACAGATACTATCCAATAGAGTTTTATAAGCAATCTTCTTGATCTTCATATTTTCTTGTATATCTTCATTCCACCACCAAAACCCTATCTAACTAATCTCAGGCCCTTTAAAAACTCTTAAGATCTTCTTTGTTGCTTTTCTTAAAAGATTTGTCACTCTCTCCCACATCAATTAGCATCTCCTTCCAATTTTTTTTATAGACATTACTTTATTATTAAGTTGTTCAACGTTATCCCCTTTGAGATTTCACCATTTAATTCTGACACATTTTCAAATATTTTTCTTCTTTCTCCGACCCTAATTGTAAGATCCAAAACTAATAATCTTTGTTAAGTTAACAAACATGCATTAGTTATTACCTTGCAATCTACACAACTAGGTCAATCACTCCTCCTTATAAAGTAGTCAATTTGAGTCTTCGTGGTTTTGTTCGTAAAAGTCACTTTGTTCTTCTTTTTTTTCCCTTAAAAATGAGTTGGCTATCACCAAATCAAATACTATCGCAAAGTCCAATAAATCAGTCTCACTTTCATTCCTATCTCTATATCTAAAACCCCAATGAGCCCCTTAATACCTATCGAAGGTTGCCTTTATATAGCCATTAAAGTCTCCTCTTGAAATAACTTTCTTGTTAGGGAGAATCTATTGAATCCCCTCATCTAGCTCTTCTCAGAATTGACACTTAAGTTGTTCTTCAAACTCTACTTAGATTGCATAAGTACACACTATATTAAAAACATCTTTCGCCATAATTTTTAAGGACAAAATCCTATCATTAATCCTCTTTACTCCCACAATATAATGTATAAGTTCCTTGATAGCCGAAATACTTACACCATTTTATTGCCTAGAACATTCTGAATACTAAAGTTTGAATTCATTGATCGTTTTCACTCCAGTCCCTATTCACTTTATATTCTGGATGCACATTATATGAATCTTATATTTATCTAAAATCTCCACTAATCTCAATGAATTTCCTATAAAGTCCTGATGTTCCAAGAACATATCTACAATTTGTCAATATCTTTTGTTCTCTTGGATTCAAGACTCACTGAAAGACTAACTATTGCTCTACCATCAAAAGTTAAAGCTTGTCACTCATGCCCTAATACCCAACACAAGCTTTACAAGACACACGCAAACACGCATGCATGCACACCCACACATGTAACCCCAAAATGTTTGAGATGGTAATCAAGGTGAGCTTTTGATGAAAGATGAAGAGAAGTAGGAGTCCAGAACAAATTACATCACTTTTGAAGACTGAGATTATACCAAACCACACGAGTAGGATATTAAAATCACGATATAAAAGGATAACCCATTTTAGCAAGAACTGAGAAATGGTCTTGCAATACTTACTCTAATTGGTGAATCACATAACAAGAACAAACTCTAATTTGAACTTTAAAATTGGAACAAACCACAAACGGAAACACACTCCCTTAACTCCACTGACGCCAACTCAAAGCATAAACTCTGGGGAAAAAATGCAAAGTTTTTTAGAAATTAAAAGAGAAAGCAAATTGTTGGCTCTCCAAAAGTGAAAAGAAACAAAGGACGACACGTCTGGTTTCTTCTATTTTCACTTATGCTCGAAAATGACACAAGACTGGGAAATTCAGTGACTAAGACAAATAGTAACTCACTCGTTGAGAAAAATGTGGGTTGGAGTGAGTTGGGATGAGAAGAAACTATATGACTAAATGTAACCTTTATTCTGGATAATGGAGATCTAACTTTAAGATGGTTGACTATTAACTATATGTTTAAAGATTAGTAAGCCATTGAGGGGACAACCAAATGGGTTTGCTGAGTGGTAGCGATGGTGAGGATGGTTTGTGGTGGCCGACGACAATCAGTTGAAAGCGGGAGGTGAGAATTTTAACTTAGTTCTGGTGAGGATGGTTTGTGGTGGCCGACGAAAATCAGTTGAAAGCCGGAGGTGAGAATTTGAACTTAGTTCTGCAGAACAGAAAGAGAAGTCAAATTAAGATCTTAAAATTGCTTACTATGCATGGATAATTAACAAAATGCAAACGAATTTGCCAAAAGGCTAGTCCTAGATGAGAAGTATATACCAAGTCTATTAAGGTTCCTTATTTCAATTTCCTGAATGCACACACGCAACAACTGAGTTCAAATTCACCATACCACAGCAGAGAAGTTATAAAAAGTACAGAAAAACCTCACTGAAAACCTTCCTTGATTCACACAAACCTCAAGAAAAATCTGTAGAGAGATTACCACAAAACTTCCTTGTTCGTTATTGTTCTTCACAGAGATAGCAAAGAGAGAGAAATGTTTTTACATTGTTGGGCTTTTCCAGCTCTTGTTCAAGCTGCAGTGGCTGTCTTTTGCAAGATGATACAGAACAACGTTGATGGAAGGGTTTATTACACTTTTGAATTCATTGCTTAAGTTGCAATCTATACTCGTCATGCACTTGGTTCAATCTCTATTGGCAATGGTATGAAACTTGGTGATGAACTATTTGAATTTCGTTTCCGGAAATGAATTCCTTTTGGTAAAATTTCTGACCAAGTTGTGTCACCGTACTATCAATGCTTTAGAATTAGGACGCAACGACATGATTCTTCTCAAAGCAGTGTGTTATACTTGGAAAAAAGTTTTTTAACACCAGGAATTGCCAATGCTGCTGAAATTCTTGATATCAAACTAGTATGTCGGCATCTGTTTGTATCCTAGAGAAGTGGGCTTTGATTGGATCTGACTGTTTTTTGGCAGGTAAATTGTACGCGTTGACATCAGAGGTTCTGGACCATGTGGGGTGGATTTCTCGTGCTCGAAGCATGGAGATGTGTGTGTTCCCAGACCTCACTAGGCCGGTGGGGAGTCTTGTGGGCTGGACGGAGCCTAGGGCGGGTTGTGTGAAATTGAATTCAGATGGTGCCGTCACACTCGGGTCTGATCAGGCTTCGACAGGTGGTTTAATTCGTGATCCGTAGGGGCACTAGTGTGGTGGGTTCCAACATCACATTGGACGATGTTCCCCTCTCACTGCCGAGCTACAGGGGCTTCACTCCGGTCTTTCTTTGGCTTGGAAGTTAGGTTATCGTCGTCTCATCGCGGAAGTCGACTCGTTAGAGGTCATTAACATCCTGCCTTCCTCTCAGTCTGTTCTGACGGAGGATCTTTTGTTGGTTGCAGGTATCCACGAGTTCTTATCCCGGGCATGGGAGGTTGATCTTCAACATTTCGTGCGTGAGAGGAACCAGTGTGCCGACCAGCTAGCGGCTTGTGCCACCTTGTTATGTCCGGGCCTGCACCCTCTCCGGGAGCCTCCAGTGGCACTACATGAGCTTCTCCATCACGATGCGCGTGGGGTTTTGTATTTTTGCCATATGGCCTAATTTGTGCTTTGTTTCCCGTTTGTAATCAAAAAAAAAAAAAAAAGGTGGCTGCAGATGAAAAGATAAATTGTGCACGGTCATTGATTCCTTTAAAGTAGTTAACGTGTGAATTTTTCATTTATCAGGCCTGAAACAACCTACTTGGTAAAAATACTAGCACGATGAGGCTTGATTCTTGAAAGTACTCCGTAGTCGTGTTTCGAGATTCAATTTTTCCTTTAGACAATACCCTGCCTATTATGGAAGGATTGTGAGATTACACGAGGGTATTGAACAAAATGCTTTCTTTTGTGTTAAGAAAACAAAATGCTTTCTTTCCTGAGACTTACTTGGGTCATGGGTTGAATCGAGCGATTCCAACTCATTACTGGGGGAACTTTTAAGATTTGTGATCGATTGTTTATTTATTCAATAATAACGACAATCAGATGAACTTGATTGGAACCGTGCCTGACAATGATGACCCGCACCAAACTTCAGGAAGCTTCCTGCCAAAAATATTTGTGTTGACTCAAACTGGGTAGCCTCAGATCCCAAAGATTTTTTAAGGGTAAGACTCGACTTTAAAGCCATTATTGCAGGACGTCGGTTCTCATCTCTTCACAAATTCTTAACTTCTTGGTCCTTCAAGTCATTTGGCAATGGATCCCACTTACCCAGATCTTATAACTCGTTTAGAGGAAGCTGCTCGATCAGGCAACGTCGACACCTTGTATGAATTACTAGACCAGGACCCCTATCTTTTGGAGCAGATAGATCAGATACCATTGATTGAAACTCCGCTGCACATCGCTGCAGCTTTTGGGAAAATTGAGTTCGCCATGGAGATTATGATCTTGAAAGCATCATTTGCCAAAAAGCTAAACAAAAGTGGATTGACTCCCATGTACCTCGCCGTCCAAAACGGTCATGAACTCATTGTGCTTTGGCTCCTAGACGTTGACTCTGCGCTTGTTCGTGTCAAAGGTAGAGGCGGTAGGACTCCTTTGCATTGCGCGGCGGAGTTCGGAAATTCGTCGATTATGGCGGAAATTTTCGAAGCTTGTCCAGAATCTATATTGGACGTGACTAATAATGGAGATACTGCCATGCATATTGCTCTTAGAAGCGGCCAAATTGAAGCTTTTGAGATCTTGCTGGGATGGCTTAGGAGGTGTGTCTTCAAAGATTCCAACTTTTGGCAAAGAGAACTGTTGAACTGGAAGAACAAGGAAGGGGACACCTTGTTACACATAGCTCTCTCGAGGAATCTACACAAGGTATTTATTTATATTTTCACCAAATCATAGAACTAGACTTTCGTAAACTCTTGAAAAGTTCTCTGATACATATTTTCTAAATATAGGCTGTGACGTTGTTGGTGTCAACTCGTGTTTATGGTGACATACCTAACCAACAACGTAGAACAGCCGCAGATATCCTTACAGATCCAAGTCAAATTTTGCGTGGTCAAAATATCCGAATGCTCCAATCCCGTCCGCGATTTTTCAGAGGTTCGAACCGACCGCTAGATAACTTGAGTTCACCAGTGACGATTTGTGAACAACAGACGCTTCGCTTAGACCGACTGAGAAACATATTACCAGCTGACAGGTACAACGTTTTACTGGTAGTGCATGCGCTGATCGCCACAGTCACGTTTCAAACAGCTTTGAGCCCACCCGGTGGTGTCTGGCAAGGTCAATCTGAAAACAATTTGCCCTCCAGAAGTATTATTCACATCAATTCGCCTAGCAATAGCACACAGACACGGACTACTGTGTGGAGTTCATCACACTTTGTGGGAACATCGATCATGGGCGGTGTCACGTTTACTCTTTTCTGGTTGGCGAATTCTTCCCTCTTTTTTGTCACAGTTGCAAGAATTATAAGACAAGAAGGTGCTTTCCTTTTGTTCTCCTGCTACTTACTGGCCATGTCTGTCATATCACCCAACAAAATTTGGTCCAATATTAACTTGGCCTTGTTTTTCTTGGTTGCTCTTTATTACCTTCCCCAGTGGATATATCGAGCAATGATTGGGTATTCTAACCGGAAAATGGGATGGAATCGTTCCCGCAAGATTGTACATGACAGAAAAGAATGGTGGCAGTAGATAGTCCTAGGCTTATAAATTGTTTATGATTTTCTCAGCTGTACTTTGTCAACATTACTTTTTCTCTTCACGTTGAATGTCAACTTCAACAACCAAACATATTTCAAAGAATGACTCCAAATTCTGCATTCTTGAAAAAATTTGATCAAAGAAAAGCAACACCTCCATTAAAGCACAAATTTTTTCATACAAAATGAGAAATCTCCAGACTCTAGTTCACAAAAACAACATGGTGCATCGGTTCTAACAAAAAATTGGAAAAATAAGAGCTGATTTTAGTTTGGTATCACTTCACTTTACTCGAAGGAGAGTACAAAACTACTAGTTAGATAATCCCAATCTTGTTTGCTACATCCAGCGCATCATAATCCGCAGTCAGCCTGACGTACGCCTTCTTAGTTCCATCAGGCCTGAGTTGAAGACAAGTCAACAGATTTTAAATTCGTGTACAAAATTAAATTAAATACAAATTTTAATCCCATTTTTAAAAATGTGTACCTGATCAAGGTATTAACTTTCTTGGTCTGAATATCATACATCTTCTTGACAGCATCTTTGATCTTCTTCTTATCGGCACGAATGTCAACAATGAAGACAAGGGTGTTATTGTCTTCGATCTTCTTCATAGCGGACTCAGTAGTCAAAGGATACTTCAAAATCTGATAATGGTCCAGTTTATTCCTTGGAGGTGCACTGATGCGGGGATACTTGGGGTTCCTCTCTTTCTTCAAGGTCTTGGGACGGTGGAATGTAACCTTAGTTCGGATCTTCTTAGCCTTTTTCTTAAACGTTGGACCTGATTTCACAGCCTTGGCAGCCTTCACAGCTTGTGATTTCGGGTCAGCCTTTTTTGTACCATCTACTGCAAAGACATACATATTTCTCATTTCCTTCTTTTTTATCGTTCTAGCATCCAAAGACCACTAATCTAAACTAAAGCTAACAGGCTATTGGATTCGTAAGTACAAGGAGCAGCATCATCACTTCAACAGTACAGATAGACATCAAACCATAATCTTAAAAAATAAGTTTATATTAAAAATCCAACAAACAATTCCCATAACCCGCATTAAAAACTGTAGAACGAGACGAAGAAGGGTACAGAAACAGGATGATAAGACGGACAAACCTTTAGAAGGAGCCATTTGAGAAGAGTCTCGGCTGCTGCTGTACGGCTCGTAGTCGGGTTTTAGTCGACCAAGGGTTTCTTATAAAGGCTCGGAAAATTACGCATTTAACCCACCTATGACTAAGAGGGGGCCGAAGAGCGGCTTTTTAGTTTTGGGCCTAGAGAATAAATTTGGGCTTCCACAATATTTTTCTCTTCTTAAACTTTCTGCAAAAGTTTACTTCTGTTAATGGGCTTGAACGCACAATCCGCTGGTTCCCTCTAGTTTCTAATTTTCTTCCCGACCAAGTTAAGGAAGCTAAAGAGGTCATGATCTCTAGCTTCTATTTCAATAATTTACGTGCAACTTATGTATTCAAAAAATGACTACTACTACAAATAGTCTTGACGCCTAAAGTTGAATTACCTTTTTGCCCCTACTAATCAACTCCTTACTACTCCTCCATCAAATCCTCCTCTTGGTGAGTGAAATGTGAATTCTTGACTGAGCTGAGAGGCTATTAGAAAAGATAATACTGAAACCTCCTTGTAGTACGTCCCTTCGGTGAGCTTAGAAGGAAGAATTGTAGTTGCTACTCCTCCATCAAAACCTCCTCTTGGTGAGTGAAATGTGAATTCTTGACTGAGTTGAGAGGCTATTAGAGGAGATAATACTGAAACCTCCTTGTAGTACGTCCCTTCGGTGAGCTTAGAAGGAAGAATTGTAGTTGCTCTTGATGTTGAGACTCTAAAGAGAGGAGCTAGTGCATGGACATTAACTCTAATAGGATTCTTCTTGAGTAAAAGGCTTGCATGTTGGAAAATTAGGACAAAATCTAATCTTGACTATAGAGGAATAATTACAACACTTTTTTATATGTTTAACTTCTTGAAAACTAACATCTCGTTAATTTTATAAAATGAGTAACACATAAATCAAAGCATAAATCTTAATTTGTATCTTATTCTGAGACTTGATCATTTTTTTATTGTATCTCACGAACCATTTTTGAAAATAATCAATTTGAACCACCGTAGCCACATAAATGTCTGACTTATAATAGTATCTATAGAATAGGTTGAGATAACTCTTTCACTCTTACAGAAAGGGTTAAGCAAGAACTATCAAATCTATTAGAGTTGAAGCCTATTTATAATAGAATTTTATAATTTAATTAAAATTAAATTCTAATTTCAATTAAACTTTAATTGGAATTACAAATAATTCTAATTAAATACCAATTGTGCCCAAATAAGATCCAATATCTCATATTGGTCCTTATTTATTAAATATATTGTATTTAATCATAAAAGTTCTCAAACTTTACAATAAAGTCTAACTTGATTAAAATATCTTTGCTATCTTCAACCTATTCTTTATGTAAGACCCATTACTTTTTCAAATATATTGGCAATGATTATAAATTATAATTATAATTTATGATTATAATTAGATAAATTAAAATTTTAATTTATCTTTAATTCTTCAATTAAACAATTTATAATCATAGATTAAGATTGATGTCTAGCAAAGCATCATGACTACCCAAATATTTAGGAACATTAAAGTGGTTTTAATTGATCTTTTCGTGTATGATTTTTACGTATAATTTATTCATTTCATCATACAACGTTTCAATAAGAAATAGCGCTTGAAATTAATGTTTATTTTATTTTTAGTCCAATCATATTGGTTCTCTGCCATTAGCTATCAATTTAATTAGTGACATTTATAAACTATTTACAAAGCATCATTCTACCTTGGCTAAGGATTTCTTGAGTCAATACTAATCGAGAACAACAAAACATTCTCTCTAGTTACTTTAAGGTGATAAATCCTATCATGATTACAAAATTGCCTCCATATAGTTCATGCTACATCTAATGATTATCGATTGATCAACTCATGATTGAATAGGTCATAAGTAGTATTAAAACATAGCAATTTCTATACAAGATAACTTTGGAGACCTAAGTTAAAGAATCACTTATACAATTATTACAATAAGAATTTAATAGACATACAAGTAATGTTCCAAATGGATTTCTAATATCAGGTTTGTTTAAGGAACTTGTTCTCTAACAAACACTCACACGTTTGTTTTAAGTATCACCATATTTTAGCCTATGAGATTGAATACTTCCTTCATAAGAAAAAATATAACATGTCTAGTCTTTTTTTATGTTTTATTAATGTTCAATCTTAATAGAATAATGACTAGAAATAATTTACTGGATAATACATAAATGTAATATGAATTTCATAATTATAATTTTATTTGTAATGTACAATTATTCCATAGACTTTATCATATACATCTAAACATGTACAAAATAAAGAATGCCTTTAAATAATTGTCACTAAACTACAACCAAATTGATTGGTTGTAGAGCACAAATCAATATGAGATTCTTAGCCTTAGTTCGGATGTAACCTTAGTTCAAAAAACGACTACTACTATAAATAGTCTTGACGCCCAAAGTTGAATTACCTCTCTACCCCTACTAAACAACTCCTTACTACTCCTCCTCCATCAAAACCTCCTCTTGGTGAGTGAATGGTGAATTCTCGACTGAGCTGAAAGGCTATTGAAGGAAATAATACTGAAACCTCCTTGTAGTACGTCCCTCCGATAAGCTTGGAAGGAAGAATTGTAGTTGCTCCCGATGTTGCGACTCTAAAGAGAGGAGCTAGTGCATGGACATCAACTCTAATAGAATTCTTCTTAAGTAAAAGGATTGCATGTTGGAAAACTGGGACAAAATCCAATCCTGATCGTGGGGGAATAATTATAAAACTTTTTTATATATTTAACTTCTTAAAAACCAACATCTAGTTAATTTTATAAAATGATTAGCACGTAAATCAAAGCATAAATCTTAAGTTGTACCTTATTCTAAAGCTTGGTCATTTTTTTGTTATATCCTACAATCGTGACAAAAACTATGTTCAAGGGTCATGATTGTGACAGAAGCTCATTTTCAAGGATCCAAGATCGTGACAGACGTGAGACAAACAAGGGGATTTGCTTCAATTTTCATTTTTGGAGGGTCATTTTGGACTTTTTGTCCTGGGTAAAACTTAGTTTTTACCCTAAAAGGCAAAAGAAATATAAAAGGAAAAAGATGACCTTAGTAGGCTAAGTCTCCATCTTACCATTTAGAAAAAAGAAGTTAAGGAAGAAGAAGAAGAGCTGCCAACCACCCAGCCATCGTTCCAAGTTAATTCTCTTGGTTCTTCTTTGTGTTTATTTCATTTGATTTATGGATGAATATGAGGATGATGAATATTTGTTTAAGGATGTTCTAAACTCATTTGCGATTGATTCTTGAATCAATTGTGATTTGATTGCTTATGATGTTAATGTGTTGGGTATTGTGATTGTTTATCGTTTTTGCATACTTTAGTAACAAATCTCGAGAATGAACCAATAGTAACATTATTACGTTGGGTAATGAGAATTAACAACCTAATAGATCACATAAACATCAAATTAGTAATTATACGAAGAGAGATCCTCACATTATGTGAGGATTCGATTATCTATTAGAGTGCTTAGGAACTAATTAAAACGTGGATTGTTTTGTTAACTGAGAAGTTGCAAAAATTAGAAATTCGAATTCAATTAGGGATCATGATTTAGGGTTTAATGATTAGGTCGAGAGGGAGAATAATCAACCTTTCGAAATTCTACAATTGATACCAATTAACTTAAAAGTAATTAAGTTAGCAATTGAATATAAACAAATCCCCTCATATCATAATTCGTTAATCTTCTCTTATACGAATTCTTAATTTTTCATTCGTTGTACTCTATTTTGATTTCCTTTTGTTAATTTCATAATTTCATTTCTAATCAATTGTTCAATTTTTTGTTTTAGTTTTTATTTTCATTTTTATCACACTTGTTATAACCTTAGATATCATTAGGATTCAATTTAGATCACCAATTTCTTGGAGGATCGACACATCAGGTACTACGCTTTACGACCCGTGCACTTGTGGATTAGTGAGGGTTTTATAAGATTAAAAATTGCTCAACGCTAAGTCTAACCTAACCACTTTTATCTAATTGATAAAAAAAGTAATGATTGAATAGTTCAAATTAAAACTAAATTGACATAATAGATCAAAGTACTGTCATAAATATTTATTATGAAAATATTAATTCATAAAGAATAAGCTAGGGTTTCATATAATCTAGATATAAAATATTTATCCACTAGTCATCTAAATAAAATGACAATAAAAGAAAAGAATAACTCATTATAGGTATCTTCATGATGATGATCATGATATCTTAATGCGCTTTACATCCCTTGAATGATTTTTATCTTCCTTAAATTTTGAAAACGATGTAACATGTGTATTAATTCTTGGGCCTTTCTCCCTAGACATCTATTACTGTAATTACAAAAAAATAAGAAAGGATGTTATGCATGCTTGTGTCTGAATCACGATTGTTATTTATATTATCCGGAGGTAACTAAACTCCCCAGTGATTGGAACTTAGAAACCAAGAGCCTCTGCAAACCCAATAATTATTATGGGTAATTACTATTGATTTACACGTGGAGTTCACCAAAGACAAGATGAGGTCATGATCATTACAAGACCTCGCAGGAACAGTAACTATATCAATTCTATTCAAAAAGTACAGACAATAGCGGTTTCTATGTCGTTTCAAGTTCACACAAATCTCTCTCTCTTTCTCTATCTCCCCTCTTTTTAATATCATTTCATGCCAATAGGATTGAGCATAAAAGGAGAAGTACAGCTTCGTAGTCCATTAGCAATTAACCCCCAACAAATTCTCTATGAAGCTGTTTCACTTTCTTAGGTAAAAAGAAGGGAGATACTGCTGTAGAAAGTTGTATACCGCTCTTTAATAAGACCGTGGCACTTAATTGCCAAGTTTACTTCATCCAATAACTGAGTGGAGGAGACTGGAGCATAATCATTGCCATTATCGATAATAATTTTTGTGGTTTTTTAATGTTGGTTTCTCATCATGCACAAAGAAGGCACAGATCTGTTACTGTAAACCAATTTCAACCCTATTTTACAATTGGATTATGGTTCAGAGTATCCAATCTGTGCAAAAAGACGGAAGAACTTGGTCCTCAGGGGTTGGATAGTGCTCCTGACTCGAGCACAATATATATATATTTATAGAGGAGAATGTGCATTTCCAGTCAGCCTTTCAACGTCAGGTGCATATAATTTAAGTATAGTTCGAATTTACGTGTCCCCTAAAATTATTAGTCTCTCGTTTTCGTGAAACTCAAGTAGAAATGATTTTTTCATTCAATTAACCCTATAGTTAATGGCTAGAATGATGACATGGTCGTTCGTCCTTGTACTCGTTGCAAACTACGATATAAATAATAGGGAAAAATATTTTGTATCCAACCAGTTATTTTAAAATGACTACGGTGATATCATAAATTAAATAATAATATCCACGAAAGAACTCAGTTGCTTTTGCTACAGTAACAAATTGCTCTTGCTACAGTAACCAATCGCTCTTGCTACAATAACGTCGTTCAACTCTTCAGTTCTTCGACACTCATCTGGCATTACCTCTGGGCAACCCGCTTGCCTTCGTTCTCTGCCACCCATGAACTCCCGCCACTCCCCTGATGCCAATAGGCGCATGGCCAAGAAAGTCAGAATTCGAGAACGCGAGGAGGATCCTCCGCCTTCAACGCCCTCTGAACCACAACATACCTTGAACTACAGAGCAATCATCACTGGGATCGGCACCGCAGAAGGCACCACACAAGCAATCGCCTGGTCAGAGGAAGAGCCTATTGAAACTTCCGAAGGCGACATCAACATTGTGCAAGGCGGTCACGGCTTAAGAGTGGAACTTTCCCCCACCTTTAAAACCAAGTTAGATCAACTCTGAACTAACGCTGTGGTGGTCAAGCTCCTGGGGCGTAAACTAGGCTTCAACATGCTGCAGGATTGGCTTCCTTCCTTATGGCACCCCAAAGGCCCGATGAAAATTATAGACCTGGAAAATGAATTCTATCTCATCAAGTTCAAGGAAGAGGCCTATTTCATCCATACCTTAACACAAGGGCCTTGGATTCTCGCTGGCCAAGTTCTATCGGTGCAACCATGGGCGCCGGAGTTCCGCCCTTCCTCTGGCAAAATCACTCAAGTTGTTGCATGGGTCTACTTCCCTGATCTACCTATTGCTCGTTATCACCCCTCCATCCTCATGGCCCTCGGCAATCTTGTCAGACGCACGATGAAGATTGATTCCACCTCCCAACAAACTACCCGTGGTCACTTCGCCTGTGTCACTGTCACGTTGGACCTCAGTTCCCTTCTCCGTTCGGTGGTCGAGTTGGATGGCGAACTTATTCGTGTGGCCTATGAAGGATTGCCCCAAATCTGCTTCCACTATGGACATGTTGGACATGGCTCCGACAGCTGTCCTACTTGCCCAGCGCCGTCGCCAAGCCCCGAGACCTTTTCCCCTCCTCCACCATCGTCGGCTCCTGCAGTCAGTAGCAACGCCCCCGCTTTTACCGCAGCTCCTGCAGCTGACTATGGGCCGTGGATGCAAGTCAGTCGGCAGAGTCGTCGGCCTCCTCCCGCCTCCACTAGCGGTAGACCCTCCCGGACCACCCCCACACCTCCAACTGGCTCACGCGGATCCAGGTTCGCAACGCTCTCCGTCCCTGACCAGTCCGCTCCTCCTACAACGGTCGAGACCCGTCCTTGCCCCTATTCCCCAAGCTCGTTGGCTCCCAACCCCATGCCCCCTCATTCCATCACCCAGCTGGTTATGCGTAACGATATCCATTTGGGGGAGAACCAGGCATCCGAGGGAGTTAAAGTCTCCCTGGCCGACATGACACCGTCCAGCCAGCAGCCTCCCCACCCCCTGGGCCAGGCCCAGGTCCAGCAGTCTTCAGGCCCCTCCTCCCTAGCCCATGTCCAGCCTGATCCCTCCCCACCAGCCCCTCTACCTCGTCAGCCCAGCCTAGTTAGCCCTCCTCACTAAATCCTCCATCGTCAAGCCCAGTTCCCCCAGAGCCCAACCCCGCCCCAGCCCAGTCCAGCCCACATCGCCCTCACAATCCCTTCCCACGTGAAATTATCATCCCGCACTTCGCCCTTTTTCATGGATCCCTAGGCTACCTTGGATAGCGGCACTATAGAAGTGGACCCGGGAGGCCCAACTCCCGACTCCCACGTTTTGTAGTATTAAGCATATTCAACAGTTTGGGCAATGTCATGTCTAGTTAATGTTAAAATTCATGACGAAATGTGAAAAGCTCGAACTTAGAGACTACAACACTTGATCAACGCTTAACTCATGATCTATGACAAAACCTAATTGGGATAAATTTTCAATATACTTAATCATCTTCGCAGATTGACTTAAGATCTTTCTACCATATTACATTGAAATAGCACCTTAGAGATTTGATACCTCTCCACCCTATTAAGTGCAACAAATTACTCCTTGAGATGTAAAATCATAGTAAGTGCATCCATATTCTCATGCTGCCTTTGCAACTTAGGAGACATACTTGCCAACATCACACATGTGGCTTGCGTAATGTTATCAATATAATGTTGATATCTCTCTCAAACTTGATTAGTCGCATCTGAGCTAGACTCTTATAGAACATGAGTGACAAGAACATACAATTTATTTTATTACCTGAGAACTGTTCTCAAGTTTCTAAACCAGTCTGCAAAGTTAGGTTCAGTAAGCTTGTTAGCATCCATGATGCTGCTTAGTGCCATGTTAGTACTCATCTTCTGATTCATTAACTAAAAAAACATAAAAGGGAGATAGTATTAGTTCATATCCAAAATCAAATAAAATAAGCAATTTAAAATTATTTGATTACTTCCACTACTTTATTCAAAATAATAAGCCTGACTATCAAATCGAGAAATTATCAAATAATTTCCTAGTGGACTTGGATCCTATTAAAAAATAATTGATCTTGAGTTTGTTCAACAAGTCAGCTAAATTTAAATTAGGTAAATGACATCTTTATCAATCACATCATATATAACTTGTAGAATCGTTAGGTGATAATTCTTTGCCAAAATATATCCTATATATATATATAAACCTAACCTTGCATATAAAATTCGATCATGAGTTTGCTTATCTAAATCATAAAAATTTAGTTAATTAGGACCTATCAATTTAAGATAAAACATACTCAAAGTTAAGGTGGCCTTAAGTTTACTCAACAAATCAACCAATAAATAAAATTATGGTTTTATTCTTAAATAATGGAAGGCAAACATCACATTCTTAATGTGAACTTAATATTTAATTGAGGTTTTAATTTTTCAAAATTTTGGTCTCGTTAAAATAATATAATCTCATTATATTTATAATTTGAGACATAATCTAATTAAGAAAGAAATTTTTAAAATCTTTGCTTGATTTTAGTTATTGATTTGATAAATTTTTAATTTAATAATTCAACTCTTGAAAAATTAAACTAAATTACAAAAATACTCCCAATAAAATTACCCTTGAAAACAAATTTCAAATATCTGAAAACTAATTTTCAATATTATTAGGAGTATTTGTTGGATCGCGTACGGTCCGAGTATTCACAATACACTGCGGAAAAAGACCATACAACAACATGATGTATAATCGAAAATACCAAAGATGTACGAAAATACCTTATTTTCGTGGATAGGTTGCTTCTTTTCGGATTTCAAGACACTGCAAAACGCGAATGCCCTCTACCGGTATCCACACGAGTATGCACGATCCAGGCTGCGGCTGTGGTGTGCTAGCACGTCCTGAAACTCTTCCGAACGCCGCACGATTTTTCTCTCGGATGACGGCTAGGGTTTCCTGACAATGGTGTCTCATCTTAACCTAATGAGACCTAAGCTTCTCTATTTATAGAGAAACCCTAATCCCATTGAGACCCCAATAAGTTTCGGCCCATTATATCTCATATAATAAAAGCCCGAAAACTTAATTCAATCTAGCCCAATAAATATATCTACATATATTTATTCAGTACCTAATAAATTAAGTCCAAGAGAATAAGCCCAAATCACATAACTCTTTGTGTGTGACCATGTAGGCTCATTTGATGTTAGCCATGGGCTTGATCACACTTCAAGACCCATAAGTCATAAGCGGTCTCTAGCAAGACATTATGACTACCCAAATCAAATGAGGATCGATAATCCGATTTAATCTATAACTATGGTTATAAGCTCAGTCCTTTTGTAACACGATATCAAGATTAATCACAAGGCATGGTACATGTCAACCTTTGATTAATCATAGTTTCTTGATCCCCAAGTTGACTGATTATAACAAATGACATTTGATGACTCTTCATCAATTCATTTGAGCACGGCCATGCATTTCTTCAGTCACACTTGTCAAGAGGCCCAAATGATATCTCTCTCACTTAAGAGAGGTACAAATCCCATCTACGTCATTCACATCCCTCCGCATGATTCATTTAGTGTCCAACATAAGACTATTTGTTATTGGTTAAAATAACTTAGTCTAATATCAAAACACTAAATTCCTCATGTAAGGAACCATGATGACTTCAGGTCAAAGGACCAAAGTCAAACCATATAAAGAATCACTAATGACATGAAACCATGTAGTATTCTTTATGTGGGTCGGTCCAATATATGTTCTCTAACATATATCTATGTTTCTGATTTGATATCTCATATCCATGATCAGTAAAACGTGATCATCAATCAAAACACATACTAGTCTTAATTCATTATTGTTCCACCAATAATGATCGACCAGGGACAGTCTATAATAGTGTTATAACGCTTATGGTTTTACTATCAAGTCACATACTTGATGACATAAGTCTAATACCATTCATGGAATGTAAATCACATTACATAAACGAAATACATGCATATATGAAAGGAATACCTCATAATATATTATTAACAAGTCATAATGTTAATACATGAATCACAAATATCCATTGGCCTAGGGCACACTACTAACAATCTCCCACTTGCACTAGGCCTAATCGGTCAGATATCTAATACCCATAGACCTCGTATGACTCTCATGTTTAGGCTGTGGAAGAGGTTTAGTAAGTGGATCGACAATGTTGTCATCTGTGCCTACTTTGCATATCTTCACGTCTCCTCTCCCAATGATCTCTCTAATCGGATGGAAGCGATGCGAGTATGTGTTTGGATCTATGATGCGAGTTTGGTTCCTTAGCTTTGTGCTATAGCCCCATTATTATCACAATAAAGGTCTATAGGACTTGCAATGCTAGGAACAACTCCAAGCTCGATAATGAACTTCACGATCCATCTGACTTCCTTAGCTGCATCCGAGGCGACAATGTACTCGACTTCAGTTGTAGAATCAACAACGGTGTCTTGCTTTGAACTTTTCCACTCACGCACCTCCATTCAAGCAGAACACAAAACACGATTGCGATCTAAAATCATCTATGTCGGTGAAAACTAGCATCGGTGTAACCATTTACAACGAGCTCTCCTTGAGTCCTCCATAGATTAGGAACATATCCTTAGTTCTTCTCAAGTACTTAAGGATATTCTTAAGCATTATCCGATGACTTTCACCATAATTAGATTGGTATCTACTTGTTATGCTCAAAGAATATGAGACATCCGTCGAGTACATAACATAGCATACATGATAGATCCAATTGCGATGCATATGGAATCTTACTCATGCGCTCAAGCTCTTTACGAAGTAGGACAATCCTTCTTAGAAAGCTTGATTCCATGTGACATAGGCAAGAATCCTCTCTTGGAATCTTGCATACTGAACCTTTTCAGTATCTTATCTATGTATGTACTCTGACTTAGGCCTATAAGCTTTCTTGATCTATCTCTATAGATCTTAATGCCTAAAACATAGGCAGCCTCACCTAAGTCTTTCATTGAGAAACGTTTCCTTAACCAAATCTTGACACTCTGTAAGGTTGGAATATCATTTCCAATGAGCAATATGTCATCAACATATAAAGCTAAAAAAACAACACCATTCCCACTAACCTTTTTGTGAACACAAGGTTCATCTTCATTCTTGATGAATCCAAACTCTTTGACAACTTCATCAAAACGAAGATTTCAGGTTCTTGATGCTTGCTTCAATCCATAAATGGATCTTTGAAGCTTGCACACCTTTCCCGAATTCTTAGGATGGACAAAACCCTCAGGCTGTATCATATATACATCCTCAAGTAAGTTTCCATTAAGGAAAGCCGTTTTAACATCCATTTGTCATATCTCATAATCATAGTATGCAGCTATGGCAATAAGAACTCTAATAGATTTGATCATGACCACTGGAGAAAATGTCTCATCATAATCAATTCCATGAACTTGTCGATAACCTTTAGCAACAAGTCTTGCTTTATAAGTGTGCACATTTCCATCCATGTCGAGTTTCTTTTTGAAAACCCACTTACATCCAATGGTCTTCAAGCCATCAAACGGATCAATCAAAGTCCAAACTTGATTGTCATACATGGATTGCATCTCTGCTTTCATGGCCTCTAACCATTTAGCATATTCTAGACTTTCCATAACTTCTTGATAGGTTGTGGGCTCATTATGATCGATGAGCATCACATTATCATCATCAGTAACGAGAAATCCATATCTCTCAGGCTCATGACGAATCCTATCAGATCTACGTAGGCCTTGTGTTGTTGAAGACTACTCATCAACAGCTTGTGAGCTCGCTTCAATCTCCTTTTCAGGCTCAATGTCATTTTGTGAAACTTGAATTTCTTCAAGTTGTACTTTACTCCCACTGTTTCCTTTAGAAACAAATTCCTTCTCTAAGAAAAAACCATTTCGAGCAACAAACACTTTGTTCTCTGCTGGGATGTAAAAGTAATATCCTTTAGTTTCCTTAGGATATCCCACAAAATAACATTTTTGATTTAGGTGCCAACTTGTCAAGAATTGGGCGCTTCACATAAGCTTCACAACCCCAAATCTTTAGAAAAGATAAATTGGGACTTTTCGATCCATATCTCATAAGGTGTCTTTTCTACAGCCTTTGAAGGAATACGGTTCAATATGAATGCTGCTGTTTCTAAAGCATAGCCCCAGAAATATTTTGGAAGATCAGTTTGACTCATCATTAATCGAACTATATCTAATAGAGTTCGATTTCTCCTTTCAGAAACACCATTGCATTGAGGAGTTCCTGGAGGAGTCAATTGTGAAACGATTCCACAATCCTTAAGATAATCATCAAACTCTTGGCTTAAGTATTCACCCCCTCGATCAGATCGAAGGATTTTAATTGTTTTGCCAAGCTGATTTTGTACTTCATTCTTATACTCTTTGAACTTTTCAAAACATTCAGATTTGTGCTTCATTAAATAGACATATCCATATCTATTGAAGTCATCTGAAAAAGTAATGAAATACAAATAACCTCCTCTCGCTGAAATGCTAAAAGGACCACATACATCGGTATGTATAAGGCCCGATAGCTCATTGGCCCTTTCCCTTTACTGTGAAGGGGCCTTTGTCATCTTACCCGAGAAACAAGAATCGCATGTCTCAAAAATTCAAAGAATCAATGAATCCATCTTGATGGATTTTTGAAATCGTTTTTCATTTACATGGCCTAGCGACAATGCCGGAGATAGGATGGGTTCAAATCGTTAGATTTAAACTTCTTAGTATTTATATTATAGATGCGCTCATTTGTAACAAACTCGGTGTCTAGAGTATAAATGCCATTTAATTGACGCCATGATGCCATATAAAATGTCATTCTTATAAATGAAAATACTTCATTCTCGATAGAAAATTTAAATCCATCATTCTCTAAACAAGAAAAGAAATAATGTTCCTACTCATAGTAGGTACATAATAACAATTCTTGAGTTCCAAAATGAGCCAAGTAGGCATAATAAGATCGTAAGTCCCCACGGATAAAGCAGCAACTCTTGCTCCATTTCCCACGCCACAGTCGATCTCACGGACATCAATCTTCTAGTCCTTCTTAGACTACGCACATTAGTACAAATGTGAGTTGCAGCTCGGTATCTAATACCCAAGATGCAGAAGGAGTAAAATTGATTTCTATAACAAACATACTGAAGAAGTAGTTGCACTATTCTTCTTCTCTTTCAGCTCTTCCAAATAGAGTTTGCAGTTCCTTTTCCAATGACCAGGTTCATTGCAGTGAAAGCAAACTCCCTCCTTGGGTGCCTTAGTCTTAGCTTTGGGCTTGGGCTTGGACTTGGACTTAGGTACTTTACCTTTGTCTTTTGTTGTGCCCTTCTTCTTGAAACCTTTTCCCTTTTGAACCACAAGAACTTCATTGGTGGTCTTAATCTTTCCCTTTAAGTTCTCTTCAACAGTTTTCAGCATCCCATGCAATTCATCAATGGACTTCTCTATATTATGCATGTTGTAGTTAAGAATGAACTGATCATATTCATCAGTCAAAGATGCTAGAATAAGATTAGTTGCCAATTATTGACTAACAGGTGCACCTAATTTCTCAAGATGATGAATGTAACTCTTCATCTTGAGAACATGAGCACTCACGGGTGTGCCAGGAGTCATCTTGCATGAATTCAATGCCTTAGTGGTTCTAAACCTCTCTTGGCGTGCTTGCTCTTAAAACATAGTTTTCAGTTGAGCAAGCATGTCATAGGCCTCCATTTTCTCTAAATCCTTCTGAAGGTCAGAGATCATGGCGCCTAACATAAGGCATGACACATCCGTAGAGTCATTGATATGCTTCGTGTAAGCATCCTTTTGAGCTTTAGGTGCATTTGTTGGTGGTTCCTCTGGGATGGGCTCTTCTAAGACATAAAGCTTTCTTTCTTGCTTGAGAACAATTCTCAAGTTCCTATACCAATCTAGGAAATTTGTTCCATTAAGCTTTTCTTTCTCTAAGATAGATCGCATAGAAAGGTTTGTGGATGGAGTAGCCATAATCTACAAAAGTTATGCAATAAGGGTCAACATTCTTATTATTAAGAGGAATTAGCTCCCACTCAAATAAATAACCCTCAATTAAAAAATGGGAGAAACAAGATCCATATTTCACTGAGTCCTAAGAAAGCTTTGGCTTAACACTCAAGACTTAGTTATTTAGGTAGAAAACTCTTTTCAATTACATCACATGTAATTCTTGACGGGCTTATGTTAAAATACATCTTATGTACTGCATGTATGTAAAAATCCAATCTTATGCCCTAAGCCCAAAACCGTTTTGATAGCTTAGTTAAGTTTAACCATACTTTACCTATTAATAGCACCATTATTCAAATGTCTTCCCTAGATGATCCCCACATGCCTTGCTTTGGCAAAAACCCACATAAGGATAAGCTAGACATAAACATTGGTAAAGATTTATGGAAGGCATATAAACTTAAAATTATGAAGAGGGTCATTCTTAGTACATTATGAAGGCTACTAATCCTATTAGTAAGGGTGTTTGTACTATGCTATTTCTAATCCTATACTACAACATACTTGAGTATATATATATTAAAAGTATAGAATAGAAACTTACACATGAATATAAATATTCAAAAATATAAATAAACACATGTAACATCACCGAATATATAACACATATGAACAAACAAGCGTAAGAGGAAGCCCTTCTTTGGGCTTGTCGGTCATTGGAAGAGATGATAGTCATTGGTCGACTTATGCTAGTCTCTTTGGAAGAGATGATAGTCATTGGTCGACTTGTGCTAATCATTGGAACCAATGTCGGTCATTGGAACAAACGTTTTCTTTGAAACACTTATCTTAAGCTCTCCGATCGGTCATTGGAACATTTCTAGTCATTGGAAGAGCCGATAGTCGATTAATCGACTTGTGCTAGTCGACTGGAACCAATGTCAGTCGACTGGAACAAACATTTTTGCTGTAACACTCATCTCCGCTCTCCGATCAGTCGACTGGAAACCCTAGCAGCCACCACCTAGTATCCTTGTCCAACATGGATACTTGCGATTTCCTATTCCACATCCATGTCTTACATGGTGGAAACCCTAGCAGCCACCACCTTTCGGTCAAACCCTTCATGCTTGTCATATATTCTCATCAGTTGATAAGTGCATATTTGTCCAATATTTATGTTTTAATTATTCCTTTTTACCCCTCTTGTTGATTCAATTATTGGGACTTAACTTGATTTAATGTTTCCTTGTAGAAAATTATAACTTTTACATGAGATGGGCTTCACGTGGGCAGCGTTGGAAACAAATTAAAATTGTCAAAGGCGTGACCAAGAGAAACGAAGAAACATGAAGGACCAAGGCAGTTTGTGAAACAAGAGGTGCGTTGATTTTGGGACAAGCCACAAGGAAAGGCAACGTATAACAACATTGAAAAGGGCTGGAAAACGCAGGCATAAGGGAAAAATAGGAGAGGCACGCAACAAGTGGGCTGCAAAGAAGAGGGGGCCCACGGTAATTAAAAAGAAGAAAAAAAACCTAGGAAGAAAAGAAGAGTTACCTATGGCAGCAGTGAAAAAAATAGATGGACTGATTTTGGAGAGTCACGCACGCAGCACGCAGGGAGGGACTCTTTAGGAGGAATTAACAGAAAATCACGCACAGGCAACAAGTCTGGCGGCTGCGCATAGAACAGGGCAATTTTTGGGTGGACTAAAAAAAACAAGAGGAATCACGCACAAAGGCTGGCGACGGTTCACGCAGGGAGTAGCATCAACCAATTTCAGATTTCCTTTTTTATTAGTTCTTTTTCTTTTCTTTGTTATGGAGACTATGTTAATTAAGAACTTTGTTTTATTTAATTTCGTTATGAGTAGCTAAGTTATTTTAGTCGGGGAATTCCAATTGTTATGCTTTGACTCGTGAGACTATTGTTCTGATTATTTGGTTTATAATATTCGTACTATTTCTGATTTACTGTCATTGTTTATTAATTGATTCTGCGATTGAGGTGCGATTGTAGAGTTAGTTAATTTACATATCATGTTGATTTACTTGGTGGAGTCTAAGCTGGGTGATCGGTGTTTGTGGCAATTGGCACTAGGACATAGTACTTATCGATTTCGTGTGGAGGAACTTGCGATCTAACTAGATGAAGCATGAGTCGGTCGTAGTCGATTAGGGTTAGTGTTTCTTTAGAGTTTAATCTGTTAATTAATTGAATCTCGGAGAGAGTCTCTAAGGGGTTATTAATAAATTAGGGAACAGTTTAAAGGAGTCTCTTTGATTGTTCTAAAATTAAGAAGAAACGAGGGAGCCAGAGGAAGTTGGTAACCATAGCTAACCTATTATTAAACCAAAGAAAATATTTGAGTCGATGATCGTGGTCTCTGCATAATAATTAGGAATTTCCTGGCTAGTTGTCGTTTATTGAGTTAATCAATTTTATTTGTGTTCTTTGCTAGCTTAATCGTAGTTGTTATTTTATTTGATTTTCATTGCGTTAATCATTTATTTGTGGTCAGATTAATTAGTAGTTCCAGTAGAAAACTCCAAACCCCCCATTTTAATTATTTTCATTCGTTATTTGGCATTTAAATAGAATCAATTATTCCATTCTCTGTGGATCGACCCCATTTATCACTGTGCACAATTTATTTTCATTTGGTGTTTGGGATTTATTTTTGGTGGATTCGACACCCATCAAATTTTGGTGCCGTTGTCGGGGAATGGTAACTAATTGATTTTGTTTTGTTTTATGCCTAGGAACATTCGTACGGGAGATTCCATCTTGTACGACCCCGAGATCGAAAAGACTGCTAAGAGGCTAAGGAAGTTGAGCAAACTAAGGAAGAAGAAAGGAGAAGCTCGTGGATTACAGACCCCGGTTGAGTCGGACACTGAAACGGAGTACGAAGAGGAGATTGAAGTTGAACAGCAACCTGACGGGAAGCTTAACCGTGACCACGCGCAGGATATGGCTCTTAGCAGAACTCTCGGGACTTGGGTAGACCAACGAAGCCTGACATCCGCTATCATAGACTTTCGTAACTTGAAAGGTTCAAATTGAAATCCGGACTCATCCACTTGCTGCCCACCTTCCGTGGTCTAGAAAACGAAGAACCGAATAAGCATCTGAAGGAATTTCACCTCGTCTGCACTTCCATGAAGCCCCGCAATGTCATGAAGGACCAAATCAAACTGAGAGCTTTTCCATTCTCGCTACAAGATGCAGCCAAGGATTGGCTTTACTACCTACCTCCAGGGACAATCAACACTTGAAAAGGGATGTCCCGAGCGGTTTCTAGAAATATTTCCCGGCATCCGGTGCCAACATCGAGTAGAGATCGTGGCATTAAGAAGAAGGATTCAGAGAACCTCTACGAGTACTGGGAGAGGTACAAGAGAATTTTAGCAAGCTGCCCGCAACATGGCATATCCGAACAATTGATCATCCAGTATTTCTACGAGGTTTGATTCAATGGGCGCATAATGATGGGCCGCAAGTGGTGGGGCCATTGTCAAGAAAACCCGGTAAGCCCGGAGTTGATATCAACCATGGTAGCAAACTCCCGCAATTGATGCTTCGACCAGATATACCACGAAGAATGAGCGAGGTAAATGTTACTTCTCTCAATGAGGTCAAATCTTTGCTAACAACTTTGGTCGAGAAATTGAATGTAGGTACTCCTCCACTGCGAGGCGTGTGGCATCTGCACTAGTCTAGCCCACCCAACCGTCGTGCCCAACACTCCACGATGAAATGGGAGAATGTGAATGCTATTGGGTTCCAACAGAGGCGGTTTGATCCTATTCAAACACCTACTGACCCGGTTGGAGAAGCCACCCAAACTTGATTATGCTAACGACCAACCGACCCAACGAATTACTATCAAAGACCACCACCACCATGACGGCCTTGGGCTCGGGTAAGCCTCTTGAAGAAATTGTCCATATGTTAGCTACTATCTGTAAAATTTCAACGGGATCTATGCAACAGATTTCAAAGATGAAGAGAGCATGAAGAACCTAGAGACTCGAATGAGTCGGATAGCATCCTCCATTAGCAGAATGGAGACTCAAGGCAAGTCGTCGTCTCGGACACTCGACCGAGGCATAATGTGGAGCGATTTTCTTAAGAAATGGTAAGGATTGCAGCCCCGATCGACAAGAACCCTAAGCGTGACCACGCCCGGGGTTCCCATGCGAAAGCGAGCAGAAGCGAAATGGAGCTTAAGCGTGACCACATCTGAGATTCAGTTCATTGAAAAATCTCGAAGCTTGAACCTCTAGTGGTTCCACCCCATTCCCCAGAGGTGGCTCAGGCGAAGGAAAAGGAAGATAAAAGCATCATGGAGTTATTCGAAAAGTTGAAGTAAACATCCAGCTCTAGAGGCCATTAAGCGAGTTCGCTCGCCAAATTCCTTAAGGAATTATGCACAAACAAGCGTAAGTTAACGGTAATGAATGGGTGAGTGTGGGTGAAAATGTTTCAACTATCTTCGAGGAAATTACCTCCTAAGTGTCGCGACCAAGGTATGTTTTCCATTCCTTGCAAAATTGGGAATATTGGTATAAGTAAGGCTATGTGTGACTTAGGGCCTCTATTAATGTGATGCCTTTATCTGTTTATACTTCCACGGTCTTGGTCCATTAACTAATCTTTGAGTCATAATTCAATTGGCGGATCAATCGATTGTCTATCCGAAGGTGTTTTAGAGGATGTGCTAGTTCAAGTTAATGGATTAATTTTTCTGCTGATTTCTTTGTTCGGAAATGGAAAATGATAGCTCATCCGAGTCTTCGATATCTTGTTGGTAGGCCTTTCCTTAGCACGGCTAAGGCAAAGATAGATGTGCATAATGGTTCGATAACTTTAGAGTTTGATGGTGAAGTGGTGAAATTCGATGTTTATGATGCCATGAAGCGTCTTTGAAGATGTGTCTTGTGTTTATAAGGTTGATATCATTGAAGATTTGACTCATGAGGTTTCTGCTTTAAATTATGATGATGAGTTGAATTATGCTTCGTGTCATAGGATGTATGTTGATGGAGTTAAGAGATTTCTTGATCGGTCGAAGTTTACGATGATATACTTGATGAGGCCCCAAAGTGGAGCTCAGCGCTTCTCGAGCATTTGAAATACGCATATTCAGGTGACGGTGAGACCTTACCCGTGATCGTATCCAGCATGCTCGACTACCTGGAAGAGGAGAAACTAATTAGAGTGCTTCGAGAGTACAGGGAGGCAATTGGTGGGACCATTGCTGATTTCCAACATCGAGATGAGGGTTAACATCGAAACGAGGATCGTCGAGCCTAGGACGTTAAACTAGGGCACTAATGGGAGGCAGCCCATATTTTTAAATTTTATTTTTCTTTCTTTTCCTTTGCTTTATTTTGTATTCTTTTTGTCTCGTTTGTTTCCTACTTTCTTTGTTTTGATATTTTCCTTTCCTTCCCTGTGTCTTTCAGGAGGTTCGACATTGGATCAATTCGGAGTTTTTGGATTACAGCTGGCGGGAGTCCTCTATATGATCATATGTTGGCTCTCGTCCCTCACTGTACTAGCTATACCCTACTGGCGGGATGCCTAAACGAGCTCATGTATAAGCCCTCATCTTCACCACCAGACCAGCCCACATCCGAGCACTACTAGGCGCCGACCCAAAGACCATCGCCCCGGATTCGTGGAAGTCCTCAGTTTACTCTTTTCATTTACTTTTACGTTGAGGACAACGCAAGCTTTAAGTGTGGGGAGGTGATTTATAGCTTTTGAGATGCATGCTGTTTTTGTTTGATGCATTACTTTGGGTTGTGCCTTTGTTGCCTTTTGGTATTTTTGGACTTTTAACTGTTGATGCCGTGGCGGACTTAAAAAAAATCCTCTTTTGCTCCATTTTGCTCGATGAATTGTTGTGCCTTAGGTAATGGTGGATTGTTTTAAAGGAGTCGAGAGTATGATTGAGTCCCTTGTTGTTTAATGCTAATTAAATGTTAATGATTTTGTCATATATGTTGAAGTTGCGGACCTGAGTTAATTGGTTAGAATTTAAAAAAAAATTGTGTGATTAATCGGTGCCTTTCTTGTCTAGAGTCATGTTAAAGCTTAGAAGTTGAGTTGGTATATGTGTTGAACTTTGGATTGATGTGGGAAATTATGGTGGAGAAAGGAAATGAAGAATAAAAATAAAAAGGTGTTAGATTCGTTCCGCCAATCGTCAAAGGTGATTGTGAGCGAAGCCAAAAATCCGTCAAAAGGTTGGACAAGACTGAGTAACCGGGCGACATTCATCACAAATGTTTGCGCTCATGTAAAAAGGTCTCGAACAACTACGACGTGTGAGGCAACCAACTACTCCTCTGATTACTCGAAAAAAATGCAAGCATATGAGTAATTACGAGTAAGGCTAAAGCCACTTGGCGTTGTGATTGACCGAGTAACCGGATGACATTCATCACAAATGTTTGCATTCGCGTAAAAAGGCCAATGACAATTCCGAGAAATTTGTAGCTAAAAACACCTAATTAAGTAATTAAGATTAACCCGATCTTCCCATGACTACCACATAAGTTCGGAGTTCTTCATGTATGCTAACCAACTGATAAGTGAAATGTGTTTTCTAGGCTTGATTGGTTTTTAATTAAAATTCGGTAATTCATGCATGCGCTTCAATTTGCGTTCAGGCTTGTATCTTCTCATGTAGGAAATTTGTTGCATTTGTTTGACATTTCATTGACATTGGGACAAGATTGCGCTCTCACTCCTAGTTTGCATTACCTTTGTGCGTGTTTCTTTGAGTGGCACGGTTTTTCATTGTGTCTTGGTCTTCTTTTATGCTTGAGGACAAGCATCATCTAAGTGTGGGGAGATTTGATAAGTGCATATTTGTCCAATATTTATGTTTTAATTATTCCTTTTTACCCCTCTTGTTGATTCAATTATTGGGACTTAACTTGATTTAATGTTTCCTTGTAGGAAATTATAACTTTTACATGAGATGGGCTTCACGTGGGCAGCGTTGGAAACAAATTAAAATTATCAAAGGCGTGACCAAGAGAAACGAAGAAACATGAAGGACCAAGGCAGTTTGTGAAACAAGAGGTGCGTTGATTTTGGGACAAGCCACAAGGAAAGGCCACGTATAACAACATTAAAAAGGGCTGGAAAACGCAGGCATAAGGGAAAAAGAGGAGAGGCACGCAACAAGTGGGCTGCAAAGAAAAGGGGGCCCACGGTAATTAAAAAGAAGAAAAAAAACCTAGGAAGAAAAGAAGAGTTACGTATGGTAGCAGTGAAAAAAATAGATGGACTGATTTTGGAGAGTCACGCACGCAGCACGCAGGGAGGGACTCTTTAGGAGGAATTAACAGAAAATCATGCACAGGCAACAAGTCTAGCGGCTGCGCATAGAATAGGACAATTTTTTGGTGGACTAAAAAAAAACAAGAGGAATCACGCACAAAGGCTGGCGACGGTTCACGCAGGGAGTAGCATCAACCAATTTCAGATTTCCTTTTTTATTAGTTCTTTTTCTTTTCTTTGTTATGGAGACTATGTTAATTAAGAACTTTGTTTTATTTAATTTCGTTATGAGTAGCTAAGTTATTTTAGTCGGGGAATTCCAATTGTTATGCTTCGACTCGTGAGACTATTGTTCTGATTATTTGGTTTATAATATTCGTCTTGTTTACGATTTCTTGTCATTGTTTATTAATTGATTCTGCGATTGAGACCGATTGTAGAGTTAGTTAATTTACATATCGCCATGTTGATTTACTTGGTGGAGTCTAAGCTGGGTGATCGGTGTTTGTGGCAATTGGCACTAGGATATAGTACTTATCGATTTCGTGTGGAGGAACTTGCGATCTAACTAGATGAAGCATGAGTCGGTCGTGGTCGATTAGGGTTAGTGTTTCTTTAGAGTTTAATCTTTGTTAATTAATTGAATCTCGGAGAGAGTCTCGAAGGGTTATTAATAAATTAGGAGCAGTTTAAAGGAGTCTCTTTGATTGTTCTAAGATTAAGAAGAAGCGAGGGAGCGGAGGAAGTTGGTAACCATAGCTAACCTATTATTAAACCAAAGAAAATATTTGAGTCGATGATTGTGGTCTCTGCATAATAATTAGGAATTTCCTGGCTAGTTGTCGTTTATTGAGTTAATCAATTTTATTTGTATTCTTTGCTAGTCTAATCGTAGTTGTTATTTTATTTGATTTTCATTGCGTTAATCATTTATTTGTGGTCAGATTAATTAGTAGTTCCAGTAGAAAACTCCAAACCCCCCATTTTAATTATTTTCATTCGTTTTTTGACATTTAAATAGAATCAATTATTCCATTCTCTGTGGATCGACCCCATTTACTACTGTGCGCAATTTATTTTCGTTTGGTATTTGGGATTTATTTTTGGTGGATTCGACACCCATCATCAGTACCAAGAAAATCAACAAATCCGAAAACAATATGCATGAAATAAAAAACACTTTCATATCACGCAACCAAAACCGTGAGCACATGTAATCAAAACATGCATATTTTTCATCTCTACAGAATCCAAATCCGTAAAACATATGTAATCAAAACATGTATATATTTTCGATTATACAGAAGAACTTGGCTCTGATACCACTGTTGGATCGCTTACAGTCCGAGTATTCACAATACACTGCGAAAAAAGACCATACAACAACATGATGTATAATCGAAAATACCAAAGATGTACGAAAATACCTTATTTTCGTGGATAGGTTGCTTCTTTTTTTATTCCAATACACTGCAAAACGCGAATGCCCTCTACCGGTATCCACACGAGTATGCACGATCCAGTGAGGCATGGTGTGCTATGCGTCTGAAACTCTTTCGAGCCGCATACGATTTTTCTCTCGGATGGCGGCTAGGGTTTCCTGACAATGGTGTCTCATCTTAACCTAATGAGACCTAAACTTCTCTATTTATAGAGAAACCTAATCCCATTGAGGCCTCAATAAGTTTCGGCCCATTATATCTCATATAATAAAAGCCCGATAACTTAATTCAATCTAGCCCAATAAATATATCTACATATATTTATTCAGTACCTAATAAATTAGGTCCAAGAGAATAAACCCAAATCACATAACTCTTTGTGTGTGACCCTGTAGGCTCATTTGATGTTGACAATGGGCTTGATCACACTTCAAGGCCCATAAGTCATAAGCGACCTCTAGCAAGACATTATGACTACCCAAATCAAATGAGGATCGATAATCTGATTTAACCTGTAACTATGATTATAAGTTCAATCCTTTTGTAACACGATATCAAGATTAATCACAAGGCATGGTACATGTCAACCTTTGATTAATCATAGTTTCTTGATCCCCAAGTTGAGTGATTATAACAAATGACATTTGATGACTCTTCATCAATTCATTTGAGCACGACCATGCATTTCTTGATCACACTTGTCAAGAGGCCCAAATGATATCTCTCTCATTTAAGAGAGGTACAAATCCCATCTACGTCATTCACATCCTCCGCATGATTCATTTAGTGTCCAACATAAGACTATTTGCTATTCAGATTAAAAATAACTTAGTCTAATATCAAAACACTAAATTCCTCATGTAGGAACCATGATGATTTCGGTCAAAGGACTAAAGTCAAACCATATAAAGAATCACTAATGACATGAAACCATGTAGTATTCTTTATATGGGTCGGTCGATATATGTTCTCTAACATATATCTATGTTTCGATTTGATATCTCATATCCATGATCAAGAAAGCGTGATCATCAATCAAAACACATACTAGTCTTAATTCATTATTGTTCCACCAATAATGATCGACCGAGACGATCTAGAATAGTGTTATAACGCTTATGGTTTTACTATCAAGTCATATACTTGATGACATAAGTCTAATACCATTCATGGAATGTAAATCACATTACATAAGCGAAATACATGCATATATGAAAGGAATACCTCATAATATATTATTAACAAGTCATAATGTTAATACATGAATCCACAAATATCCATTGGCCTAGGGTACACTACTAACAGTATTAACTAATTTAATCTCCATTAACAAACTTTAATAGAAATTAAGATTTTAAAAAATGTTAATATGTGCATTCATAACGTGTGTCAGTTTTAAGAATAATGCATAAATGCAAATTGAATATCACAACTATAATCGTATAACAATTTCAATTACACAGTAAATTGAAAAAACATATGGCAGTAGTTGCAAAAATACCTCTACCGAAAGACACGATGACAATAGCTGGAGAAGACAACGCGTAAAGCGTAAAAGGAGTCCACAATGAGAAATGGGTTCAAGAAAACCGAAGAGAAGATGTAGGAAGAAGGAAGAAGAAGAAAGGAAAGAGAAGATAGAAATGGGAGGGAGATGTCGGGTGAGTTTATATTTAAAAAGAATTTACTGACGGAATTACCAACGGAAATTTCTGTTGGTAAATTAAAAAAAATTTATACCGCCAATAATTCCTGCCTTTTTACGGAATTTACCTACGGAAAATACTCAAAAAAATTTATTCAGCCAAAAATTTCCTCCATTTTTAGCGATGGAACATATACCGTCGCTAATTTTACCGTGACGAATTTCCTTCAAATTTAGCGACAAATATTAGTACCATCGTTAAATTACTCAATTTTAGCGACGTAAATATGCTTTCCATCACTAATTTCCAATGATATATTTTCCGTCGATAATTTATTACCGACGACTATATTGTTCCGTCACTAATATCCGTTGAAAATTTTATCAGGACAAATTCCCTCCAAATTTAGCGACGAATATTAGTATCGTCGCTAAATTACTCAATTTTAGAGATGAAAATATAAATTGCCGACAGAAAATTTTCCGTTGCTAAGTTTTTCGTCGCTATTCTACATTTTTCTTGTTAAGTTTACTCAACAAATCAACCAATAAATAAAATTATGGTTTTATTCTTAAATAATGGAAGGCAAACATCACATTCTTAATGTGAACTTAATATTTAATTGAGGTTTTTAAATTTTCAGAAATTTTGGTCTCGTTAAAATAATATAATCTCATTATATTTATAATTTGAGACATAATCTAATTAAGAAAGAAATTATTTAAAATCTTTGCTTGATTTTAGTTATTGATTTGATAAATTTTAATTTAATAATTCAACTCTTGAAAAATTAAACTAAATTACAAAAATACTCCCAATAAAATTACCCTTGAAAACAAATTTCAAATTTCGAAAACAAATTTTCAATATTATTAGGAGTATTAACTAATTTAATCTCCATTAACAAAATTTAATAGAAATTAAGATTTTAAAAATGTTAATCTGTGCATTCATAATGTGTGTTAGTTTTAAGAATAATGCATAAATGTAAATTGAATATCACAATTATAATCGTATCGAAATTTCAATTGCACAATAATTATTCTAGAGATTTTATCTTTAATATTAAAATATCAAATATAATTAACTTAATACAAAAGATAAAGAAACACTTTTTATTAATAAATAATAATAACATACATCAAATTGCATCCAAATAATTAACTAAAAGGGTATCAGATTACTTACAAATGATTGACTACAAGCTAACAGATTAAACACGAGGTACTTATAAACAAATGATCAATCTTGCTGTTGCACTTCATTTGACGCATCGTACGTGCCAATGACTCAAATAAAAGATATCTTCAAGAAAATGGAAAATGTTCACACTATAGTAAGCCCTAAAAATGTCTTCCTGCTTCTCCAAGCCACCACCTGTATTAAAACTTTTTTTTCGTCTTGATGTCGCGATGTGATTACACGTCCATCACCTGTAACTTCCAGATCGATCCTGCAGCGTGACGTGGAGATAAGCACATGATGTACAGGTGGTGCCACCGTGCCAGTGTTGATTGACAAAGAGACAACAATATTCAAATGATAGAGATGTAGGGTTTTCAAGCAGAAAATGATGTGAGAATAACAAAGCAAACTTATTCATAATTTGCAATTAATTCGCTGGTCTAATGATTTTCCCCGTTCCAAGTACTTTTGAAATTCAAGGGGCGTATAATAACTAATAGATAACTTTAAATTGACATTCCAACTGATTGTATCGGTTTCATTAAGGTTTGAAACTTAGATAGGACATCAAATCAGAAGTTTTATTGAACACCAATTTGATCGGTCAACCATCAGTCGAATCGGTGTGACATCATAATTACGTAATAATTATATATAATATTAGTAATATTAAAAAATAGAAAAATATACCAAATAATATAAACAAATATAAATAAATAATTCATTTGATCGGTTCAAATAATATAAATAAAAAATGTGATGTGTTTTAAAAAAGTAAAAAAAATTCATTAAACTAATGACCAAATAGGTTTAACTCGATTAATGGGATTACTCACCAACAATTCCTTATTTGGTCCAATTAAAGATTGGTTTTTAAGAGTCACCAAGATTGGATTACCTACCGGTCACCGGTCGAATCAACCGGCCCAATCCGGATTTCAAAACAGAGGGTTTCATGAGAACATAAAATGTGCATATCATAACTAAAAGATAACTTTAAGTTGATGTCCCAATTTGATTATTATGATTTTCATGAGAAATCGTGAAAAAACCGTAACAAATAATTGGAGCTTGTACTATATATATATATGGGTCATCATCAAGATTTAGAGTTTAATTAAGATTTGGATTTCACTTATTCTGCTTTTGTCGGGAGTATGATCTAATTATATATATATATATAAAAGAAGCTCAGCTATACATCATACATAGAAGAGAGAGAGAGAGAGAGAGAGACAGTGACGTGGTGACATTATTCACCCTAACCCCATAGTTTGTCTTCCATAAGGCAAAAAATTAAAAGAAACATATTATTTGTTTCCTAAGAAATGGTCCTAGTCAGGGTCAGGCCACGTTCACAAAACTGTGAAAGTGTTTGCATGCAGTAACATCTTAAAATGAAAATTTCAAAGACAAAGTTTGAGGTTCACGTAGCATCCAAATATATATATGACCTAGAAATTGAGATCAACAATGAACTAAAAATCTTTTGTACCCATTTCGGGGATCGCATCTCACTCTCCCTCTCGTTTTACTATTCTACATCATGTGGCTCTACTCTATAACCCTATAATGTGAGTTGAAACAAGAAAATAGTTAAAATACTAATATGCTTAATCACTAAATTTATTTTAAGAAAAATTTAAATTTATAGAGTAACTTAACCTTGTACAACTTGGTGAGATGATTTCATCTCTTTTGTTGTTTTCTTCTCCTTTACACTCAAGAAAACTTGATCACTTAAAGCTAAGTAAATATTTGCAAAAACACTGATATACATCTATTCCATTTGGCATCATTTGCAAAGCCTGTCAGCCTTCCACTAATAGCTGCAAGGCAATTATCCTTTGTAACGATAACTTTCATCTTCAGCTTCAACGATGAGAATTTATATTTGTTGAACTTATCAATCTTAAATTTGGTTTTCATTATTTCTATCCCAAATTGCTTTGAGCTAACACTACAAGAAAAATACAAATTAGCGACGGAAACTTAGCAACGGAAAAATTTCCGTTGGCAATTAGCGACGGAAATATGCTTTCCATCGCTAATATTGAGTGATTTAGGGACGGTACTAATATTTGTCGCTAAATTTGAAGGAAATTTGTCGCGGCAAAATTAACGACAGACATTAGTGACGGAACTATATATCCGTCGGTAATTTATTACCGACGGAAAATATATCGTTGGAAATTAGTGACGGAAAGTATATTTCTGTCGCTAAAATTGAGTAATTTAGTGACGATACTAATACTCATCGCTAAATTTGAAGGGAATTCGTGGCGGCAAAATTAGCGACAGAATTTAATGACGGAATACGTTCTGTCGCTAAAAATGGAGGAAATTTTTGCGGAATAAATTTTTTTGAGTTTACCTACGGAAAATTTCGTAGGTGAATTCCGTTGGTAAATTAATTTAGCGACGGAAATTTTTTTTCTGTTGGTAAAAAGGCGGGAATTATGGGTGGTATAAATTTTTTTGAATTTACCAACGAAAATTTTCGTCGGTAAATTCTTTTTAAATATAAAATCACCCGACATCCCCCTCCAACATCTATCTTCTTTTTCCTTTCTTCTTCTTCCTTCTTCCTACATCTTCTCTTCGGTTTTCTTGGAGCCCATTTCTCATTGTGGACTCTTTTTACGCTTTCGACGATGTTGTCTTCTCCATTATTGTCATCGTGTCCTTGGTGAGAGGTATTTTTGCAACTCTTGTCATGTGTTTTTCATATATTAGATGAAAGTTAATTTGTGTATTTATTATTTTTATTTATTTGTATTTTATTATTAAAAACAACTTTAAGGTATAAATGTTAGTGATAGAAGGGATAAGGCGTGATTTTAGTTGTGATGTTAAGATAAATTTCGATGCATGTAAGGTGTTTGATTAAATGTTTGTTATTTGAAAAAATAATTTCAGTTCTTTATTTTCAGTTCTGTTTTAGTATGAATTTTAATATTTTAATTCTTTTAATTGAAATAATTAAATTCTCTACATGGTGGCTTCCAGAGAAACTAAACACTTTGCAAGTAAATTTTAAAAAATATTTTTCAGCAAATTTACCGACGGAAAAAAAAATTCCGTTAGTAAATATATTGGATTTTACCGACAGAAAAAATTCCGTCGCTAATTACCAACCGAATTATAAAATCCGTTGCTAATTTTCTGACAGAAAAATTTACTGACTGAACAAAATAACCGTCGGTAAATTTACTGACGAAAATTTTTACCGTCGGTAAATTTACCAACGAAAAATATCCGTTGTTAAATTTAGTAATGGCCACATATCCGACACCTTTTTTCGTGACTAAATTTCGTCGCTAAATAAACTTACCGACGAAATATGTACAAATTTCGTCGGTAAATTCCGTTGCTAAACTTTATTTTTCTTGTAGTGTAATAGAAATAGCTTCTACTATTTTACATAAACATTAATCGTATACATGAATAGTACATAATGCCTTTAAAAAGTGAGTAATATCCAACTTACTTTCTCATGTGAATGGTTCATTTATAGTAGCAACCATAGAGCATACAATAAGTAGATATGTATACTCTAATATGGCTCTAATATTATTTGTTGGAATGATTAGGTGGATAGAGTAAGAATGTAACTCAATTTGGTAGAAAAAGAATACATGTGAAATATTATTATAAGTACAAAGAGGAATTATAATAATAACTTTATAAGTTACAAATATTAAAACCTATAAGATTGGAATTCTCATAGACTGCACTCTTAGATACTTGAACTTGTTTATTGGTACATAAATCAACCAAATTGATGAGTATTTATAGATGTGTTAAACTAACTATAACCATACATTTTATCTTGATATATTTTCACATAAATTGATGAGTATTTATAGATGTGTTAAACTAACTATAACCATACATTTTAACTTGATATATTATCACATATTCTAATATTTATTTTATACCATAAATTAATTCCTTTTATCTAGATATTTTGATTGTAACATCCCACCCTCCCTGGAAGAATAAAATAGGAAATTTGTCGTAGGATGGGATTGATAGGAATAATTAGTCTTGTTCATGTATAATAGGATTGATACAGTATCAATCGTATACATGGAATTTCGGTTTATGCATTCATGATAATTCTTTAATTGGGCCTAAAGCAATTTTATTGGGATTGACGTGGTAAATGGGTTTGAAAAATTATTACGAGTCGCTATTAAGCGTTTTAGATTTTAAGGATTTTCAGAATTTTTCGGAATTTTTGGAGAAAATTCTTGACCGCAAAATCATCGGAAACCGCCTAAACATGTTTTGGGGTAGAAAAGGTAATTTTGTGATTGAAAAATTATTTGGAGTGCATTGTTACATGTTTTACAATTTTAGGAATTTCAATAATTCTCGGAAAAATAATTTGGAGAAAATTCCGGAAATTTCGGATAGGATAAATTGCCAATTGGCGAATCGATTCGATTTTCGTAGTAAAAATCGCTACCACTGGTACTGTAATATTGGGTATATTATTTTGGAACTGAAATTATGGTCATTGGAATTGATTGGAGTAAAATTTTGATCTGGATAAAAAATGATATTTTGACTTTTCTTATAAATGTGGACCAATGAGAAATTAACACCAAAAGCTACATTTAATGCTCCTTGCTTCCTTCTACGGTTTTACCTTATCAAAGAATGAAAAGATGGATTTTACCTCTTAAATCCTCCACCATCCAAACCTTCATCTCCTCTCCATATCCATTGATTTTCTTCTTCTTTCCTCATCTTCCTCTAAACATTCAAGAGTTCTTCTACTTTCAACTAAGTTGTGTTCTTGCTATGATGAGGAGATACATGTTTGATGTTAGAAGAAAATAGAGAAAGTGAGAAATTGGTGTAGGATTAAAGCATTGAAGGGGGAAAAGCTTAAGTAGGTAAGGTTTAAGTTAAGTTTTCATTTAAGCTTGAATTATGCTTTGAATTGTGCATTAAATGAATCATGATTGTTGATGCATTTAATGGGAGCTATGGTGTGTTATGATGATTATAGAGACCTTAAATTGATGACTAATATGGCTTGAATTAATGGGTGTTAGATGAGGGTTAGTTATGAATTGATGTAGGAGTATGAATGAGTGTTTTTACCTTGATTTTGAATGCTTATGGATGATTATTTCAGTATATGAATTGAGGACTTGAATGCTGCAAATTTTTCAGTATTAGCCCTAGTGTATGTATGACTGTATTAATATTTAATTTGTATTTATTTTGATGTCTAGTGATGTGAAAAAGGCATTGGAAGTGATTGAACTAAGGTTAACATTAAATCTGGAAAGTTAGAGTTGAAATTGATGTTACTGATTTATTCATAACTTATTGTGTAGAAATGAAAATGAGGTAAGGTTAGTGGCCACTGAAACTTTGGGATGTTGGCTTCAATTTAGTGTGAAATAGGTGTTGTTAAATTTCAATGATAGAAGGGTGAATTTTTGCATGGAAAGTTACTGTTCCATTGCCTGTGAACAGTAACCGCAACCATGACATCAGAGTTTTGCTAATTTTTATGAATTAATTGAGATGGAATTAGGGAGAATGGTCTTCATGAAAGTTGTAGAATATTGAATTATCTTTCCATTGCTACTGATATTGCTATTTTTAGAATTGTATATTGGGAGATACGAATTGATTACTAATGACTGGTTTTGAGCATTTTGGATGAAACCTAGCTTAAGTGTGATTTTGTGAGTTTACTGATTGGAGGAAATTTTAACATTTTATTTGGACTGAATTAGTGTAAGTGATCTTCTGAAAAGTTGTAGAGGAAGAAATTACCTTGAAAATTAGATATGGTGTGTAATTTTTAGAAGTCAGAATTGGGAGTTATGATTTTGCAAAAATGAACCCTACATTAGGTTATGAATGACTGATCATAACAGTAGCTTCCATAACAATTTTGAAATTGTTAGAGATCGAATTGGATGATGAGTGCTTCATGAAAATTGAATTTTAAGATGTTATCTTTACAGGGATATAAAGTTCTGATTTTATTGACTTGTATACAGGGAGTTATTCTCCTTGTAAGGTTACTGCCCAAATTGAAGGATTTCAGGGACAGTAACATTAGATGAATTAATTGACTTGTTTAGCAATATAATTTGATGTTGGATTGTTCATGAAAGTTGTTGAGGACAATGTGAACTTATTGACCATATTTTTGTGGTAATTTATTACTGAAGAATTAGTGAGTTATGAAATTGCCAATGTACTGCCCTGTGTTAACAGGAATTGAGTAGGCAGAAGGTTTGATGGGATATTTGACACCCTTAGGGTTGGAATTGATTTTTATGGTCTTCTTTAGTAGTGTAGAGGGTTTCGTGATCTTTCCAATGAGATATAGTTGGTAATTTTCTGAATTGTGTGCAATGAGTTATTGGTGTTGAAAGTTGGCTTGAAATCAAGAAACTAAAGAAGGGAATAAGGGTTAGATATTAATTGTTTAATTTGACTTTTGGTTTCTTTTGTCAATTTCTTTTCCGTCCAACGTCCGATTGACCTAATTCTTGAGGCATCGGATTCATAGAGTATTGAATTTCATTTTATAAGAAATTGGGAATTTTAGACGGAAATTGACGTGGCCGGGTAACAGAACGGTGAATCAACATTTTATTTAATTAGGGACCTATAGAGGTCCAAATTGTGCACCGTCGGCGCCTAATAGGTTTCTAAATTTTGATGAATTTTATAATAGAAAAAAAGGGATTAGGGCGAGAATTCATGAACATGCATATCTCATCAACATGAGCACAAATTTCATATTTAGTGACTCGTGCATTTTTTCGATTCATATAGAGGCCCAATTGGAGCGTCGATTGACCGACGCCACGAGATTTTTCGGCATTAGCTCGGAAGTAATAGGTGAGTAACCTAGTTGGTTTCTCAAATTTCTGGTTGTTTACATGCTCAACGTGAATTACGTGCAAAGATGAATTGAATGATCCTTTGTATGATTCGCACGTATGGGATTGTAATGTATGATTTTCTTGTCTTGAATGACACCGACATCGATATCTCGGGCTTTATAGCCATCATCTTCAACATCGCTATACCGGGCTTTATAGCCATATCATTGACTTATCGCTACACTGGGCTTTATAGCCAAACACCGTACATTCATCGAATCTCGCATCGCATGCATAATTGCATGATCGATAATGGGCGTGCCTAAGTTGCTATTTTTACCGATAAGAGCTTGAGCTCTCATCAGATCTTGACGGGCCTCGAGCCCGAGGGGAGAAATCTCGACGCGTCCCCACCGAATAATCGGTGAGCACTTGGGCACAATCTTGAATAAGCGGAAAGAGTCACATATGCATTGCATTCGCATAAATGATTTGCTCGTGACATGTACCGCTTTTGTAATGACATGAATTATGTGAATGGTTTTCATTCATGGACATTGTTATTGATCGCCATCGTAATTGATTATTATCGATCTTTATACGCCATGGGCGTAATGCATGATTTGAGTGAACCATCGATGATGGTTTCTCACCGAGTTCACAAAACTCACCCAAAATTTGCATCTATTTTTCAGGTCTGAAAAATACCCGTTGACACGGAGTATGTCTCTACCGTAAACGAGTAAAGGTTAGAGATCGGGATCGGTTCGCGTCGCATTAGTATCTTAGTAAATTGTGTTCCGCAATCAACGTATAACAAGGCTTTGTATTTTCTTGAGCCCATTGTGGTTTTGATGTTTATGCATTGGTGATTGTAAATTATTACTTTGGACCGTAATAATCAAACCGGTTTTATTGAACACGGATTTTAATTACTTATCGTGTTTGCCGTGTTAACGTGGAGTTAATGGCTCAAGAAGAAAAGAAAAAAAGTATCTTGAGTTTTAAATTCATCGATGTAGTACGCTACTCTCGCGGACACGGACTCGGATATCACCAACGATATCGGGTTGGGTCTTCTGAGAGTGGGTGTTACATTTAGGTGGTATCGAGCCCAGAGTACGTAATGTATCCGGGCACGATTTGGAACATAGGTTGCATGCATTTGAGTCGGCGTCGTTGCGGCATCGTGGTAAGCGATCCTAGTCGAGTCGCCGAGGATAAATCCTACGGATGCATAAGTGTCAAGTGACTAAGTGAGAGAAGAGTGAGGCTGGATTAGAGTGTAAATCCTAAAAGGGATAATCAATTAGGAAAGGATAAAGGAAAATGGATAAGAAGGTTGATATTGTATTGGGTTAGAAACCCTCATATGTGATAGCAGAATGGTGTGTTGGCTTAGACTAATTAAGAAATTCAATTAAGCGGCAATATTATGGTGACGAAAAGCAGAAGATATGGGAAACATATTGGTTATAGTAGGTCTAAGTGAGATTAAATGCCCGGATGGTTAGATAATTACAGATTCGATTGTATATGTCATGAAATGGGAAATATTGGAATTGAGAAAATGTAGATGGTCCAATCGGGCATATTTTGATTCACGGTATTCGAGTTAGAGATTAGTAGATATTATAAGCGAGAGGATAATAGCGAGATGGTAAGAAGCTCAATAGAAATCAGAACGATCTATCGAGAACTAAAAGAACTGAAAAAGTAAGATGCCCAGTGCCTATTAGAGTGAGGTAAAAGTGTACAGATAAACTGAAGAATTTGTGAAACGGTTATGACCTGGACCGCATAAGTTTGAGACTGAACTGGATATGTGATTATTGTGTTACGAGTTTGGAAATTCGTTTGATAAAATTATAAAGGAAAAAGACAGACAGATGATTTCTACTGATGGGGTATCGGGAAATTCTGAATTAGGTGTATATGGACACAAAAAAAAGGGGTACATGGAGAAGTAAATAGATAGAGATAAAATGGAGTAGTATCAACGATTTTGTCGGGTATTGGGGACTGTGATCACCCGATCATAGATTGTTTGAGGAAAATAGTAGATAAGTGGTAGAAAACAATAATAATAATAAAGATCATAAGATGATAAGCCAAATTGATATGACCTTATAAGGTCAAGTTGCACGTAACGGATAGGGGAATGAGACATACAGTTTAATGATATGGTGAGAATGAAATAAAGATTTTGAAAAGAATGAAACCACAATAGTGGTGTATGAAAAGAGTTGTCGCATTTAAGTCGATTTACTGTTAGGAATATCTATTGGACAGTAATGTGATTGTGACTAATGAAATAAATGTATGTTACAGATATATGGAAACCATAAAGGAAATGAGCGGTAAATGTTTAGAGTGATTGTAAGTGGGAGGTTCTTAATGGGTTAAAGTGTGAAAGAAAGTGTTTAAGTGACTGTCATAAGGAACCTTCGTGAAAGGAATGTTATGATATTTAAATTATGGCATAAAATTGTTCTAATTGAGATTGTACGTATAGTGAAGAAGGATTGAAAAGCAATTAGGGATAATAATTGGTTGATGAGACTTTTGTGAACCGTATAAAGATGGTATCAAGACGAACGGTCAAATGGATAGAAGTATGGACAAAATTAAAGGTGAAATTGGGACATAGTTCATATTATTGAGGTTATCTGCACTGTATGTACAGAAATGTAAAGTATCCAACATAAGTGAAATTTTAATTGAAGGTAATCCTATTGCAATGTGAAGTGAATCGATCTCCATTTATGATGCAAAACTGTTGAGGAATCCAGATTTGAAACGAAGAATAAAAGAGTCCCAAACTGAAAAGTGAGATACTAAAATAAAATGGAAATTTTGGAGGTTTAAATATGGATGACAAGGTATTAACACATGTTGATATGAATGATATGAAAATAATTGAGAAGAGAAAATGAAAAAGAGTAACTGAATAGAGATAAGAGGGTCAAAAGGGAAACTGACAATGAGGTGATGTAGTGACACCTTCATAAAGAAATTGCAGATACACTCATTGTAAACTTAATGAAAAGGGTAAAAGATGTACGGTAAAGTCAATAAGACCACGATAGGAATTATACGAGGTAAGCAAATGGTAGTAAGCGTGATTAGAGGCGAATCGTTTGGAAGTGTTGAGCAGTGAAAAGTAAAAGAACGATAGGATGAATTGAGGAATCGACATCGATGATAAACATACTTTGGAAGAGTGGGCGGTCGTGTTGAGCAGAGACAATATGTTGAGCGGGTATGAAATAAATTGAACCGACTTTGATAAATGGTATTGGTGTCATGCTCACGATTGAAAGCCTTGAGACCGTAGAGGTTCCTATAAGGATACATTGTGTTAATTTGAGGAAAGAAACAAGTATAAATACGGCAATGCTGAAATGAACGGACAATTCTACATACTCAACTCAACTAGTGAACAGATAATGCTGTAATGAACAGATCAATTACAGACATTGGGATTTTCAATGAGTGTCAAGCGATTATGGGTAATTGTGGGTATTTACGGAAAATTGAAGTATGTGTACCGATAAAAGTGTTAGAATAAGAAAGTGAGCAATGGGTTAAACATTCTAGTAAACATATGTGAAAAGTGAAATTGAATAACTAGGGGTATAGAATGAAGTGATTTGGCTCAAGTGTTTATAGGTTGAATGTCCAATAGGAAAAAGGTTTGATTATGGTCGTGTTATAGAGCTCTGATTTATTGGAGGAATATACTGTTACACTGTATAGTGCCTAACGAGAGTCAAAGATTGACTGTGATAAGTGAAACAAAGGGAAGTGACTGAGAAAACTGCATGGTTAGCTAAAGTGGAATCGGATCGGACAAATGAGATAGAGAAAACTGTATATCCGGATAAAGTGTGTGAACACTATAGAACAGTGAAGTGTCTTACGAGAATCGAATTTGAACATAGAGTAAATGGCATATAACAAATGACTGCATTAGGTACATTGTACTGATTATAATGAAGTGGAGTTAAATGTCACTGTATGAGTACCAAAGGAATGTAAATCGTCCCTGACGTGATAAAGAGAGGTATCAAAGAAATGGAGATGTACTTAAGGAAATACGAATTGGACTTTATGGCCTTTGGGGAAAAAGGTATTAGAGGATAAAATGTGATCGATGAATAGATTCAAAATCTTGAATCGAGTTATATATCGGAACCAAAGGTAGTGACTATTCTAGAAATGGCAAAAGAGATAGCTAAGAAAATGAGATCGCCAACTAATAGTCTTGTTGAATCCGTCTACTGTACTAAGTGATAATGAGTGAGCCAAATTAGTAATCGAACCACGGAATGAGAGTAGTTCTCGTGATCACTTGAAAAGTGAATCATTAAGTGGAAAGGTGTATGGGATATGTAGAATCATGTGATAACGGTCATAGTGAATCGTTGACCGAGAATTTCGAGGACGAAATTTTATAAGGAGGGAGAATTGTAACATCCCACCCCTCCGGAAGGTAAAATAGGAAATTTGTCGTAGGATGGGATTGATAGGGAATAATTAGTCTGTTTCATGCATAATAGGATTGATACACGTATCAATCGTGTACATGGAATTTCGGTTTATGCATTCATGATAATTCCGTAATTGGGCCTAAAGCAATTTTATTGGGATTGACGTGGTAAATGGGTTTGAAAAATTATTCGAGAGCGCTTATTAAGCGTTTTAGATTTTAAGGATTTTCAGAATTTTTCTGAAATTTTCGGAGAAAATTCTGACCGCAAAATCATAAACCGCCTAAACATGTTTTGGGGTAGAAAAGGTAATTTTGTGATTGAAAATTATTTGGAGTGCAATCGTTACATGTTTTACAATTTTAGGAATTTCAATAATTCTCGGAAAAATAATTTGGGGAAAATTTCCTAAATTTTGGATAGGATAAATTGCCAATTGGCGAATCGGTCGATTTTCGGTAGCAAAAATCGCTACCCACTGGTACTGTAATATTGGGTATATTATTTTGGGACTGAAATTAGGGTCATTGGAATTGATTGGAGTAAAATTTTGATCTGGATAAAAAAAATGATATTTTGACTTTTCTTATAAATGTGGACCAATGAGAAATTAACACCAAAAAGCTACATTTAATGCTCCTTGCTTCCTTCTACGGTTTTACCTTATCAAAAGAATGAAAAAGATGGATTTTACCTCTTAAATCCTCCACCATCCGAAACCTTCATCTCCTCTCCATATCCATTGATTTTCTTCTTCTTTTCCTCATCTTCCTCTAAACATTCAAGAGTTCTTCTACTTCCAACTAAGTTGTGTTCTTGCTATGATGAGGAGATACATGTTTGATGTTAGAAGAAATAGAGAAAGTGAGAAATTGGTGTAGGATTAAAGCATTGAAGGGGGAAAAGCTTAAGTAGGTAAGGTTTAAGTTAAGTTTTCATTTAAGCTTGAATTATGCTTTGAATTGTGCATTAAATGAATCATGATTGTTGATGCATTTAATGGGAGCTATGGTGTGTTATGATGATTATAGAGACCTTAAATTGATGACTAATATGGCTTGAATTAATGGGTGTTAGATGAGGGTTAGTTATGAATTGATGTAGGAGTATGAATGAGTGTTTTACCTTGATTTTGAATGCTTATGGATGATTATTTCAGTATATGAATTGAGGACTTGAATGCTGCCAATTTTCAGTATTAGCCCTAGTATATGTATGACTGTAGTAATATTTAATTTGTATTTATTTTGATGTCTAGTGATGTGAAAAGGCATTGAAGTGATTGAACTAAGGTTAACATTAAATCTGGAAAGTTAGAGTTGAAATTGATGTTACTGATTTATTCATAACTTATTGTGTAGAAATGAAAATGAGGTAAGGTTAGTGGCCACTGAAACTTTGGGATGTTGGCTTCAATTTAGTGTGAAATAGGTGTTGTTAAATTTCAATGATAGAAGGGTGAATTTTTGCATGGAAAGTTACTGTTCCATTGCCTGTGAACAGTAACCGCAACCATGACATCAGAGTTTTGCTAATTTTTATGAATTAATTGAGATGGAATTAGGGAGAATGGTCTTCATGAAAGTTGTAGCATATTGAATTATCTTTCCATTTCTACTGATCTTGCTATTTTTAGAATTGTATATTGGGAGATACGAATTGATTACTAATGACTGGTTTTGAGCATTTTGGATGAAACCTAGCTTAAGTGTGATTTTGTGAGTTTACTGATTGGAGGAAATTTTAACATTTTATTTGGACTGAATTAGTGTAAGTGATCTTCTGAAAAGTTGTAGAGGAAGAAATTACCTTGAAAATTAGATATGGTGTGTAATTTTTAGAAGTCAGAATTGGGAGTTATGATTTTGCAAAAATGAACCCTACATTAGGTTATGAATGGCTGATCATAACAGTAGCTTCCATAACAGTTTTGAAATTGTTAAAGATCGAATTGGATGATGAGTGCTTCATGAAAATTGAAGTTTAAGATGTTATCTTTACAGGGATATGAAGTTCTGATTTTATTGACTTGTATACAGGGAGTTATTCTCCTTGTAAGGTTACTGCCCAAATTGAAGGATTTCAGGGACAGTAACATTAGATGAATTAATTGACTTGTTTAGCAATATAATTTGATGTTGGATTGTTCATGAAAGTTGTTGAGGACAATGTGAACTTATTGACCATATTTTTGTGGTAATTTATTACTGAAGAATTAGTGAGTTATGAAATTGCCAATGTACTGCCCTGTGTTAACAGGAATTGAGTAGGCAGAAGGTTTGATGGGATATTTGACACCCTTAGGGTTGGAATTGATTTTTATGGTCTTCTTGAGTAGTGTAGAGGGTTTCGTGATCTTTCCAATGAGATATAGTTGGTAATTTTCTGAATTGTGTGCAATGAGTTATTGGTGTTGAAAGTTGGCTTGAAATCAAGAAACTAAAGAAGGGAATAAGGGTTAGATATTAATTGTTTAATTTGACTTTTGGTTTCTTTTGTCAATTTCTTTTCCGTCCAACGTCCGATTGACCTGATTCTTGAGGCATCGGATTCATAGAGTATTGAATTTCATTTTATAAGAAATTGGGAATTTTTAGACGGGAAATTGACGTGGTCCCGGGTAACGGAACGGTGAATCACTGTTTTATTTAATTAGGGACCTATAGAGGTCCAAATTGCGCACCGTCAGCGCCAATAGGTTTCTAAATTTTTGATGAATTTTTATAATGGAAAAAAAGGGGATTAGGGCCGAGAATTCATGAACATGCATATCTCATCAATATGAGCACAAATTTCATATTTAGTGACTCGTACTTTTTCTGATTCATATAGAGGCCCAATTGGAGCGTCGATTGACCGACGTCACAGAAGTTTTTCGGCATTAGCTCGGAAGTAATAGGTGAGTAACCTAGTTGGTTTTTCAAATTTCTGGTTGTTTACATGCTCAACGTGATGAATTGAATGATCACTGTATGATTACTGGCATGTATGGGATTGTAATGTATGATTTTACTTTGTCATCAATGACACCGATATCGATATTTGGGATTTATAGCCATCATCTTGATCAACTCGCTATACCGGGCTTTATAGCCATATCATTGACTTCTATCGCTACACTGGGCTTTATAGCCAAACACCGTACATTCATCGAATATCGCATTGCATGCATAATTGCATGATCGATAATGGGACGTGCCCTAAGTTGCTATTTTTACCGATAAGAGCTTGAGCTCTCATATCAGATCGACGGCCTCGAGCCCAGGGGAGAAATCTCGACGCGTCCCCCATGAACACCGATCGAGCACTTGGGCACAATATTGAATAATCGGAAAGAGTCACATATGCATTGCATTCGCGATAAATGACCGCTCGTGACATGTACCGCTTTTGTAATGGCATGAATTATCGTGAATGGTTTTTCATTATGGACATTGTTATTGATCGCCATCGTAATTGACTATTATCGATGTCTTTACGCCACGGGCGTAATGCATGATTTGAGTGAACCATCGATGATGGTTTTCACCGAGTTCGCAAAACTCACCTAAAATTTGCATCTATTTTCGGTCTGAAAAATACCCCTGCTGACACGGAGTATGTCTATCGTAAACGAGTAAAGGTTAGAGATCGGGATCGTTCGGCTCACATTAGTGTCTTAGTAAATTGTGTTCGCAATCACACATATAACAAGGCTTTGTATTTTTACTGAGCCCATTGTAGTTTTGATGTTTTACTACATTGACTGATTGTAAATTATTACTGGATGACTGTAATAACTGAAACTGGTTTTTATTGAACACTGATTTTAATTACTTACTGTGTTTGCCGTGTTAACGTGGAGTTAATGGCTACAAGAAGAAAAGAGAAAAAAAAAGTATACTGAGTTTTAAATTTACTGATGTAGTACGCTACTCTCGCGGGACACGGACTCGGATATCACCAACGATATCGGGTTCGGGTCTTACGGGAGTGGGGTGTTACATTTAGGTTGATAATACATTTTTTTTTCTAATATGGATAATATCTAAATATTGTAATTAATATCTAAATTCTCCTACTTGAATTATATCTAAAAGAAATTTTCTTACATATCCAAGGAAGTGCATTACACTTTCAACCTAAAGATGTTATTCATGCTAATGGACAAACTACGGGCTTTAAAAATGGAGTAGTAGACAATTTGCAAGTTTAATCTATACCACCTCATCCCCCCCACCCCCATTATGTTTTTAGATAGTTGTATCGTCAGCTAATATTTTTGATTTTGGTGTTAGTAGCATGTTTAGACTAATCCTCTTTTGGTAATTTGGTCCTCCTCTTTTGCTTGTATAAGTCTTCTTTTTTGTTAAACCTATTTTTCTAGCTTAACTTTCAAAAAACGAACTATGTAAAAATAAATAAATAGTGTAACTTGGTAGGTAGATGAATTAGAGAATTACATATAATTATTTTTCCAAATCATCACAAAAGAAACAAAAAACTCAAACAATATGGGTGTTTATCTTATAGCAATTGTGTTCATATATAGTTTCACATAATGCAAACTTAATGTCATTTTCCAACCTTATCATGTTCTTTAAGAAAATCACAAGGTTGCATTGTTGGAGAAAATTAGATAAAAACATATGAAGATGGAGAAGTAAGACGCTACTGCTCGCATATTTATTTCATCTAAATAGAAGTCTGTTAAATAGGCTTTACATTAAACTAACACTTACTGAAAAAGGAGAAGCTAAGCTACATACTCTCACCAATCTAGCTATGAATTAGGAAAGATAACAGCTAGATAATCACAAATGATCCTTTAGTTTATTAGTAATAAAACAAACAAACCGTAAAAAAAAACTCCTTCAAGTTCAGATTAACCTCAACTTCCAACACTTCTCCTTCATTCGAACTTGCAGAGTTCGAGTTGAATACAACACTCTTCATGTTTTTTCTGAGGCAAGTTTTTTGTAAGAACAACTGCAACCTTTTGATCTGTCGTGCAATTCTTCAGTTTAATTTCACCATTAGCAATCAGTTCTTTGATAAAATGATTCTTGATTTTAATGTGTTTTGTTCTGTTATAATAGATCAGATTTCTTGCTAACATCACCACTGATTTACTATCACAAAGAAGATCCGTAGCTTCATCTTGTTCGCAGCCCAAATCTCTTAAAATCTCTCTAGCCATATTACCTAACATGTTGTAGTTGTCATAGTAACATATTATGCTTCTGTGGATGATAAAACCACTGTGCTTTGTTTCTTTGAACTTCATGAGACTATTGTCGATCTAAGTACAAAGCAATTTCTAGAGGTGTTCCTTTTATCATCAATAACTCTTGCCTAATTGTTGTCACTATAACCATTGAGACTAGAGGATACTGTTTTCCGAAACCAATTTTTCACTTATTTTGTTCCTTCCAAGTATCACAATACCCTCTTCGCAACACCAGAGTGATGCTTTGGTGGATGATGCATAAATTTCGACAACATTCCTACTAAAAAACTGATGATAGATCGTGATAAGGTCACATAAATAAGTCATCCAATTAGACTTCTGTACTGGTTTCCTTCAGCTAGCCTTGTACCATGTTTAGGTTGTAGCTTCTCATTGATGTTCATGGGCTTGATTGTTATCTTGTAGTTCATCATGTTATCCTTCTTTAAAGTGTCTTAAATATATTTCCTTTATGAAATAAAAATTCATTCTTTACTTTGAACAACTTCGAACCCAAGAAATAATGAAGTTCTCCCAAATTTGTCATCTCGAACGTTGACTTCATGGAACTTTGAAACTCATATATGAGTTGTGAGGATGAAATAGTATAAATTATGTCGTCAACATATGGACTTACTATCATCAAGTTTTTTAATACCTTGCCTTTTGATATATAAATTCAACTTATACATACTTCTTTCAAAGCCATTTTTGTGAAAGAATTTGTCAATCTTATTGTACCACGCTCTAGGAGCCTATTTGAGCCCATAAACTACCTTTTAAAGGTGGTATACTTTGTTTGGTTTGCTTGAATCTTTGAATCTAGGGAGCTGACTCACCTATACTTCATCATGTAGTTCTCTATTCAAGAATGCTGACTTAACATCAAACTGATGAATTTTCCATTCTCTTTGAGCTGCTAATGCCAAAATTATACAAACTGTTTCAAACCGAGCTATAGGTGAGAATGTCTCCTCGTAGTCAATTCCTTATTGTTAGGCATATCCCTTCACTAGTAACCTTGCTTTGTGCTTTTGAATATTGTCATCAACTAAGAACTTTGTTTTAAAAATCCACTTCAAACCAATGCAATTTTTACCTTTAGGAAGATCAGTTAACTCCCATGTTTGATTACGTTGTATGGGTGCCAATTTATCTTTCATTACATCTCTCCATTCCTACTTTTGCATAGCTTCTTCTACCATAATCGGATCTCCAACAAATAGAACTAATGGCGATGTAACCTCTCCCTCAATTTCAAATCAGCGTCGAGGTATTCTACCACACTTACTTTTACACAACTAAGCTAGCTCATTAGAAGGAGATTCTTTGGATGAAGAGGTAGTACTTGACAATGGGTTTGTTCTTGCCAGTGTCGAGTTCGGTGAATTGATCAGAGTTATTACCTCTTTATTGACTTCAATGTCTACAATTGACTTCTTTTGATTCTCATCTTTGTTTCCCACTTCTAGACAGCCAACTCATCAAATACCACATCTCTACTAACAACAATACAATTTTTTACCGGATCATAAATACAATACACTTTAAAATTGGAACTATAGCCCAAAAAAATAAAATTATGTGACTTGTCTTTTAAATTATACTTATCCATAGTTTAAAAAGCATAGCATACACAACCAAAAATTCGTAAATGGCTCATTGATGGTTTGATATCGCTCTAAGCTTCATAAGGAGTTTGATTCCATACAGCTTTTATGGGAGATAGATTAAGGATGTAGACGGCTGCAGCAACACCTTCTGCCCAAAAGGAGTTAGGAAGACCTTTGGCTTTCATCATTGAACGGGTCATCTCCACCAATGTACGATTCTTTCGTTTGGCCATGCGATTTTGCTCTGTAGTATACAAAACAATGAGTTCCCTTTTAATGCCCTATTCATCACAAAATGCAATGAACTCTTTCAAGAGAAATTCACCATCTTGATCTATACATAATACTTTTAAATTTTTCCCACTTTGCTTTTCTGCCATAGCTTTAAATTTCTTAAAATGATCAAAAGTTTTTGACTTCATATGTAGAAAAAAAAACCCAACTTATCCAACTGAAATAATCTATATATAGCAAAAAACCCAACATTCACTCTTCATCAGTCCACATAAATTAGTGTGTAACAGTTCAAGGACCTTTGTTGTTCGCTTGGTTTTTTCCAACAAGAAATGCTTTCTTTGCTTGTTTTCCAAGCACACACCCTTCACATACCTTCTTTTGTAGCAGGAAAGCCACTAACCATTTGTCTTTATTTTAACAACTGCAGACCCTTATGGTTGAGATGACCATACCTCAAGTGTCATAACTCTCTATCCTCTATTTTTTATTGACCAACATTATGTTTCTAGTGAAATCAAAAGGGAACATTCTGTTGGAGGACTTGTCAGCTTGAGCAAGAACTTTTCCTGAGTTCCTATTCTTTATCACACATTTTGATTCATCAAATACCATAAAATAACCACATTCAATTAATAACCTATACTTATCAAGTTATGTGTCAACCGAGGAGCATAATGCACATCTTTAATAAGGTTTTGTTGATTATCTATCACAACTATGGTCGTCCCATGTCCTTCAATTTGAAGCTTCTTATTACCACCTAGACAAACTTGTGATTTTATGGATTCGTCCTATTCTTTGAACTTGGATTTATCTCCTATGATGTGATGCGAGCAAACACTGTCAAGATACTATACCTCATTCTTTGCTCTTCCAATGGTTGTGTCTGCCACAAACAAGTAGTCTTCTTGATTCTCATCATCCTCTACATAAGTGGCTTCATCAGGCTTTGACTAACATAACTTTTCTATGCGTCAATATTTCTTGCAATAAGAGCACTTCATAAAACTGTTGCAACCTTGTCCCCTTCCTTTGCCTCTTCCTCGTTGGTTTGAGGATTATGTTTCCCCTTTAGTTTCAAAAACTTGTTCTTCTTCTTTCATCACTGTCCTATTTTTCTTGACCTCATTTGCTTACAAAGAATCCATTAATTCATCAAAAGAAAAAACAGTCAGATCTTTAGATTCCTTAATCGTTGCTACTATATGATCAAATTTAAGAGTTAAACTTCTTAGAATCTTGGCAACAACCATTTCATCAGCAATTATTTCTCCATAAGAGTGCATCTAACTTATGATAGACGAGACACGTGCCAAGTATTCTTGAAGTGATTCGTTTTCCTTCATGGAGGAAGTTTAAAATTCACGTAAAAAATACTGAAGTTTAACAATAATTGCCTTTATTGAAACCTGAAATTATGTTCTCATGGCGGTCCATTCTTGTTGGGTCGTGGTTGCAGCTGCTATTCGTGAAAATATTTATTCATCCACTACTTGTTGGATAAAGAATAACGCTTTGGCATCACATTTCTAATTTTCTTTCTGCCTTGTCTCATCATCGCTTTTTCTACATACTCGTTCTCCACTAAGTCTCGAAGGTCTTGAGACTTGAAAAGCATTTTCATCTTGATGCTCCAAAACTCATATGAGTCCCTTTTGAAAATTGGAATTTGATGTTGAGATAAGCTAATTGCACTTCCGTTTACTGTTATTTTTTAAAAAAAACAAAAAAAGGAGAACACAACGCCCATTTCAGATGAAACCTTTCTCTGACACTAGAATTGTTGGAGAAAATTAGATAAAAGCATATGAAAATGGAGAAGTATGACACTACTACTCATATTTATTTCATCTTAATAGAAGCCTACTAAATAAGCTTTGCATGAAACTAAAACTTGCTGAAAAAGGGAAGGGTATGCTACAAACTCTTACCAACTTAGCTATGAATTAGGAAAGATAGCAGCTAGATAATCACAATTGATCCTCTAGTTTATTAATAATAAAACAAACAAACTATAAAAAACTCCTTTAAGTTCGGGATTTATCTCAACTTCCAACATGGATTACATGGTGTTCTTAGTATGACGTTTTTTTAAGGTCATTTTTCACTAATCATGAACATAATTGAGTAATATTATCGATTATGATAATTTTTATCATTACGTTCAAATGAGTAATTTTTATTTATTGTTATAATTAATTATAAAAAGAACAATTATTTTGATTAGAGAACTACAATGAAAGATGAAATAATCGTGTCGATCTTATGTTTTTATTGGAGGTTTAATTCAACTTTAAAAAAGAGAGAAAAGGAAGGAAGAACAACAATAAATACGTACCTTTATATATATATATATATATATTTTTAAATAATAATTGTTGATCTTATGTATATATTATCCTGACCAGTAGAAATAACATTAACCTACAAGTTTTTATGAAGTGTGGATGACTTAAAGGTAACTTCTTATAGTTAGAATCTTCCTAAAATATTTCGTAGTCAAAAAAAAAAAAAGGAAAAAACATTCAACTACAAGTTGCAGTGTAAACAATAATTCACGACATAAGCTTCGGATGGTTGATTCCATTTAAATTTTCATTATACGGTTACGACTGCTTATAAAAACAAATTTGGCTCTGTTAATAGGCCATGCTCTCTAAGGTAAACAAAGACTCTCTCTCTCCCCCTCTCTCATTTCCTGGACTTTGCTCGTGTTTTATCAGATCACAGGTAACACAACACTCGCACTTCTTGTTTTCGAGATGAATGATTTAGTAGAGCTCAGCTCACGCTTTCTTTGAACCTTTCTCTTGTTTCTTTTTCCTAACGACTGTGGCCTTGGGGGATTCCGGAATTATCTATCGGAAGTTGACTAAAACGAAAGGTTTCAAATCTTACCTTTTTTCGGAACTTTTCTCTCTTTTCCTGTGGCAGTTTTTCAGTTCTAAACCCAAAGAAAAGCTGAGAAAGGGTAAATCCGCAGTCCGCAAAATATACACTCCTCCTTTCACGTCCTTCCCCAGTAACGAAACACAGAGCCTGTGTAAAAGCTACAAACTTCTTTATGTATTTTAAGCATTCCTTGAAAATCTTCATGGTCTAGTTTTTCCACATTATTTTTCTTTTTTCTCTCCATGTGTCAAAATGGTTTTCCTTGTCTTGTTAATAGGGGCGTATTTTCTTCCAAGTGCACAACTGTGATTAGGTTGGAAAACATGGAAGCAAATCTTCAATAGTCGTATAAATTCTTTTGCCTTGTATGGCACTCCTTTGTTTGTTAAGGGTTATTCTTAATATTTTTGCTTGCCATTTCAGGTAATGCAATCAAAGAAAGCTGCCAAATAAAGGTTGAATTGGAAAAAGTTCTCCAGCTTTTTCTTCTATTATATTTGTTTTAAGGTGCTCTTGATTTATGTTCTCGTATAACAAAACATGAATTAGTGCAGTGCAATTCGGTATCAGAACAGAGTAAGCGTAAAATGAAGAATTCAGTTTCAGAACAGAGTTTTTACATTGAGAGTGATGAAGACGACGAAGAAAAGGAACTTAACAGAGAAGAGGAAGAAGACGGAACTGGATCAGACTTGGACGATTCTTCCAATGATAACCGGCAACAAAACAAAACCGGATCTTACACCACTTCGTGGCCACAAAGTTACAGGTCCCCTCCGCATCTCTCTCTGTTTGTTCTACTTTATGTTTCCATTATTCAACGTTCGCTTTCCTGTTACGTAAAAAGTAGATTGATTAGCCATGGATTTCCGACATGGCTCGTTTTTCACGTGGGACATAGTTGCATATACTCTGAATGGTCACATGACCCCAGGTACTTGAATGGATGCTAGCGTCATCAGCCAAGATTTTCCCAGATTGGGTTTTAATCCTTTCTGGTTTGTAATTGATTGACTCTTTACAAGTGGACTCTAGTACCACTGTCGTTTTGAACTTCCAACTGTAAATAAAAGATGGATGTGCATAAAAACTTCGATTCAAAGAACTCAGCTTTCTCCGTTTATTCATGTTCCAGGCAGTCCATTGATCTATACAGCAGTGTACCGTCCCCAAGCATCAACTTCTTGGGCACTCCTTCATTGTCGAGATTGGGCAGTTCATTTCTTTCCTCCTCACTAACAAGGAGGTACACGCCTGAGGTATTACCTTCTATAGACAAACCTCTACTGTACAAGGTAGAAGATGAGCAACTTCCACACCAAAGGCGCAGTTCCCATTCTCTACTTCCTCCTATTCCGTCGAGAAGATCTTCAATCAGAAAAGATGAGAAGCCATCCATGGTTTCACACGAACTTCCCATTTCCCGTGAAAGCTCCTTCAAGCAAGCCGTGCTTAATGGTATGATGATTATCTGTTAATTAGCATTTGCATAACTTGTTGAAAGTTTAACCAACAAACAAAAAGGGAAATGATAATTGATCATGCTGATCTTAAATGGGATTGGTCGTACAAAGCGCATCTTTAATGTCTTTTCGTAGTATGATTTTTAGGACAAGCACATGGCGTAGAGTGGACAGATGATACCTTACAGAACATGTAACTCTTCATCTCATGGCGTATTGGAAAGGCTACATGTTTAAAAATGGGAACAGAGGAGTCTGTTTTGTCAGTAGTGACAACTTGATGAGTCACTGTATTGCCACTATTCCACCGTAGGGTTACTACGAGTCTTAATCTAAATTTGGCCCATAGGTTACGGGGACCAACAAATCCGTAGCTTATAATTAGTTATCTTTATAATGGAAATGAAAACAACAAACTTACAGCCACAGGCCCTGTCGTCTAGTTCGTAGTCCATTATACTATCAACAACATGCGTCTGGTTCTCACGCTCCTCTCTAAAGAAATTCACTTACGGTACTAAGAATTTAAGTTTCATTTAAAACAAAAAAAATGCAGGGATGAACGTTTTATGCGGAGTTGGAATATTGTCCACTCCTTATGCTGTTAAAGAAGGAGGATGGCTTGGTCTCTTAATATTGCTGCTGTTTGGAGTTCTGTCTTTCTACACTGGGATGCTTTTGCGTTACTGTTTAGATAGTGAACCTGGGCTTGAAACTTACCCAGATATTGGCCAAGCTGCATTTGGTACCGCAGGACGAATAGTCATTTCAGTAAGTGCCCAATCCTACAATAGAAAATCTTACCAGACAAGTTGTTAATAAATATACTTCACCAAACACTAATAGTCCCCTTTTGCTTTTGGTTCTCTGCTGTGCAGATTATACTGTACGTCGAATTATATGTAAGTACAGCTGTTACTTTATTCATTTATTTGAATGTTTGTCTTGTCTGGGAAAGATGCGACAGCTAATGTTTACAAATCGCACACTGTTTGGTTACCTCACCTGCAGGCCTGTTGTGTTGAATACATTATTTTGGAGAGTGATAACTTATCGTCATTATTTCCGAATGCCCACGTTAATATTGGTGGACTTGAGTTGGATTCGCACCGTTTATTTGCTCTTTTGATAACTGTAGCAGTTATTCCAACAGTTTGGCTGCGAGACCTGAGTGTCCTTAGTTATATATCTGGTGAGTATCTCATGTCCAAGCTGCTTGTATAGATTTTAGATGGTTGCTACTTGAGATTCAATGAATATCAATCACATTTACTAATTGCTGCTATTCAACTTATGCTGCTTCTTTGATCCATAGCATAATATGGAGGTGAATTGTGATTTCCCTTTCGTACTGTATTAATCACATTCAGGCCTTAGGATGGTTCTTGGGAATTTTTTAGCCTTTGCATATCCAAGAACGTGACAGTCTTTTATTTCTGTATTCAACAACATTTCTACAATTTCCTTCAGCTGGTGGAGTAATTGCAACATTGGTGGTGGTCCTCTGCTTATTTTGGGTTGGTCTGGTCGATCATGTTGGTATTCACAGCAAAGGGACACTGATAAATCTGGGAACTCTTCCTGTTGCTATTGGTCTATATGGTTATTGCTATTCTGGGCATGCCGTTTTCCCAAACATTTATACCTCAATGGTGCAACCGAATAAATTCCCTGCAGTTCTCTTTACGTGGTAAAATTGGAATCCCGCCTTAGTTATCATCAGAGTTGTTCATATTATGTCTTAATTACCGCTAAAGTTGTATTGTAAACTGGACTTTGTCTTGCGTGCAGCTTTAGTATTTGCACTTTAATGTATGCTGGAGTAGCTTTTATGGGATATAGTATGTTTGGAGAATCAACAGAGTCGCAGTACACTCTTAACTTGCCCCAAAATCTAGTTGCTTCCAAGATTGCTGTGTGGATGACGGTATGATCTCCAATTTCAGTAGATCCTAGTATGAATTTTAAAAGGAATTAATGTTTGCTAACATGGTTCCAATATATACAAGTTGCTGTTTTCTTTTTCTTTTCTTAATTCATTCACAAATTATTAAGTTTATCAGACTAGTTTCTCAATAAAATCCATAAAGAACTAAGGTTCAAAGAGTCATGATCTTATGCTCTTTGCGTTGCCACTTTCAGATTTTAAATTGATGCTTCTGACTAAAGTATGTATATTTATTATGGGGCAAGTGGTTATACTAATGCTTTCTACTTGTTCTTGCAGATCATTAGTCCATTCACAAAATATCCTTTTGTTCAAGTAATTGTTATTTTCCTTTTTCGTTTCTATAAAGATCAGTTGTTTTCATTAATAGCACTGCTAGTCTACGAAATAACGAAGGGAACATAAATGACACTTGCGTGGTTCTTAATTGATTCAGTTTGACCAGGATGTAGAAAAAAACTGGATGTTCTTAATGTTATTCGGAATTATCCTTAATCTGAAGCACATATGCGATCACCATTTCCCCTGTGGCGATGAGTCTGGAGGAGTTGTTACCATCGAACCACATGAAATCTCACATATATGCTATGTGCATTAGGACAGTCCTGGTGATCTCCTCCCTGCTTGTTGGTCTTGCTGTTCCCTTTTTCGGTTAGTAAAAGATGGGCTTTGAAATGTTTTTAGACCGAGGCCGTAGTTTCACAATCTTGGATTTTTTGTCTCAGGTCTGGTGTTGTCACTAATTGGATCTCTACTCACAATGCTTGTGGTAAGTTTTCTGGTACCATTTTAATCATGAAGAGTAGTCTGAAAGTACCGGCATAACTATTAACTTGCAACATCTACTGCAGACCTTGATACTTCCATGTGCTTGCTTCTTGAGCATATTGAGGGACAAAGTAAGCCGCATTCAGGTATACCCTACCTCTTCCTTTTCCATTTGTCTTCTCTCTCTTTTTTTTTTTTTAATCTTTTCCCCCCTTTTTTTTTTCTTTTTTGGTTGCTTTTGTAGGTTACGTTTTGTATTGTGATCATTACCGTAGGACTTGTATCATCAGGCTTTGGAACCTATTCGGCACTGTCCAAAATCGTTAAGAAGTTGAGCGACTGATAGTTTTCGGGATTCTCCTTAAATTGTCTGGTTCACCAATGATTCCTCCAGCTTCGCACTTTTGAGGCAATTTTGATCTTTGTATACCAAGTTCAATGTTGTGTTTGCATAATTTGCAATCTCATCTGCAAGGCATTGAGAAACGACAGGACAGAAACGAAGAGAGACAGTTGGTACATTTGACATTTTTAATATCGTTAACTGGGCAACTAAGGCTCCTCAGGTGGGGCCAATGATTTGAAACTCGGATCAGTCATCGAATCGAAGGTTTTATTAGTTACCGATTTGACCGATTCAACCACCGGTCGAACCTGTATGACGTCATAATTACGCAATAATTATATTTAATTATATATAATATTAATAATATTTAAAAAATACAAAAATATACCAAAAAATAAAATAATAAAAATTTTATTGAACCAGTGGTCTAACTTAGGTCAATTGATGGGTTTGATTTGATTCACCTGTTCAATTGAGAATCGCTTTTAAAGGGTGATTTGATGGGATAGTTAACCCACACCGATCAAATCGGTCAGATCGATCGGTCCGGTCCAGTTTTCAAAACAGAGGGTGGGGCAATGGAAACTAAATCCTTTGAAGTTCAACTTAGGAATTAATTCAGTATCTTAGGCTTTCAGGTTAAGTTTAAGTTTGAACGTTTTATCACTGCTAGAATCTTAGGCTTTCAAGTTAAGTTTAAGTTTGAGCGTTTACCATTGTTAGAATTTTTAAGTCCTCCATAAAGGTTATACAATTTCTTATGTGAACATGAACTATTAGTTAAATACATAGACTGATTATAAAAAATATTCAAAACATCTACCGTCTATTGATATGAGTTCCGTTTGCTTTGGTAGAAAAGCAGACGGAATGGACATAAAGGTACAGGGATGAATTCGATTGAGTCATCGCCAATTCTCATGATATACGCGGTATTCAAAATACCGGTCAAATACTGGCCGGTATCGGAAATTTTAAAAAATTGTGAGATTTTTTTGCAAAATTTTTCAAAATTTTCCTCCCTCTCCTACCTCTCCCAACCCCCCTTTTAGTTTTTAAAAATAATAAATATTTTATTACTAATAATAATTATAAATTAAATAAAACTTTAAAATAAATTATTTTAGTTTATTACCAATAAATTATTTTATTTTTATTACTAATAAATTATTTTATTTAAATTTATTTTAACATTTTATATAATATTTATTAATAAATTAGTTTATAAATAATAATTTTAAAATTATTACTTATAAACTAATATTTATTTTATATATTTTCAATTATTAAATAAAAATTTTATATTTTGAAATTAATTATATTTATCAATAATTATTAAATTAATTTTAAATATCAAATAAAATTGTAATTATGTCCAATTAAATGTAAAATGAAATGGAATGTGAAAAATAAAAATTGTAAAAATATAATTCAAAATTTTGATAAAATAATTCAAAATTCAAAATTTTGAATTATTTTCATTATTTTACAATTAATTAGTATATTTAGATAATTATTATATATATATATATATTATATAGATAATTATTATATATAGAAATAATTAAAATGTAATAAAGATATATATAAACTAAAATGAATAAGATATAAACAAAAAACTAAATTAAATAATCTACAACTTAACAATATGACAATGGACTATTTTATAATTTTTAAAAAATTTAGAGACAATTTTATAAATTTAAAAATATTTTGTATTATTGTAATATTTTAAATACTTTGTATTATTCTTAATTTTATAATTGTATGATGATAATTGTTTTATTTATATTAATTGTGGTTATTATTTATATGTAAAATATTTAAAATTATTGTTATTTCATAATAATTGTCATTATTATTTATTATTAAGATTTTGAAAGCATTATTGATGTAAGCGAAGAAACTAGTAAAATATACATTACAACTGTATAATATAACAATATGACTATTTTGCAATTCTTAAAATTTTAGGACTATTTCTTAAATTTAAAAATTTCTAAAGCGGATCCCAGATCAACCCATCTAGGTATAGTTCGATTCTGAAATTCAATCGATCTGAGAATCGAATCCAAAGATTATTCATAACATTGACTAATCATGTCGTAAATATCATGTAAGTATTTTGTTCAATTATTTACACGTCATTATCTCTTTTCCATTTATTCATTAAAAAAAGCTCTTGTCAGCGATGGTCATAGGTAGATTTGAACTAATTGATCTAGCCTATTTAATTCCATTAGTTAAGTTTAAAAATTAAAGAGTTTCAATTATAAGAATAGTAAAAAGTGTAATTTATATTGGTATTGGTGTCGTTTGCGATAAAAATAATTTCTCAAGTGAAATTTTTGTTTGTCAAATGTTACGTAAATTAACAAAATGAGGGTTGTAATGAAGAAATTAAATTAAATTCTACAAGTAATAAAAAGAGAGTTACTTGTAAAATAAACGTTAGTTCATGGTTGCTTTTATTATTAGAACTATGATTGATGATCGATATAAAAAATTATTTTATTAGTAACTTATTTACTATGGTATTAAATATCATCGTTTCTTTAGGATTAGCTAATAAAAATGTGTAGTTCAATTAATCCTTATTATTTATAAACCTTAGAAATGATCCAAATTTTAATTAAACAATAGATTTAATAAAAGAAAGACCGATTGAAACAAGATAGTACAATATTTGTGGTTGCATTTAATATAGTTGATGCTCTTCTTAGAAGTTAACAATTTCTAATGCAACAAATTAAGAACTCCAAGTCATTATAAAGATTAAAAGAATTGAACTTTTATTGTTTTAATCAATAAACTAATCGCATACATTAAAAATCAATCAAGATAGTCATAAAAACAAAACCACAAAAGAATAATTTAATATTTGAATAGACAAAATACTCCGCTATAAAACACGATTGTCTCCTAATTTACAAAACTCTAAGGGCTTCAACTCCCTTTAACCAAGATAAAGAAAGTTAGTTAATAATGGACGTAACTACTCTTAACATCTATCGAGGAGAAAGCAACACGAACGCCTCTTAAAAATTTGAAAAAAAAAAGAGATTTTTGTGAGAAGTTGCGAGATAGAGATGAAAAACTTAGATACTTTTTCTCCTTCACTCAGGTCTTATTTATATCCACTTTACCCCCTGTTTTGTTGATGTTAGGATCTTTTTGTTATAATTCTTTGGATATAAAAGATTATAACTTTACCAATTGTTATCCAGACTTACTCAAGATAAGGTTTAAACAAGTTCTAATAAATTTTAATTACATATTCAACATATGAAAGTTAGGATTTTCTTTAGATATGCCCATGCCTAATCATCATAAACAACACTGTTAGTTTTGTCTATCACTTTAGTTGCACTGTATTTTGGAGCTTTTTCATTTTTTAGCTTTAGATCTACCAAAAATCATCTTAATACAAAATGTCGAACTAAGAAATATTCTGATAGATGTTTTAGTGAAAAAATAAAATTAATACTAATGAGTTATTATTTTAATGAAAAACAGTATAAGAACAAAATTAAGCCATAAATTGAAGAAGATAATTTATGCAATTGATAAAGAGAGATGAAGTTTACAATTGTCAAAATGAAGATCAAACTAAGAACAAAAGAATATCAAGGCTCGTCAAGGTCATTTTAAATTTTATATTGTTAATTGTAATCTTACTTTATTAATTTGATGCTTTTAGTGTCTCACTACACATGAATATTTCATGTCACTTTATTGTATGAGTCTTTTTCATTCATTAAGAGGCATCAAAGCTTTTAGTTTTAATAAAACTCTCTCGATCTTTCAACCAATTTTTAGAAAACATTTTAAAAGTATTTAAATTGTAATTGTATTAAACAAATTCAGTTTAAGCATTAAAATTTATTAATATCATATTTTGAGGATTAGACCTATATAGGTTAATAGTTAACTAATATAGGTTAAAATTGTTAAATTTGATATATCAAGACATTTTGTAACTTTGGTTGATGTATTGGATAATTAATGTCTCAATGACTAGTGAATCTATGCATTCAATGCATATTAGTTGACCAGTATGTTATACTGGTTGATTAATGTTTTACAACTAGTTACTATTGAGTGATAGCAAATGATACCAGAGCGAGTCTATTAAGCTAGCATTCAAATGAAATCATATATTAAAGATCACAATTATATATTTATGAGCATTATCATCATTATTCAACCAAGAGGGATAAAGTATTAGTGGAGTACTTTTCTTTGGTGGTAATTATTACCTCTATTGAAAAACTAGGATGAGATTTGTCTTAATAGTTGAAAGTGTTGACCTATAAGAAATAGTTTCAAATGGTTTCTTTATTCCTACAAAATTATAGATAACATAAAGGTACCTAAATTAAAGGAAAAATGTGATTCTCAAAATAAGAGATTAATTTCCTTAAATAGTAGGATCGTACACATTATATTTTGTACTTTAGGAAGAAATGAATTTAATAAATTATGTACATGTGAAACACTTATGAAATGTGACATACTTTAAAGGTTGCATAGAAGGGAATAAATCAACTAAAGGAGAGAAAAGTCAGCAAGCTAACACATCAATATAAGTTGTTTAAAATGAAATTGATGAAAGTATATTTAGCATGCACACTAGATTTATTGATATTATTAATGCTCTCAAAGTTTTTGGAAAGACATATACTAATTTTGAAATGATAAGAAAGTTGTTTAGGTCACTCCCGAAGTTATGGGAAGCTAAAGTGATGACCATACAAGAAGTCAAGGATCTAATAATACTACCATTGGAGGAATTTATTGGGTCTCTTCTTACATACAAATTAAGCCTTAAAAAGACACAAGAAGAAACAACATTTCCTAAGAAAAAGTACTTAGCATTTAAAGCCTTAAAGAAAGAATCAAGCAAAGAGGAAGAGACATCAATTGGTGGAAGTGATACAGAAGACATTAGCTTAATCACTAGCAAATTTAAGAAACTCTTCTCCAAGATAAAGAATTTTAAGGAAGGTAAAGGTGACTTAAAATATAAATCCTCTAACATTATTTGCTTTTTATGTTAAAAAAACTCAGTCACATAAAGTCATAATGTTCTTTACTCAAATATAATGAGAATTACAAAAGCAATTATAAGAAGGAGAAGAATGACAAGAAGGATAAGAAGCAAGCACTTAAAGCCTCAACCTAGGATGACACAAGTGAATATGAAGATGAGCATTTAGAAGAAGGGATATCTCATATGTGCTTTATCACTAATGACGATAATGAGGTAACATCCAAGTCTAATTCATATGATAATTTTCGTAATTTGTCATATGAGCCATTAATTAAAAATTTAAAAGTCATGAGTAAGAAAAGGAAGAAATTATCTATTAATCTCAAGGAAGTTCAAAAATTAGTTGGATACATGCATGAATGAAAATGAAAAGATGAAAAGTGAATTCCATAATATTAAAGCATCCAAAAGTATTATTATTAATGATGATCATGCAATGGACATATTAAAGCATGAAAATAAGACATTAAAAAAGGAGATCCTTATTTTTAAGCATTCATTATCCAAATTCACCAAAAGGAGTGAAAAACTAAAAAAAAACATTCTAGGAGCTTCGAAGAACTCAAATGATAGGTATAAAATAGGATATAACCATGAAAGTGAAGTTAATTATATAATTACATTTATGAAAGGAAAATATTTGCATAGAAAAGAATTATTGCCTAATGTAACAAATGAGTATGAAGCATCCACATCTAAACATATGCATGCACATGGTGAAATGAATCACACGTTAATACAATACTTATAAAACGATATAGAATGCACGAGAAGGGGGGGGTTGAATTGTGTATTCCCCTTTTTGAAAAATCTTTCAAAACTGTTTGTTAGAAATAAAATTCTTTACAGAACTTCCGATAAATTCTAATTAATCAAAACTTTTATTTGAAAACTTTGTTTACTGATTAAGTAATGATAAAACTTGAATCTAAAATAGAGATAGAGTGAGAGTAGTTAACACAGCGATTTATCCTAGTTCACTCCAAACCGTGGGCTACGTTCAGTCCTCAGAGTTCTTTCTGAGATTTTCACTATCTCTTCAACTTTACAAGTATTCTTTGCAAGCCTCTTCAGGTCTCTACAACCAGTATTCTTTCACACTTAGCCTCTGCAGGCTATCTGCACTACTTTATCTCAGATAAGTGTTTGAACACTTGTTACAATAAAATAGCTCTAAGCTAAATTGAACAGAATGCTTTTACGATCACGTAGATGTAAATCTGCTAATTTTTCAACTTCACTAACTTTTTCTAACTTTGCAATCTTCGACTTCGACTTATATTTATAGCCTTCGTCTCCAACTGCTTCTTGATTCTTGTTTCTTGAATCTTTAAAGAAACGGCTATTCAGTTGAGTTTTGTAACTAACTTCAACCGACTTCTTAAATCTTTGTTTTTGAATTTCGCATCTTCTTTTCTTCGTCTCATATTTTATAAATCGTGTTTCTACGCTCAAGGTCTGTTTTTACTATTTCGCGTCTTCGTCTGCGTTACTAACAATCTCCCCCTTTTTTATGATAACAAATTATATACAAAAGAAAACAAAATACAATGTTTTGAAAAGAACAACAAAAAAACTTATCTTAAGAACTTCTTCTTTGACTTCTTTCTTTCTTCGTCTGCTTCAATCACACCTTTTTTTTCTGAACATCCTCTTCTCTTCTGCTCATTCTCTTCTCCCCTTGTTCATTCTCTTCTCCCCCTATTTGTTATAATAAAAAATGATTAACGATGATGGCTCTTCAGTAGTTCTGTCATCATCTTCTTCAGGTCATTCATCGTCTCCTTGATCTCGTTGACTTCTCCATGTAATTTGCTTATTTCAGCTTGTGAGTCCAACGGTGATGATGATTGATCAGTATCTGCTGAGGGAGCAGTGAACGGAATTATCGTAGTATAAGCATCAGAGGTAGGAATGTATTCATCATTGATCTCAATAGTTGGTGGACGAATAAATGTATCAGATTCAGGAAGATCTAAGTCAAACGGAGCAAGCAGCATCAAAAACTGTCTTCCTTGCAGGGATATGCCTTCAGCTTCAATAGACAGTGTATTAGATAAAGGTCTAATACACAAAACTGTCTGAACAAGGAATTCTATAAACGTCCCTGTGATAACTCTTCCCCCCACTGGACAATCTTCCTTCTTATCTGTATAGCTACAACTAGCTCCATCTTCACTCTCATTCGAAGCGCATGCATCATTAATTCTACGCACTTCTTCTTCAATTTGATCTGCGGTCAGATCATCACAAACTTTTTCAGGAAATAGTTTCGACTTCCCCTTAGTCAAATCCAAAGGATATCTTGGCTGGATATCCGGTACAACCTTTATTACCGTGTTTTCTATGATCGAAAAAATAGTACACGGTTTGCTGGGAATTTTTGTAGGGTATGGCTTCGTAGCAGCATCTCTCAAAGCATCGTAGAACATCTTTTCATCTACTTTCAATAAGTCCCATGTGTCACTATTTATCGACATAGGTTGTACGACAACCACTGTCTTCTTCATTGGTTGACTACCGATGGCGATAGCAGTTCTCCTGGTAACAAAATGAACCATTCTGATCTTCAGCTTATGTTTTCTCAAAAACTTATGATAATTGTATACCATCAAACAAGGTTTATCATTATCCAAGTCTGAATCTGCTGTTGCCTCTGGTTGAGCTTCAATAGGATTCTCCTGAACCAGACTTTACTTCACTGGTTCCTCCTGTTGAGCAATGGGGATTTCCTGAACTCTGCTCTGCTCAGTTTCTTTTTCTTTTTGAGCAGCATCAAAGGTTTCTTTCTTTTGACTAACCTCCCCAGCAGTTGACATGATCTTCTTCCGACTAATCTTCTTAGTCTTGTCTTACGCTTCATCGATCTTGAAGATTTACGTCTTGAGATTTTCTCTTCGATTCTAATTTTCTCTTCTTTTCAGTTTCTTTGGCTTTTCTGGCTGTATCCTCTTCTAGAATAGAAACTAACGACCTTATCGCTTTAGGTGCACGAGATTGAGGAGTTTGTTCCTGACTCTGTTTTCTGGCGTTCTTCTCTTCTTGTTGCCTTAAAGTCCGAATCCTCGGTGATCTCTTCGCCTTCTTCGTAACTTCACTTAAAAGACTTTCTCCTTGTCTTTTTGGCGTACCTTCTTCTGTCCTTCGAGGTAGACTTACTTCGATTTGAGGACTTGCCCGTTTTATCGGCGGTCTTTCTGTCAGTCTTCTTATTTCATCTGCAGGCGATCTTATACTCACTTGAGTTCGAAGACTTGAAGCGGGAGACTTCTTCGATACACGCTCCCCCTCAGTTTTTGTTCTCCTTGAAGAGTATGTTTCTTCTTTGATCACTGTCCTCAGACCCATTCGCCGTATAGTGATTGAATCAATCTTACTTTTAACTGGTACAATACTTCTATTTCCTTTGTGTAGAAGGACTTCGAATTCCTTAAAAATCCTTGTAAGAAGCATGCTGTAAGGATAGCTGTTTGTATCCTTCATCCCCTTAATCATATAATGGAAGATTAAGAAGGGTAGATCGACAGGATTTCGATTCAGCAGGTAGAACAGGCATTGTTCATCCAGGGTAGTCACCAAATGTCTGGAACCTACTCTGGGTAAGATGCAATTAAACAGAATCGCATGGAGAACCCTAGCTTTTGGGACCAGACTTGACGTCTTCCTCTCCGAAGGGTCGTTCACTTCATATAACTATTTGCTAACATCTTCTTCCTTCATATTTACCATTGTCATCCATTTAGCTTTAGTTGACAAAGTCTCACCAACCGATGGACAATCGGTCACCTTCCTTATCAGCTCCTTAGTCACAACAACAGTTATACCGTCTACTGATGATACAATAGTGTTGTCTACAAGTTGAGCGTTTTTCCAAAAATCGAAAACCTCATTGGTGTAGACTGGTTCTCATACCTGGAAGAAATTCCTCCAACCAGCTCTTTCAATCTCAGGTTCTACGTCCATACCATCCCTCCTTAGTGACTCGAAATCCACATGTCTTCTGAATATCATAGCTGCTTCCATTGTTTCAGAACGAAAACTATCTCTGGTAAACTTTTCTTCTATGGTAGGATGATTGATAGAATTTGAGAACAAGATGAACTGTCTAAATATGAGAATAACCGCAATGATATCAACTTCAGGCAACTTGAAGGGTCTTATCACGCGTATTCTAGAATCGTAGGGATTCTGAAGATCGAGAGGTGTTTCCCTCCAAAACTTCCTTGTCAGAGAAGTTACCAGCTGTAACTCACTATTCCTGACGCCGTTAGTTTTGACATCCCTTTAGCCTGACTGTTCACTTAATATAACCATGTTAAGGTTGCGTCTGATCTTCTGGAAACGTTCTTCACTTAATGGTTTGGTGAAGATGTCTGCCTACTGAGACTTTGTTTCGATGAACTGTAGGCACACTACCTTCCTCTGAACATAGTCTCTCAGAAAGTGATGTCTAACTTCGATGTGCTTCACTCTAGAATGCTGAATCGGATTCTTCGATAGATTAATTACACTTGTGTTATCGCAGTAGATTGGAATCTCCTCTTCTCGAACTGAATAGTCTTCAAGTTGATATTTGATCCACAACGTCTGTGAACAACGACTTACGTGCAATATATACTGCTTGGCGATTGATAGAGCTATCGAGCTTTGTCTCTTGCTTGACCAGGAAACTAGGTTTGCGCCAAGAAAGTGACATCCTCCACTTGTGCTCTTTCTTTCTATTCTATCTCCGGCATAGTCCGCATCGCAATATCCGATTAACTTGAAATCTCTACATTTCTCAAACATTAAGTAAAGATCAGTAGTACCTGCGAGATATCTCATAATTCTTTTAACAGCAATAAAATGAGACTCTCTAGGATCAGCCTGAAACCTTGCACACAAGCATACACTGAATAAAATATTAGGTCTACTTGCTGTAAGATACAATAAAGAATCGATCATCCCTCTATACAGGGTTTGATCCACCTTCTTACCAAGTTCATCTTTCGACAAAAGGTTTTAAGGATGCATCGGAGTAGTCATTGACTTCACATTTTGCATACCAAATTTATTCAACAATTCTTTCACATATTTTTGTTGATGAATAAAGATCTTCTCTTCGGTCTGCTTAACTTGCAACCCAAGAAAGAACTTTAATTCACCCATCATGCTCATTTCAAACTCTTTCTTCATTAGACTCTCAAACTTCATGCATAGCTTGTTTGAAGTAGCACCAAAAATAATATCATCAACATAAATCTGAACTAAAATAAAATCATTCTGAAAGTTCTTCCTAAAGAGCGTCTTATCAACTTGACCTTTACTAAAACCATTCTCTAAGAAAAAAGTACTCAGACGATCATACCAAGCTCTAGGAGCTTGCTTCAGGCCGTATAAGTATAAGGCTTTATGAAGTCTATAGACATGGTCTGGATTCTTAACATCCTCGAAACCAGGTGGTTGCTTAACATACACCTCTTCGTCTATAAGACCGTTCGTAAAGGCACTCTTCACATCCATCCTAAAGCGACTTTATATTATGACAGATCGCATAAGCCAAAGAATATCCTAATGGCTTCAAGTCTTGCTACTGGAGCATATGTCTCATTATAGTCTATTCCTTCTTGCTGATTATAGCCTTGTGCTACTAATCTAGCCTTATTTCGACTTACTCTTCCTGATTCGTCTAACTTATTCTTAAAGACCCATCTGGTTCCTATAATAGATTTCTTAGAGGGTTTTGGAACTAAAGACTACACATTATTCCAAGTAAATTGATTCAACTCCTCTTGCATGGCTAACAACCAAGCTTCGTCTCGAAGAGCTTCCTCAACCTTCTTAGGTTCTATTTCAGAGATAAAAGTTACATTAGCTTCTCTTCTGAATCTGGACCTTGTTCTAACTCCTTCTGAGGTCTCTACGATAATCAACTCTTCTGGATGATAACTTTTATATTTCCAGTCTCTTTTCAGTTCGATAGTTTCTGGAATATCTTCAACTTTTTCTACATGAGTTCCTGATGATGGAGTTTCTGTTCTATCACCTAAGTTCTTTGAAGGACCTTCACTTTCCATGTCATCTTCCTTATGGGGTTGGGAACTATCATCAAACTTGACATGGATGGTCTCCTCAACTGTTTTTAAAATAAGGTTGTACACTCGAAATGTTTTAGACGATGATGAGTAGCCTATAAAGATTTCTGGATAGGTCTTTGAATCGAATTTTTCCAACAGCTCCTTTGTATTCAGAATAGAGCATTTGCACCCAAATGGATGAAAGTAAAATATATTTGGTCTTCTTCTATTCCATAACTCATAAGAAGTCTTCTTTAACATGGGTCGCAACAGAATTCTATTCTGAATATAGCATGTTGTATTCACAGCTTCTGCCCAGAGGTATTTAGGAAGATTCATCTCACACATCATAGTCCTTGCCATCTCTTGAATCGTCCTGTTCTTCCTTTCAACAACTCCATTCTGTTGAGGAGTCCTAGGAGTAGAGAAATTGTGGAAAATTCCATTTTCTTCACAGAATAATCTAAACTTCTCATTCTTAAACTCTCCACCATGGTCACTCCTGATACTGGCTATAGACACTCCTTTTTCATTCTGTAACTTTCTGGATAAGGTCCTAAAGCACTTAAAAGATTCATCTTTGTGTGATAAAAATAATATCCAACAAAATCGAGTAAAGTCATTAATAATAACAAGTCCATACGTCTTTTCGCCAAGACTTATTGTCCTTGTTGGACCAAATAAATCCATATGTAACAATTCTAAAGGTCTAGATGATGTTACAAAATTTTTAGAAGAAAAAGAAGTTTTAACTTGTTTTCCTTTCAAACAGTTTTCACAGAAAAACTCTTTGTCAAAACTTATTTGTGGCAATCCTCTTACCAAATCATGTTTTGCCAACTTTGAAATATGTTTAAAAGAGACATGACCTAGCTTTTTATGCCAGATTAGTCTTTCTTCTTCGGAAGATAGAAAACATGAAATATTTTGGCTTTGAAAATCTTCTAAATCAATTTTGTAAAGATTGTTTATTCTCTTGGCAGAGAAAAGTATAGACCCATCTTTGTTTCTGACTTCGCAAAGATTTTGATTGAATGTGACTGTGAAACCAGAATCACACAATTGACTGACGCTAATCAAGTTATGCTTCAGACCATCAACAAGCAGTACATTATTTATGCATGCAAAGGAATCTTTACCTATTTTACCGATTCCAATAATCTTGCCCTGTTGGTTGTCTCCGAAAGTTACCGATCCTCCCTTCTTATACTGAAGGTTTACGAACATAGACCTTTTTTCAGTCATATGTCGCGAGCATCCATTGTCTAAATACCAATGGTGCTTGCCGTATTTTCCAAGGAAGGATATCTGCAGGAGAAACTATTTTATTTTTTGGTACCCAAATTTTCTTGGGTCCTTTATGGTTAGTAGTATGTATTTGATGAGTTCTTTGATGCATATAACTAGAATGTTGATTAAAACGAGATTTATTATGGTTTCTCTTTTGAACGAAGGGTTTTTTATGAGACTGAGTCTTGTTACCTATAAACCCTAATCAGGTTTTATCACTCGGATGTCTACATTTTCCAAGCATCTCATTCATTTTCTTAGTGCTCTCTGTGAAGGTAGCTAAATCAGCTGACCGATTCTTAATTCTTAGTTTAAGCTGATTAATCTCTTCTGATCCTGTCTATGACTTTATTTTTCTCCTCTAATTGCTTCTTTAGACAAACATTTTCTCTCTCTATTACTTCAGTACGTCTAATATTTTCTGCATATTTTTTTAACAGTTTGTACTGTTTCAGAATAGCATGAGAATCTTCTAACAATTCTGAGTAGGCATCATGCAAATTATCGTAGTCAGATTTTACCTCCTTATCACTATCTTCCTCGGCTACCAGGTAGATGTTTGCATGTTCAGACGATTCGGAACCTGTATCTGATTCTGATGAATCTAAGTCCTCCCACGTTGCCATCATGCTTTTCTTGCCTTCTCTACTTTTCTTTGGTTTCTTCTTTAAAGTCGGACATTTGGACTTGTAGTGTCCAGGCTGATTACATTCGTAGCAAATGGCAGATGACTTTTAGTCTTAGCTTCATCTTTGACATTCTTCTTGAAAGTCTGGTTTGCTCTGGACTTCTTCTTCCACATGCGTCTTATCTTTCTAGAGATGAAAGATAACTTGTCGTCTTCATCACTTGACTCCGGTTTTGATTGGTTGGAGTCGTCATCCTTTGATTCTTCAATCTTTAACGCTTTTGATGACTTCCTCCTTCTTTGAGTCTTGTGATTCTTTTGTCCGGCCTTCAGCGCTATCGATTTGTCCCGTTTGGGCTTGTCTTCAGTATCGAGTTCAACTTCATGAATCTTCAAGGATCCAAGCAACTCGTCAAGTTTTAGCACGCTCAAATCTTTGGCTTCTTGTACCGCAGTAACTTTAGGTCTCCACCTCTTTGAAAGACTTCTTAAGATCTTTCGAACATGGTCTTGATTGTTGTACGTTCTTCCAAGAGCTTTCAATCCATTGACAATTGTTTGAAATCTTCCAAACATTTGATCAATAGATTCTTCATCTTTCATCCTGAAAAGTTCATACTAGTGCACAAGAATACTTATCTTAGATTCTTTAACTTGGCTTGTGCTTTCGTGAGCGATGGACAATGTGTCCCACATCTCCTTCGCGGTATTGCATTCGTAGACTTTGTCATACTCGCTCCTGCTTAGGGCACACGTCAAGAAGAACTTCGTCTTTGAGTTCAGTTGTATTCTCGCCTTTTGATCAGCCGTCTATCTAACTCGTGGAATGGAATTGTCATCTTCATCTACTGGTGTATAAGGTCCGTTCTCTATTACGTCCCAAAGGTCGACATGAGTAGATTTTATGAATAGTCGCATCCTATCTTTCCAGTAATGATAATCCTCTCCATTGAATGCTGGAGGTCTAGTGACTGAGGCTCCTTCTGCAATGTATACATGTGATTCCACCATTATTTTTGATCCACACTTTGCTAAAGTGATCCTTGGATACCAGGCTCTGATACCAATTGAAGTGAATAACACGTTAATACAATACTTATAAAATGATATAGAATGCACGAGAAGGGGGGGTTGAATTGTGTATTCCCCTTTTTGAAAAATCTTTCAAAATTGTTTGTTAGGAATAAAATTCTTTACAGAACTTCTGATAAATTATAATTAATAAAAACTTTTGAAAACTTTGTTTACTGATTAAGTAATGATAAAACTTGAATCTAAAATAGAGATAGAGTGAGAGTAGTTGACACAGCGATTTATCCTGGTTCACCCCAAACCGTGGGCTACGTCTAGTCCTCAGAGTTCTTTCTAAGATTTTCACTATCTCTTCAACTTTACAAGTATTCTTTGCGAGCCTCTTCAGGTCTCTACAACCAGTATTCTTTCACACTTAGCCTCTGCAGGCTATCTGCACTACTTTCTCTCAGATAAGTGTTTGAACACTTGTTACAGTAAAATAGCTCTGAACTAAATTGAACAGAATGCTTTTACGATCACATAGATGTAAATCTGCTAATTTTTCAACTTCACTAACTTTTTCTAACTTTGCAATCTTCGACTTCGACTTGTATTTATAGCCTTCATCTCCAACTGCTTCTTAATTCTTGTTTCTTGAATCTTAAAAAAAACGGTTATTCAGTTGAGTTCTGTAACTAACTCGAACTGACTCCTTCGTCTTTTGTTTTTGAATTCCGTGTCTTCTTTTCTTCATCTGTATTTTATGGTATGTGTTTCTACGTCTGCGTCTGTTTTTACTATTTCGTGTCTTCATCTGCTTTACTATTCGCATCTGCGTCTGCGTCTGCTTTTCATTTTTCGTCTGCGTCTGCTTTACTTCGTCTATCTGCCTTCGTCTGCTTTGCTTCTTCTTTATTGCTTGCGTCTGTTCTTTCAATTCGCGTCTGCGTCTTTGTCGCTTCGTCTGCTTTTGCTTTTCTTTTATTTTGCTCTTTTGTTATACATCAAAATCATATCTAAGTAAAGTCATTTGAACTTAACACATGACACAACCACTAAGACTAGCTTTAAAAGTAAGCATCATACTTTCATAAATGACTCATAATTTAGGTTTAGGTTTCAATACTTTTAAGAGAAGAATAGGTTTAACTTCTGGGATAATATACAAATCTACTCACACATTTTTAGGCCTAAAAAAAGCATACATCCAGCCTTCATTCATAATAGGTATCATAAATTCATGCTAGCTCATCTCAGTATCCTAGGAAAAACTTTAATATCTAAAAGAAGATTCCTCATTATGCACACATAGAAAACCAAGTTATCACCATTACTTATATAACCTAATATGTCATTTTTTGGGTAAGTATGGGCATGTTGATATATTTTATTTTATTAAATAAAGGATGGTAAACAAACCCTTGAGAAAGTAGGTTAAGAAGAAGAAGGAGACTAATAAATAAGGACCTAAACTCATTTAGGTACCTAAAATACATTGATTGGCTTGTTTTATAGGTTTATTAAAGAGCAACTAATATGTAGTAAAGATGGTAGTTTTTTTTAAAAGATTTTATGTTTTTCTTCTTAATGAATCTAACCTTCTAGCCTCAAAGAAAGTCTTGACGTTGTTGACGTAGGATATAGGAATTTATTCTTTAAAAATAGCGACCAAGATTTTTCGAAAGAATATATTGTTGAACCAAATGAGGGAGAAGAGAACGATGAGATACTTTCAAAGGATTGAAAATTCAAGAAGAATCATCATTTAAATCATTCTTAGGTAATGCTCAAGAAAAGGTAATTATTAGTCTATGTTTTAAAATATATGAAATCTTGTACTTATTTATTAACTTGAGTTTACCATTAGTGATGAATGTTGGTTTTACACTATGAATAAGGAATTGAATTTTTTAAAAATATAATGTGGGTCCTAGTTTATAGACTTATAGATTATTAAGTTAGAATTTACATCAATTGGGTAATAATTTTTCCAAACTTGAGCGAACATAAATTATATTTAGTTATATGAAGATTCTATATGATAAGGAACCTTATATGATTCAACTTATTATTGATTGATATTTAGTTGATCAATTATGTGTTTTAATATTTTTAAGTTTTATGTTGTTTTCTAGCTTTTTAGAATGCACTAATCAACTAATGTCTCCTTTTCGACGAATTTTTTTTCTTTCTAATGAGTTTGTAAGGAGTTTGATCACTCCTCTAGTCAATCACATCTTTAAGTGGTCAACTAATGTCCCCTAGTTTATGAAAATTATCATTTTAATGAGTTTGTAAATGTATTGTCTGCATATACTAGTCTGCCACACTAGTCATTGGTCAACCAACAAGGTTATATATTCAATCAATATAGCAAGTTCAAAATGAGTGTTCAGCACTACTTCACTTATCATATTTGAGACAAACATTGGATGACCAATGTAGTTATATGGTTAACAGTTTTCATAATTTAGTAGATTTCTCTTTATTTTCTCTTTTATTTTCTAATTTTCATGTTTATGCCTCTTAAGACCTTAGACAACTCACTTTTTTCTTTAGAAAACACGGTTTACCATTGCAATTGACTACCTTATCTTTAATTTTTTTCTTTCTCCTTCATGTTAAAGATCTTTAATACTCACTGTTTCTTTGGATAATCCCTAAATTTTAAAATTTTATAATATCTTTGCTTATAAATTTTCTATAAATTAAGTGCTCATTCAAGCTTTTAGGAATCAAATGTTATTGCATCATATTTGTTTCAAATATAAGTATTTTATTCTATTATTATATTTTAAAATTTGTAGTTTTGAAAATTATACATTTTTATGAAATTGATTCTTGGGTACTAAAATTTTGTTTATATTTTACAATTTCAAACTCTTTTTTTGTCAAAGCTTGCCTTTATTACTTTAATTGAAATTGAAAACCTAGGTAGAATACTAACATTGGAAATTTTCAAAATAGATATAGTTAGAGATGATTATATTTCATATTGGCCTTTTGACTTTTAAATGTCTAATAATACTCTTTATTGAGAAAGTTTGTCAATCGGATCAAATTCAATTTGATTTTACCAAATTAGTTTAATGTGTAACCCTTTTTATTTTTATATTACTGATTTCTTTTTATAGTTCTAAAAGGGAAGAAAAATTAATGATATTAGATTTTGGAGTGATCTTTTTTTGTATTTCTTACACTTTATATGATATGCTTGACTAAATTTATGATATCAACAAGTATGGATATTTCTTTATCTTGAATGTTTTTTGTTCTTGATATTGAATTATGTTTTAGGCACGAATTTTGTTTTGTTGTTTTGTATTTCTTACACTTTATGGGGTATGCTTGAGTAACTTTATGTTATCTATATGTACAGATATTTCTTTAATATTGCATATCTCTTTTTTTCTTCATATTTAATGATGCTCTTTAATAGTGAATTATTTTTATGCATGAATCAAATGGGATCTAATCGATATATTGATATTGATAGTTATTTATATGCTTAAATTTATTTGTCTCTAATATCACAACAACTTTTCCATCATAAAAGAAGGAAATTGTTTAACCGGGGATATTCTAATAGATCGTTGATGATAACAAAATATAATTACTATTAATGGGTTTATTATTTTGACAAAAATTAATATAAAAGCAAAGTAAAAGCATAAGCTCAAAAATTGTTTATAAAGTTGATAAAGAGAAATTAAATTTACAACCGTCAAATTGAAGATCAAAATAAAAATAAAAAAAAATCGAGGCTCATCAACTTCATTTTAAATTTTTTTTATTAATTGTAATCTCACTTTGTAATTTGATAATCTAAAAACTCATCTTGAATAAACTTTTTATATCACTTCATTGTGTGAGTCTTTTCATTCATCAAGAGGCATTAAAGCTTTTGGTTTTAATAAAAAAGGCCTCTTAATTTGTGAAACACTCTTTAGGGAATATTTTAGGAAGCGTTTAATTCATAATTGCTTAAACAAATTGAGGTTGACCACTAGAAGTTGTTAAAATCATAGATTTTTTAGGAGGGGGATTATTTGGCGTATATAGGTTAATGATCCATTAATATAGGTTAAAGTTGTTAAATTTGATTTTTTTAGTATTTGTTATAATATTGGTTAATGTATTGCTTAACTAGTATGGTTGTTTACTGGTCAACCAGTATCTCAACAACTAGTAAACTTGTGCATTCAATGCACATTGGTTGACTAATATACTATATTGGTTGACTTGTGTTTTGTAATGGCTAGTTATTGACTCTAATAATTAGTAGGAGCCCCAATGTAATACCCCACTCCCGCATGACTCGAACCCGATATCGATGGTGATATCTAAGTCCGTGCCCTGCGAGGGTGGCGTGCAATATCACTCAGTTAAAACTTAGCATAATTTTTTTTTCAAAACACAAGCATACACTATATGGGAAATCATTTCCATACATAAATCACAGGTAAATACAATGACCATGGGGGCCCTTTTCATAAATACAAATTAATGAGTCTGTTGACTTTACAAATTGACCTAATCATTTGTACAAAAATTCAGAAAATACAATTTTATCAGACATTAATGCAGACGCGAACTGATCCCGACCTCTTATCTCACTCATATGCAGATGTTATATGTCCATTGCCTAACGGGGTATTCTTCTGGGTCCTGAAAAATAATTGCAAATTTTGAGTGAGTTTTGCGAACTCAGTGAGTGACCATCATCGATTGTTCACCCAGTCACATAACACAATAATCATACATCTCACTTTATTTCCTAGTGCACATTCACAATATTTCACATTTTCACATTTACAGAATTTCACATCCACATTATTCATGTTCGATACATGCATATGAGACTCACTTTTTATTTATTATTTTGCTGTGATCGAGTGCCTAAACTGTCCCTTGTAAGGCTCATTAATAACTGTCCCTTATCCGTTGGTGGATACAGGGCTCATTAAACGTTGAGCCTAAGGCTCTGAATCACTTATGAGCTCGAAGCTCATTTTCACTCGTTGAGCTTAAAGCTCTGATCTGTGGCGACTCTGGTCACAACAGCCATTATATTTCATGCACTTATGCCATGTGATGCAACAGTCACTTCCACTCACTTTCACATATTATCGGACCGTAGTCCGACACGTGTCAATCACACCACACTAATTTCATACTCTCACATTGCTCAAAATATTATATGATCACATAAGCAACACTTTTATTTTTTTCACATAAGCATAAGGCATTTCGCCTTTCACTCAATCAAGTAAATTTAATCAAATGCATATAAGATGCTCATATGATGCTATTCCAATTTATTACAGTGTTGTGACCGAGCGCTTGAACTGTCCCACTATGGGCACATTAAGCATTGAGCCTGAGGCTCTATATCACTTTGGGGCTCGAGGCCCAAGTAAAATCTGTAGGAAAATCCCGGTGTGAGCATCACATGCCCACGGTGCGGAAAACAAAAATTTTTGTTCCGGGACCTTCCTGAAAGCCAAGATCCATGTGTCTATACAACAAACTCAAACCATAACGGCCAAAGGAGACCGTCTCTAATGGTATCCACGCAGAGACCGGAGAACCTAACCGGGACAAACCCTTTGACCCGGGAATAGCTAGAACAAGTTGAAGACTGCTAGATCTTACCTTGTTCTTGGAGAGCTTGGAAACCAATGATGAAGAGGAGATGAAGAAGCTTGAAAAATGAAGAGATGAGGAAGATGATCGTATGAATTGGAGAAAGAAACTCTTTCTTCTCCTTCAAAAGCCACGATTCTCAACCATGAAGAGAGCTTAAGGGATGAAAAACCTTAGGTTCTTCATATATCACCAACGACCATCACCTCTTCTTTCTTCATTAGCCAATTTTGTCTTTTTGTCATTTAATGCCATTAAAACAACTTTTGACTAAGCATATAAAGGAAGCTTCTCCTTCCTATCCACATACACACACATATATATATATATATTAATTAATTCTTTAATTAATTAATAATATATATATATATATTAATGCTGAAGTGGTCCAGTCACACTAGGGTCGGTTCTATCGGCCTACCGGGTCCCGGTATGGGAAAAACCCCCGAAAATATTTTTCAGCAATATCGATGTCGCGATCTCATCGGGACATATCTCGATCTCATCGGGATCCATTTAATCATTTTGCTCTCCATATATTGGAACTCTGTCCAAAACTATTTTATAAATTCTCTGAGACACTCTTATGCGTGTGACCTATTAGGTTCCCGGCTATGTTGGCCACTTAGATTAACACTTAATCTGAGCAAGTCATGAGCGGTATTTAGCAACACATCATGACCCCCAATTGACCGGAAAGTAATTGGTTTGACTAATGAATATGTATTCATCATGAACCATATCACGAACCTTTCCATAGACAATTACCTTTCAATTCGTCCTTTCACCATGCTATACCCCAGTTGGTTATGAGTATGGGCAATGTGTCAACTCTTACTAGATTGACTAAGTCAAATCTAGTCCAAGTGATTTTAGTTCTTGTCCTGGGACTCATTACTTAATATGTCAATGAAGACATTCTTCATGACATATATGCTCCGGCCAGAGACTTCCAAGTAATGACCCTGACAAGAGGCCATAGGTATCATCTTTTGCTATCACAGAAGTGGTGAATCCTCTATTGGCTACTCAAATACCTTCGAATACCTCAAGCTGTACCCAATCACCACCCTATGAGCGACCTCTGTAAGGCAATAAGGAATGGAGTCAAAGCACAGAATCAGTATCCAAGATATCCTTGAGCACCTCAAGTCTAAGGATACTTGCACCATTACTATGATGAGATTATCACTGACATTAGAATAGGATATCCATATGATGATCTCATAGCAGGTCATCCAATGTACTTACTACCTCTAGTAAGCATCCACATCTCAACCCTAAATATCTCATATTTACAATTTCGAGATCCTTTGCTTGATCAAATCAAGGAGCTTGAGATGTACTAGTCTCTTGGATTACCGATGTCCAGCTCGATAATCCTATGACTAGGGATAATTTAGATCTCGACATAATTGCACATGATAGGAATCTCGTAGTATGATCACATCACAATTTCCTTCATGTTATGTCATATATCATGGACTTCATTAATTTGCTTATAGATCAATATCCATTCATAAATAATGAACAAGAAGTTAATGAAATATGTCTTTCTTTATTTATTCATAAAGTATGTACACAACTTTGTACAAAATGCGCTAAAGCGATTGCCTTGAGGCACTACTCTAACAATCTCCCACTTGACCTAAAGCCAATCGCCTTGATATCTAATACCATAAAGTAGTACATGAGAATCAAAACTCTTTTGTGATAATGGCTTTGTCAGCGGATCAACAATATTCGCTCGGTGGGAATTCTCTCGATCTGGACATCACCTCGTCCTATGATCTCCCTGATCAGATGATATCTGCGGAGTACGTGTTTGGATCGTTGATGAAACTTTGGTTCCTTCGCCTGCGCAATAGCCCCATTGTTGTCACAATACAACTGTATGGGCCCATCACTACTAGGAACCATACCAAGTTCAGTAATGAACTTCTTGATCCAAACTGCTTCCTTTGCTGCTTCTGAAGCGGCAATGTACTCTGCCTCGGTTGTTGAATCGGTAGTTGTCTCTTGTTTAGAACTCTTCCAATTAACTGCCCCGCCATTCAGTATGAATACATAACCTGATTGGGATTTGGAATCATCCTTATCAGATTAAAAACTGGCATCTGTATACCCGCTCACCTGGAGATCTCCATCCTCATATATCAAGAAAATATCCTTAGTTCTTCGCAAGTACTTAAGGATATTCTTGACAGCCACCCAGTGACCCTCACCAGGATCCTATTGGTATCTGCTCGTAACATTTAGAGCATATGATACATCAGGTCTCGTACATAGCATAGCGTACATGATAGATCCTACCGCAGATGCATACGGGATCATATTCATGCGCATCCTCTCATCTTGTGTCTTAGGACACAGATTTCGAGAGTGTTATCCCATGAGTCACGGGAAGGTACCCTCTCTTGGATTGTTCCATGCTAAATCTTTTTAGCATCTTGTCTATGTACGTTGATTGTGAAAGACCAAGCAACCTTTTTGATCTATCTCTATAAATCTTTATCCCAAGGATATAAGTTGCTTCACCAAGGTCTTTCATGGCAAATTGTTTGGACAATCAAATCTTGACTGATTGTAGCATCGAGACATCGTTTCCTAGCAATAATATGTCATCTACATACAGCCTGAGGAATACGATTGCGGTCCATTAACCTTCTTATACACACAGTGTTCATCCGAATTTTGTGAGAAACTAAACTCTTTGATTACCTCATCAAAATGGATATTCCAACTCCTGGATGCTTGTTTCAATCCATAGATGGATTTATGAATCTTGCATACCTTTTCGCCATCATAGGAGGTGAAGCCCTCAGTTGTGTCATATACACATCCTCGCCTAGATTTCCATTTAGGAAGTCGTCTTCACATCCATTTGCCATATCTCATAATCATAATGAGTGGCAATGGCTAGGAGTATTCTAATGGATTTAAGCATTGCTACTGGGCTGAAGGTCTCGTCGTAGTCAACTCCTTGTCTTTGACGAAAACCTTTAGCCACAAGCCTTGCTTTATAGGTAATTACATTACCTTCCATATCGGTTTTCTTTTTAAAAACCCATTTGCACCCTATGGGTTTGATTCCTTCGGGTGCCTTAACCAAAGTCCATACTTGGTTTTCATACATGGAATCCATTTCAGCCTGTATGGCATGAAGCCATTTCTCAGACTCTGAACTCTTCAGAACCTCTTCATAGGTGGTAGGCTCATCATCTTCTATGAGCAATACATCATTCTGTTTATTCACGAGAAATCCATATCTCTCAGAACAGCAGGCGTATCCTACGTGACCTCTGAACCGTGTGTTGTAGAAGGTTGAATTACTTCATCTGTATGAGTCACAATTTGAGTTCAGCGGTTGATATCGTCTGCTCGAGCATCTGAACTTCTTCAAGCTCAATTTTGCTCCCTTGTCTTCTTGTAAAAGAAACTCTTTCTCTAAAAAGACACAGATGCTTCAAACAAACACCTTTTGTTCCTCAAGAAGGTAGAATTGATATCCCATTGTTTCTTTAGGATATCCTACGAACAAACACTTGTCGGACTTTGCATCAAGTTTATCGACCGTGTCCGCTTCACATAAGCGTGACAACCCCAAACTTTCAAATGAGTAAGATAGGGTCTTTTGTTAATCCACATCTCATATGGAGTAACATCAATTGTCTTTGATGGAACTCGTTTAACAAGTAAACAAATTGTCTCAAGTGCATACCCCCAAAGGATTTTGGTAACTTTGCAAAGCCCATCATTGATCGTACCATGTCTAACAAGGTTCGATTTCTCCTTTTGCCACACCATTATCTTTGTGGTGTGTAAGGAGGAGTCCATTGAGATAAAATCCCATTATCTCGAGATAATCCAAAACTCTTGGTCTAAGTATTCCCCACCACGATCCGATTGTAATGTCTTGATACTTTTCCCAAGTTGGTTTTCTACTTCATTTCGAATTGTTTGAACTTTTCAAATGCTTGATTTGTATCTCATCGACATCAGTACCCATATCGAGAATAATCATCGATAAAGGTAATGAAGTAAAGACAACCACTTCTGGCATGGATGGACATCGGACCACATACATCTGAATGTATTAGGTCTAATACTCCAGTCGCTCGTTCTCCCTTTCCCTTAAAGGGTAACTTAGTCATCTTGCCTAATAAACAAGATTTGCATGTGTCATATGATTCATAATCAAATGACCCTAAACTTCCACTCTTATGGAGCTTAGCTATGCGTCTCTCATTTATATGGCCAAGGTGACAATGCCATAAGTAAGTTGATTTTAAATTATCTCGTTTATGTCTTTTCGTGTCATTGACATTCATAATTGGATGTGACATATCTAATATGTAAATTCCATTGCATAATGTACCATTACCATAAAGCATTCCATTCAAACTAATAGAACAACCATTGTTACTAAAAGTCAAATGGAAACCATTTCTATTTAAACAAGAAATGCATAATATGTTCTTTGTTAATACGGTACAAAATAACATTCATCCAATTTAATTACAAACCCGAAGGGGAGTGACAAGAAATAAGTGCCTCACGGCTAATGCAGAACTCTTGCTCCATTTCCCACACGCAGTCTAGTTCTCCTTCATGAGTCATATAATGTCCCCGAGGCCCCGTGATATCATTGCATATGTGTGAGCTACAACCGGTATCTAATACCCATATGTTATGGTCGAAAGCAGTATTAACCTCAATGACAAACATTCACGAAGAAGTCGAGGCATCGATGCCTTCTTACGCTTCAATTCTTCCAGATAGATTTCTGATTTAAGCTTCCAGGTGGCGGTCTTGCCACAATGGAAGCAAGTTCCTTTGGTACAGTCTCTTTGGTTTTCTTCTTGGCTGCACTTCCTTTTGGTTTTTTAGACCTTTTCTTCTTGACTTCTTTTCTTTGAACCGGAAGAAGAGTCCACCATAAGCACTTGCTTGCTATCCTTCTTGATAGCTTGCTCATTGTCTTGAAAGTGATTGATCAACTCGAGGATTGTCGTGGATATTTGGTTCATCCGATAGTTTAACACAAACTGTGAATAACTATCAGACAATCCAACCAGAATTAAGTCAACACTTAATTCATAATCCATAACAAAACCTAAGACAGCCAACCTCTCAATATACCCATTCATCTTCAGTGCATACTACACTGCAGATGAACCTGGAGTCATCTTAGTAGGGAAGAGTAGCCTCGAGGACTCGAACCTTTCAGACCGAGCTTGCTCATCAAACAACTCTTTAAGATGAAACACTATGGTATTAGCATCCATAGACTCATACTGCTTCTGTAGCTCTGGTGACATCGAGGAAAGCATAATGCAGGTAGCCATGTCACTGTCTTTAAGATGCTTACGATATGCTTTTTGATCCTCATCAGAAGCATCAGCAGCAGGTGGATCAGGAAGTGGAACATCTAGGACATATCCGGTTCCTCGGACACGAGAACAATTCTCGATTTCTCACCAATCTAGAAAGTTGGGTCCGATTAATTTGTTCGAGTCCATAAGCGGCGCAAGTTCTGCTGGAAGTCATCTTCAATAACCTAAAGGGAAAAGAGAGAAAGAATGTTAGAGTAGAATTACATGCATGATCATAAGGACTTGCATGACATGCATATGGCTCCCACTAGTTTCAAAGAATCCATAACCCTCAGTATGAATCCAAGAAACATTATGACAAAATGTCCTAGTAGGTCGATATCTGACGTTACTAAAATGACCTTGGGTTTACCCAACAAGCCACCTTAGGTCAATCGGTAGGTATCGGTCATACCAATTGCATCATAGATATCTGACATTACTAAAATAACCTTGGGTTTACCCAACAAGCCACCTTAGATCTATCGGCAGGTAGCGGTCATACCATTTGCTTCATAGATGCAACTATCGACTAGTGCTATCAACTCGTGATGTATGCACAGACATTGGGTTATCAACTCTTGATGCGCGTACATCTGATGCACACTGCCCAATTTCGCCTCTGTCCACGTTGACCTTGAGTTTACTCAACAAATCAACGCTTCTAGTGAAAACCGACCCATTAATCCGAAAATCTTATTTTCATGGTTCGAACATATCCATATAGAGTGAGCTTGGGTTTACCCAACAACTCAACTCTATAAGAACTCTGGTTCTCCCCATATTAATGGAAGGCGTTAGTTTTCATATGATGTGTGAGGGTTTTCAGGTCTCATCTTCTTCTCCTCCAAGCCGTAGGATTATAGTCACCATGACTATATGGAATGATTTAGGGCAATTTATCAATCACATTGAGTCTATACCTAAAATCATCCATCATCCCACCTTTGCATGTTGTAAGTCAACTTGTGTATGTGTAAGTCGACTTATGCTAGTGTGTAAGTCGACTTATGCATGTGTAAGTCGACTTATGCAACTGTGCACGAACAAGTCGACTTGTACCATTGTGCAAGTCGACTTATGCGTCTACAGTGCACGGACAAGTCGACTTGTATCTTTATTTGTCGACTTATCCATGTGGAATTGCTATCTAATTGGCTAATTTCTCAATCCGTGTAGTTCCAATTCACAATATCAAGTGTAATATCCTTTATTATGATGTACCAATGAAACACTTTCATTGTTCCATGCTTACCATATATAGTCAAACTATACATGAAAAACTTGAAATCAATGAATACACTCTTATTCATTCAGATCTCCAAATAATTTGAGAATATCAAACTATCACCCTAAGTATCTTTAGGTAGTCTAAACTTTATCAAGATTACTTCGGCACTGGTCACGAAATTTGTGACGTCCAAAATAATCAAGACAACGAAATGCACTAACGAGACGCTAATGTGACACATTTGACATCCGAAAAATATTTGGAAACCCAATTTCAAGAAATTCAATTTGGAAAGCATAAAAAATCAATATAACACATTTTTAATCACATTAAAAATGATCCAAGGCATTGGAATTGAGAAATACACAATTTATCATTCCAAACAAAACAGCTCCATCAACTTTCTCAAAACTGCCAAGCTCTGTGTTTTGCTTGAAAAACTCATTGAAACAATTTCAATAAATTCTGAGAAAATTACAGAGGTTACAAGATGTTCACAAAATGTTCCATGAATGTTTTCAGGATTTATTTCCAACAAAAACTCATCCAACCTCAGCAACAAAGCCAATGTAGAATCTGTGTTCCTCAACACAGTTATTCCCATCAGCACACAATAAATTCTCAAATAAATATTAAATCACTTCAAAAACATTTTTCCATTCTCATAGACATTCGTAAACATCTTAGAGACATGTTGGTGAAAGAAAATCCGAAAAATAAATTTTCTACAATTTATTCTCGAATTTATAAGCATGCCTGTTCATTGAATGTGCATAAAGACAGCAACAAGAACATTGGGGAATAAATTAGCAAAACCATATCAAATCACATTGATAAATTCCGAGCTTCCACAGACATATGCAACAACATCTTGTGAACATATCTGGGCAAGAAACTTTTGAAAACAATATTTCTACACTGAATTCGAAATTCACACAATCAACATGCATCATCGTCACAAGCAATAGGCAACTCCGACTTAGTCATGATTTCTTCGTTATATACGACACAAGTGGCTCTGCTACCACTGTAGGAAAATCCCGGTGTGAGCATCACATGCCCACGGTTCGGAAAACAAAAATTTTTATTCCGGGACCTTCCCGAAAGCCAGGATCCATGTGTCTATACAACAAACTCAAACCATAACGGCCAAAGGAGACCGTCTCTAACGGTATCTACGCAGAGACCGGAGAACCTAACCGGGACAAACCCTTTGACCCGAGAATAGCTAGAACAAGTTGAAGACTGCTAGATCTTACCTTGTTCTTGAAGAGCTTGGAAACCAATGATGAAGAGGAGATGAAGAAGCTTGAAAGATGAAGAGATGATGAAGATGATCGTATGAATTGGAGAAAGAAACTCTTTCTTCTCTTTCAAAATCCACGATTCTCAACCATGAAGAGAGCTTAAGAGATGAAAAACCTTAGGTTCTTCATATATCACCAACGACCATCACCTCTTCTTTCTTCATTAGCCAATTTTGTCTTTTTGTCATTTAATGCCATTAAAACAACTTTTGACTAAGCATATAAAGGAGGCTTCTCCTTCGTATCCACGTACACACACACACACATATATATATATATATTAATTCTTTAATTAATTAATAATATATATATATATATATTAATGTTGAAGTGGTCCAGTCACACTAGGGTCGATCCTACCGGCCTACCGGGTCCCGGTATGGGAAAAACCCCCGGAAACGTTTTTCAGCAATATCGATGTCGCGATCTCATCGGGACATATCTCGATCTCATCGGGATCCATTTAATCCTTTTGCTCTCCATATATTGGAACTCTGTCCAAAACTATTTTACAAATTCTCCGAGACACTCTTATGCGTGTGACCCATTAGGTTCCCGGTTATGTTGGCCACTTAGATTAACACTTAATCTGAGCAAGTCATGAGCGATATCTAGCAACACATCATGACCCCCAATTGACCGGAAAGTAATTGGTTTGACGAATGAACATGTATTCATCATGAACCATATCACGAACCTTTCCATAGACAATTACCGTGCAATTCGTCCTTTCACCATGCTATACCCCACTTGGTTATGAGTATGGGCAATGTGTCAACTCTTACTAGACTGACTATGTCAAATCTAGTCCAAGTGATTTCAATTCTTGTCCTGGGACTCATTACTTAATATGTCAATGAAGACATTCTTCATGACATATATGCTCTGGCCAGAGACTTCCAAGTAATGACCCTGACAAGAGGCCATAGGTATCATCTTCTGCTATCACAGAAGTGGTGAATCCTCTATTGGCTACTCAATTACCTTCGAATACCTCAAGTTGTACCCAATCACCACCCTATGAGCGACCTCTGTAAGGCAATAAGGAATGGAGTCAAAGCACATAATCAGTATCCAAGATATCCTTGAGCACCTCAAGTCTAAGGATACTTGCACCATTGCTATGATGAGATTATCACTGACATTAGAATAAGATATCAATATGATGATCTCATAGCAGGTCATCCAATGTACTTACTACCTCTAGTAAGCGTCCATATCTCAACCCTAAATATCTCATATTTACAGCTTCTGAGATCCACTGCTTGATCAAATCAAGGAGCTTGAGATGTACTAGTCTCTCCGGATTACCGATGTCCAGGCTCAGTAATCCTATGACTAGGGATAATTTAGATACTGATATAATTACACATGATAGGAATCTCAGTAGTATGATCACATCACAATTTCCTTCATGCTATGTCATATATCATGGACTTCATTAATTTGCTTATAGATCAATATCCATTCATAAATAATGAACAGCAAGTTAATGAAATATGCATTTCTTTATTTATTCATAAAGTATGTACACAAATTTGTACAAAATGCACTAAAGGCGATTGCCTTCAGGGCACTACTCTAACACAATCGTTGAGCTTTTTCTCTAATCGGTGGCTGTTTCGGTTACAACTGTCATTATCTGATTATGCATTTATGAACGAAATGGATATGTCATAATCAATCAGCATATGAATGCCATAATCAATATTTATGTCACAATTAATCACATCACAGTCACGTAGGTCTCAAATTCACATACAAGTAGCACTTCAGTATGAGAACACTCCCAATACACAATCATCGGACCTTCTGTCCGGAATCCACAATCGATTCACAATTCATCACCATTTATATGAAACATTCAACAGACAATCAATACAAATTCAAACAGCAAACATAATGGGAGGAGACCATCTCGATCTACTCATAGTACGCTCCCGATTAGCAATTGCTTTGACATTCTGGAAACGCCTGACTGCGGACTTTTAACCTGCATAACCCATTTATGCAATACGTTGCACACACATTAATAATTTTGCACAATTATAATCATTCATTTATGCACATATATGTACGATGCATGTTCATGACAATCCCGGTAACATTCCTTAAATTTCATCACAAAACTCGTTCTCATATCAAAACTCATTTATGCCTAGGGTTAAGCCACACTAAAATCCTTAAACTCGCAATTTATGCTTATTTAATTTTTTTTAAAACCATACTTTCGGGTTTACTACTCCCGATCAATAAGCCAGTCCACATAAATTAACCTAGGCAACCTCTCCTTTTAGAAAAATTCCTTTATGCTATAGGAATCCATAGACACTAAAATCACTCAATTCGGACCTCTATAGATCCATTATTAATTAAACACGGACCAGAAAAATATTTACTCGGTCTCCTCTCTTTGACCTAATCAATCCACTTCAATTTCATATCCAAAAATTCACAATTTTTCATAAAAATGAAATTAAAAGTCTCACGAATCTGATGCCTCGAGAATCAGGTCAATCGGAGGTCGAACGGAAAAGTTATAAGTAAAAGAGTGGAGAGAGGTCGGGTCAGGGGATACATGACAATAGTCGACTAGCCGACTATTATTAGTTGACTAATGTAGTGAAAATATAACAATAGTCGACTGGTCAAATATTATTAGTCGACTAGCCTATATTATCAGACCAAGTAGAAACTCTTGGTCTTTCTTCTGCCAACGTTCTAACTTCCATAACTCATAACTTTTGACTCAGAACTTGAAAAATTACAAATTTGAAATCAATGGAAAGTTAAAAGGAAGATCTAAAACTTCCATGAAGGACTCACATACAAAATCCAACTATAAAGGAGCCAAAATGCACTTCATAAATATCTGTTCTGCAAATGTCATCCTAACAGTACCACAATTTTCTCAAACTCATAAATTCCTATCCCCTTGTCCAAAAATTCCATGCTTTAGATCAATGAAAAGATCAGAAAACATGCTACAATTCTCATGAAGGACTTAGAAGCAAATTCCACCTCTAACTAGGTTAAATTCCTCCATGATTGTGGCTACCCTGTTAAAGACTATTAAATCAACATATCACCTAAATCATAACCATACTTGAAAAATTCATAACTTACAAACCCTACATCCAAAATTAGCATATTATACCTCATTACAAAGCTAAGACATTCCTTTATAACTTTCCATAAGATCACTTGAGCTACTGTAAACCATAACAGTCCAGAATTAGCTTCAAAACACAGTAATCACAAAACTTATACTTAGAGCCATTTCACACACAAAACACATTCATTCATTGAAAAACCAACTGAAAGTTCACAATTCATAACCTTCAATTTCAAAATCAAAAAATGTCATACTTAGTGGCGATAGAAAGCTAACATGAAACTCTCAAACTTTCATGAAGACCAATCTCACAAAATCTGTCTACTTTAGCCTAGAAAAATTCCCCAAAGTTTCAGATCACAAATCTTCACTATTAGAAACATGACTATTTACCCTGCACATATTGCCCACTTTCAAGGAAAAATTCCGAACCCTACAAGCTATAATTGGACAACACTTCCTTCATAAGAATTCTAGTCAAACTTCTCAAGTTTAATTTAAGCTAAATCTCATCTCAATATCATAACCATATCAAAAGTTATGACTAAATCATTGGCACATACACAAAGTAAACTTTCCAGATTTTACACCTAACTCTACTCCTATCATTCCAACACCATTTCTACACCAATAAGCATCCAATTTATTCAAGAAATCAGCAAAAATTTCATCAAGACTCTCACTTGACCAATTAGCCACAAAATGGCAGCACACACACTCAACTTTCTTTCTTTAATAAACACTCATCTAACATCTTCAAACTTAATCCAAAACACTTAATTCACATAATATACATGCTATATCATTCATCTTTACACAAACATGGATTTATACCTATACAATCAAATCCCAAGTACCATGAAATTAATGTTCAAGACATCACAATTAATTCATTTAACTACCAATTTATACATAAAATACCATTCTTACCTTTCTCTTAACCACCCACGTTGATCATCCTCTTAAGGGGGAAAGGTTTATGCGAGCCTTTTTAGGTGAGCTAAAGGAAGAGGAAGCAAGGTGGAAGGAGGAGGAAAAAGTGAGCAAAAATCTGAAAAGCATCCAAGAAGAAAAACCAACGAAGAAGGAGGAGAAGAGGGCTACATATGAGAGAAAATTTTCAAAGAAATGGAAGCATTGTGAATGACAAGCCAAGAGAGAAGCTTTTAAATGAAATAAATATGGCATGGCCATGTCTTATGATAAAGCCCTCACATGGTTTCTTTCCAATTCAATTCCAATTTCTACCAATTTTTTTCTCCAAAAATACAATGGCTCAAATCAATAATTCCTAAATTCATGTATCTAAATTTTTAGTGCCATTGGACAGTAAATTTTTACTACCGAGAACCCGCCGGTCTGCCACTTGGTATTTTTTCGATTCAGAAATTTTCTCCAAAATTTTCAGAAAATTTTCTAAAATTCACTAAAAATTCTCAAACTTCATTTACCCTCTCCAATTAATTTTTTTACACACACAAATCACATTTTTCATAATGATCACATTTATCCACAATATACCGAGAAATGTCATGAATGCATGTACAGTCATTTTTCATGTGCAAAATCACTGTTCACGTGTGTATGTATATTATATAATGCATGAGCATAAGATGTGTTTTTCCTAATATCTCTTATTGATCTCACATGTACCCATTTCTATGGTTCAACCCTTTGTATGGAAACGAGATGTTACACCCAAAATCCTATAAATACATATTTTCTCATTGATTTAGTATAAAGAAACGTTTGGATGTCTTTTACATATATTTCTAGTGGTCTTTTAATCATTTAAGCATCGTTATCTCATATTCGTGTGAGTAAGCCCTTTTGGAGTTATCAAGTGATAAAGTGAGGCATTTTAAGTTGTAATATTTGGTTAGAACATTATATTATTTTACTTAATGATTAAAAAATTAAAATAATTAGGCCATTTAAACTCTAAAAACTTTAAGCCATTTAGCTTTCTAATTCAGTTTACGTTAATAATCATTGTCACTAAAAATCGATCGATTTATTAATTAATTGGCTAATTTTTGTAAACTAAGTGATTGTTATGAACCAAAATAAACATGTTGGTTTTCATTAAATAGTCAACTTCTCTAATTAAACTTCAATTTCTTCAATGGACAAAGTTGGTTGATATGTTTTACCACAAGTGCATGATGTTGCTGTAACTAGCATTGGCAAATGCAGGTTGATCTTATGATTATTATAATTACTAGTAATTAATGTCTTTCTATTATCTATTCTAATAAATTATGATGATGAAAATGTAAAATTCAAATAGTAAACTAAACAAAGCAACATAATTGAAAAACTAGGTACCTGGACTTTAAATCCCCCGAGGACTTCCCATACAATCATAAATTTTCACTACTTAGTTTAATCTATAGTTTATTAGACCATGGAAATTTCTCAATTATGTAATAACTTTGTTAAGACAGTTAATACCTAACCCTCGACTAATTAACTAAAATCTCTTTTTAGTTAAATCCCCTAAGATTGCATTAATTGATTTATGAATTTCACTATTAGGTTTGACCATAATCTAGTTGATTTATGTCGACCTATATCTAGGTTTGTATACAACTCCTTCCAATTATGGTAGATCTATTTATACAAAAGCATTTATTAATCTGAATTGCATGAAATCATACATAAAATAATACACTAGTCATATTAATCCAAGGACAATCAAAATGTATAACTGAATCTTAATGAAACTAAAGAATAAATTAAGTTTAAAAAATTGAATCTCAATGAAAGTAAAGAATAAATTAAGTTAAAACAAAAACACCACAAGGTATATCCTAGGTGTTCATTTAATCTAAGAACTAACAAAAGCTTAGTTCATAATTATAACATCAAGACTAAAGGCAAAACATAAAACTAACCATGATGAGATCCCATTTAATCTTCATGAAATCCACTTTAGATTGATGAAAATTCACTCTAAATATGTTTTCTTTTTTGTTCTTTGTTCTCTCTATCTTTTAGGCCATCAATATGTGTTGTCTTAAGCCTCCTATAAACCTCTTATAAACTACTTTTGTAGCTCGAAATTAGGGTAGCTTTTTGGAGTGGACGTAATCACCTACAATACCATATGCATGACCTTATCCCTTACTCTTACTTCATTCTACAAAAATCGTGAAGAAAAATATTTTAAAGAGCCACATGGTCATACATATGGCTATGTAGACTTACACGAACATGTCCTTCATCAACACAAGTCCCTCTAAAATATCTCTAATGCTTCCATTTCTGTCCTAATTTTTCCCTAATTATTGACCTTTTTATTGATGAAGGCAAATAAGATCTAAAAACATAATAGAAACAAGATAAGTACCAAAATAAGATGAAACTCTTAAATAAACAAGCAAAATGCATTAAATATGGCATTAGAAACATAATCTATTTAGTAGTTATCAAACTTCCCCACACTTAAGCATTTTCTTTTCTACAAACAAATTAATTGTAGTACTATCAACTTAATAAGAAACAACTCCAATAAAGCATTAAACAAAAGGGATATCCATTAAGGTTCTCCAATATTCATTCAATTGTAAATCTCATTGAAATGTTACACATGTAGTTGCTTGCATTAAATTATAAATAAATTTAATTTAATATATAATTCTTCAAATTTCAACTTAATCCACACCATTCCACTTAATGCATAAAGTTAAAATGCATATGAAAATGTTAAAACCTTTAAATACTTTTATACCCCTCATTAGAACACTAAATTTAAAATATGAGTATTTAAAAGGTTGTATGAAAACTCACCTAATCTTTTGACATGAAAGTAAACATCTTATCATGAATAAACTATAATTACTCAACTAGGTCATTATCTCAAATGGCTATTAGCCCCACTCTTTAACTTTGACCCTTTTATTAGTATAAAGCCAACAAAGTGAAATTATTTATGCTTATTTATACACGTATTACTATATTTTTCTATTTCGCTTCGCTTCGCATTTTTTATATATATGTTTGTGTTTGGTTTAATGAAAACACTAAAAAGAATACAAATTTAACTTAATGTATGTGCAAATTATACATAAAGTATCATAATATAAATCAAGTATCTATTCTCAAAATTGTAGAACTAAATCAAAATCAATTTAATCATCAAAATTTAGAAATATTTGCCTAAAAATCAAATCACAATCATAACCAAACTTATGATGAATCATCTTGATCAACATCCTCTTTAAAAAAATTTCTTAATTATTTATAATTAAGCTAATTATAATTATAAAAAATGGACATGATTGACTACTAAATGCATCCCCCAGACTTAAGTTGTAAATTGTCCTCAATGTATAAAATAAGCGAGAATAATAAAAAGGAAAAATAATAGTAGGAGGTGAGGATAACTGGTACTCCTTTGTAAAAAAAAAAGAATTTCAATCATATCTAATGTCATCAATAGCCATCCGCTATTGGCAAAATCTTGTCTACTTTAAAACAAGGGGTAATGTTACTTTCATAACCTACGCATCTCCATCAAATCTTAGGTAACATAGTTAGGGCCATCAAACTAAAAATATGAAACTAAACTACTAACAAAAATCCTATAAACTGCTTAATAAAAAAACACCTAATCCTACAAACTACTTAATAAAAAAAATAACCTAAGTATTGGGTTGCTTCCCAACCAACGTTTTTGTATAGGTCTTATAGTTGAACTTCTTAATAAATCCTTTTCCAACTTGAATATATAATTAGTAACCTGGTTCCATTTGTTTCCCTTATAAAAATTTAATAGCCTATAAATAGGCCACATGCTACAAGATAATAAGGATATAAGGTATCAAATTAATAAAACTGACTAACTCTACCAATGTCCTTTTTAGTAACAAATTGTCAATATACTAGGATCTTCAATTAACTTTGATAGTTTGTCTTTTCGAAAGTACGAGCCCTTTGAACTTAAGATGTTTGTCAATAATTCTTCGACAACCTTTTTATTTGGTTCCTCCTCTTCATCTTCCTTTATATCCTTTCCCTTCTTTTCTTCTTCCTTTTCTTGAAAGCAGCTTCCTCCTTTTCTTCTTCCTCCTCTTCTTGAACCATAGCTTCCTCCACTCTAGAAAATTAATTAACTCACATAAACCCACAATTTTAACTTGGTGTATTCAAATAAAGCAACTAGCTATTAGAGTCTATAAAGGGTAACCTCACATGGAGCAATGCCTTCCATTAATATATCTCAAATATGTTCCTCTTCCTCTTATTATAGTTTTATAGAAATCTAGATGAAGCATGATCATCTAGTGAAAAATTGTAATAATTGCTCCATTTTAGATTTTAAGTATTCTCATAATGGATTTCTTATGGCAAGTTCTCTATGTAATTTGAATGTTGCCATATATAGTTTAATGTTGACATTCATGATTAGGTGATCACCACCGCAAATGCCATAACAAACTATAGATATCGATTGAGCTTCCAAATTTGAGTACCCATACCTATCATTCCAAGCTTTTAATGTTGCCGTAACTAATGGCATATGATAGTCCCTTTGAGAATAGTATCCTCTCAATTCTTCCATTGTGTTTGGTGGTTACAAAGATGAATATATCCAATTCCTGAAAAATAAGCCACAAACATAAGATTAAGAAAGAAAGATCTAAGGATAAAAAAATAAAAAATAAAGAAACAAAAACTACCTAAAAGAAAAGAAAAAATGACTAGGTCAATAAAAAATAAGATTTCATTAATATTGCATTCCCTGAAAATGGTGCCAAAAACTTAATTAATGTGTCTTATCATACGTGTATAGTATAGTTATAGCTAGTACTATCAAATATAGTTCAATCCTATGAAGACTAGAATTACCAATACTTATTGTTTTTTTTATTATCTAGTCAAACAAATTATAGTGATGAAAATGTAAAATTCAAACAACAAACTAAACTGAAGCAACACAATTGAAACTAGGAGAGAGATTAAACTTAAAAGCATTAAAAGAAAATAATGGTACCTAGACTTCGAAACCCTTAGGACTTCTCTTACAATCATGATTTCACTACTCATTTTAATCTATAGTTTATTATACCTTAAAAAATTCTTAATTATGCTAATATATTTATTAAGACTATTAACACCACTCAATCGATTAACTGAAATCTCTTTTAGTTAAAACTCTTAAGATTGCATTAATTAATTTGTGAATTTTAGTGTTAGGTTTGACCATAATCTAAAGATTTTAAGTTGATTTATATCTTGGTTTGCATAGTACTCCTTGCGTTATAGTAGATCTAGTCATACAAAAGAATTTCTCATTCTCAATTACATTAAATCATTCATGAAATAATACACTAGCAACATTAGTTTAGGGATAATTAAGAACACATAATTAAATATCAATGGAAAAAATATAAGATATTTTTAAAAATCACTATAATGTTTATCTCAAGGTCCATCTAATCCAAGTATTGACAAAAGCTTAGTTCATAATTATAACATCAAGACTAAAGGAAAAATAGAAAACTACAAGAACCATGATGAGATCCCTTTTAATTATCATGAAATCCATTTTAGATTAATGAAAATTCACTCTAAATATGTTTTCTTGCTTGTTCTTTATTCTTTCTATCATTCTAGGTGATCAATATGAAAAACTGAGGGAATTGATTGATCTCCTCTTATGGTTTAATCCCATATATATAATTGACAGTTACAAAGGATAATTACATCAGTTACAAGGGTATATACAAAGAATCATAATAATATGCACATGCTTATCTTAACTGTATCTATCTAATGTGTATCATAACTATGTCAATCTAGGATTCCCCCTGAATTTAGTGTAGAATTTGGGAAAACTACATCAAGATTGGTATGTAGCTTATAATGAGGTGCTCCCAACAAGGCCTTGGTGAGTATATTTGTTGGCTACTTTGTGCTTGGTATATGTTGGACGAGAATATCACCTAACTGCACTTTCTCTCGGACAAAATGCAAATCAACTTCGATATGATTAGTTTGAGCATGATTAACAGGATTGGCCCCTAAATATGTAGCTGGGAGATTATCACAATAAACTGGAACTGGTTGATCATCATGAATATGCAAATCACGTAGTATATATTTGAGCCAATAAATTTTTGTAACCAAAGTTGCAAGTGGTCAATATTCTACCTCTACTGAACTAACGTAATTATCATTTGTAACTATCAATTATATATAAAAGATTGAACCATCTAAGGAGATCAATCAATTCCCTCAGTTTTCATGGTATTAGAGCAAATACACAAATAAAATTTTTTATTTCCCTTCCCTCATGGTCATCTCTAAATCTGACATTAGTTCTTCCTCTCCTTCTTTATATGCCCCCTCCCCCTCTATTTTTTCTGTCACTAATATCTAAAATTACATACCTGCAACTCTAGATTTCACAAACTACCTCATATGGAAAAACACTCTTTTCTCAATATTTTACACTGTCATCAAGTGCTTGGGCATATTGATGGTTCCACACTGTGCCCACCTCAATTTCTCCTACCTTAGCAAGGCTCCAGCACTACTTCTCCTACACTCAATCCTCAATTCTCTACATGGACACAAATTGATTGCATTATAGTGTCCTGGTTTCATACTACAATTTATGAAGATTTATTACAGCACATCTTGCACCTAGGAATTCCTACCACTGCTCGCCAAACTTGGTTGGATATAGAAGAATTATTCCAGGATAATATTTCGGCTAAGTATATGCAGTTAAAGATGAATTTTTCCCAAGCCACAAAGGGGATCAAATCTATGGCTTATTACTTGCAATACGTCAAATCTATCGTAGATGCACTTTAGTCCATTAATCACCAAATTTTGGATATTGATTTAACCTTACTGATTCTCGCTAGCCTTCCCAATGACTAGTACTTTGAAGTCACTACTGTTATGACAGCCAAGAAGCCTTTACCATTATACTTGGAATTGAAATCATTTTTATTGGATCACAAGTCCAGACTTTACCAGCAAACTCCCCCTCCAATTTAAAGTACTTTGATACCATAAAAAATTGAGGGAATTGATTGATCTCCTCAGATGGTTTAATTCTGTATATATAATTAACAATTACAAAGGATAATTACATCAATTACAAAGGATATATTCAAATAATCATAACAATATACACATGTTTATCTTACCTGCATCTATCTAATGTGTATCGTAACTGGATCTATCTATGACAATATTTGTTTTATCGAGCCTCACTTAAGCCTCCTATGAACCTTTTATGAACTACTTCTGTTTTCTCTTTGTTTTGCACTTTTATAGCTTGAAATTAGGATTTTTAAAGTGATCACATTCACCCACATAGCCATGTGCATGATCATGTCCCTCACTCTTGCTTAATTCTTCAAAAATTGTAAAGAAACACGATCTTAAAGAGCTACACGACCGTGTAGACTTACACAAGCATGCCCTTTATCAACGTGGGTAATGTGTGCTTAATTGTTTATACATTTACTTCTTACCACTTAGTGATTATTGTTGTAAAATGCTTAAGATTCTTATTTTAGTTCATATTTGATTTTAGGTACAATTTGGCAACATAAAAGTTAAAATGAGTTAAGAGCACATTTATTGGGCCAACATTTGGATGTTCAAACTCAATTACCCTTATGGAAAAAGAAGAAGATGGATTAGGGTGAGGATTGGACAAGAAATCATAAGAAGAACAACAATTCAACAAAACCTAAGAGATACATGGTCAGTATTTACTTATACGACCTTGATTACATTTGGAATATCATTTTTGGATTTACATGGTTAGATTCATAGTCGTGTATCCAATCGTGTATCTTTACGAGTTTCACATTTTTTGACTTGTACAATTTGATACACGGTCATATATCAAACTGTGTATATGCCCAGAAACCTAATTTTTCATATAAATAGAACATTGTTTGACAACAAAACAAATATGGTTCGATTTTTTGCTTAATGTTATATTAGATTGTTTTTATATAAACCCATTGTTAGAATCTTAAATACAATACGTAATAGTTGTGTTTGGATTCATCTGTAGGAAAATCCCGGGAGGAACATCACATGTTCCAGCAGCGGAAAACAAAAATTTTGTTCCCGGGATCTTCCCGAAAACCCAGGATCCCGGTGTCAGTATGAAAACTCAAACCTGAATAGCCAATAGAGACTATCTCTAAAGGTATCCACGCAGAGATCGAAAACCTAACCGGATCAAACACCTTTGACCGGGAATAGCTAGAATGAATAAAGCTCGCTAGAGCCTACCGTCTCCGGAGAGCTTGAGGAGACGTTGGAATCCTTGACTGGAGAAGAGAAGAATCGATAATGCTTGATGAGGAAGAAGGAAGTTGAAACCTTTTCCAAAGCTTTTTAACCTTAACTCTTAAGGAAGCTTATTTTTCTTCTAACCTTAATTGACCATCGACGGCAACACCTTAAGGTAGCTACTTATGTATATTTTTAACACTTAAAAATGATACCATAAGAAGCTAACAAGTGTATGCCATATCAACCATTAACTAATTAATGGAATATAATAATCAACTTTGACTTTTCAAAGACAATGATCTCTTCTCCCTTTCCAACGTGACTAATGGGCTTAATATAATAATTAATTAATTAATTTACTTAATTAATTAATTACAATATAAATCTTAAGGTCGATCCAACTGGGTTGGTCTCTTACTCTTAGGGCCGATCTTTAAGATCTCAAAGCGACTCAGGAAACCTTTCTTAGCAATATCGATGTCGCGATCTCATCGGGACATATCCCAATCTCATCGGGATCCATTTAATCCGAATGCTCTCCATAATTGGAACTCATCAATACTATTTACATATTCTCTAAAACACTCTTACTCCCTTTAGGTTGTCGTGTGACCACTTTAGGTTCCGGACCCCCAATTGATCGGTAATTGGCTTGATGATTAACAATTAATGAGTCCTTTCACAGTCATGGCGTGGTGCAAAGTGTCAACTCTAATAGACTAAGTCTCATGAAATCGGTTCTTTCGAGGACTCATTATTGATCCATGAAGACACTCTTCAGTAATTGGACTTTAATGATGAATCTCTTCATCACGAAGTGATGAATCCTTTATTGGCTACCAATTCTTGAATAGACAATTAACCTCGAAATGCAATAAGGGATGGAGTCCTCAAGTATTCAAGATACATCCTCAAGTCTAAGGATACTTGCACCATTCTATGATGAGATTATCACCGACATTAGAAGACATCCATGTGATGATCTCATGGCAGTCATCCAATGTACTTACTACCGCTAGTAAGCATCCACATGTCAACTCTAAATATCCCATATTTATACGAGATCCACCGCTTGATCCAATCAAGGAGTATAACATATGTTATCGTCGGATTAATGATGTCCAGTCTCATTAATCCTACGACTAGGAGAATTTAGAATTATGATGTGATCATAACTCGAGATTCCTATCATGTGCAATTATGTCATATATCATGGACTTCATCAATTTGATTAAAGATCAATATCAATTCATAAAGAACATCAAATAAATGAAACATGCCTTTCTTTATTTATTCATAAAGTCTGCATATGACTATGAACAAAAGCGCTAAAGGGATTGCCTTGTGGCACTACTCTAACAATCTCACTAAGATCAGACACGATAAGTCGATTTTACACTGCATACAAGTCGACTTATTAGTATCGAATCCGGTAGAAGTCCACTTACATCTCCATACAAGTCGACTTACACCTACATCATTTGTGGCAACCCAACCCTATAAGAACTCTGGTTCTTACCATATTAATGGAAGGCGTTAGTTTTCATATGATTTGAGGGTTTTTAGGTCTCATCAACGATCTAAACACGTACTCCGCAGATATCATCCGATTCGAGAGATCATTGCTAGAGGTGATGTCGCGATCGAGAGAATTCACGAAAGCGTAACATTGTCGATCCGCTGACGAAGCCATTGTCACGTAAGAATTTTGATTCTCATGTACTCGCTATGGTATTAGATACCAAGGCGATTGACTTTAGGTCGTTGGAGATTTAGAGGTGTAAGTCGACTTGTATGGAGATGTAAGTCGATTTCTACCGCTTCGGTACTAATAATTCACTCATATACCCGTAAGTCGACTTATGCGTGTACAAGACCGCGAGATTGTTAGAGTAAGGCCTCAAAGGCAATCCCTTTAGCGCTTTTTTGTTCATAGTCATGTATGCATTTTATGAATAAATAAAGAAAGGCATGTTTCATTTATTTGATGTTCTTATGAATTGATATTGATCTTTAATCAAATTGATGAAGTCCATGATATATGACATAGCATGAAGGAAATTATGATGTGATCATAACTCGAGATTCCTATCATGTACAATTATGTCAAGATTCAAATTCTCCTAGTCATAGGATTAATGAGACCGACATCATTAATCCCATGTAATAGATATGTTATACCTTGATTGATCAAGCAAAGGATCTCGTAAACCGTAAATATGGGATATTTAGAGTCGATACGTGGATGCTTACTAAGTAGTAAGTACATCGATGACCTCGCCATGAGATCATCACATGGATGTCCTATTCTAATGTCGTTGATAATCTCATCATAGCAATGGTGCAAGTATCCTTAGACTCGAGGTACTCAAGGATATCTTGATATCGATTCTCGCTTTGACTCCATTCCCGTTGCCTTCAGAGGTTACTCATAGTGGTGGTGCTCGGGTACAACTTGAGGTATTCAAGGTAATTGAGTAGCTAATAAAGGATTCATCACTTCGGATGGCGTAAGAGATACTCGCCTTCGTCAGATCATTACTTTAAGTCTCCGCCAGAAAGATGACTATGTCACGAAGAGTGTCTTCATGGACATATAAAGTAATGAGTCCTCGACAGAACCGATTTCACTGGGCTAGACTTAGTCTAGTAAGAGTCGACACTTTGACCATACTCATAACCAAGTGGGGTATAGGATGTTGAAAGGACTAATCGCAAAGAATTGTCATGGAAGGGTTCGTGATGAATTCATCAAACCAATTACTTTTCGATCAATTGGGGTCATGATGTGTCGCTAGACGCCATGACTTGCCTCAGATTAATTGTTAATCTAAGTGGCCAACATAACCGGAACCTAAAGGGTCACACGATAAGAGTGTTTCGAGAATCAGAAATAGTATTGGATGAGTTCCAATTATGGAGAGCATTCGATTAAATAGATCCCGATGAGATTGGGATATGTCCCGATGAGATCGCGACATCGATATCAAGCTAAGAAAGGTTTCGAGTCGCTTTCAAGATCGGGTCTTAGAGTCAGTAGACCAATTTCGCTGGATCGACCTTAGCATTTATATTCTAATTAATTAATTAAGTAAATTAATTAATTAATTATTATATTATTAAGACCATTAGTCACGTTGGAAAGGGAGAAGAGATCATTGTCTTTGAAAATGGAGCAAGAGTTGCTGCATTAGCCGTAGGAACCTATGTTTTGTATCTCCCACCGGGCTTGTCTTTCGAATTGGATGATTGTTATTTTGTACCCGTTTGACAAAGAATATATTATCTCTTCTTGTCTCGAATAGATTTGGATTCCATATGAATTTTAATAGCAATGGTTGTTCTATTAATTCTAATGGAATGCTTTATGGTACTGGTACATTATGCAATGGTATTTACATATTAGATATGTCTCATCCAATTATGAATGTCAATGACACCAAAAGACATAAAAGAGATAATTTAAAGTCAACTTACTTATGGCATTGTCGGCTTGGCCATATAAATGAGACACGCATCGCTAAACTCCATAAGAGTGGCAGTTTAGGGTCATTTGATTATGAATCATATGACACATGCGAATCTTGTTTATTAGGCAAGATGACTAAGTTACCCTTCAAGGGAAAGGGTGAACGAGCGACTGGAGTATTAGACCTAATACATTCAGATGTATGCGGTCCGATGTCCATCCATGCTAGAAGTGGTTGTCGTTACTTCATTACCTTTATCGATGATTATTCTCGATATGGGTACTCAGATTCGATGAGATACAAATCAAGCGTTGAAAAGTTCAAACAATTCGTAAATGAAGTAGAAAACCACTTGGTAAAAGTATCAAGGCATTACAATCCGATCGTGGTGGAGAATACTTAGACCAACATTTTCTGGATTATCTCAGAGATAATGGCATTTTATCTCAGTGGACTCCTCCTTACACACCATAGCACAATGGTGTGGCTGAAAGGAGAAATCGAACCTTGTTGGACATGGTACGATCAATGATGGGTTTCGTAAAGTTACCAAAATCGTTTTGGGGGTGCGCTAGAGACAAATTGTTTACTTGTTAAGCGAGTTCCTCTAAGACAGCTTGATGTTACTCCATATGAGATGTGGACTAACAGAAAACCTTATCATTCTCATTTGAAAGTTTGGGGTTGTCCTGCTTACGTGAAGCGGATTCAGTCAGATAAGCTTGAAGCAAAGTCTGACAAGTGTTTGTTTGTAGGATATCCTAAAGAGACCATGGGATATCAATTCTACCTTGCTGAGAAACAAAAGGTATTTGTTTCGAAGCATGCTGTCTTTTTAGAGAAAGAGTTTCTTCTCCAAGAAGACAGTGAGAGCAAAGTCGAACTTGAAGAAGTTTAAGATGCTCAAATGCATACGTTCAACCGCTCGAACTCGAGACTGCCACTCATTCGGATGAAGTAATTCAACCTTCTACTACACACGAAGTTCAGAGGTCAAGAGGATACAAGATCGCCCCGAGAAATATGGATTTCTCGTAAGTGAACAGAATGACGTATTGCTCATAGAAGATGATGAGTCTGCTACCTATGAAGAGGTTCTGAAAAGTTCAGAGGCTGAAAAATGGTTTTGTGCCATGAAAGCCGAAATGGATTCCATGTACATAAACCAAGTATGGACTTTGGTTGATGCACCTGAAGGGATAAAACCTATAGGGTGCAAATGGGTTTTCAAGAAGAAAACCGACATGGATGGTAATGTGATTACCTACAAAGCAAGGCTTGTGGCCAAAGGATTTCGTCAAAGACAAGGAGTTGACTATGACGAGACCTTCAGCCCCGTAGCAATGCTCAAATCCATTCGGATACTCATAGCCATGCCGCTCATTATGATTATGAGATATGGCAATGGATGTGAAGACACTTTCCTTAACGGAAATCGCCGAGGATGTGTACATGACACAACCAGAGGGCTTCACTTCCAAAGGATGGCGAAAAGGTATGCATGCTTCGTAAATCCATCTATGGATTGAAGCAAGCATCCAGAGTTGGAACATCCGCTTTGATGAGTCAATCAAAGAGTTTGGTTTCTCACAAAATCCGGATGAACACCGTGTACAAGAAGGTTAATGGGAATGCAATCGTTTTCCTTGTGTTGTATGTAGATGACATATCGTTACTCAAAACGATGTCTCATTGATGCAATCAGTTAAAATTTGGTTGTCCAAGAATTTGCGATGAAAGACCTTGGTGAAGCAACTTATATCCTTGGGATAAAGATCTATAGAGATAGATCAAAGAGGTTGCTTGGTCTTTCACAATCATCGTACATAGACAAGATGCTAAAGAGGTTTAGCATGGAGCAATCCAAGAGAGGGTTTCTTCCCATTACTCATGGGATAACACTCGAAATCTATGTGTCCTAAGACACAAGATGAGAGGATTCGCATGGATCGGATCCCGTATGCATCCGCAGTAGGATCGATCATGTATGCTATGTTATGTACGAGACCCGATGTATCGTATGCTCGAAAGTGTCACAAGCGTATACCAATCGGATCCCGTGAGGTCATGGGTGGTGTCAAGAATATCCTCAAGTACTTGCGAAGGACTAAGGATGTTTTCTTGATATATGGAGATGGAAATCTCCAAGTGAGCGGGCATACGGATGCCAGTTTTCAATCTGATAAGGATGATTCAAAATTCCAGTCAGGTTATATTTTCACACTGAACGGCGGAGCAGTCAGTTGGAAGAGTTCCAAACAAGAGACGACTGCTGATTCGACGACCGAGACAGAGTACATTGTCGCATCGAGGCAGAAAGGAAGTTGTTTGATCGAAGTTCATTACTGAACTTGGTGTGGTTCCTAGATGTGATGGGCCCATACAGTTGTATTGTGACAACAATGGGGCTATTGCTCAGGCAAAGGAACCAAGGTCTCACCAACGATCTAAACACGTACTCCGCAGATATCATCTGATTCGAGAGATCATTGCCAGAGGTGATGTCGCGATCTCATCGGGACATATCCCAATCTCATCGGGATCTATTTAATCCGAATGTCTCCATAATGGAACTCGTCCAATACTATTTTCTGATTCTCCAAACACTCTTATGCGTGTGACCCTTTAGGTTCCCAGATTATGTTGGCCACTTAGATTAACAATTAATCCGAGCAAGTCATGAGCGGCGTCTAAAGAACACATCATGACCCCAATTGATCGGAAAGTAATTGGTTTGATGAATTCATCACGAACCCTTCCATAGACAATTACTGTGCAATTCGTCCTTTCAACATCCTATACCCCACTTGGTTATGAGTATGGTCAAAGTGTCAACTCTTACTAGACTAAGTCTAGCCCAAGTGAAATCAGTTCCTGTCTGAGGACTCATTACTTTATATGTCCATGAAGACACTCTTCATGACATAGTCATGCTCTGGCCAGAGACTTAAAGTAATGATCCTGACAAGAGGCCAGGGTATCTCTTCTGCTATCACAGAAGTGATGAATCCTTTATTGGCTACTCAATTACCTTCGAATACCTCAAGCTGTACCCAAGCACCACCCTATGAGTAACCTCTGAAAGGCAACAAGGAATGGAGTCAGCACGTAATCAAGATTCAAGATATCCTTGAGTACCTCAAGTCTAAGGATACTTGCACCATTGCTATGATGAGATTATCACTGACATTAGAATAGGACATCCATGTGATGATCTCATGAAAGGTCATCCAATGTACTTACTACCGCTAGTAAGCATCCACATGTCAACTCTAAATATCCCATATTTACAGTTTCTGAGATCCACTGCTTGATCCAATCAAGGAGTATAACATATGCTATTCTGTCCGGATTAATGATGTCCAGTCTCATTAATCCTATGACTAGGGAGAATTTAAAATTATGATGTGATCATAATCCTGAGATTCCTATCATGTGCAATTATGTCATATATCATGGACTTCATCAATTTGATTAAAGATCAATATCAATTCATAAAGAACATCAAATAAATAAAACATGCCTTTCTTTATTTATTCATAAAGTCTGTACATGACTATGAACAAAAAGCGCTAAAGGGGATTGTCTTTGTGGCACTACTCTAACAATCTCACTAAGATCAGACACGCATAAGTCGACTTACACGGGTATACAAGTCGACTTATTAGTACCGAACTGGTAGAAGTCGACTTACATCTCCATACAAGTCGACTTACACCTACATCATTTGTGGCAACTAATGGTGCCAAATCATTAGGGATAACGTAACCTTAGTTAAATGACCCGAGTTTATATGGTTGTTACTTGATTAATCTATTTTCCTAAATGGTAATGTGGTTGTCCTATTAAATCTAGAGAGCTTATTCTAGGTTGTCAATAGCTAGGTTTAGTTAAAGAGCTTGTTTTAACTAAACACAACCTATGGGAAAATCAGGATTTACATAGCTTGTTATTAACTTACAATTAATGGTTGCTCGAAGAGGTATGAAAATAACAAGACATTAAAGTATGCTTATTCATGTACAGGTCGAGATTAAACTGAGAATTGAATCCAAATCCTTTCATCGCTTTTTAAATGTTTTCTATAATTTGTTTTCGCTAGTTTAATTTCACTTTATTTTGTTATTTGAAACTAAACCAAACCCTCCTCATAACTTAAACACTATTTTTTTTATTTCGAAAGCTTTACATACATTCTTTGTAAGATCGACCTAGACTTATCATTAGCTATAGCTTTAAGTTTAGTTATTTTGTATAATATTATGACTTGCTAGAAATGGTATCTTTCAAAATAGCTCTAATTCTTATATTTTTCGTCGTGATTTTTCCCTAATTCATCTCCTTTTTATTCATGAAAGAAAATAAGACTTAAAAACACATTAGAAACAAAATAACTACCAATATAATAAGAAAATCTCAAATAAATAAACAAAATGCTTTAAATATGGAATTATAAATATAGTTTATTTAACATTTATCAATAGTCTCCTTCTTCAATCCTAGTTTAGGTTTTTCTTTAATTTTGTTCAATATTTACTGTATATCAAGTTATGATTATTTAATATTAGTTAAAATTTTAAACATCTTATTTTATCAGCTTAATTCTCAATCCAGTTTTTAAAACATTAATTTTACTTGAGAGTTTTCAAAGTGATATTAAGATTCCTCTTCACCTTGGAAGAAGATTGTAAAGGGGTTGGCTCATCTTTGTAGATTACTTTGGAGGACGAATTGTAATGAAATTCTAAGAAGAGTCTAGAGAATAAATGTACGCAAGGGTTATTTATCGAACTACTATAAATCAATTTGCAATCTCTCTTCTTTATTCGCTTTGAATTATTGTTCAATTATTTGATTGATTTACATTAAGTAATTTCTTCACCCTTATTTATATTGGTTTGGTTAACTAAGTACATTGGTTATAAAAGATTATTTAAAATTTTAAATACCCAATTCACTCCCTCTTGGATTCCATTCGAGACTAACACAAAAGATAAGCAAATCTTTAAGATATATTCAATAATCTTATATAACACAAAGGCATCAAAATTCAAAATGATTATCTCGATGTTCTTATCATAAATCCTAATGTTTTCACTAAATTACAAGTTGAACCTAACATTTTGAAACATTCAAAAGAACTCTAACGCTTATAAAATGTTTAAAATAAACCTTATGTAAATAGAAAATTATAGGAATTAAATCCCTATCCATTATGTGCTACATCAACACTAACATGACACATATTATATATTTTTAAATGGCAGTTAGGCCTCATTATATTATGTGATATTAATATTTTTATATTTATTTTAAATTCATAACTAAACTTAATTAGAATAATTTAGTTATTAATTTAATAAACTTAATTATAATATCATTAAAAAATTTCTCAAATTCTTCATCTTGAATTTTTAAAATTGTAAAATAATCCAAAGAATCTTTATTCCCGACAAAAACATACGAGGTGTGGGATTCCTAGGGAGTTGTATGGACATGAATGTGCCTAATATGGGTAAACCACCTTAATTTGAGAGCTTTGTTCGAGTAGAACATTGACATGTTTAAATTGTCATTAATCTCATTCATGATCACTCCATACATCCCAAGACTTCGATGGATTTAGCACATGTTTGTGTTCATATGAACAAAAGAATGGATTGTGAAGAGGGAAGATACTTATCCTCAATTTTTTACAGGTTGGGAGTAGAGAAAAGGATAAAACAAAGAGAAACTTCTCAAGGTTTGAAGGCCTTTTCTACAGTGGACCAAATGGACATGTTCATTGTAAGGTTTAGATCAACATTTCTTGTTAGCATTAGGAAGCTTACGTGCTTAGCTAAAGTATATACATACTTGCTCAACTATTGCTTCAATGAACACATCATACTTCATCGGAGCATAAAAGGAGACAATTACAAGTCATCATATATATTATCTCCAAAAGTTCCAAAATAGATTCTTGTCGTTAATTGATTTTATTGGGAATTAGGGTTCTTTAGGTTTAGGAATTTTGGAAGCTCAAGCGCAAGAATTCGGCGGATTTTGTTTAATCATATTGTAATTAAAATAATTAAAGTTATTTGTAATTAAATTAGTTTAATTACTTATAATTATAATTATAATATAAAATTAAAAACTAATATAAACCTAATACGTGGGACCCATTATATTATGTGACATCCATGTGTCAAATTTATATTAATTTTAATTTTATATTAAAATTATAATTATAACTAAGTATGTAAACTGTATATGACATCGACGTGATATGATGGGGCATAAATGTCATATTTAAAGTATATAATATGTGACATGACACATAACGGACAAAACTTAATTCTATTTCTGTCTAATTTTTTTATCAACCTAGGATTTATTTTGAATGTGATGTAAATCTTAGGATTTATTTTAAATACTTAGAAACGTTATAATTCAACTTATATTTTGGTGAAAAATTAGAATTTAATTTACATTTTTCCTAGAATTAACCCACAAATCGAGTTTGAGTTGAAAAATTAAGTCAAGAAAATTTATGGGTTACATTTTGGTCATAAAATTAAAAATTCAATCAGAACCTATATTTATAAATATATTAAATTTAAGTTAATTTACAATTATTACTTGATAATTCTCATTCAAAGAAAATAGAAGATACAAAGTTATATAAGTAAATGTCTATATTTTAATTATTTATTCTATCGTATTTTATTACGAGAAAAGATAATTGTTCTTTGGGTGATGATAATATTAAATAATTATAACATAGTCAATGTTTTAAAAATCATTGTTTAAAGTTTAACATAATTATATATTATAAATTTATTTAATTTTATTATTTATTTCTAATAATTAAATATATTTATTCAAATTTAATGTAATTTCACATGCTAAAATATAAATTAATATTAACGTGACAATCATAGTTTATATAATTATTAAAATTTTTATAAGATATAACTTGATGGGTCAAATTCAAAATTTAAATTTTATAATAAGTTGAATTTAAAATTACACTTATTTCTACAAACTAAAAGATTCTAAAAATTTTTAAATTAAACTTTAAATTCAGTTATTTACGAGTTTAGTGGTGGGCCTTAAATGGTCTGTTTAGAGCAGAGCTGCTTCCTTCCGGCAGATGGCTTTGGTTTGGAACAGCGTATGTTTTAGGAATTTGACTCTCGTACCGTACGACACAGAAACCCCCGGACAATTAGGCCCAAGAAATCCGATTTTTGATGGTCTTCGATATTTGCCACCCACTCTCTAGTTGGCCCCACAAGAAGAACAATCAGCAGAAATCTTGTTGTACCAGTCTTAAGAATTTCCTTTGTCTCTTTCGGGATTCAATTTGAACTTTGAAGGGCGACTTTTTCTTTTTTCTTTTTGTAACACTATTTCATCACGGATTTTCATCATCCATCTGCCGTTTGATTGATCAAAGTTCGTTTATTTCCTTTCTTTTCAATCATGTCTGGTGCTTTGCATTTCTCTCCATCTCATAGACTTTTACTGTCAGGAGCAACTCGGCATGAATGGTCAATATTGAATACTACTACTGGTCGGAATCTCTTTATATCAGCTGTAAAAAAGCTTTCTTTGCCTGAAAAATTAGTGGGTTCTCATTTTGAGGGGAAATTGCTTGTCTTTGGAGGGAAAGTTAGGTTCTTTAATGCTTGGGCCAAAGAGGGGTCTTTGCAAGATGTGGATGACTCGCCTGTATCTGTTGAGCTGGAACCCATTTGTACCGAGAGCCAATTCGACCGTGTCATTGCCGAGGCACAGCAACTTGAGGAATCGGTTGTTATCGTCTGGTATGTGATTTTGTGTCTTTCTAGGTTGTTCTTGAGGTTTAGCGAGGAAACTGCCTTGATGAGGTGCGATTTTAGTCGATGTTTAGTCCCACTGTAGTCAGATTTTTGGTTCCGCTGCATTCGTTTATTAAAATTGTTTTTTTCTTTGTTGCTCAGTAATGTGAATAACTTATGTTTTTTACGTTCAGAGGGAAAAAAAAACGCCATTAATCATAAATTACGAAGGCTGATGGGTTCTTATGGCACTTTCAATTCTTACCCTCACTAGTATGCCCCTGTGTCCTTAAAATCGACTAAGTGACTGAGTTCAATGTAAGAACATGTAGCTATTCCATTCAAATCCATGCTGTTACTTTCTTCAAACTTCCTTTAAAAGTCCTGTTTGATGCTGAGTTTAGTTGCAGATGAAATATTATTTGGTGTGTTGGAGCAATTTATGATGTTTTGTTTTAGATGCTGCTTTCCCTCTTATATTGAATGGATCAGTGTAAAATTAGGTATGGACCCTCCCTCCTTCCCGGCCTTCTGGAAATAACAAAGAGGACTTAGCTTAAAATGTATAAAGAACTCATGTTGAAAACTTTTTGAGATTCATAATCATTTCAATTTGCCTTTGTTCAAGACCTCTCTTTGGAGTTAGGTCTCAAGTTCAAGTTTGGGAGTTAATTAGGATGAATTTTCTGGATTTGCGATGTCTTTCTATGTTTGTCTTTGAATGTTTAGAACTCTTGGTTTCAATATTGTTACATTTACTAAGTCTTGTTCTAGATATATTCAGGATTAAGATATTAAAGAAGAGTTATGCAATATGTGCTCTTTCCTAGCTTTTCTCCATATATTAGAGCAGTTGTAGTTAATCGGGTTCATATTCTGATTCTTTCTTCTAGTGAAGCTTACAGTAGCAATCTGTACTTGTAGGATGGCAACCTGGTGTAGAAAATGTATATTTTTGAAACCCAAGTTGGAAAAGTTGGCAGCTGATTACTACCCGAGGTTTGCTTAATATTCCTTTCCTATTTCTTTCGGAGACAGCCAGGAGAATAAGTATGTTTGGATGCTGAGCAAACAATGTGACTAACATTTTTACTATACCATCCAAAACAATGTGACTAACATTTTTACTATACTACTTGTGACTCATCAACCAATGTGATTCAACAACCAATCCGATTGAACACTGTGCAGATATAGGGTGTCAGATAGTTTGGGCAATTTGATTTTGATGTATGATTTGAGTTTCTGTTAACCATAAATGTAGGTCCTGACTCGAATTAAGTTGCTTAGTTCTCATCCTTTTCCTATGTAGAGCCATCTCAACTGCAATTTCACCTTTAATATATCAATGTGTATAATAACTATAATAAATAGTTTTATTCTGTGATCTGTTATTCCATTCTAAGTACCAATTATATAAATTTCTGACCATATAAGTTTATATGTTTGTGGAAGTGGAATAAGCAAAAAGATTTAAGGAAAGATTTAGAATGAGCTAGTGTACCTGTGCTTGATGTTTTGATGTTGTTTTGCATTCAAAACTTGAAACAGATTGCGGTTTTACTGCGTTGATGTCAATAACGTTCCACACAAGCTTGTTGCTCGTGCAGGAGTCACTGTAAGTCACTGAGTATTTCTCCAAGTGATGGTACACCCTGGTCATTTACATCCAAGACTAGTATTTGGGTTATCAAAATACTGTTAGCATTTGAGTTCCGAGTTTTAAGTGTTGAAAAGCATGGCAAGAACTGTCTCTTATTCTAAGATAAATAAGTCATTTCTGTCACGATGCACGCAAAATGAGTGTTTGGGAAATGTATAAAATGTACAGTTGGTGAGCTGGTTTTGAACTATGTAGGCTTTCTTAGCGCATTAGGCACCATATTTGCTGATATAATGCAAGTTATATAATTTGTCAAGGAATGTGGCCTGAAGTAATATGTAACTCTGATATTGCTGCCTAACAATTGTTCGATGGTTACTGATAGCTCTAACTAATTGTGATTGATGTTATGTATGTGGGGGTTATCACGGAAATTTTGCAGAAGATGCCAACGATACAGGTAACTTCTGTCTCAGTCTTGGACTCCTTATGGGACCGTGTCCTGTGATTCTAATGACTTGCAAGTATATGATCCAGCTCTGGAAGGACTGCGAGAAGCAGGGCGAGGTTACGGGTGGTCACAAAGCACACTTTGTTATTAATGAAGTTCGTGAAATGATTGAAGATGGATGCACAAATTGAACTCTTCAAGTTCAATGAAAGAGAGAGTACAAAAGACCATGGCTACAGCCGATGATTTTGTTGTAATAAGTGGGGGTAATTATAAAATTTTAAAAATGGTGATAATATATCTCAAATAAAATATTACAAAATTAAAATCTTCCCTACAAGTAAGCGCCACTAATGGTCAACTTGTTTATAATGTCTCAAATTGTCTTACTCCTGTCAAGCACGCTGCAATCTAGCAATAGACACAAAGGCCTGATTGATATTTGAATGTTGTTATGTGTTTTTTCTATTGACTTGGGAAGGTCTCATATTTTTAGTAGTTTTAATATTTTATTTGATATTATTTAAAGACGTTAATTGAGAAATTAACGATATGTTCCTTTTGTAAAAATTTAATTAAAATTAAGATTATTTATATAATTAATCCTGGTTAATAAATGTTCTATGCTGTTTGTTGTACTTGTAATCTATGTTTTAAAATCCGGACCGGTCATCGAACAGGTGGCCTTACTGGTTATTGATTTGATTTGTTTGACCGGTTCAATCACTGGTCGAACCGGTGTGACGTAATAATTATGTAATAATTATATTTAATTATATATAATATTAAAAAAATTTTAAAAAAAAAAATAAATAAATAAAAATTATTATAGGATCGGTCCGACCGGTTAATTAACCGGTTTTGACCGATTTAGACTGGGTCAATTAGTAGCCGGTTTTGAAACATTAATCGGACTAGATCACCGACCGGTCACCGACCAGACCGGCCGGTCCAATCCAGGTTTTAAAACGTAGGTTGTAATATATAAGACACAAGATATTGTCCTTTTTTTTTACCGTTATTTCCGATTGTTTCTTCTTGTGATCTTTAGCTCAAATGTATGAGGGGATGTGGTCAGGTCGAGTAGGTTTGCCAGACTCCAAGGCATTCAATACTCAATTGCTGGAAGAAATCTTTATACGAGATTTAGGTGCAGTACTGGCGATGTAATGGGCATGAACATGGCTTCAAAAGTTGTTCAAAATGTCCTCGACTTTCTTCAAACTTATTTGGCTTTCGACATTTGTTTTTTTCCTTATCATTCCCGTAGTTTTGTTGTTCTATGGAGAGTCACTACTTGTAATGATTGCAAATTCGATCTCTTGAGGCTGTCGACAAAATCTTCGAGGAGTTTCCTGGGTCTTTTATGGATACTCTACATGTTCCACTCAACAACGGGTAGGTTTCTTCTTCAATCTCTGTTTATAATGGTTAATAGACAATCCTGTTTAGGTCCTTCAAATCTTATACTTTTCTTGTTCTTTTTATGTTGCATTGTTACATTGGATCTGAAAAAGAATATATGTCTTGCAAGACCCCTAGTTGTTCTAATGAGGTTCGTGACCTGCATTGTTCATTATCATGCTTAAATTCTTGTTAATTGATAAGTTCAACATTTCACTGGTTTTTTTGGTTGATTCCTTGCAGGAGTTTTTATTTTGGTTTTGTATGCTTTTGTATGTTGAGAAATGTCATTCATGTTTGTAATTCATTCACTGATTGCATTGTTACTTATACTTTTTTGGTGGTGAAAAGTAATATGTTGTCTTGTAGCTTTAACCTTTTACTTCTTTGTTTATTCTTCTTTGATTGTGCTGATTTGCGTGGTTAACCTTCTCTGTGGTAGGTTGTGAAGAACAAAAAGATCGATGCTGCTAGATTCTCTCCCTTTTGGAATGTGATTATAAAGAATAATAGGGAAGAGGATTATATCTACCTTGTGAGTTTACAATATTTGTTATCCTAATTAGGGGCTTAACACCATGCCTCCATCCTTTAGTTGAGAACAAAGTGAATCTGATCTTAGTTCCTGTATATTCTATTATCTTGTGAAATTTTAGTATTTTCAGTTTATAGTGTAGGTTATATTAAGGAACTTAGATTGTGCGTAGCTTGAGTCCCTTCTTCTGGGTACTTGGGAAAGTATGGATTGATTCCTTTACGATCCTAACTTTTGCTTCCTAAATTTGGTATTATAGGAGAGAATTAAAAAAAAAACATTATGTTTAATCTGGTTGTAGCTTATTGTAATGGCCACCTTTTATTCCCCTAATGTGAACCACAATAATGGTTTTTTGGTCTTTCTTAAATCAAGGAAATGGAGTTGCTTCTGATGCCAAAAAATTCTAATAAGCTTCCCCTCGTTCAATGGCCCAAAATTCTTGCTAACAAGGTCATTTTGAGGTTCTTAGTGCAATTTTTATGTGACTATCTTTCTAAACATCATAGCTCCCTTATTTCTCTTTCGGTTTTCTTCTTGTTGTGCATATATTTTTGGCTAAAGATGTTATTGTAGAAAATAGACTCATAGGATGAATTGTGGCAGAGAATTTCAAGAGATGACCATATAAAGTATGTTCATGAAGAATGCTACTGTGTCCTGAAACTCATAATGATAGAAGTATTGGGAAGTGAAGGAAGGATATGGTATGTGATGTTTTAAGCGGTATCACACTTGTTTGCTATGTGAATCATTGCATGGGCATAAAAAGCTTTCTGTGGTTATCAAATTCATTTCAAGGTTGAAAGGGTATATGAAAACATTCGAGCAAGCATTGGGAAGAAGAATTTTCATCGTAACTTCTGGCTAACTAAGTTACCACTAGTTATTTCACGAGTAACTACGCTGACGGGTATTCTGGTGTGTTCTATTTCTGCTCTTGTTGATTGTTCAAGCGTTTAATAGAGCCATTTCGAGAGAAATGGTTAACCTTAAACAAATAAGTCAAAAATGTAAGAATTGAATAAAAGATGAAAAGATATAATCACATTGTATTGGAGTTATGTAAATATAGTGCCCTAGAAAGTAAGTATAGTTATATATAGCTTAATTTTCTTATAGTTACTTTTGTAAAAAAAAATATTATTAATAAAACAAAAGAGTTTGGTTTTATTTGTATGAGCATTATATATCTAATCATAAGGTACTAAGATTCTTTTAAAAGTAATATACATATATATGGAGATGTATGAGAAACATGTATATTATTAGAATCCAAATTAGTTTATTCACAGTTCAATAATCAAGTTGGTCGCTTGATTATGATTTAAACTATAGTGTTGCGATTTATCTCCATGCAAGTAAAATAGTTTACTTCAAATGAATGATGAGTTTCATATCATGATAGTAGTTGGCTATCAATAATAGCACTATTAAATGAATCTGGAATCAAGTATATTTTTAAAGAATAAAGTGGTCGTTACTTTAATCTTAAAACATGCATCTTAGCATTCTTTTATTACGAACCACAATCTTGATGAATAGTGAACTCATATGTGTTTCATTATAATTTTTGATATGATCAGTATAGATTTTTATAGAGTATCAATCTAGTGTCTGTATGTTGGAATTATTAATTGAAACATGTGTCTGAGAACATTCACTTAAATAAAGGATTTATAGTGATATCATCACTTCTAAATGTTTTACGAAGTTTGGTGATTAAATTGACGCTAGTAGTTTGATGGACTAGCTACCCATCAAGTCTTAACACCAAGATGAGATCTTGTATGTTAATCACCATATGTAGTAAAACGGGAGATCTAGAAGGAAAAACCAACATAAAGGTAAAACCGTAATTTTACCCATTATTGTGCGGACGGTTATAATATGATTCATAATAAAGTTTGCAAGTGGATATCATATTTGAAACATGTGTTCTCATAATATTTAGTAGTTCAAGTGTTCAACTAATTGTCTTTAGTGAAATGACATTTGGTTAATAAGCTAGAAGTAATTCTAATAAAATTAAATTAATTCTAGACTTATTGGAGCTTGAATTATTTAAGTTCAATTAGATTCCCCACTTGGTCTCTAGGAAGGTTATCATGCAAAGTAAGAAATATAAATAGAGGTTTTAAAGCCTAAGATTGAATGTTGAGCTTACTTTAATTAGAAGCTCAAATGAACATTTAATATTGGGCTTGACTTTAGTTTGATTTGATTAATTAGATTAATTAAATTGAAACAAAGTTATTAAAGAAGGAGGGCATATTTTCGTTTTTTTATCCCTAATATAACTATTAAATCATTTAATGATAAGATCATTATGCTTTCATCACTATTAAATGGAGTAATGATCTTATCATTAAATGGTTTAATGATTGTCTTTTAATGATAACATGTAATGTAACCTTACAGCATTCATTTGATTAAAGAAAGGAAGAGGTGCATTTGATGTTCTCTCTTTTCCTTCTTTTATCCATAATCGAAAATGAGAAGATCTCATTTAAGTTATTGATATTTTCATATAGCCATTTTAAACAAATGAGAAAAGTTTCATTTATTGGCTTCTTTATGATTGATTAAAGAATAAAGTGATACATTGGATGCACATTTGTAGCACCCCACTTCGACAAGACCCGAACCCGACATCGATGGTGATATCCGAGTTCGTAGCTCGCGTGGTGGCATGCTAGAGCACTCATTCAGTCAGAAATCAGTACACTTTTTTTTAATCACAAAACACAATAAGCGGAAATCGATACCCAAATTGGGCCTCATTTATTCATAAACATTTTCACTTAACACAATTTTCAATAGCCATTTGGGCCTTTTCACAATTATAAAATACTTGTGTCATTTCAAAATACAATTTTATACAAAAAGATGCGAAATATACAATTCAATTCAAAATATGAAAAACACAAATACAGACGCGAACTGATCCCGACCTCTATCCTTTACTTGAATGCTGTAAGTATACTCCCGTTGGCCTAATGGGGTATTCTTCTAAATCCTGAAAAAAATATTACAAATTTTGGGTAAGTTTTGCGAACTCAGTGAGTGACCATCATCGATGGCTCACTCATCACATAACACATACAATTCACATAATTCACATCAGTTCATTAACAATCATAATGAATCACATACACTTAATCATTCATTTCTCATATTACAGTCAACACATATTGCATTCAGAAATCATTCATATCATGAATATACAATGCATATGAGACTCTTTCCAATTGTTATTTTGTTGTGACCGAGTGTCTAAATTGTCCCGTATCCTTTAGATATCGGGCTCATTGATAACTGTCCCATATAGGGCTCATTAAACGTTGAGCCTGAGGCTCTGAATCACTTTTGAGCTTAAGATTTTTTTCACATGTTGAGCTTGTAGCTCTGATCGGTGGCTATTCTGGTCACAACTGTCATTGTGTTTCATGCATTCATACAATAGAATGCACCACTTACATTGCATGCACTTATTCGATCACATTCACTTATCATCGGATCGTAGTCCAACATTCAACATATAGTTGCGCATTCACTCTTTCACTTGCATGTAATGCACATTCTAAAAATACTTAGTTCATCTTATTCATATACAATGAGCACTTCAATAATTCATCACAATCATCACAATCATCGGACCTTCTGTCCGGAATCCAAACACAATCAATCACATTCATATACACATTCATCATACAGAGATCAATGTATGCAAAATTCAAATAAAGCTGACAATGAAGTGAAACCATCTAGTTCTACTCACAGTACGCTCCAAAATAGCATTAGCTTCCCAATTCTAGAATGTAACACCCCACTCCCGCGTGACCCGAACCAGACATCGATGGTGATATCCGGATCCTTACCCCGCGAGGATGGCGTGCTAAATCAATCAGTCGAAATTCAGTATGAATTTTTTTTTATTACACTCATGTGCACAGAATAGGCAGTAACCAATCTGAACCCACGTTCATAAATAAACATTTTCAGTTATTACAATTATTCAATAATAATTTACAAAAGCTATTTAATGAACAAAAAGCCATAACCAAATTGGGCTCACTATAAATACAGAGCGTTCTTTTACAGAGATTTCGGAATATAACTAATGAGACACTAATGCAGACGCAAACTAATCCCTACCTCTATATGTCCCTTGCATACGGTAGACATACTCCCGTGTCAAATGGGGTACTCTTCAAGACCTAAAAAATAGATGCAAATTTTGGGTGAGTTTTGCGAACTCAGTGAGGAATCATCATCGATGGTTCGCCCAATTCATGCAGTACACAAGCAATTCACAATTTTGGAAGGCATTCTGGCCTTGTTCCCATTTCCAGTATTCAGTCAAGTATGTATGCAATGCACATGTGACACCCAGTTAATTACAGTGTTGTGATCGAGCGCATAAACAGTGAACAGTGAACAATAGACGCGTCTAGGGAGTAGGAGAGCCCTCTGGGTATGCACTAACTCCCTTCGAGCTTGAGGCTCTTTTTCAAGTCGATGTCGATGGCGACTACTCGTCACAATCGTTGTTATTATCCGGTTATGCATTTGTGTATGAAATGCATATGCCCAATTAATAAAGATATATCAAACGATGCGCCCCAAAGAGAGGCAACGAAATGAAGCACAGTGTAGCAAGCAATGCACAATGTGCACATCCAGAACACTTCAAGCAATTAATCACAGTATCACAGTAATAGCGAACAATTCACGTTCATATAGCACAATTCTACCAGTCACAATTGATCACATCATAATTAAGTAGTAACTGTACAATCCATTCATGTATCACAATTTCACACAGTAGGAGCAATTTAGCTCACAGAATCACAACCAGATACACTTCTATGGCAATTCTCCCCATTCATCGAACTACCTGTCTGGAACCCAGTCATAAATAAACACAATCTTAATCCCTCCATTATTTTCCCACATTGAACATATAATAATTGAATGAACCATCTAGGTTATTCACCTGTACTTCCGAGCTAATACCTGGAAGTCTTAGTAGCATTGGTAGATCGGCGCTCCAAAAGTGCCTCTATAACAGTTACAGAATATAAATATTACCAATTGCTCAATCAGAACTATTTAATGTTGCACATGTAGCAATTAGAAGGTGTACAATGCATGTTCATGATATTCTCGACCCTAAAACCACAACTTTCAATCACAAAAATCCGTATAAAAAGTAGAAATCTTATAGCACTGAAATTACTCAATTCGTACCTCTACAGGTCCAAAAATAAATAAAACAGTGACCAAAGAACCATTACCTGGACCCACATCAATTTCCCATCAAAAAATTCCCAATTTCTCATAAAATAAAATTTAACATTTCACGAATCCGATGCCTCAAGAATCAGGTCAATCGGAGGTCGGATGGACAAGTTATAAGCAAAAGAAGGAAAATATATGATCCTAGTCGACTTGCCTGAGAATCCTAGTCGACTAATGCTACTGTGTATGTTCTAGTCGACTTATGCTACTACAATGGCAGTTCTGGACAAACGTCCATCGACATCCCAACTTTCACAACTCATAACTCCTTGCTCTGAATTTCAAATTGGACAAAATTGGTGTCTATTTCATAGAGAAAATAGAGATCTACAAGTTTTATGAGGACACAAAAGCCAATTTCACCTCTAAGGGTGTCAAAAACGCAATCAAAATTACTGCCCAGTCAATGCCTCTCAAAACAGTGCAGGATTTTGTCAAAACAATGTAACATTTTATAAAATCCATAACTTCTCATTCCATTTTCTAAAAATTACAAGATTTATTCCAAATGAAAGATCGGAATGTGACCTACAACTTTCATGAACAACATGAAATCAAATTCAATCGCTAAGTAGGTCAGACAATTCAATAAATGATTCTACCCACTGAAAATGCCTGAACTGAATAGCAATGTTATAAAAAATATAACTTCTTGCACATATGTCAAAAAATTGCATACTTTATACCTATGAAAAGATCAAACATAATAATACACTTCTCATGAAGGCCTTAACAGTCAATTCCACCTCTAAAAAACTCAAAATTGTCTTGCAAGAGGCTGCCCTGATCACTAGTCAATGACCTAACTTAGGTCCAGTCTTTGAAAATTCATAACTCCCAATTATGACATTCAAAAATAGTATAGTATATCTCATTTTCAAGATAGTTACTTCCTCTACAACTTTTCAGAAGATCACTTGAACCAATTCGAATTACAGAAATCTCTAAATTTGTTTCCAATCACAATACTCACAAAACCTACACTTCTGGTTAGGTTTCACCACAATGCACATAGTCAGGCATTAGTTAATAGTTCATAACTCCCAACATACATATCAAAAAATTGCAAAATCAGTGGCAATGGAAAGCTAACAAGATAGGCTTCAACTTTCATTAAGACCATTTTCACCAATTCCTCATAAATCAACCTAGAAAAATTCATCAAAGTTTCAGATCATCAAGCTCGGTTACTGTTCACACAGCACCTAACAATTCACTTTGGATGCCAAAATTAAAATCCTTAAGGTCAGAATTGGACAAAACTTCCTTCATATGAAATATGGTCATACTTCTTAAGTTTAATATAAAATAAACCTCACCTCAATTGGACAACCATATCAAAAGTTATGAGCCAAAACCTGAAACCTACACAATGTCACATTTTCCAGATTTCCTCCCTACCTCAACTCTTTTCATTTCATCATTTTACCTACATCAATATGCATCCATTTGGACCTCTAATTCAGCCATAAATTCATCACAACATTTACTTGCATAATTAACCAAGATTTAGCAGCACATAACATACTAGGTTCTTCCCTAAATTTCCATTCATCTAGCATCACACACATCAAAACAACATAGTTATCATTCAACCTCACACATACTAACACTTATACCCAACCAATACAAACACTCTCTTTATGAAATTCATGCACAATAAAACACCATAAATGCTTCTAACTACTAAATGAAAGAACATAAGCAAAATTCTCACCTAAAGAAGTTTCAAGCTTTAAATCTTCAATCTTCAAAAATAACACCAACTTCTACTTTACTCCTCACCTATGGCCTTCACTCCACCTCTCAACAACCATCATCATCTCAACACTTAAGTTTGGTTTTGGATGTGTAGAAAGGAGGAGCAAGTAAGCAACCAAGAGGGATTCTTGTATGGAGGATGAACTACACCCACGAAGGAAGGAGGAGAAAGCCAATGAAGAAGAAGAAACAAAAGCTACAGATGAAGGAAAGCTTTAGCTTTCAAAACAATTTTTTAAAGTCTTTCCCAAAGAGAAAATTCGTGGATGATTGAAAGGAACAAGACAAAACCATTTAATGAATAAGGAGACTTGTCAAAGTAATGTTTTTAAGTCTTTCAAAGAGGAATGTCGTGAGAGATGAATGGATTAGTAAAAAATTATTAAAGGAAAGGGGACACTTGTCAATTTATGGAGAAAAAGACAAAAACCTCCATTAAACCTATTTAATCAAAGAACCCTAATCCCAAAAATCCTTTATCCAATAATTCAGTGCCTTTAGGTAGTACTTTTCAGTACTGGAAACCCACTCAATCAGCAAGTGGGAAATTTTCAGGTTCGGGCAAGTACCCCGAAAAATTCTAAAAAAATTCCCACAAATCCCTAAAAATGTAAAACACACCTAGAGCACTTCAATTCAATTTTTTTAAAACACAAATATCACATAATTCACAAGAAGTTCCATTTAGACACAAATGTCGGGAAATATCATGAATGCATGTACAGTTATTTTTTATGTGCAAAAATTCACTGTTCACAAATACCAGTATGCATGAAAATGCCAAATCAATCTCGATCACTCTCATTCCTGACCAAATTACTATTTTACCCTTCCCGTCGGGGGTGGGATGTTACAATACAGATAATGCCTCCAAATTTTCAAGGCAAAGATCACCGCTGCCAATTCCAAATCGTGTGTCGGATAGTTCAACTCATATGGCTTCAACTACCTCGAAGCATAAGCTATCACCCTGTCTCCCTGCATCTATACACAACCCAAACCCTTCCTGCAAGCATCACTATACACAGTATAACCCTCATCTCCGGAAGGCAAAATCAGAATCGGAGCACTCGTCAATCTGTGCTTGAGCTCCTCAAAGCTCTTCTGGCATTCATCACTCCAAATAAACTTCTGATTCTTCCTCAATAACTTAGTCATCGGAGCGGATATCATAGAGAATCCCTCCACAAACCTCGTGTAGTAACCTGCCAAATCCAGAAAACTCCTTATCTCTGCTACATTCTTCGGTGCTTCCCAATTCACCACAGCTTCTATTTTCTTTGGATCCACATGCACTCCTTGTTTTGAGATCACATGTCCAAGAAATGTAACTTCCCTCAGTCAAAATTCACATTTATCGAACTTGGCATACAACTCGTTTCTCCTCAATGTCTCCAAAGAAATCCTCAAATGCTCTTCATGCTCCTTATCACTCTTGGAATAAACCAATATATCATCAGTAAAGACAATGATAAATTGGTCCAAGAAATGCTTAAAGACTTGATTCATCAAATCCATAAAGACTGCAGGGGCATTTGTCAATCCGAAAGGCATAACCAAAAACTCAAAATGCCCATACCGTGTTCTGAAAGCGGTATTTGGCACATCCGACTCATTTATCCTCAACTGATGATAACCCGATCTCAAGTCTATCTTGGAGAAGACTTTCGCTCCTTGCAATTGATCAAACAGATTATCTATGCGAGGAAGCAGATATCGGTTCTTCACCGTGACCTGATTAAGCTTCCGGTAGTCTACACACATCCTCAACGATCCATCTTTCTTCTTTACAAAAAAGGACCAGAGCTCCCCAAGGTGAAAAGCTCGGCCGAATATACCTCTTCTCTAACAACTCCTCCAACTGCTCCTTAAGCTCTTTCAATTCCGCCGGAGCCATCCGGTAAGGCAGAATTGAAATCGGTACAGTACCTGAAAGAAGCTCAATGGGAAACTCAATTTTCCTAGCTGGCGGTAGTCCTGGTAATTCTTCTGGAAAAACATCCGAGAATTCCCTGACTACTGAAATATCCTCCAGCTTCCCTCTATCTGCCCTTGTGTCTACCACATAGGTCAAAAATGCCTCACATCCATTCCTCAACATCTTCTCTGCTGTCATGGATGAAACAATTATGGGCGAACTTGCTTTTCTGTCCCTAGAAAATACCACTCTTCTGTCGTTATCCAATTCAAATTCCACTGTCTTCAGCTTACAATCCAGCCGGGCATTGTACTTCTTTAACGTGTCCATACCCAAAATTACATCCAATCCTCCCATCTTCAGTGGCATTAAATCCACCACAAGAAATTTGTTAGACCCCGAATTTTTTTTCTTCTTATGATCTTATTCAGTATGAATTGTGATAATTATGATTTTGCCTTAGTTTGATTAAATTGTGTTGGGCCTTGGCTTTTTAGGAAGGGCCCAAGCCCTTTAGGGTTTAAGAAGAGAATAAGAAAAGAATAGAAAGAAGAGAAAGGAAAGGAAAAGAAGAAAAGAGAAGAAGAGAAACGCCGTCGGTGGAGAGGAAGAGAGAAGAAGAAGAGTTTCGCGATTTTGAGCTTTCCGACCGATTCAAGCAACTTCGTAAGTTTACTTCCTTCTTAACTTGTTTTGATTGGGTTTAAACATTGAGATTGTGGATTATGTGAGAATCGACGATGTTTTAGGGTTTTGGGCAAAAATATGGCTAAATCGTTAGATTGATGTGTTTGGGAGTTGAGAATGACTTAGGAATACCTTTTAAGACCTGTTATATTGTTTAGAAGTGTTGAGTGTGGTAAATGGAGGAATTAGCAGTTGAAATCTGCAGAAATCTGGGTTCGGAGTCGAGTTCCTCGACCCAGACGTCGCGACGTGCGTATGAACACGCCGCGACGAACGAAGAAGGGAGCCACGTCGCGACGTGTAAATAATTTTACGATTATTCGTCGCGGCGTGTGAAATGTTGTAGATGTCGCGACGTGCGATGGGAGACGTCGCGACGTGCGACGTTTGGTTCGCCGCGAGCCTTCGTCATTGCATGGCGAAGGTGGTCCTTCGTCATGATTTAGCGCCCTTCGTTATGCGAAGCCCCTTGTTTTCGAAATTGAGATGTTTATATTGTTAGGGATATCTTTTGATGTAGATATCCGAATGAGGTGATCTTGGATTCGTTGTGATCTAGAAATTAAGGACTACAAGTTGTATGAAGAAGGGAAATTCGGGAATTGTTTCGGAAAGTTCGAGAATTTCGATGGGAATCGGATGGAGACTTTTAACGCTTTACTTTTTGCTTTTCGAGCTTTACTAGATAATTGCTATAGATATTAATTGTGTGGAAACTTGGTTTATTATAGGGAACCAAGCTGATTTGACCCAATCGCGAGAGGAAGGACAACAGTGAGTCTGATACTCAGCGATACTAGGTGGGTAATATGTTTATCGTTATTGTGTGTATGGGCAATTGCATGATGTATGCTTGCTTGCGTTATATGACATTATTTGTATTGAATTGCATGAGAGATGCTGAATATGCTTTGATCATAATTATGCATGGATTAATGGGCCTTTATGGTAATGGAAAGAATGGAAATTATGATATGCTTTGAGCATGAATCGAATGGATTATGTGCTTTGTTTGGGCAAGAGAGTTACGGATGGAGTCACGCACGCTGACATTTTTGAAAGCCTTCTCCGGCTGCCCGCCAGGCAACGAGATCCTTGAGAAATCGGACTTGATGGATTACGGATTTACCTTCGGGTTATCCGGATGGATTACTGAACTCGAGCCGCTTGTTTGTGCATACACGATTGATTTGATGAGCATAAGATATGATGGATTTGATAGATTTGTTGCATAATGATTGATGTAATAAGAAATAGAAATTGCTTGACATATACTGATTGAATGTGAATTGAATTGATGAATTATGATTTGCTAGTGATATGTATATTATATATATATATATATTGCTTGATTGTGTGGCTCGTTGCCAATGGCTATAAACGTATATGCCACTGAGCTTCGCAGCTCACCCCATTACTCTCCCTCCTCAAAGTGCGGATAGAGACGATAGTTGACTTAGCGAGGCATCGTAAACTTCCACTAATTAGAGCTTTGCCTTAAGTTAGTATTTTGGATTGGCCCTCCGAGCATTTTATCATGGAGCATCTTTTGTATTTTGAAATTTCATTTTACTTTGTATTACGCTGCATTTGAGAATACTGTTGCATTTCTTCGAATGAGAATGACATATGTTTTATGAATTTGAGATATGGAAATGCATGTTGAGAATGCATACGATGGTATGTATGAGTATATGTTTACGTATGTGCGAATCGAATATGTCTTTATATGGATGTTGGGATCGGGTTCGACGGTATATGGAGCGCCCGACGCCGGGGCAACCCGAGGGGCCCTCCCTCGGGGATTCGGACGTACGGGGCCCGGGCCCAACATGTTTGGTATCAGAGCGCCTAGGTTTAAGTGTCCTTGGCTTAGAATGCATATAGGATTGTGTGATATATGACGACGTGTTGCATTAATTGATTTCATTACGTGACATGCATATCATGCATACATATAGATTGTCGTATAGCTAATCCTTAGTGTTTACCTTTGAAGGAGTACGATGCCACCTCGTAGAAGGACACGAGGAGCTGTGCAAGGGTCTATTGTACCTGACTCTTCAACGAGAGAGGAGAGGACCGATGAGTCTGTAGCCCCAATGCATGTTGAGGCTTCTATCGGGCCAGAGAGTGAGCTCACGCGTCACGACTCAGAGTCGCCGATTCCGCCAGGCAAGTGCCCGAGCTTGATCTCGAGGATGTTTCAGCGTTTATCAGCGCTTGTTCAAAGCATGGGCCGATGCCACAGCCTTCTGCACCAGCCCCAGTGAAGAGGGGAAAGCAGTTCGACAAGCTGAGAAAGTACGGAGCAGTTGACTTCTTTGGGACAGCTGATCCTGAGGAAGCTGAGACATGGTTACGGAGGACAGAACGGGTGATGGATCAGATGGATTGTGAGGCAGATGAGCGAGTGGTGTATGCTGCCGCTTGTTCTGTGGGGATGCTCAGATTGGTGGGAGACTGCGGGCGATTAGATGAGGCCAGTAGGGTTGGCTTGGCAGGATTTTGTGGCTGCTTTTAAGAAGAAATATTTGTCAGAGGTTTATGTCCAGCAGAAGCAGAGGGAGTTTCTGAGTCTCACTCAGAGGGATATGACAGTTGCTGAGTATGAGCACAGGTTCACCCAGTTATCCCGGTATGCCTCCGATCTGATGTTGAGCGAGACTGCCAGATGTCGCAGATTTGAGTCGGGATTGCACTTGGCGATCAGAGAGAAGGTAATTGTGCAGAATTTCAGTGATTTCCAGCAGCTAGTTGAGGCAGCTCTGAGGGTTGAGAATATAGAGAACATCAAGAGTGCTGCAAACAGGAAGAGAAAGGGTAGAGATCAGTCCAGGAGAGGAGGTAGCACTAGTGCTCCTATGCGCATGTGAGTGCTAGGAGTTTCCCAGTTTATTCAGAGGAGAGGAGCAGCGGTGGTGCTGGCAGAGAGGCGATGAGGACTTCTACTGCTTCTCACCAAGCTTCGACGGTGGGTAGCGGTAGAAGAGGAAAGGAGATAGATCGGTTATCCCGACGTGTGAGCATCAAGGGAAACCTCATAGAGGAGAGTGCTTGTAATGACAGAGCTTGTTTCAACTGTGGGGTGAAGGGACACATTGCAGAGAGTGTCCTCGGCCTCCCCACGAGAGAGAGGTCGATGCCACCCGAGGAGGACAGAGACCATGGGTCGAGGATCGTGGATCGAGGTAGGTAGTTACGATGCCGCCAGAGGGCTTAGTCTTCCGGGAGACCGAGAGGCAGGCACCAGCCTGTGGTGTTTGCTATGACGCGGAGGATGCAGAGGCCGCTCAGATATTGTAATCGGTATGGCTCACTTATTTGCCGATCTTGTGATTGTGTTGGTTGATCCGGTTCTACTCATTCGCTTGTTTCTTCGAGTAGACCAGATGTGATATGATTGTGAGTCCGCTGGATACTCCGCTGATGGTGAGTATTCGATTGGCCAAACACATTGTGATTAGTCAGGTGTTTAGAGGATGTGAGCTTCGTATTGGTGGAGAACTTCTAGTGGTAGATCTGATGCCACTAAGGATGCGCGGATTAGATGTGATATTGGGTATGGACACATTGGAAAAGTACAATGCCCGACTGGATTGTAAGCAGAAGACAGTAGAGTTTGATTTAGATGGCAGAAGAGTGATGTTTACTGGGGACAGGAAAGCGAGTCCGCCCAGGATTGTTTCAGCAATGACAGCAGAGAGGATGATGAGTAAGGGTTGTGAGGCGTTTTTGGCTTATGTGATAGACTCTAGAGCTGATAGAGGGAAGCTGGAGGATATTCCAAAGAGTCGGGATTTCTGACGCCTTTCCCGAGGAATTGCGGGACTACCGCCAACTCGGAGATTGAGTTTTCGATTGAGCTCAGGTCGTACTAGTCGATTTCGATTCCGCCTTTATCGGATGGCTCCATGGAATCAAGGAGCTAAGGAGCAATTGGAGGAGTTATTGGAGAAAGGGTATATTCGATCGAGTTCTTCACCTTGGGAGCTCCGGTCCTATTTGTGAAGAAGAAAGATGGCTCTTTGAGAATGTGTGGACTAGGTGAAGTCAATCAGTCACGATGAAGAACAAGTATCCGCTTCCTCGCATTGATGATCCGTTTGATCAATTGCAAGGAGCGAGAGTCTTTTCAAGATCGACTTGAGATCGGATATCATCGATTGAGGATCAAGGAGTCGGATGATTGAAGTCGCTTTCGGGACTCGGTATGGGCACTTTGAGTTTTTGGTGATGCCCTTCGATTGACGAATGCGCCGCAGCGCTTATGGATTTGATGAATCGGTGTTTAAGTTATTCTTGGACCAATTTATCATTGTCTTCATTGATGATATATTGGTGTATTCCAAGAGTGATCGGGAGCATGAGGAGCATTTGAGGATGGCTTTGGAGACTTTGAGGAGTAATGAGTTGTATGCCAAATTCGAGAAATGCGAATTTTGGCTGAGGGAAGTTTCATTTCTTGGACACGTGATCTCAGAGCAAGGAGTTCATGTGGATCCAAAGAAGATAGAAGCAGTTGTGAATTGGGAAGCGCCGAAGAATGTGGCAGAAGTGAGGAGTTTTCTGGGTTTGGCAGGCTACTACAGACGGTTTGTGGAGGGATTCTCGATGATATCCGCTCCGATGACGAAATTGTTGAGAAAGAATCAGAAGTTTGATTGGAGTGAGGATTGTCAGAGGAGCTTCGAGGAGCTCAAGCGCAGATTGACCAGTGCCCCGATTTTGATTTTGCCATCGGGTGATGAGGGTTATTCGGTGTATAGTGATGCTTCGAGGAAGGGTCTCGGATGTGTTTTGATGCAGGGAGATCGGGTAATTGCTTATGCTTCGAGGCAGTTGAAGCCTTATGAGCTGAATTATCCGACGCACGATTTGGAGTTAGCAGCGGTGATCTTTGCCTTAAAGATTTGGAGGCATTATTTGTATGGAGTTCAAACTCGGATCTTCACTGATCATAAGAGTCTGAAGTATTTGCTAAGTCAGAAGGAATTGAATTTGAGGCAGCGGAGGTGGTTAGAGCTGCTAAAGGACTATGATTTGTTGATTGAGTATCATCCGGGCAAGGCCAATGTTGTGGCGGATGCCTTGAGCAGGAAGTCGTCGATTGCTCATGTTCGATCGATTTATCTTCCTTTATTGGAAGAGATGGCTAAGTTTAGGATAAGTTTGACACAGGAAGAACCGGATTGTCTTCTCGCTAATTTTCGAGTTAGACCGATGTCAAGGAAAAGGTTAGGATTTGCGGTGCTCGGGATGCGGATTTGAGCAAGCCGGGATGAGATTCTGAATGGCAAGGTTTCGAGATAGATGTGCGGGATGATGGGCTTATGACAGATATGGGTAGGTTGTGTATTAGGATGTGCGGAGATCAAGGATGAGATTATGGATGAGGCACACAATGCGCCTTACACCATGCATCCCGGTAGCACCAGGATGTATCGGGATTTGAGAGAGCACTTTTGGTAGAAAGGCATGAAGAGGGATATAGCAGAGTTCATCAGTAAGTGTCTAGTGTGTCAGCAAGTCAAGGCTGAACACCAGGCACCTTCGGGCAAGTTGAGGCCGTTGCCTATTCCGGAGTGGAAGTGGCGGTGAGTGACGATGGACTTTTGATGGGATTGCCTAGACCAGCAGGAGGCATGATGCCATTTGGGTGATTGTTGATCGGTTGACTAAGTCAGCCCACTTTTTGGCGATTCGACAGACTGATTCTTTGTATGTGTTGGCAAAGAAGTATATCGATGAGATAGTGAGGCTGCATGGGATTCCGGATTCCATTGTGTCGGATCGAGATCCTTGGTTCACTTCGAGGTTTTGGAGTAGTTTGCAGGAAGCTTTGGGGACTAAGCTGAATTTTAGTACGGCTTTTCACCCTCAGATGGATGGTCAGTCGGAGAGGACTATTCGGACACTTGAGGGGATGCTTCGGGCTTGTGTGATGGATTTTCGAGGAGCATGGGATGAGCATTTGCCGTTGGTCGAATTTGCTTATAACAATTGCACTATTGAGCATTCAGATGGCTCCGTATGAGGCGTTGTATGGTAGGAGGTGCAGGACTCCGATCTGTTGGGATGAAGAGGGAGAGAGGCAATTGGAAGGACCAGACTTGATTCAGATGACTGTTGAGAAAGTCAATCTGATTAAGCAGCGGCTTAAGGCAGCACAGGACAGAATGAAGAGTTATGTTGATGCTCACCGAAAGGAGATGGAGTATGATGTCGGTGAGAAAGTGTTTCTCAAGACATCTCCTTGGAAGGGAGTTTTGAGGTTCGGCAAGAAAGGGAAGTTGAGTCCGAGGTATGTGGGTCCTTATGAGATCCTTGAGAGGATTGGACCACTTGCCTACAGATTGGCATTACCTCCGGAGTTATCGCAGATTCACGATGTTTTTCATGTGTCGATGTTGAGGAGATATAGATCGGATCCGTCACATGTTATTCAGACTAGTGAGGTTCAGCTATAGATGATGTGAGCTATGAGGAGCTTCAAAGATGATTTTGGATTCTAAGGACAAGGTTCTTAGGAACAAGACTTTCGATTAGTAAAAGTCCTTCGAGGAATCATTGGCAGAGGAAGCTACTGGGAGCCATTGACGCTATCTGGAGAAGTATCCGCATCTCTTCAATGATTCGTAAATTTCGAGGAAGAAATTTCTTTTAAGAGGGGAGAAATGTTAGACCCCGTATTTTTTTTCTTCTTATGATCTTATTCAAGATGAATTGTGATAATTGTGATTTTGCCTTAGTTTGATTAAATTGTGTTGGGCCTTGGCTTTTTAGGAAGGGCCCAAGCCCTTTAGGGTTTAAGAAGAGAATAAGAAAAGAATAGAAAGAAGAGAAAGGAAAGGAAAAGAAGAAAGAGAAGAAGAGAAACGCGTCGGTGGAGAGGAAGAGAGAAGAAGAAGAGTTTCAGCGATTTTGAGCTTTCCAATCGATTCAAGCAACTTCTGGTAAGTTTACTCCTTCTTAACTTGTTTTGATTGGGTTTAAACATTGAGATTGTGGATTATGTGAGAATCGACGATGTTTTAGGGTTTTGGGTGAAAATATGGCTAAATCGTTAGATCGATGTGTTTGGGAGTTGAGAATGACTTAGGAATACCTTTTAAGACCTGTTATATTGTTTAGAAGTGTTGAGTGTGGTAAATGGAGGAATTAGCAGTTGAAATCTGCAGAAATCTGGGTTCGGAGTCGAGTTCCTCGACCCAGACGTCGCGACGCATGTATGAACACGCCGCGCTTAACGAAGAAGGAGCCACGTCGCGACGTAAATAATTTTACGATTATTCGTCGTCGCGTGTGAAATGTCAGATGTCACGACGTGCGAAGGAGACGCCGCGACGGCGACGCTTGGTTCGCCATGAGCCTTCGCTTCGCCATGGCGAAAGGTGGTCCTTCGTCATGACGAGCGCCCTTTCTTGCGAAGCCCCTTGTTTCCGAAATTGAGATGTTTATATTGTTAGGGATATCTTTTGATGTAGATATCCGAATGAGGTGATCTTGGATTCGTTGTGATCTAGAAATTAAGGACTACAAGTTGTATGAAGAAGGGAAATTCGGGAATTGTTTCGAAAAGTTCGGGAATTTCGATGGGAATCGGATGGAGACTTTTAACGCTTTACTTTTTGCTTTTCGAGCTTTATTAGATAATTGCTATAGATATTAATTGTGTGGAAACTTGGTTTATTATAGGGAACCAAGCTGATTTGACCCAATCGCGAGAGGAAGGACAACAGTGAGTCCGATACTCACGATACTAGGTGGGTAATATGTTTATCGTTATTGTGTGTATGGGCAATTGCATGATGTGTGCTTGTCATGTTATATGAGATTATTTGTATTGAATTGCATGAGAGATGCTGAATATGCTTTGATCATAATTATGCATGGATTAATGGGCCTTTATGGTAATGGAAAGAATGGAAATTATGATATGCTTTGAGCATGAATCGAATGGATTATGTGCTTTGTTTGGACAAGAGAGTTACGGATGGAGTCACGTGCACGCTGACATTTTTGAAAGCCTTCTCCGGCTGCCGCAGGGCAACGAGATCCTTGAGAAATCGGACTTGATGGATTACGGATTTACCTTGGGTTATCCGGATGGATTACTGAACTCGAGCCAGCTTGTTTGTGCATACACGATTGATTTGATGAGCATAAGATATGATGGATTTGATAGATTTGTTGCATAATGATTGATGTAATAAGAAATAGAAATTGCTTGACATATACTGATTGAATGTTAATTGAATTGATGAATTATGATTTGCTAGTGATATGTATATTATATATATATATATATTGCTTGATTGTGTGGCTCGTTGCCAATGGCTATAAACGATATGCCATCGAGCAAGCAGCTCACCCCATTACTCTCCCTCCTCGGTGCAGATAGAGACGATAGTTGACTTGGCGAGGCATCGTAAACTTCCAACTAATTAGAGCTTTGCCTTAAGTTAGTAATTTGATTGGCCCTCCAGCATTTTATCATGGAGCATCTTTTGTATTTTGAAATTTCATTTTACTTTGTATTACGCTGCATTTGAGAATCTGCTGCATTTCTTCAATGAGAATGACATATGTTTTATGAATTTGAGATATGAAAATGCATGTTGAGAATGCATGCGATGGTATGTATGAGTATATGTTTACGTATGTGCGAATCGAATATGTCTTTGTATGGATGTTGGGATCGGGTTCGACGGTATATGGAGCGCTCGACGCCGGGGCAACCCGAGGGGCCCTCCCTCGGGGATTCGGACGTACGGGGCCCGGGCCCAACAAAATTCCTCCCCAATACATAGCTCACAACCTCTATATACTTGAATGATAATAATATACTGACCGATTGGAGTACTCACCATTAGCGGAGTATACAAAGGGCTCAAATCTCTACCATACATAGGTCTACTCGAAGAAACAAACGAATGAGTAGAACCCGGATCAATCAAGGCAATCACATCATCAGAAAAGAGTCTAATCATACCAGTGACAACATCTGGAGCGGTCTCTGCATCCTCCCGAGTCATCACAAACACCCTAGCTGCTGCCTGCCCCCTCGGTCTCCCTGGAAGATTCACCCTCTTGGTGCAGATCGAATCGCCCACTTCGTAGAAGTCTTCAGGTCCCATAGTCTCGCACCTCTTGGAAGCTTCAGATCCGGCTTCTCTCTTGTCACGAGATCAAGACACTCTCTAGCAATGTGCCCCTTCTCCCCACAGTTAAAGCAAGCTCTTGTCAATCTGTAGCACTCTCCTCTATGGGGTCTCCCGCAGTGCTCACACTTCGGAATAAATGGTTTATCCCCATCTCCCCTTCTACTGCCGCCCACCGTTGAGACTTGGTGAGAAACAGTAGAAGTCTTCATAGGTCGAGATCGGCTAACACCGCTGCTCCTCTCCTTAGACTGCATAGGGAAGCTCCTAGCACTCCTGTCGGGCATAGGAGTACTAGTACTACCTCCCCTCTTAAACTGCTCTCTTCCTTTTCTCTTCATGTTTACAGCACTCTTGATATTTTTTATGTTCTCAACCCTCAGTGCTACCTCAACCAACTGCTGAAAGTCACAAAAATTCTACACTATCACTTTCTCTCTGATGGCCAAATGCAGTCCCGACTCAAACCGGCGACATCTAGCAGCCTCACTCAGCATCAGATTCGAAGCATACCTCGCCAACTGAGTGAACCGACGCTCAAACTCACTAACTGTCATCTCCCTCTAGGTGAGACTGAGGAACTCCCTCTGCTTCTGCTGAATGTATACCTCAGACAGATATTTCTTCCTGTAAGCCGCAAGAAAGTCCTGCCATGCCAGCCCTACTGGTTTCATCTGACTCCCTGGCACAGTCTCCCACCAATGCAGAGCATCTCCCTGAAGCAGACTTGCATCATAAATGACTCTCTCGTCATCCTCACACTCCATCTGATCCGAGACTCTCTCGGTCTTTCGCAACTAGGTCTCAGCTTCCTCAGGATCAGTGGTCCCGTAGAAGTCCAGTGCTCCGTACTTCCTCAACTTGTCAAACCGCTCCCTTCTTTATGGGGTCAAGGTAAAGTCGTGGCATCGACCCATAGCTTTGAACAAACGCCTGGGTGAATGCCTGGAACAACCTTGGATCCAGCGGAGGCACTTGCTCTTGCATAACTGGCGACTCCTGTGTCTGCGACGGAATGGGCTCACTTCCTTGCCCTACAGAAGCCTCAGCATTTCCTAGGGCTACCGACTCATCAGTCCTCTCCTCTCTAGTTAGAGAGTCAGGTGCAACAAATCCTTGCAGAACTCCTTGTGTCTTTCTACGAGGTGGCATCGTACTCCTTCAAATCCAAACACTAAGGATTAGCTACATGGCAATCTGAATTCCTACATGTATGCATGATATGCATATCACTTAATGCAATCAATCAATGCAACACATAACCATATATCAAACAATTCATCCTACTATGCATTCTAAGCAGAGGACACATAACCTAAGGCTCTGATACCAAACATGTTGGGTCCGGATCCTGGATCCCCATTCCCGAGGTGGTTCTCGTCGCGCCAAATGATTTAACTCCCAAAACTTCGGACCCGATCCCAACATCCATACATAATTTCGATTCAAACAAACATATACCCATACATACACACATTCTACACATGTATTCTAACATGCATTAATCATCCCAATTACATAAGCCATCATGTCATTTTCATTCGGAGAAATTCAACAAGTATTCTCAACCATACATAATACAGAATAAAGTCTAAATCCAAAATACATGAAAATGCTCCATGATGATATGCTCGGAGGGCCAACCAAAATACTAACTTAATACAAAGCTCCTAACTATCTTGGAGTTTCGATGCCTTGCAAGATCAACGATCGCCCTGCTCGCACTGAGGAGTAGGAGATAATAGGGTGAGCTGCGAAGCTCAGTGGCATATACATTTATAGCTATTGGCAACGAGCCACACACTCAAGCATATACATATATATATATATACACAAGCGTATAGCAAGTCATCAATCTATCAATTTACAATCCTCACAAGAATATGTCATGTGATTACACAATATAACAATTCATCATGCATCATGCCCAACAAATCAATAATGAATGCACACAAATGGCTCGAGAGTTCCGTAAAACGATCTGGATAAACCGAAGTTTATACCGTAAACTATCTGAGTCCGATTTTTCAAGATCTCGTGGCCTCAAGCGGGCAGCCGGGAAAAGGCTATACGTTGACGTGCACTTGACTAACGATCCATTACTCTCTCACCCAAACAAAGCACATAACAATTCGTTTCATGCTCAAAGCATTTTATCAAAGCTTTCATACTTTTCGTTCTTTTCATTCTTGCAAAATGCCATAATGCCTATCAAGGCAGTACATAATCATGATCACAATGCATTTTCAATATTTCTTATAATTCAACACGAGCAGTGTCACCCACATATAAGTAAGCATACACGTATTGCCTATACATACAACAACTATAAATATATTACCCACCTAATATCGCTCGAGAATCCAACTCACTATTGTCCTTCCTCTTGCGATTGGATCAGATCGGCTTGGTTTCTTATAACAAACCAAGTTTTCATTCAAACAATATCCAAAAGAAATATTCAAAAAGCTTGAAAATCAAAAGGAAAAGCACGAATAGTCTACATTCGACTTCCAACCAAATACCCAAATCTCTAGAGGCAAATTCCAAATTTCCCTTCTTCATAAAACTTGTAGCCCTATATCTCTAGCTCACAACGAATCCAAAATCACCTCATTTGGACATCTACAGCCCAAGATACAACCAAAATACCAAAACTCATTGTCATTGAAAGCAGGGGCTCGCCATGACGAAATACGCCGCCATGCCATGGCGAACAGCCCGTGCTCGCCGCGGCGTGCACCATTTCCTCACACGTCGCGATGAAGGCCTGCTGCTCGCCGTGGCGTGCACAAATTCGCACGTCGCGGCGTGCCTGAAGAACGACTCCGAACTTGACTTTTCTAGCATTTCCCAACTTCAATCCTTCCTGTTTTCAATTGCAACACACCTAAACCTTTATTCACGTCCAATACTACATTTCTAACCTATAACAACTTAAAAACAGGCACAAAATCATCAACCCAAAGAAATCTATCCATTTTTGCCTTTAAACCCTAAACCACCGATTCTAACATATTCAATCCATCTTAGAGTTTAATCTAACCACAATACAAAGGAATGAAGTTAAACTTACCAAGACTTGCTTCAAATCTGTCGAAAATCACTAGGATCGAAAACCCACTTTTCTTTTCCTTCTTCCTCAAGCTACAACACTCTCCCCTCTCTTTTCTTCTTTCCTCTTCTTTTCCTTTCCTTCTAATTCTTCTAACTCTTTCTTAAGTCTAAAGGGGGACAAAGACCAAGTTACCCCTCTTTGTAAAGCCTTAACCCAATCTAACCTAAGCAATCTTCCCAAAATACCCTCAAACATATTTACCCTTTAATTCCCATATAAATCGCAAAAACTCAACTTAATCTCAATTATCCACTAACACTCCCAATTTAATCAAACCAAGCCTTAAGCACATAATTAACACAATTCATGCTTAATAACATCAATAAAAAAAATTTGGGGCCCAACAACTTTGATGTCCCTCATCTTCCTTTTGCCTTTGGTTTGTGGGATGCCGTCAATATTGCTGGAGGAGGCGACAGAACCAATGACATGGGCTGAAGTAGTTTGGGGAGGAGTTACCGATGGGACTCTTGGATCAAATTGGGCAGCAGACGCTAATGGATCAGTTGCTCCCTCACCTTCAGTGTCATCAGTCTCAAGCTGAGCAACAACATCTGCAACATCCTGAGCATCTGCTGTAGCGCCCCTTACTGCAGGGTACCCACCGGAATACCCGGAGGTCATTCCGATGCATATCCTACAATGAGGGCACGCTACGATTGATCACTACATTCACTTCATATGGCATGGTAACAATTCACTTAAAGCATCATATGAAGATCACAGTATTCAAAACCAACTTTTCTCCTCATCGCATTTTACTAAATCGAAGTCTACATTGTCTTTCAACATTATCCATATGTACATCACCAAAAACTTAATACAATAATACTACATGAATGAGGAAAGTACATCAAAGTTATCTAAACCACCCAAAAAGGACCCTAGCTGACCGACGTTTGAGCCATGACCTCTATCTCCAATCGTAATCTACCTGGCTAGTAAAACCTCTTTAGTAGTTAGAGTCGTCTCTTGGTCCTGAAAAGACAATGTTGCAATTTTGATGAGTTTTGCGAACTCAATGGGTGAACCATCATTGATGAGTTCACCGAGTCAAACACATATATCACATATTACACAAATATTCATTCAATGGATTCAATCTTATAATGTTATATGCATGAGACTCATATTCGTTGTTATTGTTGTGACCGAGTGCCCATCACATACTTATACACAATTACTGGCCCATAGGGCTCAGTCGGAACAGAATCACAGAGCATAGCTCTGTACATAAAACATATATCACGGAGCAAAGCTCTACGTGGAAGCGCTTCATTGGCCACTCAAGTCACAACACCTTTATCTGAGCATGCATTTTATGAAATGCACCAAATACGGATTATGTCATATCAAGTAATCACATGGGATATTTAATCAGAAACTCATTATCATCGAACCTAAGTCTGGCATTCAACTCTCGTTGAGAATTCATGCATCATACAGGATTTCAAAGAAAAACAAAGCACTTCCAATACCATAATCACATAACAAACTCCTCGGACTTTAAGTCCGAAATTCAAATCAAATCACAATTACTTTATAATTGGAAGCTAACACATCATACAATTTCAAAGCAAATCCACCCTAGGAAATCATCTAGGTTGACTCACAAGTTTCTCCCGAAGCTAATGCTTGGAAGATCCAGCAATGTCTGGAGGTTGACGTTCCAGTGGCTCCTCTATAACAAATAACATACACATATATCACAATTTGAACAATCATAAGTGTTTAATAATGCACATGAATGAGATGAAATATGTACAATGCATATTCATGACTATCTCAGGTATCAATCCATCAAATTCATCACGAGACATTAAACTAACAAAAATCACTTAACTAGCCTCATTCTGTGGGATTTAAACCTCCAAAATCCATTTGAATCCAATTTCATAGCCCAATGAACCATTTCAGATCTTTCTCCAAACTCTAACTTTCAAATCCACTGTTCACGTTTAATTAGAAGGCAAAACTTGCATAATTTGAGCCCACTCTCTCCTAGGAAAGTGTTCCTATATCTTTTATCTTTCCATTTACACCAAAATCACTCAATTTGGTTAAGTAGTTTGAAATATATGCCTCAAATATTTTTGGACTATTTCTCTCCAAAATAGTGTACTATATCCAACTTCCATCCAGAAATTGAACACTTTAGAGACTGGATCAAGATTTAGTTTCTTCATATGATTTGTATCCCTATTACTCTAATTTACTAAAAATTAAGAATTACCTCAATTGGAGTCCTAAAGACCAAGATATCATCAAAATACTGAAATATGTTCAGTAAAATATCCAGTTCATGCTCCTTCCACCGATACCCTTACTTTGATTCAATCAATCATTTCTAATTTAATACCAAAAATCATACCTTTTAGTGGAGAGATAAATAAATGTGTTATGAATCCAATGCTTCAAAAATCAGGTCATTTGGAGGTCTAGAGAAGAAGTTATGACCAAAAGAGTACAGTCTGCTTTTTTTTTTGCTTTCGTCTTAGTTCTATCGTCTCATTTCCATCGTCTCATTTCTATCGTCTGCTTTTTGCATCTATTTTTTGCGTCTGCTTTTTGCGTCTACTTTTTGCGTATGCTTTTTGCATCTGTTTTTTTTTCGTCTGCTTTTTGCGTCTATTTTTGCGTCTGCTTTTTTCGTCTGCTTTTTGCGTCCAGAACATGTTCACTTATAAAGATCATAACTTTTGACTCCGATATCCAAAATTTACAAACTTTATACCATTGGAAAGATAAAAGAAAGATATACAACTTTTCAGAAGGCAACTTTGCCAGAATCTATCTAAATCAGGTCTAGATTTCCTCCCAAAGTTGGAACACGAATTTTTGCTCAACTCTCAACGTCCTGCACCCAGTTCTCAACTTCGTGACAACTTTTGAGAATCTTAGAGACAGAACTGAAATTTGATGTCTTCATACAAATTGTAGCCATATATTCCTAGTTTACTCCGAATTAAGAATCATCTCGTTTGGACAACCACAGAAAACGTTATAGCTAAAAGACTGAAACATACTCAGTGAGAAATTTTTCAGATTTTCTAACTTTCAATACTTTACGTCACCAAAACACCAAAAGTTTTCTCAAAAACTAATTTAACACTATAACTAAATTTATTTCTCCCCAACTACCCAGTATTTATGAAAAAACACATAAAGTACATTTTCCATGCAGATGATAGTAATTTATCAACTTTATTTCACAAATCCCTAACTTCAAGGGATTTCTCCACCACTTACCTGCTGAAAACTCCAAAATCTTCAAGCCCTAAACTCCACATGTTTTTATGTACTTCTCTGAGTACAATGACCAGCTTCTCATTTTTTCTCAGGGAAAAGGACACAAATGGCAAAGTAAGTTTGGTGAAAGAAAGGAAATACACAGAAGTCTCTTAGAAGATATTTTGATGGAAAATTCTGTGTTTCAAAGAGAGAAGTTTTAAAAAGATGATAGCAAAGAAAGGACTTGGACAAGCCTTAACCTGTCAACTTTCAAAAAATAGTAACATATTCCTAGCTAGAGTACAAGGCCTAAGTGACACTTGTCACTTACCCAATACCCAAGTTCCAACTTAGTTTCTTTTGAACTAACTCTCTTGACTGTCATCTCTACAATCCAACTATCTCCAAAGCTTATTATAATTATTTCTTGTTCCCTATTATATATATCTTTCTCAATACTCCATAACTTCACCAACATATACAAATACAATATTTCCACCAATCATTAATATTTTCAATGTAAAACGTCCATAACTCTAAAAATTCATAGGTCAAATCCAATCATACTAGGAATTATTCATGAATGCATATACAATTATTTTCATGAGCAAATAAATCCACTATTTATGTATAAGTATAAGGCATATCATGCATGAACATGGAAGTGCATCTCTAACTCTCATTAGTCACTCACATTTACCATTCTAACCCTTCCCACTAGTAATGGGATGTTACACCTACCCCTGTTGCTCTGTCCTTCCCGAAGACAAACTCAAGCCTTGGGTACAGTGAGAAAGGTTTGCCAGGAGTATAAAACTTGTTGGGGTGTCCCTAGGAAAAATATCAGAATACGTCAGCATGACAAGACTTCTCATTATTACTATAAGTTAATAAACAAGCAACAATTTAAAAAAAATTACCCTCATCCATTCTTCCAGCACTTGCTTGCTGTCAACCTCAACATATTGCTTGTTTTCATTCCAACCAAATCCACTGCAATTTAACATGTCAAAGGCTGTCTAATATTTGTCCTTCAACCGCTTGTGCTTATTTTTGACATGCCTCTTGTCAATGCCACAATCAGGAAACTTCTCAACCATCATTCTAGCAAGGAGTTGGAAAGTACCAGGCTTAAACTGGCCATTATCAGCTCTGTTCCCATCAACAACTACCTCCTCCATGAAAGTGACAAATGCCTCTATTTCAGCCTCAGTCCAAATCTTGACATTGCACCTAAACCATGCAATGCCATTCCCAAAACATTCCATTTCCATAAATGATTAACCAACATATATTGAAACATTTATTCAAATAAAATAGAATAGGAAGTAAGCACAAGAGTTGATTTACTCAAGTAAACAAACATAGTATAAAGTTTTTGTCCCATTTGATTACAAATTCCCAATTCAATAAACATCACATAAAAGTAAATCAAAGTACACAATTAATGGTTGCTTCTCCATTCCTTAAACATGTTCTGCGCTAAATCCTCTCTCCATTGACTCGATGCATTAGTTGTTACAACACGATCAACCATTTGGGGCAAGGATGTAACTTCCCTAATTGGTTGATCCTCATCTTCAAGAGGAATTTGCTCTGTAGGATCAGAAGTCATATGTAGCCTAATAAAGTTATGCAACAGGCAGCATGCAAGAATTTTTTACTAAGTAGAAACCAAAGTTATTTGAGCAAAGAAAGTTCATGGTTATCCAATACTTGAAGTTTATTGAAAAAATGATTCATATGTTCTGAATCTGTTAAATTTTCAATTCTCCATCTCTTAATTCAATTTATATTAACAATTTTGAATCAAATCTTTCAGAATCAGACTCTTCATATGAAGTTAATAATATAATATACTTAGTTTTAATTCAAAACTTATGAATTAAAACTAATGTTCTAACATCTATCTTTTCATTCCTCCATCCGAACATTATATTTCTATATAATCTATATTATAGAGTCCCTCAAGTAAAAACACGATAATGGTATTCACATTCCCTTAATGATGTATTTTACAGAAGAAAATTAGATTGGTGATTGGTACATCTAAGAATTACTTATCGATGTATTTATTCTTGCTTCAAGTTAATATAGTTTGATGCTGAAGTTTTGGTAACTTAGCATACTAATAAGGAAAAGATTATTGACCTTATTATAATCAAAGCAAGACAGACCTTAGTTGGTCAAACCAGCACAACTAAGATATGAGATGAAGCATGTCCTTGAACTGAAATCCAATATTTTGTGGATTCTACAATGCCTAAGAATTATAAGCAATATTAGCTTAGTTTATAATTGAAGTGGCTCAACTGGTGTAGATCTCTTCACAAGGATATTTAAAGAGTATTTATACCCGAAAGCAATGCAACTTGGTTGTGGGAAATTGGCCTAACCCCATTTTGGTATTTATTATGGATCAATCTCCTATTGCCTAACCTCACAAGCAATGAAAATGGTTTCAATCTTATCTGACCATCACAGTATGAATCCCTCACTCCACTGAAATTTTTTGACCTCTAATTACTTCCATAAATCATTATGCAATAACTAACAAAAGCAATTCAATGAAGTATATATGTATCTTCAACAACTTTTAAGTGAATTTCAAAGATAACATCAGTACCTATGGTTTGGATCAACACAATTAACACAACAGAAAAATATATACTTCACACAACACAAGGCATAACCAATTCAGACACAATGACATTGAATATATACTTCACACAACACAAACATATAACTTCACCCAACACAAGGCATAATCCAATTCACAAACAATTTAGATTCAATATACACTTCACACAACACAAACAATCAGAAACAACATAGCATAATGGAAATTCAATTGAGAACAACATACATACATGTCCAAACAAATGTATAAAGACTTGGATACACTCAGCAAAGCAAGGCAACCTATCACCGATCAACAACAACCCAGGATTACTACACAGAAACAAAGCAACAAGTTAAAAGTTTGGAAATTGAAATGTGGGATTGCTCCAAAATCCAGACAAATGTACAGTAACAAAAGACATCAGAAACATTATGGTATATCCCAGAAATTAACCGAAGACCCAACAAGATGATGAGCTACTTAAATGATCCTATTCAAGATCTGCAAACCCCAGTAATGGCCGACGCTCTCCACAGTCTACAAATCCACATATACAAACAACCAACACTCCGAAGGTCTCCATTTCACAAATTATTCCTTCATTTCTGACTCGAGAAAAAAAAATTATATAGCACAATACGAGGTGGACCAAATTTACGCCACCACAGAAATTGAGTCCTTCAGAGGCACCCACATTGTTCCAGCAAATAATAAGAAAAGCTTACCAGTGGAAGAACACTCCTTGCGTGCGAGAGACTTGCCCACCGTGCGACAGCGAAGCGTCGAGAGAAAGCCCAGCGTGCGAGAGAGGAGGTTGTCTGGAAGATGGGAAGGAGGACGTGCGTGAGAGAACGAAGGATGAAAAATCAGAGGAGCGGGGTAATTTGGGAGAGAGAGTGTTTATTTCAGCCAAAGACAGGGACGCGGCATCTCTATCTTTCAGTTTAGGAGTAGACAAGATTCACGTGTCCCTGTCTTTCGGAGACAGAGGACAAAATGCTCAAGACATGAACCAAACGCCTGCAGGTGACAGGATTATGTTGTTCTGTCAACTGTCCCCAATCAGGGAGACAGTAACCATACACGGGGTTTGAACTGATTTTTCTATAGAAAGAGGCAGAGACACTGGACTTGGTAAAAGGCGCAATTAAGGTTGTTCAAGATCTCTATGATATTGTGTGCATTTATAAACTTTCTATTGATATGAGGTCTTATATGGCCTGATTGTTGCTAGTTATCTTTCTTATACATGTTTTATGAATTGTGCTAACTTTTCATGTGAATCTATATTCCAGGGAGCACTATGAAACATAGGATTTGTTTTTAAAAGCTAGGATTGAAGGTCGTCTATTTACAGACTTAAAGTGGGCCCAGAAATGCTAGTTGATATGTCTTGGTAATTGAAGTTCAAATCATTATAACATTAGAGTTACTGTTCTTTGGTGATCGATCTCTCATTTTGATCTCAAAGTATAGTGATCAAAATTTTCAGAGTGTCGTTTGTTATTCTGATGTATGACTGCTAGACTCTACCCGACACTAAATCAACCCTTTCTCCTTGTGACATATATGTCTTATTTGATGTTCGTGTGTGTATGCGCATGAATTTCATGAGGAACTCCTGTATATACCTCGTTAAGTGAGAAGTATTTGTCATATATATCCTGGCTTTTTTTTTGAATGCGTGAATGCTGTATTTTCCAACTTAATTTACTGAGTTTATTACTAAATAGGCAACTAAGAAAGATATATCTGTAACATTTTGTTCCTCTGAAAAATGTATCTTGGTTTGGCAGTTTGTGGATGTATGCAGAATTTCCTAAAGGGTTAACTGCGACATCGTCCTTGACTGTTCCATATGATACATCTGCTAATGAATCTTTCACGTCTGGCATCGTGTAAATTGCATCGGCCCTTAGTTATTGGTGTAAATTCCAACACCCAATAGCTAAATGGCCTTGGGGTTGACATGGATACAGTGCTTTTTGAGAATTTAACTGGCCTTAGAATTGTAACTTAAGATTAAGCAGAATGAATTCCATTGTCTGCTGCTTATCATTTTCCTAGTGGATAGATTGGGCAATCCTAATTACTTATCATTATCTTTTTGATTTAAAATTTGAACTATGTTCGTGATTCCTGCTGTAGTTATTTAGTCTGTCATCTGAAGCATATTAAATAGCTTTTATGAATTTGTTTAATTAGCTTTTTCTATTTTAAATTTTGTTTTCAAGATATGATTAAGATTTTGTTTTTATTTTATATGACGCAAAATGTTATGTTTCTTTAATATTAGTTAGATAAATATCATTTAATTAATATATTAATAATCTAACAAAATTATTTGTAATATATAAGTTATTTTTAAACAAATTATTTTAACAAAAAATATATATGAAAATTGTTGAGACAGATGCTTTATCGATCTTATAAACATTTGTTAAACTTACTATTGAAAATGAGATTTAACATCTTTTATGTACTTTTAATAAAAAATATGGTAATACTAAATATTTATTGATAAATATATATAATAAAATAATTAATATAATTCTAAAGAAGACCTCTTGAAAATAATTTTTGTATTTTCGAGATATGCTTAAAATGTTGTTTTTATTTTTATTTTTAAATTAGCCAAAACAAAATATTTTTATAAGTAAGTCACTTCCAAAAGTTCAAATGATTCGAAAATTAAAATTTTATCTTAAAATATAAAACTATCTGTTCTATTTTATTTTTATATATGATATTTATTTTAAATGAAATTAACTTTCATTTAAGCCTTTAAAGAATATATTTATTGGTAAATATGTAGTAATTTAATTATTTGATAATAATTAATATATCTTATCATTTTGTATATTAAAATATAACCTATTTTTAAAACTATATTATTAAAAATGAAAAAATCATCTTTCCACAAGACTAAATATTTATTGTACAAATTAATGAAATTATAATTAGTTGAGTTGGGCAAAGGCTTGTGATCTCTAATTATGTGTATTTTATATCGTCCAACATTCAATAGTTTGGAATGTCTTGACTCCATTTTTTTTTAATTTCCAAAAGATACTAACAGACCATAGTTGCTTTGTTGTATTATGCATATCAAAAACTACAACTAACAAATTAAAATAAACGAACGAGGTTTCTAACTATGAGGTATTCATCACCCGCTCTTTTACCTTGCGAGATTCTGCTTACATGTATATGCTTATGGTTCTGCCTAATTCTGGTGAAGTTGAACGTTGCTGTTCGGATCCATGAGATTGTCGTCTTGAATGAAAGAATACCTGCAAAACAACACAAGGCTCGTCAGGCGTTGATATCCGACAGGCCCCTCTGACGCTCAAGTTAGTCTTTTTGTGAGGGTTTTGGTCGTTATAAAGTAGTGAATTTTAAGGTTCTGATCCCGTACTTGAATCATGGAAAAGTCGTACCTTATATATGGAATACTAAGTTTAAATCTTCACGTATGCATAGGAGGTTTCTGCAGATGGGCCAAGTTTCTGCGAATGGGCCGTGGACAGACTACAGATTTTCTCCACGCTTGTTTTGCTCTCCGGCTTTCATTATGCTTTCATTTGCACCTTCTTTCCTACAGTCTCCGGAATTTTCTTTCAACCGTCGTTCAAATTCCCAACCTCAATCTCAAATTAGGTACGTCCTTTTTCCTTGCTTCTTCCTCAAAAGTTTCCTCTTTGTAAGTATGTCAGCAACCAGTCCTAGAAGTGAGGTTAGCCCTAGGGATGAAACCGTCGAGAGGGCCTCCCAACCAGTCGGGCCGCTTGAAGTAGTGGCGATGCCGGGGGTGAGAGTTATGGAGGGAGTCACGGCGAGTGACCGAAAGGATGGGTTGGTCGTTGAGGAGCCATCGAAAGAAGAATCAACGATGACCGTGAGGGAGCTGAATCGGTTGATTATCAGGAACAATATCCCTAGGTCTTGGGGACCTAGGCTGGCTTCTGAGGGGGAACAGATCCACAGCAATTTGGGGGGTATTTTGCTGTTTCTGACAGCTTCTTCGTGGTCGGCAACATGAAGCTTCCGTATGCCCCGATCATTGACGAGGTGTGCGTCGCCTACCGATTGAGGCCGAGTCAAATTCCTCTGAATGGATGGAGATTCATCAACGGTTTGGCCTTGCTGTGCCATCAGTTCAGCTGTCCGCCATTGGTCAGCATCCTACGCCACTTGTTAAGAATGAACCAGAGCTCGAGCGCTGGGGCCGGGATCCCTCACCTGCAATATAGGGATGCTCGATATCGCCCGACTGGGACAGCCTCAAAAGTCCAATCTTGGCAGACGAAGTACTTTTTTGTGAGGCCTCCGGGATCTTCCTTTGAGTCCCAACCGTGGAGATACCCCTTAGCCGAGCGATGGAACGATTCGTCGAGCTTGTCTCTCACGAGGGAGGAGTGGGAGGTAGTCGATCGCATAAAGAGACTCGGTCGGTATGACTTCAATCGGCTCATTCTGGGATATCGCGGGGGGGCCTCGGCTAATTCTTTCTTAATCGACCCCCAGCCCAACGGGCTAGGAGAAGAAACTGCCCCCTCTGGTTGATTCCTCGTGATTGAACTATTTACTGTATTTGTAAATATTGGTTTCAGTATCTAACCCGTTTTTATTGTTGTGCAGCCATGGCAAGGCTTGACGATTTCGCCAGGTCCTCCCGTCTCCCCAAATCCAAAAGGCAGGCCAAGGGGCCTGGAGCTTCTTCGAACGTGAAGAAGCAGAGGAAGGAGGGAGAGGCCAGCGAAGGTGCCGCTCCACCAATGGAGTCAAGCCGATCCACAATGTTGCTGGCCCCTCCGCTCGCTAAAGACTGTCCTGGCATGTCGGCGTCATTGCCGATCGTGCTGGTGAGTGCGGACCGAGCGGGTTCGGAGGAGGAAGAGGTGGAGCCTCCTCTCAAAAGGAAGAGGATCGCTCGGAGTGCGGGTCGGTCGTCCAGTCAGCAGGAGAGGGGAGTGGGGGAAAAGCAAGCTCCCCAATCGGATAAGGGCAAAGGGAAAGAGCGAGCCTCTAGCGGCAAAAGATGGGAGTTCGCGATCAGTCTTGATAAGGCTGTGTCACTTAAGGATGGTGATGTGGCTCTGCAAATTGCTCGGAAGGCGATTCCTCCTGCGGATGAGAGGTTTTTGGGACGCTGGACAATAAAGAGGTGATGAGTCGTCTTGTCCGCAGCTGCGTCAGGAATATGGCGTAGGCCTCTGAGAAGTATCAACGTCTTGATCAGTTCGATGGAGTGAGGCAAACAATGGATCAGGAGATTCATGACCTTCTCGAGCAAGTTAACACTCTAAGAACTGAACTTGCAGAGGCGAAGGAGGGGCAGGACATTTTGCGAGCTCAACTCTCTTCAGTTGAGGAGGAGAAGAAATTGTGGGAGGAGGAGAGGAGCGTTTTGAAGGTTCAACTCACTACGGGGGAGGAGGAAAAGAATAGGGTGATTGTAGTGAATAACGAGCTGGCCAAGGAGTGCAAGGATTTGAAGAAAAAGGTGGAGACAGAGCAGGAGTTTTGGTCAAAATTCCTCCAGGACTATCATGACGCGGTGAATGGCCAATTGAGGGCCGAGGATAGACTGAAGGAGTTGCAAGGCTCCGTCAAAGAGCAGAGGGTTGAGGCGATCAAGAGATGGAAAAGGCGGTTCCTACAGGAGGATTGCTTAGAGTTCGCTTGCGACTTGACCCTTTCGATCCTAAAGAATTGCCACGATGTTTGCATCCCTAATGAGTCGGATCGTCTTTCATTCGAGGATTATGCCGAGCCGTTGCTTCCCACCGCTCTCGGCCTTTCTCTGGAGGAAGTGAGGGATATAGCCGAGGGAGAACGAACGTGGGTTCCAGATGAAGAGCTGAACCTTAGCTCGGATGAGGAGGACGAGTGATCTCTCGGGAATGTCTCTCCGGTTCTTCCTGCAGACTCTGGTCCTGCCTCGACTATTTTGTCGAGCTCCCCTTCTGTCGACCTGACTGTTGGCCCTTCCTCTCCCCCCGAAAGATCAAGATAATTTTTCCCCCTTTTTTAAGCTCATCTGGTCGGGCTTGTGGCCAGAACATATTCAAGGAAATAAAATTTTTATTTTTCATCGCCATCTGTCGTGTTAAAATTGGACGATCTTTTTCAATAACAGGTAGTAAACGAATGTACTCAATGCACGTCGATCGGTCATAGTGTCCAAGAGAGTTATGGTCAACCGAGGCAATAGAACTTGGTCGAACGATTGTGAGGCCGAGCGATCCAAGATTTTTGCTCTTGGCGTCGCCTGGTTCCAAGATCCTATCTTGACACCCTGACCAAGCGTGGTCGAGGCCGATCGATGTCGAGGTCGAGCGATCTGAGATTAATCTTCTCGGCATCGCCTGGTTCCAAGGATCTTGTCTTGACAACCTGGCCGATCGATGGTTCCAAGGATCTCGTCTTGGCAACCTGGCCGATCGATGTCGAGGTCGAGCGATGGTTCCAAGAATCTCGTCTTGACAACCTGGCCGAGCGATGGTCGAGGTCGATCGATGGTTCCAAAGATCTCAACTTGGCAACCTGGCCGAGCGATGGTCGAGGTCGATCGATGGTTCCAAGGATCTCGTCTTAGCAACCTGGCTGATCGATGTCAAGGCCGACCAAGGATCTCGTCTTAGCAACCTGGCCGAGAGATGGTCGAGGTCGATCGATGTTCCAAGGATCTCGTCTTGGCAACCTGGCCGATCGATGTCGAAGCTGAGCGATGGTTCTAAGGATCTCGTCTTAGCAACCTGGCCGAGCGATGGTCGAGGCCGATCAATAGTTCCAAGGATCTCGTCTTGACAACTTGGCCGACCGATGGTCGATGGGATTTTCTCCTCTGCCAAATTTAATGAAAATTTTCTTGCCAAGAAATCTGAAAATCCCTTTATTGACGATGATGAGGGCGTGGGTGTTGGACCCCGAACCTTGAGTGACAATTTGAGTTAGTAATATGAATGGTCAAGTGGATGAGTTGATTGAAATGAAGTTATATAGCAAGAATTAGAAAGAAAAAGTCTGAAAATTTGAAGGATTTAGAAAGTTTGACTTTTTGGAGAGAAAATGTTTGACTTTGAGAGTTGACTTATGATTTAGGCAAAATTTGATAAAATGGTCTTCTGGAAACTTGTAGGTTATGTTAAGAGATTTTTGTGGACATAAAGTTTGTAATTTTTCGATATCGGGAGTGAAAGTTATGATCAGTCAAAGTTTATGTTTGATCGGGTTTGACTTTTATTATGGTTGAAACTTTGACTGAGAAATTAACCTAGTTAGAGGTTAATTGAGCTTTGATGTTCTTCATGAAAATTGAAGGATTTGTTTTGATCTTTATTTCGATATAAAGTATGTAATTTTCGATCTCGAATATTAAGTTATGATTTTTACAAGTTTGTATAGAGGATAGTATCTTTGATCGAAAATGGACTCCGTAGAGTGAATTGAGTTTTATGTTCTTCTTGGAAGATTTAGAGCTTCTCTCAAGTTTTCTATAGAGACTAAGTTTGTCAAAATTGGAGTTCGGGATTAAGAGTTATGAATTTCGGAAGTTTTTGATAATAAGTGAAAAAAAAAAAGTTTGATGTTGCTGCGGCGCCTCGCTGGGCTAAGGCTCGCCTAGCGGGCGGGCGCCAGCGTCGCCTCGCTAGGCGACGCCTCGCCTAGCGAGGCGGGCTGCTCTCGCCTCGCTGAGGCAAGGCTCGCCTCATGAGTTAGGCGTCCGTGACGCCATCCGACACTGCTTTTGCTTCTTCAATTTCTTGATTTCCTTGTTTTCAATCCGACCTTTGCTCACTATTTTGCCTATATCTTTCCGCTCGACAACCAATTGAGTTGATTCTTTTGCATTGGATTCCTAAGACAATGAATTTCATTTTATAAGAAATTTGTGAATTTTGAGATTAAATTAATGGTGATTAATTTATTCAAAGTGAGTCGGAAATTTTCTGAGCATGATTCAGTGTTTTAGAAATTCGGGATCTGTAGAGATCCGATTGAAGCGATTCTTGAGGCGAAATAAAGATAAGACAAGGGGCTACAAATCATATGAAGACATGAAATGTCAATTTTGCCCTTAGGACTTTTAATTTTTGAATTTAAGTTCGGATTGGGGTGTAATTTTTGGATTGGGAACACCTGTGAGTAAATTGAGTATAACTTTTGATATGGGAATCGAAATGAGACGATTCTTGTTTTGAATTAAACTAGAGACATAAGGATACAATTGTTATGAAGACTTTGAGTTTCAATTCTGGGATTAAGAATGTGAAATTTTGGACGGAAATAATCGTACATTGAAAATGTGTTAGAATATGGATAAACCCGAATTGTTTTGCACATAACTTTTGATGTAGTTATCGGAATTGAGCGCGGTCAGTGGCGTTGGATTCATATGATTGAGAGGAACATTTCTCGAGAAGGAAGTTTTGACAAATTCCTTCAAATTGATAGTGCGAATCAGACCCGCAAGTGAACATGACTTAAAGTAACATGACAAGGACATTTTGGTCTTTTGATCAAATTTAATGACATGGCACCATTTGATGATGTGCTGTCGTTTAAACAAGATCTGGAAATTTTTAAAAGAGGAGCTTCACGATTTTTCCAGAGAAAAGAAGAGAGAAATAAGAAGAAGAAGAATGAAGAGGTTTCGTATGGAGAAAAGAAGAGAGAGAAAGCTTTGTTTCAATTTTTCTACTTGTTTCTTAGGGATTTTTGAGTGGATTTCAAGAAGGAAAAGAGTGTAGAATGATGAGAGCTTCCTAAGGAACCAAGAAAATTCGAATTTGGAGGAGAAATGAGGTAAGAGAAAATTTTCAATTTGGAGTTTTTGTTGAATTTTTGATTGAGAAAGATAGATAATGTTATGGGTTTATGATTTATGAAGTTGATTTTGATATTAATGCTTTAGGTTGGGTTTAATTTTGGATGGAAATTTGTTTAAAGTTTAGGCTAAATTTTATGGTTGAGAAATTGGTGAATTTTTGATGTAGAATGAAAGATAATAATATAGGTTTGTGGAATATGAAATTAGTTTTGAGAAAATTTTGAACTATGGTATTGAATTTGGATAAATTGGTTTAGGCCAATTTTAAGATTTGGGGATTTTTGAAATTGAGGATTTAAATAGTTTGGAATTAATGTGAATTGATGAATTGTGAGATTAATTTTGAGGAAATTATGTTTTATGAGATTGAATTTGGGTGTATTGGTTTAGGCCAATTTTGAAAATTGGGGATTTTCAAAATTGGAGTTTGAAATAGCTTGGATTTATGATAGTTATGTTTTTCCTATGGTTGAGTTTGAGAATTATGCAAATTATGATGATGAATTTGGATGTTATTGGCTTAGGGAATTTTTAAATTGAAGAAAGAAGAAGGAATTTGGAGAATTGACTATTTGGACAAACTTCTAGCGTCATTTCGAGGTGGGTAGCATATTTATAATTTGATCTGTAAGCTTAATATGAATTTTTGAAAATGAAAGAAAGCAAAATTTTGTATGCTTGATAAATTATTGGAAATGTTTGAAAATAAGAATTGATTTAAAGTTGGAAAATATGATTTCCGCATGATTTTCGAGAAATTGGTACAAGTTTAAATTCAATTGTCATAAATGCATTATTGAATTATGCACACTGATTGAATGATTTGATTTTTGAAATTAGTATTTGAATGATGAATTGATCGAATTGTATGCATTATGTGAATGTGTGGAAAATCAAGAATTTGAAAAGTGCCTTGGGCATTGAAATCTCGCTTCGATTATGTGTTATGTGGGTCGATTAGGTCCTTTGGTGAGTCAACTTGCCTCTATTCAGTAAAGCCTTCACTTCGGCTGCCGTTAGGGTACGGAACTCCGATTTCGATTCTCACGACTACAATCGACCGCTTTGGAAAGTGTAGTACGTTCTATTCTGATCGCATGTGACCGCTTATGCGGGGCGCAAAGACGCTCTCGTTGGACCAAACCAGCACCATTTTGATCTGTTATGTGATTTTTGATTTTGTTAATGTGCGTGATAATTTGCCGATGTGATTGCATTCATGTTTATGAGAAATTTTGGAAAATGAAGAAAAGGGTTTTCAATCGGAAATTTATGAAATTTGATATGAAAAGTTTGGAAAAATTGAAAAGAGTTTGAGAGAAATATTTCAAAGTTGAAAAGTTTGAAACATTAGCCCTTTGGCAAAAAGTTTATAAAGAAATGTTTTCGCTTATTTATCGGTTTATAAATGTGTTATCCACGAAGCTTCCGAGCTCATTCCCCTTTCATCCCCATCTCCGTGTTTTGACGGGAGATCGGATGAAAGAATGTGAAGACGTTTGATCCGATGTCCGCATCGCTCGTATTTTGAGTGAATTGAGATTTGAATGTTTGTAAATGGCTTAAAAAGCCATTAAGGATTTGTAAGGAATTAACTTATGATGCCTATGAAAATATTAAAATTGTACAAGAAATTGTGTTATAGAAGGATTTGAGTATAACATATTTCGATTTCGGAATTGTATTATTCATGAATGGTTAATTAGAGTGAAATTGTCATTTTAAATGATGAGAATTGGATATTGATTATAAATATGATGATCGTGATTTGGACATAGAAAATGAGATTGATGTGTTGATAGGTTGAGAATTATGGAAGTATTAGATTTAGGTTTGCGTTTCTTGGTGTTCGGATTCGGACGGGAGAGTCCGATGATTTTGAGTGTGTTTGGGATTATAGAAGTGTTTTGAACCCTTGCGCAGTTTGGGTTAGGATTAAGGCGATCGTTATCTCGCCGAAATTTCGATAAAAATCTGGGTTAAAAATGTAATTTGAGATTGGTATGGATTTATATAAGATTGGGTATGACTGTATAGATTGAAGATGACGTTGTATGTGATTGAGTAACGAGAAAAGAAATGAGAATAAGAAAAGAAAAGAAAAAAAAAATATACCGGATTTTCGCATCGGATTAGTCTTAGGATTTCCAACGCGCCTATGTTCAGTCGATCGTTTCCTTTGAAAATTGTTTCCGGATGTCGGATGTGTCTGCTTTGATTTCGTTTCGCTTTGCAATCTGTTCGTTTGATTCGATTAGTTCTTGCTTCCGCTTGCTTTTGCTTCCGCTTCGCTACTTTTCGATTTGTTTCCGATTCGCTTACTCGATTCGTTTCGCTATTTTTGCTTCCGCATTCGCTTTGCATTTGTTTTGAGTGTGCGCTTCGCTTTCGATTCTTATGCTTTGTTTTCCGTTTCGTTTTCCTTTCTGGTTATGTAGTTGGGTTCCGGTAACGGGATCCAACATTTAGCTAAGGATAGTGTGCAGTGTATGTAGTTGGGTCTCGGTCCCAACATTTATGGTATCAGAGCATAGAGTGAAAGTGTTAAGTGTAAGTAGTTGGATTTCGAAAGCGGGATCCAACATTTATGGTATCAAAGCCCAGTAATATGATCTTACTTGGGCGTATGAGTATGAATAAGGAATTGATACGAGTTTGTAAAGATAAAAGTGAATTTGTGAGAGTGTGCTAGGTGGTCATTTGATTTTGATGAAAGAAATATGATGGTCTTTAGGAATTTGAAATTGTTATGCATGACTATTTGACGAATTCAAATGATTGGTTTGATTTGAGTGTTAAGAATATGTTTGATTTTCGGAATGTGTTGAGGAAATTAAGATTAGAACTTCTTGAGAAATTGTGATGAATTGATATAGATGAAAGAATGATGACATAATGATGATTAAACCATATTAGGGTTCCTTAAGAAATGGACCATTAATTTGTGCCCATATATGAAGAAATAATGAGTTATAGATATAGTGTTTTGATATGATATGAGTGGTATATGATTTAAGGAAATGAAATTTGTGAAGAGATTGAGAATATGTATGAAAAGTAAAAGTGATGAAAAAGAAATTGATTATGAGTTGTGGAAAGAAATTAGTAAGAAAGTGCTTGATGATCATTGTTTAGAAAGAAATTTATGTAAGAATGAGTTACTTGAGTTAAGTAAATATGAATTTCGAGGACGAAATTTTTTAAGAGGGAGAAATGTTGGACCCCAACCTCGAGTGACAATTTGAGTTAGTAATATGAATGGTCAAGTGGATGAGTTGATTGAAATGAAGTTATATAGCAAGAATTAGAAAGAAAAAGTGTGAAAATTTGAAGGATTTAGAAAGTTTGACTTTTTGGAGAGAAAATGTTTGACTTTGAGAGTTGACTTATGATTTAGGCAAAATTTGATAAAATGATCTTCTGGAAACTTGTAGGTTATGTTAAGAGATTTTTGTGGACATAAAGTTTGTAATTTTTCGATATCGGGAGTGAAAGTTATGATCAGTCAAAGTTTATGTTTGATCGGGTTTGACTTTTATTATGGTTGAAATTTTGACTGAGAAATTAACCTAGTTAGAGGTTAATTGAGCTTTGATGTTCTTCATGAAAATTGAAGGATTTGTTTTGATCTTTATTTCGATATAAAGTATGTAATTTTTCGATCTCGGAATATTAAGTTATGATTTTTACAAGTTTGTATAGAGGATAGTATCTTTGACCGGAAAATGGACTCCCGTAGGAGTCGAATTGAGTTTTATGTTCTTCTTGGAAGATTTAGAGCTTCTCTCAAGTTTTCTATAGAGACTAAGTTTGTCAAAATTGGAGTTCGGGATTAAGAGTTATGAATTTCGGAAGTTTTTGATAATAAGTGAAAAAAAAAAAAGTTTGATGTTGCTCATGGCGCCTCGCTAGGCGAAGGCTCGCCCTAGCGGGCGGGCGCCAGCGCGCGCCTCGCTAGGAGACGCCTCGCCTAGCGAGGCGGGCTGCTCTCGCCTCGCGAGGCAAGGCTCGCCCTCATGAGTTAGGCGTCCGTCGCCATCCACGCCAGCTTTTGCTTCTTCAATTTCTTGATTTCCTTGTTTTCAATCCGACCTTTGCTCACTATTTTGCCTATATCTTTTCCGTTCGACATCCGATTGAGTTGATTCTTTTGCGTTGGATTCCTAAGACAATGAATTTCATTTTATAAGAAATTTGTGAATTTTTTAGATTAAATTAATGGTGATTAATTTAATCAAAGTGAGTCGGGAAATTTTCTGAGCATGATTCAGTGTTTTGTGAAATTCGGGATCTGTAGAGATCCGATTGAAGCGATTCTTGAGGAGAAATAAAGATAAGACAAGGGGCTACAAATCATATGAAGACATGAAATGTCAATTTTGCCCTTAGGACTTTTAATTTTTGAATTTAAGTTCGGATTGGGGTGTAATTTTTGGATTGGGAACACCTATGAGTAAATTGAGTATAACTTTTGATATGGGAATCGAAATGAGACGATTCTTGTTTTGAATTAAACTAGAGACATAAGGATACAATTGTTATGAAGACTTTGAGTTTCAATTCTGGGATTAAGAATGTGAAATTTTGGACGGAAATAATCGTACATTGAAAATGTGTTAGAATATAGATAAACCCGAATTGTTTTGCACATAACTTTTGATGTAGTTATCGGAATTGAGCGCGGTCAGTGGCGTTGGATTTGTATGATTGAGAGGAACATTTCTCGAGAAGGAAGTTTTGACAAATTCCTTCAAATTGATAGTGCGAATCAGACCCGCAAGTGAACATGACTTAAAGTAACATGACAAGGACATTTTGGTCTTTTGATCAAATTTAATGACATGGCACCATTTGATGATGTGCTGTCGTTTAAACAAGATCTGGAAATTTTTAAAAGAGGAGCTTCACGATTTTTCCAGAGAAAAGAAGAGAGAAATAAGAAGAAGAAGAATGAAGAGGTTTCGTATGGAGAAAAGAAGAGAGAGAAAGCTTTGTTTCAATTTTTCTACTTGTTTCTTAGGGATTTTTGAGTGGATTTCAAGAAGGAAAAGAGTGTAGAATGATGAGAGCTTCCTAAGGAACCAAGAAAATTCGAATTTGGAGGAGAAATGAGGTAAGAGAAAATTTTCAATTTGGAGTTTTTGTTGAATTTTTGATTGAGAAAGATAGATAATGTTATGGGTTTATGATTTATGAAGTTGATTTTGATATTAATGCTTTAGGTTGGGTTTAATTTTGGATGGAAATTTGTTTAAAGTTTAGGCTAAATTTTATGGTTGAGAAATTGGTGAATTTTTGATGTAGAATGAAAGATAATAATATAGGTTTGTGGAATATGAAATTAGTTTTGAGAAAATTTTGAACTATGGTATTGAATTTGGATAAATTGGTTTAGGCCAATTTTAAGATTTGGGGATTTTTAAAATTGAGGATTTAAATAGTTTGGAATTAATGTGAACTGATGAATTGTGAGATTAATTTTGAGGAAATTATGTTTTATGAGATTGAATTTGGGTGTATTGGTTTAGGCCAATTTTGAAAATTGGGGATTTTCAAAATTGGAGTTTGAAATAGCTTGGATTTATGATAGTTATGTTTTTCCTATGGTTGAGTTTGAGAATTATGCAAATTATGATGATGAATTTGGATGTTATTGGCTTAGGGAATTTTTAAATTGAAGAAAGAAGAAGGAATTTGGAGAATTGACTATTTGGACAAACTTCTAGCGTCATTTCGAGGTGGGTAGCATATTTATAATTTGATCTGTAAGCTTAATATGAATTTTGAAAATGAAAGAAAGCAAAATTTTGTATGCTTGATAAATTATTGGAAATGTTTGAAAATAAGAATTGATTTAAAGTTGGAAAATATGATTTCGATGATTTTCGAGAAATTGGTACAAGTTTAAATTCAATTGTCATAAATGCATTATTGAATTATACATAATCGATTGAATGATTTGATTTTTGAAATTAGTATTTGAATGATGAATTGATCGAATTGTATGCATTATGTGAATGTGTGGAAAATCAAGAATTTGAAAAGTGCCTTCGGGCATTCGGAAATCTCGTTTCGATTATGTGTTATGTGGGTCGATTAGGTCCTTTGGTGAGTCAGCACTGTCTCTATTCGTAAAGCCTTCACTCGGCTGCCCGTTAGTGGCACGGAACTCCGATTTCGGATTCCCTCACGACTACACTGGACCGCTTTGCGGGAAAGTGTAGTACGTTCTGTTTATAGCGGTCTGCAAGACGCGTCGTTTGGACCAAACCGGACCATTTTGATCATTATGTGATTTTGATTTTGTTAATGTGCGTGATAATTTGCCGATGTGATTGCATTCATGTTTATGAGAAATTTTGGAAAAATGAAGAAAAGGGTTTTCAATCGAAATTTATGAAATTTGATATGAAAAGTTTGGAAAAATTGAAAAGAGTTTGAGAGAAATATTTCAAAGTTGAAAAGTTTGAAACATTAGCCCTTTGGCAAAAAGTTTATAAAGAAATGTTTTCGCTTATTTATCGGTTTATAAATGTGTTATCCACGAGCTTAGAGCTCACCCCCTTTCATCCCCATCTCCGTGTTTTGAAAGGCGGAGATCGGATGAAAGAATGTGAAGACGTTTGATCCGATGTCCGCATAAATACGTATTTTGAGTGAATTGAGATTTGAATGTTTGTAAATGGCTTAAAAGCCATTAAGGATTTGTAAGGAATTAACTTATGATGCCTATGAAAATATTAAAATTGTATAAGAAATTGTGTTATATAAGGGATTTGAGTATAACATATTTCGATTTACTGGAATTGTATTATTCATGAATGGTTAATTAGAGTGAAATTGTCATTTTAAATGATGAGAATTGGATATTGATTATAAATATGATGATCGTGATTTGGACATAGAAAATGAGATTGATGTGTTGATAGGTTGAGAATTATGGAAGTATTAGATTTAGGTTTATTTTCTTTGGTGTTGGATTCGGACGGGAGAGTCCGATGATTTTGAAATGTGTTTGGGATTATAAGTGTTTTGAACCCTCGCAGTTTGGGTTAGGATTAAGGCAGTCGTTATGCTGCCGAAATTTCGATAAAAATCTGGGTTAAAAATGTAATTTGAGATTGGTATGGATTTATATAAGATTGGGTATGACTGTATGGATTGAAGATGACGTTGTATGTGATTGAGTAACGAGAAAAGAAATGAGAATAAGAAAAGAAAAGAAAAAAAAAATTATACCGAATTTTCGCATCGGATTAGTCTTAGGATTTCCAACGCGCCTATGTTCAGTCGATCGTTTCCTTTGAAAATTGTTTCCGGATGTCGGATGTGTCTGCTTTGATTTCGTTTCGCTTTGCAATCTGTTCGTTTGATTCGATTAGTTCTTGCTTCCGCTTGCTTTTGCTTCCGCTTCGCTACTTTTCGATTTGTTTCCGATTCGCTTACTCGATTCGTTTCGCTATTTTCGCTTCCGCATTCGCTTTGCATTTGTTTCGAGTGTGCGCTTCGCTTTCGATTCTTATGCTTTGTTTTCCGTTTCGTTTTCCTTTCTGGTTATGTAGTTGTGTTCCGGTAACGGGATCCAACATTTAGCTAAGGATAGTGTGCAGTGTATGTAGTTGGGTCTCGGTCCCAACATTTATGGTATCAGAGCATAGAGTGAAAGTGTTAAGTGTAAGTAGTTGGATTTCGAAAGCGGGATCCAACAGTGGGCCATTAAAAAACTTGACTAGCAGGGCCAAGAAAAAGGTACCCACAAGTTGTGTACAATAAACAATAATAAACAGGGAAAAGAGAACTAAAACAAAGCTTATCTAATGGTAGAACACCTTCAAGTTTTGGGAGTTCCAGAGCCTCGGTAGAATCTTCCCGTTTGCATCACGCAGGATGTAAGAGCCATGTCCGGCTTGCTTGATTACTTGATAGGGTCCTTCCCATGCCTGTCTGAGCTTTCCAGCAGCCTCAACTTTTCGTATGACGTATCCGCCGACCTTTATGTCGCTCGGCTTTACCCTTCTATTGTAGAACTTCGTTGCTTTTTGCCTGATGGCTTCTGAACGAGCGGCTGCCCTATCCCTTTCTTTACTGAGAAACACAAGTTCTACCTGGCGGGCTTCATTATTCCGCTCTTCTTCATAGCTCGACACTCTTTGGTTTTGCAACACCACTTCTACTAGAACTAGGGCTTCTGCCCCAAAGGTCATCATGAACGGTGTTTCCCCTGTGGCTCCATTTGGTGTAGTTCTGTACGCCCACAATACTTCATCTAGTTCCTCTACCCAAGTCTTACGTCTATCTAAGCGCTTCTTGAGAGCACTCATTATCTTTTTGTTAGTGTTTTCCGCAAGACTGTTGCTTTGAGGGTGAGCTACTAAAGTCAATTGGAGCCTTATCTTTAGTCGGTCGCATAAGTCTTTGAACTTATCGTTATCGAACTGCCGACCGTTGTCTGTAACCAACACCATAGGCATCCCGAAGCGACTTAGTATGTTTTTTCTTACAAAATTTTCCACCTTTTACTCAGTAATTGTAGCGACCGCTTCCGCTTCTACCCTTTTGGTGAAGTATTCCACTGCTACTACCAAAAACTTCTTCTGTCCAGGACTGAGAGGGAAAGGTCCCAGTATATCCATTCCTCATTGAGCAAAGGGGATATGATGACTCACGATTTTCATCCTCTCGGTCGGCTGGTGAGACAGGCAATCGTTTTTCTGGTAAGCCTCACATCGGTCGACTTTCTCCTGGCAGTGTCTCTTCATTTTCGGCCAGTAATACCCCTGTCTAATCAGTCTATGAGCCAATATTATGCCTCCTACGTGATTTCTGCACATTCCTTCGTGGACTTCAGCCATTGCCTGCTCTGCCTCTTCTTCGTTCAAGCATCGTAGTAGTGGCCAGTCATAAGATCGCTTGTATAAGGTGCCATTAACGAACGCATTTTCAGCCGCCTTTATTCTTAGTTTCTTGGCCTCCAAGGTTTCTTCTGGCTGTTTTCCCTCGAGGAGGTACCGTCTGATCGGTTCCATCCAATTTGGTTGCTCGGCATCTGTGTCAAGTACTTCCTTGGCTTTCTGAATGCTAGGCCGGTCTAGCTGCTTAACCAAAACATTATTTTTCGCGTCTATATTGGAAGCTATTTTAGAGAGTACATCTGCCTTAGCATTTTGAGTCCGTTTTATCCTGCTGACCGAGTATTGCTCAAAATTACCCAGCTCCTGCTTTGCCAATTCTAGGTATTTGATCATGCTGCTCCCCTTGGCCTCGTACTACCCTGTGACTTGACCAACTACTATTTGGCTATCGCTGTACACCTTTAGATGCTTTACCCCCATCTCCTTTGCTAATTGGAGGCCGGTTATTAGAGCCTCGTATTCTGCTTCGTTATTGGAGGCCTTGAATTCTAATCGAAGAACATATTTCACCTTTTCTTCCCGGTGTGGGCTGATCAATACCACTCCTGCTCCGCATCCCTCAGCGTCAGATGACCCATCAACAAATAGGCTCCAGGTAGGGCGTTGCTCACCCTGCGATTCAGGTTGACTCATTTCTGCAACGAAGTCTGCCAACACTTGTGCCTTGATCGTCGTCCGAGGCTTATATTGTATATCAAACTTCCCCAGCTCTACTGCTCATTTTATTAATCGCCCCGAGGTCATGGGCTTTTGGAGGCACTACCTGAGGGATTGGTAGGTCCATACCTCGATGGTATGATTCTGGAAGTAGGGCCTTAGTTTCTGCGCCGAAGTTATCAAGGAGAGAGCCAGCTTTTCTATGGGCACATACTGTGTTTCTGGTCCGTTCAGCACCTTACTGACGTAGTAGATCGGAAATTGCTCATTTCCCTTCGATCGAACAAGGATTGCGCTGATCCTCCCTCTGTGACTGCCAATTACAGAATCAGATTCTCTCCCTCAATTGGGCTCTGAAAGATGGGGGGACTAGTCAGATATTGCTTCAAGTGTTGAAATGCTCTTTCGCATTCATCCGTCCATTGGAACTGGGTCACATCCGCTTTCCTCAAAATTTTGAAAAACGGGAGGCACTTGTCTCCTATCCTGGAGACGAATCTGCTTAAAGAAACTATCCGCCCGGTCAGTATCTGAACATCTTTCAAGTACCGTGGCGAGGGCATTTGGACGATAGCTTCGATCTTTTCTAGATTAGCTTCAATTCCCTGCTGAGTAATCATAAACCCTAGAAATTTTCCAGATGCCACACTAAAGACGCATTTTTTCAGGTTCAGCTTCATCTGAAATTTGTTAAGGGTCTGGAATACTTCTTTGAGATCTTCCACATGCTCAGCGGCCGTCTTACTTTTGACCACCATGTCATCCACATAGGCCTCAACTGATCGACCGATCTGTTTCTTGAAAACTTCCATGATGAGCCGCTGATAAGTAGCCCCTGTAATCTTCAAGCCGAACAGCATTACTTGGTAGCAATACGTGCCCTGGTCAGTTATAAAAGCTATCTTCTCTTCGACTTCGAGACTCATTTGAATCTGATGGTAGCCCGAGAAAGCATCCAAGAAGCTGAGGAGTTCATGCCATGACGTGGAGTCTACCAGTTGATCGATTTTGGGCAAAGGAAAACTATCATTTAGGTACGCTTTGTTTAGGTCGGTGAAGTCAATGTACATTCTCCACTTTTCGTTTTTCTTCTTCACAAGTACAACATTTGCCAACCACTAGGGGTATTTGACTTCCCGAATGAACCCAGCACTGAGCAGCTTTTCTATTTCTTTCTTAATCACTTCCTACCTTTCTTTGTTTTGCCACCTTTTCTTCTGTTTAACTGGCTTGCAATCTTTTCGGATACCGAGAGAATGTGATGCGACCGATCGAAAAATTTCAGGCATATCGCTCGGTACCCAGGCAAAGATCGATATGTTTTCTACCAAGCAATCCGTCATTTCTTTGACTAGGCCCTTTTGAAGCTCGGAACCTAGATTTGTGAACTTGAAGCGGTCTGCTTCATCCAATACGACCTACTGCGTTTCTTCTACGAGGTTCATCCTCTCCGTTTCTTCATCAGCTCTCACGTCAAGGGAGCTCATCAAGACTACCACCCCGTCTAGTGTCCTTGTTTTCGCTAAGTAGCACTCCCTAGCGATTCTCTGTTGACTCCTGACAACACCGATCCTATGGAGCGTTGGGAACTTCATTGCTTGGTAGTAGGTAGAGACAACTGCTCTGAAGGCGTTTTGAGTGGCTCGTCCAATTATCGCATTGTACGCCCCTACAAACTTCACAACCAAGAACTCGACGTCCTTCTCTATTTGACACGACTTTTGTCTGAACTTTACTTTCAAAAAGACTCGGGCAAATGGGTAGGCTGATGCTCCAGTTACCCTTTTGATAGGTCCTTCTATAGGCAGTAGTCGATCCTCTGGTATCTCCATCTGCTTGAAGGCATCATAATACAATAGGTCAACCGAGCTGCCCGTATCGATCATTACCCGTTTCACCTCGTTACCATCCATGTTCAGATTTACTACGAGCGCGTCATCATGAGGACAGCTAACACCATGTAAGTCAGATTCGTCAAACGGTATCATCCCATCATTCTGCTTCTTTCTCTTGGCCGACAAGTCTTCACCAACCTGCCTGGCATACCTCTTTCTTCCTTTAACGGTGGACCCGCCTGCTGCACTACTACCAAAGATCATGTTAATGACCTTAACCGGTCAGTCATCTTGTTGTCCGACGTTTCTGTTCCCTCTTGCCCTGGACTGCTCTCTCGCTTCGCGTCGATCGTTGGTATTCCCATTATGATTCTGCCTCCCTCCATTATTCCTATCGTTTCGCCTCCAAGGCTATCGCCAGTTGTCGGGTCGACCGCTCTTATTCTCATTGTCTCGATCGGCATTGTTTCCATACTTCAATAATCGACCCAGCCGTCCCCTTTGGATAAGGAGTTCGATTTCTTTTTTCAAGTCCCAGCAATCCTCCGTGTCATGACCGATGTCTCTATGGAAACAACAATATAAATCAGGGTCCCTACTGTTGAGGGAGGTCTTCAACTTATTGGGTTCTCGGAGGGGTTCCCCATCTGCTCTCATGGCCGCCAATACTTCTGCATATCTCCTGTTGAGCGGGGTGAAGAATTCACGGCGATGTCCCTGTCGATCGGTTGGCTTTCTCCAGCTCAACTGATCCTTCTGTCGCTTGTGGGAATCATCCGCTCGGCCGCTCTGCCCGCGGTCGTCTGTTTTACGTTTTGTGTTCTTTAACACTTCCTCAAGCTGGATGTACTTGTCCACCCGGTTTCTTATCTCTTGAATAGACTTGGGCTGATAGAGGGCCAGTGACTTCTTAAACTCTTCATCCCTTGTGTTGCTCATCAGTGTCGCCAACATGGACGAGCAAATAAGGTCGCGGACTTCGACAACTTCATTATTAAACCGAGTGATGAACTCCTGCAAACTTTCGTTTCTTCCCTGGGTCAACTGCATCACTTCCAAAGCAGTCTTTTGTGGTCACTTACTGGTAGCAAATTGATTGAGGAAGAGTAACTTAAAATCCTTGAAGCAAGTAATGCAACACGGGGGTAAGCTATTGAACCATCGCCGGGCTCCTTCTTGAAAGGCGGTGTAAAATGCCTTACATTGAATGGCGTCGGGGACGCAATGTAGGTTCATCATCGACTGGAAGTGCTGCAGATAGTCTAGGGGATCGATCTTTCCAGTGTATTTTTCGGGCATCGGTATTTTGGTGCCGGTCGCTGGGAGGCTATCCAAGATCGCCGGGATGAAGGGAGAGCTATATTGTGCTGATGGATAATTCGGACGAGAATTCATAGCCACATTGATCCGATCGTCCACGATCTTTTCTAGGGCTTCAGTAGAATGACGATCGGTCATCATACCAATCTGCCGTGCAAGTGTCTGCTGTTGTTCCTGCTGAGACTATAGAATTTGGCGAATCAATAGATCAGCCGCTTCCTCGATCTGTTTTCGGGTGAGAGAGGTTTGTTGTGGTGCAGGAGGATTTGCATCCAGGGGGTGCTGGAAACTTGGATGCGTATTGGTCTCAGCATTGTCCTCCAGGGTTATGCTCTGTTCTTCTTGATCTTGATTCTGAGATTGTGGTTGATTATTCGGGTGCGACGATTGTGTGCGTGAATCATGATGCGTTGGCGGAAGAGTGACAGATAACTGCAAACCCATCCGCTGTAGCGCAAGTGCCGCAATGATGGCTATATCAGGGTTGGCTGTTGCCGCTTGACTGATTTGCGTGTTTCTGAACGTGGTGTCTTGATGTCGGGCCCCATGGTGGGCGCTAATTGATTATGTCTAATTCTGGTGAGGCTGAACGTTACTGTTCGGATCCATGAGATTGTCGTCTTGAATGAAAGAATACCTGCAAAACAACACAAAGCTCGCCGGGGGTCGATATCCGATAGGCCCCTTCGATGCTCAAGTTAGTCTTTTTGTGAGGTTTTGGTCGTTATAAAGTAGTGAATTTTAGGGTTCTGATCTCGTACCTGAATCATGGAAAAGTCGTACCTTATATATGGAATACTAGGTTTAAATCTTCACGTGTGCATGAGAGGTTTCTACAGATGAGTCAGATTTCTGCGAATGGGCCGTGGACGCATGGACCCAAGCCCGAGCCTAGGACGACCGATTATATTCATTTTCTATAAGCTCTGTGTAACACTTCTCATCAGTCTATTTTTAAGGAAGGCGAATCCGTAATAAAATGTTGAATTATTCTTCCCACAGCTGCCACTACGGCATCGTTTGGCTGTGGATTTTTCATTTCATTTTCAAATAAACTCTCTCTAACTTTTTTTTTTCATCTTTTCACGTAAATTCCCCACTTTTCTTCTTCCTTTTCGTTTTTGATAAGGATTCGCTGATGGGTATATTGGTTTGTCGGTAATTTACAGTTTTATCGAATTGATGCGGAGGGTATCCTAAAAGGTATTCCGTGATTGATTCTCATAAGTTTGTCCCAGTGCCGCAAAATTTGTTGAAATGGAAGTGATGAATTCTGTGTAGTTTCCTACGTTGTCGAGCCCTTCAATTTCGAGCGTGGGAATACAATAATAAATTCTTGATTTTGGTCTGATTGACCCATCTTTATTCGGCTTCCGGTTGATATGAAAATTTCCTAGTTCTGGCTTCAGAATCTATGTTTTAATCAATTGCCTCAAGTTTTTGTAAATTCGTTTGGAAATGTGTATTCTTTATCAAGTGTATGTGTTTTCATCCAAGTGAGTGGCATGGAAATTGGTATATGTTGGGTTAATGTAGAGATTTTGAGTCGTTTTCATCTGAGTGAGTGGATGTAAATTGTTATATGTTGGGTTAATGGTCCTCTTAGGAATCTAGAGATTTTGAGTTGTGCAGTCGATCGCCATTGTTTGATTGGTCCTTCTGTTTTAGGGTGTTTATGATGGAGAAATTACATCCTTATGAATGACATTTTAACTTCATCCTTTTCATTTCAGTCTACAGTATCTACTCTTTTCATTTGTATCAGTTTTCCTTTTTAGGGGGGTTTACAGTTTTGGGAGATGGTCACTGGGAGCAACCCTGGCATGATGTCAGCCCTAGGTGATCATCTGCAAGGGAGCAGCGCTAGTTTGGAGGAAAGTTTGCAAAATGATCTGGAATTGATTCTGCAAGCACGAAGAAGTCAGCGCATATTGGGTCAAGACAGGAATCTTAATATTTATAGGAGCGGTAGTGCTCCACCCACGGTTGAAGGATCATTAAGTGCTGTGGGTAGTCTTTTCGGGAACTGCAGTTTCATTAATGATGACAATATTAGTGATAGAGTTAGTAATCTAGGTTTGACGGAGGATGAGATTCGGCTGCATCCAGCGTATCTTTCCTATTATTATTCACACGATAACACAAACCCAAGGCTACCTCCACCTTTGATATCAAAGGAGGATTGGCGTGTTGCGCAGAAGTTTCAGGGTGTTGGGTCATCGGTTGGCGGTATAGGAGAGTTCAGAAATAAGTTAGTTGATAATCGTCAAAATTCATCATTGTTCACAATAGAGCCAGGATGTTCTGTTCAGAAAATGGAGAATGATTTAATGGAAGGGAGGAATCCCAACAGAAGCAATCTCTCCGGTCGGTCTACTGAGTGGCTAAATAGAGGTTCAGATAGCGTAATTGGATTGCAGGGTACTGGGCCTGGTCCAAGGAGGAAGAGTTTTGCTGACATTCTCCAGGTAGGCCACCTAGCCATTATTGTGCTCAGATAACTTCTTGCATTTTAATGGCTGTAGATGTTAATTCATATTCTTCTTTTGTCTGAACGTTACGTGAATTATTTTCAAGGTGATTGTTGACCCTAGGATCACGGACATCATCATCTTTTGCATATTTTGGCATGTTAACAATTGCATCACCTTTTGAATTACCAGAAAGTTCTTCTATATTTTGCATAAAATGTTTGTTAACTCATTGATAAGGATTCCATGGATGAACTATATTTTTTTTGTTACGAGAATTTGAAACAGTTAGCTTCTTTGCTTTCATTTGGAAGGCAAACTTTTACTAGTTGTCCTAGTTAGGGAAGCGTATCTTTTCGGAGAACTTATAAGAGTCCACAATAAGACTTGCTTAATTGACTTGCTATTTCTTTTAATTCAAGAAAACCATTATTCACCTTCCAAAGTATGTTGGGACCATCTGCATGAAGTGTAAGTGATTAGATGCTAATCTTTGGGGGTCTACGGATGCATCACTCTGTCTCTTTCCATCTTTTGTTTTTCTCCTTTATTGGATGACACGGAATTTTTTGCAGAAACATCTTTAGGAAGTGATCTTGTGTTAAAAAAGTTGTTGACATCTGTCCACGGGATTATAATATGCAGACTTCTTGGTGAGCTCTAACATGATCACACTTGCAAACCTTTCTTGAAAACTATGAACCAAGTTAGTTGACACTTCCGGTAATTAGCTATCTCCCATTTAGGGTCTGCTCTAATTATCAGAAAATCTCCAAAAGGTTTTTCTTTTTTCGACATTTGAGTTATATCTGTGTAGAAATACCATAGGGTTTATATATTGTCATTGTGCAGGTGGTTTTTCATGTTAATATTGTAGCTTTTTTATTGTTCTGTTGTCTGAGAACACAGTTTACTAAAGCTTGAAAGTGTGAGTATTAAGTGGAGTACTTTATTTCTTGTAGGATGGAATTGAACCTCCTGTTCCAATATCAGCTCACTTCTCACGGCCAGCAGGTCATAATTCCTTTGGTAATATAATGGATACGTCTGATCCCTGTCATGTTGGCATACATGAGGGGGGATCAGTGGAGAGCTTGCATTCCAGAGCAGCTCCTTCCGGCTTGGTGGGAGTTCAAGGTTCTACTCTTTCTCATTCTTCAGCATATGCTCAGGGTTCACCACTGTCAAGAAGCAGAGCATCTGAACAGTTGCTAGTTGCAAGGTTGTCTAACTCTGGTCTTCCTCCTGTGGGAAGCAGAAGTGGCACAACTGTCCAAGACACTCTTTCCTCAGGCTTGGCTGGGCTTGGTGAAATTGCTGGTACATTGTCTACTTTAAGCCTCACAAATGTCAGACATGCCGATGAGTATTGTCATATCCAAGGTCAGGTTCAACCAGATATAAATAATCAGCCAGATTATCTTTTTAACATTCCCAATGGTCATAACCAAAGTCTTCCACAGCAACTCATTGGCCAATCGAATGCTCAATGTTTTTCATCTTCCACCAATTCCACTGACGTATCAAGGAGAAACAGGGCCATTCAAAACCTTATTTCTTCTAGATTAGGTTCTAATAGGGAAATTCTTATCCCGAGACGAACTTTATCCTCGGTCAATCTTCACTCAAAAATGAATTCCTTAGGCTTTGAAAGTTCGGAAGGAGCAAATGCCCATCGACAAAATACAAACATCTCAAGTAAGGAGTTCGGTGGGTATATGCATAGTGCCTATTCTGTCAATCAAAAGCTGGACACAGTAATCAAGAGTGATCTTGATTCAGGTTATATCTATAGTTTTATTGAACTTCTAAAACTTGTCTGCACACTGTTCTGAACTTCTGTTTTTGCTTCTGGTTCTACTTTAGGTGGTGCTGGAGTCGGAAAATCTTTGAATAAACTTGGAAATCAAGTTGATTGTGGCATTCATTCTTCAGATGTGGAGCCACACTATGGTCAATATTTGCAAAGGACTTCTGATAATGCAACTTGCAACGGGAGTACTTCAAGTGATCCTCAGATTAGAAATTACTTAGGCATGTCAAGTAGAGGTATGGAGGGGATTCAGAACGCATATCTCGAATCATTACTTGCTCAAAAGAAGCAACAATTTGAGGGACCATTTTTTGACTCTGGCAGTTTGAATCAAGGTTACTATAAGAATCCATCCTATGATCTCCAAATGTCATATCCAGGAAACTCTGTGGCAAGTTTTGCACTTCCTTCTGCCAGATCTGGAAGTTTTCAGAATGAGCAAATTGCACTATTTAATTCCACGATGAGAAACTCAAAGGCACTATCTACTGGTTCATTGAACTCTGATTCTCGCATCAATGTGGAAAAGAAATATGTGTCCTCTTTATTAGATGAGTTTAAGACCAACAAGACAAGGTCCTTTGAACTCTCAGACATTGTTAATCATGTAGCTAAATTCAGGTAATGCCATCACTTGATTTAACTTTTATTTCACTCCTGAGGCATTTGTGTACTAAGTTTTTCTTGCATGATATTGAAAATGCAGCATGGACCAGTATGGTAGTCGCTTTATTCAACAGAAATTAGAACTTGCCACGGTTGAAGAAAAGGACAAGATATTCCCAGAGATTATTCTTCATGCCCATGTCTTGATGACTGATGTGTTTGGAAATTACGTCATACAGAAGGCATGTTCTTCTTAATTGGAAATATAGCAGCCAATTAGCTATCATTTATCTCATTGTTACATTCATGTTCTTGAATGTGCAGTTTTTTGAGCATAGTACAGAATGTCAAAGATTGGAGTTAGCCAGCCAACTTACTGGTCATGTCTTGCCACTCAGCCTTCAAATGTATGGGTGCAGAGTAATCCAAAAGGTTCCTTCTAGAGCCACTTAATCATAATTTTATGTACACCTATGCTTGCATCTGATCACAATTTGCTGAGGGTTGATTTCATGTGATTGAACACAAAATATGCTGCTCTGTTGTATTAAGTAAAAAAAAGTACCTTTGATATGTTACATATAAGCCAGGTGCTATGTCCTTGAAATCAGTCAATGCAAGTGCAATAAGAAAACAGTCATTTCACTTGTAGTGCTAGCTCTTTTGGTTTTTGTTTCACCTAATGTCTTCTGAACTTGTTAACTGCTAGTTTAATGTTTTGAATCCGAACCTGTTTTTCTGTTTTTTTTTTTTTTTACCATAGGCATTGGAGGTGATTGATGTAGATCACCAAACTCAAATAGTGGAAGAGCTTGATGGTTCTATTATGAAATGCGTTCGTGATCAGAATGGTAATCATGTTATTCAGAAATGTATAGAGTGTGTCCCTGAAGATCGAATTCAGTTTATCATCTCATCTTTTTATGAACAAGTTGTGACACTTTCCACCCATCCTTATGGCTGTCGTGTCATTCAGGTTAGGAATCTCTGGCCTTTGTGCAGATTTACTATTTCAGGTTTATCAATTATTTATTTATTTCACAATATTTATTTATTTATTTATTGTTTCTGCTGACACAGAGGGTCCTAGAACATTGTAAAAATTTAAAGACCCAGCAAATTATTATGGATGAAATTATGCAATCTGTTTGTGCTCTGGCACAAGACCAGTACGGTAATTATGTTATTCAGGTAGGACTCTTTTTTTTCTTGTCCTAATATTGACTTGAGTGGACAGAAGTCCTTTTTACAGTTGATTGGTTTTGGCATATTGAGTTTATCTCAAAATAATATGGGCATGATTTTTCTTAGGTTGCTCTTTACTTGTTTGAATGCTCATGTCCACTTGTTCTACCCTGTACATACTCATGAGACTGACCTTCTCTCTTTTGCTTGATAGCATGTTCTGGAGCATGGTAACCAAAATCAGCGGTCTGCTATTATTAGCAAGCTTGCAGGACAAATAGTAAATATGAGTCAGCAGAAATTTGCTTCCAACGTTGTTGAGAAGTGCTTGACTTTTGGTAGTGCTGAGGAGCGTCAACTCCTGATGAACGAGATGCTTGGTTCCACTGATGAAAATGAGCCCTTGCAGGTTGGGGCCACCATGTTGAGTATAGATTCTTAGTATACATTTAAAATGCATAAGAAAAAGAAATCAGGACACTTAATTGGCCTTGTTCTACTGTGCAGTAACCCAACAAAAATAAGTACAGCAGTGAATCTATATTCTATAAATAATACGAGATAGTACAATCTGTAATTTCTGACTTCCGAAATTTTTTCATCACCCAATAAAGTCATTCTTCCATTAACCATAAACTCAAACTGTTCTTCCACCACTTAAAAATTCAACCTCGTTCAAACAACTAGCCATAAGTTCAACAGCTTAGTTAATGCATTTGTTTCATCATCTATAGCCCAGTAATCCTGTGCATTATAATTAAATAGATAATTGAGTTTGAAACATAGATGTTAGCACGGTTTTTGAACTGTTATGTGTTCTGATTAATGGGAACAATTTCACCTTTGGTGCATTTTTCTTATGAGTTTGAAACTTGACGAATTAACTTGTTCCTTTTAAACTTGAAACTGCAGGCCATGATGAAAGATCCTTTTGGAAATTACGTTGTGCAAAAGGTTATTGAAACCTGTGATGACCAGAATCTTGAGATAATTCTTTCTCGTATCAAGGTTCATTTGAATTCACTAAAGAGGTTCACTTACAGTAAACATATTGTTTCGCGTGTAGAGAAGCTCATTGTTACTGGAGGTTAGAGATCCTTGCTTCTGCACAAAGAATTAATTTCACAGTAGATATTTCTTGCAGCTTGTCTTTCCTAGAGTATTTATTGTTGGTTTGCTCATCAATCTTCTTTGATTTGCAGAAAGGCGCATAGGATTATCATCATCATGCTGATTGGAGATTACATTTTAATCAGGAAATGTTGAGTAACTCTCTTTTTCCTGTGTTAATTCGTAGAGGATGGTTTTCATCAGCTATCAACTCAGTTAATTATTTTCTACGGAGATCTTAGATGTAAATAAAACATGAAATTAACAGGCCTACCGAATAAGATGATTTCATCTCTGATATGTGTAAATGCGATCTTATGTAATTCAATAGACTCCATGGGAAGGGCTAGTGTAGGTAGATCATACAGAGTTTGTATTGGCTTATTTAGTCTTTCAGGAAATACTAGAAAACTATCTATAGTATGTAAAGAGGAAATAAACGTAATGTTAAGAGAACGGGAAAAAGTTGCATCTTCTTTTATTTGGATGTCATTTGAACAAAGAAATCGAGATGCAAGTTAATTTACAGCAAAGATGATAGTTGCATGTGATTCTTGTGACCCCCGCCTAAACTTTATGTATTTTTTTATGGCAAAATTCCATTTCTGGAGTCTGGAGACACCTAATAAATCAGAGCAGCGCTTTCTTTTCCTAAAAGTAGTTCTTGTACATCATTTATAGATCTGATCTGGTTGTAAAAATCCGTGTCCCTGTCCTCTGTGCGAAAGAAAAGGAGCTCAGGCCAGGTGTTTCAAACGGTTTAGTTTTAGCATCATTTGACAGAACTAACAGGACATTCTTGGCAAGGCAAGGTATACTTTTATTGACATTAGTTCAATCATTTCAAATTACTTGTCACTTCTTAGGTACCAAATACGCATTTATAGTGTTTACGGACTGTATAACAAACCAACAGTGAAAGGCCAAAGATTTGGGAAGCCTGTTTTCCTGTTCTCTATAGTTTTGGCATTGCCCAATAGTCTCCTCTTCTCTTTTGTTGCATACAACACCAAAAAAGAGTACATGGAGTGGTCAAAAAGAGCTCTATGTTCTTTACAACCATCCATAATAATATATCCATCTACATATGTGCGTATATATATATATATATATATCTTTAAAGTTAGTGTCGTTTTTATCTTTAAATTATTTATTTATAGTTAAAATATCCTTAAAAGTTACGGAACAAGGACTCCTGAGATTTTCATATTGGCCAACTGCAATGGTTTGTGTTTGATTTGTGAGACCTAGGTTGGTTTCAGATGAGGCTGGAAAAAGGGTAAGTTTGAAAAATTAGCATACCCGAACTTAATTATATCCTCAATTTACCAAACATATAGTTATATTTCAACTCATTCCATCCAAGTTACTTTCTTTATTATACGATTTATTGCATTCAATAAAATTTCGTGCAAAATTAAGAAAGAAGAAACGTAAGAGCGTCATAAACTTGATTGCTTACATACTCAAATGCTCATGAATTTGTGTAGGCTTTAATGAGAACATCCTTGATAAGAGTGAGTACCTAAATATATCTTCTGTTTTAACACGCCCACTTGTATATCAGCATTTAGCATTAAGTCTTCTTTGCTCAACAATACAATTAAAATCCAAATCTTGTGCCGACCTATGAACAGTTGACCCCTCCACTTCTGCGAATTTTTTCAGAAGCTTTTATCAAATCAATATATCTCTTCCTGACCTCCAGCATCGGATGTCTCTCTACAGCCGCTTCATCGCAATAGGCCTCCTTAAGTACAGCTGTGCGAGTTTTGTTCCTGTATGACAAATAAAACATATGCGGATGCCTTTCAAAAGCCTTGTGAACTTTCTGAGGCAACCCAAAGTACTTCTTCAGGCATAAAAGTTTCTTTCTTTCCGCAGAATGCTCAACAAACAAACAAAGTAGCTCATGAAGAAATCCCACTACCCTTTTCTCTGCAACATCGCTGGTAGGATCCAAACGTGAATAATCCTCATACGGTGATACGTATGGAACCTTTTGAAAGTCCTTTAGCCAATCACCAATCTTCCTTTTCAATCTCAAACCTTTTGATGGAAACAAAGGAAATGTAATTGCCTCTGTCGCTTCTCCAGAATAAACTCCTTGTTTCATTGCATTTCTCTGCAACACTGACGAGCACCTTTCGTTAATCTCCACAGCCAAACCCTTTAAACCACTCTCCAGCTCCACTAATCTTAATGATTCATCGAAATTCTTATCTGGGTGTTGCAGAAAATCATCAGGCAAACCCAGATACCATAGCATCTCTTGTATGATCTTCAAAGGCAAGACTTTTCCTTTACTCATTAATATAAACTTCTTCAATCTTTCCTTCAAATCCTCTTTGCATTCCTCGAATATTTTTCTCTCCTGGCTATCGATATCAGCAGCTTCGTGGGTCAGTCTGAACCAAGGCAAATTGTGTTCGGGACCAGTAAACTCCTCAAAGATTGATGGGTACAGCCTCAAAAATCTAGCAACCTTAATCTTAAGGTCGAACTCCGATCCTCTTTTTGAAACAAAAGAGATTGGAATGCAACCATCTGGTTCTCCGGCTATAACATTTTTAAAAGATACGATCTTTTTGAGTTCTGCCGACTTGTGTATGTGCTCTATGGAGTCATAATAGGAGTCTTTCTTCCATTTCATGTAGACGTTCACATAGTTCTGTGTCTGGACATAAGTGTACGGAGAGTATCTTGGTTCATTGTGTAAGAGAAAAAAGAACGGATTTTGCGAGATTGTGACTAGATAATTTGACAATTTAGGGTTTCTAAGGAGCATGGGGTTTAGGGTTTATCGGAAAATGACATGGATTGAGTTTGAGCAAAGATTCCAGTAGTAAGCCCCAGTTTTGTGTTGCTACGTGGTTCATCCGGAAACCAATTCTTTTACTCCTAATTACCCCAAAAAAAAAAAAAAACTAAAATTTGAAATTTATCTTAAATTCTAAAATAATATAATAAAATATTCAAATTTTTAATTTTCACAAAAAAATCTAATATTACATTTTTGGTTAATAGTTGAGCTAACCATTTTTTTTTTGTTATTTTCCAAGTGCAGAAACTATTGTTGTATAATTTATTAATAGCATCTAAGAATAAACATAACTCCTAGATAATTACCAAACTATAAAGACCTCTTCTTTCTTTTTTATTTTTATTCGTTTGGCAGGGTTAAGACCTTTCTCATTGGAAGACAACATTTGATTCCAAAGTCCTTTCCTAAATAACTTCCTGCTCATTTGCTAAACGATAGATGTAGGCTTTTTGAATGAGTTGGAGTTATAAAAATCCACGCAGCAGAATTAGCTCAATGGCTGACTATCTTGACTCACTCTCTAACTTGAATTGAATTGGAGCTTCTTGTCCTTAAAGAAATCCCTATTAAGGTTCTATATGCTCCCAGACTTTTTTTTGCTATCGGAAATGTAGGATCAAGTCCTTTATTATTTATTATTATTGGTAAAGTAAGATAGGGCAAGAAAGGAATGAATTGAACCAAGACTACAAGATAGAAAAATGAGAGGGAAGGTCCTTTTTTTCTTGTTAACTAGCTTTTGGTGCACTTATTTCACCCTTCTAATGTGATAAGTCATGAGAGGGAAGGTCCTTTTTTTCTTGTTAACTAGCTTTTGGTGCAATTATTTCACCCTTCTAATGTGATAAGTCATGTCAGCTGTTATAAATTATATAAGGATGTCAAGTGTACATAGTTTTTTATGTCAAATATTAATTTAATTAATATTATTTAACGTGTCAGTTTTATTTGTTTACTCTTTAACCTGCATCGCTCTTTTATTGTCACATTTGCATGTAGGTCTATTAGAAACAGTCTCTCTACTATATAAGAGTAAGGCTGTATACTATCAGATCTCTCCAAACATCGCTTAATTGCGAAATTTAAGACTGAGTGTAAAGATGATGATAATGATGATGATGATATTAATTTAATTAATATTAAAGAAAAAAATAAGAAAACAAACTAATCTAATCTTCATTTTCCCCTAATTTTCTCCCATCTGGTGGTCCTCAATTTCTCTCATCTCCTTAATTTCTATTGTTCTACTTCCTTACACTTCTTCTTCGATAATAATTTTTTGTCTTTCATTAAACTCTCTCTTCTTGTCTCTTCTTTGGCAACTTCACTTGTTTGAATATGAATACAATTTCAATCTTCACTTTGTTTGTTTCATCTTTTTTTTATATGAATACAATTGCAATCTTTACTTTGTTTGTATAATCTAATCACTATTTGTTTAAGTTTTGACTACTAAATTGATTTGGTTCTAAAGTTAATTGTCTAATGCTTTGGTCATTGCATATTGATGATTTATTTTCTTCAAAATGTTTTAATAGTGATAGTTTTGCCAAGCTTTTTGCTAAATTTTTTCCAAGGATGTCAATTGAAGTTAATGTACGTAATTCAAGTGTTATGCAATAAGAAACAATTGATGCTTGAAATTTGTAACTTTCATGCATACCTTAGACATGGATAGATCTTTATCTTTGGTGTGTCAGTAAATTATAGTTTTAAAATAAGACCACTCTATGCTTATTCCTGTAATTCATGGAGTGTGTGAATGGTGATATTTGTTCCAATTTGTTTTTGTCTTCTCATTCTGCTTTGATGTATATTCTTCTTTTTTGTTCTCTTTTCTAGGTTTATTTTGCACAATATCAAACTTGACTGTTTTATATTCTACTAACGAATACGCTTTAAAGCATGTCAAAATAGCCCTTAGGAGGTAGTTTAATTAGGACACGAAATTTTCTTAAAATTTCAAGTACTGGATATCTTCTATTTACTCATACATGTTATCTTTCCCTCAAGGGGTGTGGCTCGATGGTTGAGAGCGGGGCTTGACTTTGGTTAGGTCCCAGATTTGATTCCATGCTACCTCTTTTGTAAAAGCCTGGAGCAGCCGGAGTTTTACCTGTAGATGGAGAACTAGTTATGCCCTCAATGATGAGGTGCGCCTGCTTGGCCCGCCTATGGGGTAGTGCGCTAGTTGGGCTCTCAGAGAGGTGTGCCCGCTTGGCTCACTTACAGAGTTTCCTCGAATAAAAAAAAAGTTATCTTGTTTTAGTATACCATTCATATGATGATATTGTAATAGGATTCAAGTAAATATAGTCGAAAACAAAATATATGTAGCTTTTGATGCTTATACACCTTGTATATACCTAAAATGGGAAGAGTAAAGGTGTCATTAATGAATTAAAAAATGTTGTTTTGATAATTTAGTAGCGAGATGAAAGAATATACTCTCAATTTTATTGAAAGAAAGCATTATGTTCACCAAGAAACAATATTAATATTTATTATATATGGTATATTGATTTTATTTCATTTTAATTTATATCGTAATTTGTATGTTATTTTAGATTCCTTATATTAATTACCCCAATTATAATGAGAAGATGAAGATATCAAATAAGAAACCTAACATTAGTCAACATTTTTATTAATGCATTAATATAAAAGTAAATATTTCAATTATAGTTTTAACAATTCCATTATTATACAAATTTTATTCAATATTTAAAATTTATGTTTCTTGTAGATATTTAGTATTGGTTAATAAGTTGAAGGTTTGTAATTGTAAAAAATTATGTTAGACATCTTCTATGTGTTGGGGTAAGAGTCTTGTTTACAAGGTTCATTGTTGCTCACAAGAGTTAAGTATGTATATTGATTCATTTACATAATGCAAATTCAACACAAATATAGTCTATTTTTTCTTTTTTTTTGTAGGTCTTATGTGATTAAATTTCTTGGATGTTTAATGTATGTAGCTCTAATATTGACACATTTTCATATATCCAATAGGTTTTTGGAGTTGGGTTGGCTGAATTTGTATATAGATGATGACACTTTGGAAGAACCTTTAAGGTTGTATCAGAGATAACAATATTATTAGAGGAACCTTTGATGTTGTACATAAGAATTTGTTATTCTACATAACTTCGTTCTTGGCTTTGTGGATTATTGGAATAACCACCACCTTCATTGCAATCCTTTCCACTACTTCCAACCTCATCAAAACATTATCGCATTCAAACCAACTATGTTGCATTCAAATCTAAAACATTATCACATTCAAATCTTCATCATCTTGTTCCACTTGAACTTAGACAAACTCTTCATCATTCATACTCATATTATGTTATCAATTAGCTTTAAATTCATTGTCATTATCAAAATCAAACTTTCACGATTTATTGTAAGATGCGTATAACCATGCTCATAGTAGAATTTAACATTGTGGTAGTTCAATTTTTCCATATGGTTGAATATTGCCAATATGTCCTTATCATGATGTAAGCTTAACTCCTTTAAGCATCTCATGGACTCATTAGGAAATTTGTAAAACATACTTACTACTCTATGTCCTTTATCTTCTATTGCTTTTTTAAAACTAGCATGCTAAGTTCATCAACACTCATATCCTCCTTCTTTTTAATCTTTTCGTCAACATATTTATTGTTGTCGTGTCTTTCTAGCACCCCACCAATTTAAAATTCAAAATTTATCAATGTCTACATTAAGAATAACTGTATCATTAGTTTTCAATAAAACATGTTAGCAATATAATTATGGAAACATAAATTTAAATAGGTACAAAGGGTAGAAACCGAACAATAAAAATTAGACAAGATATGTTTTAAAAATATAAACATGAATGTACAAAGACACTAACAAAAGATTTCAACATTGTGACTTGCAAAACTAGTTGTATAGGAAATAAATTGAATCTTTTAAAATAATTAGTAAAAGATGAAAAAGATCAAAAGTCTACAAGTGAAAATATACACACAAAAAAAAGCAAATCAACAATACATCAAGTTTTAAGAGAGGACCAATAGGAAGAACTTTTTACAAAAGACCAAATTAGCATTAAAAGTGAACATGTACAAACAATGACTGCCGATAAAATGAAAAAGATTAGTAGAGGACCACCAAGCAAAATTGCATAAAAAAACATAGCAATTGACCATGCGTCGTAACGCTAATCAAAATTAAAATAACTAGATTATTACTGTAGCAGTGGCAAGTCTAGGTCGATCCCACAGAGAGTGTGTGTAAAGTTTAAGAAATGAAATTAATTAGTGTTTACATTAATGGGGGGGGGGGGATTTTGGATTTTTAAAGAAGAAAAATAAAAATAAAACTAACTAATAAAAACAAAGTAAAGAAAACATGCAAGAAATGATAAAAATGGGGAATTTGGTAGGGACCCGGTTCTTTGGTTCAATCTCGGCCTACACCCTGACTAAGCATATTTTATTAATTTGTTGTTCTTTAACCTCTCCTAGAAACTATTAATCGTGGGTTAATAATTAACCCGAGTTTTCCCTTAGGTTTTGTTTAATCAAGATACGATCGTTAATTAAACCTAACCACCTAACAACCTAGGATACGATCTCTAGATTTAATTAGACAGTAGCATTACGAATTAGGAAAACCGATTAATCAAGGCAACAACCACATACGCTCAGGTCATTTAACCTATGTCATGTTATCCTTAATAATTACGAATCATTAGTCGTTACACATGAATTTCAACATAACAATTACGAATTATATCGAAATTCTAGTAATGGGTTTTGCAATTAACAATCCAATAAACGCATTAAAATCGTCCCTCACAATACCCAATAGATTCATGCACAAATAACTGAATAATAACGAAAATCTGATTATCCATACAAAAATTTAATTAATTAAAATAGGATAACACAATCAATTTCTAATGAGAGAAAGAAACAACAAAATAATACAAAATAATACTTAACCCGGGTTGTCGATGTCGATTTTACCTCTGAACTGGTATCGGGACGTTCAACTCTTCATAGGTCTTTCCCGATAAAATGCTTCAACCCCCATCTTAATCCCTAACCAAAAATCCAATGTTTTGCTTCACTGCCTACTCAACAACGCAGCTGGGTCACGCCTGCGTCCACGTTGAAGCCTTCACACCTATGTCTCTGCAGTTTTATTCCCCTTGTTGCCGCTACTGCGTGCCCCAGCCAAGCCGACAGCCACCAGCTCACGCCTGCGCCAGCGTCCACGGGAGCTGCTGCCGCTAGCTCCTGTTTCTTGTGTCTAATATTCCTTCCCAAGACAAATAAACATTCATGCCTCATTTAAAAACCCTCTTTTGCTTTGCTCCCTGCGTGCGTGCTTCAATGTTTTTAGGTGAAACGCTGCGTCTCTACTCCTGCCTTCCTGCGCACGCCTGCTTGTGCGTTTTTAGCAAAACGCACCAGCTTCTGCTTTTAGCCTCTCCTTTTAAAGCCTTTAAATCCTCTCTGCGTGTCTTGCTTGCGTGTTGCCGTGTCTGCACTCCACTATGCTTCTTATTCTTGTGGCTTGTCTACGGTAGCGTGACTAGACAATTAAGGGTCACTTGTCAAATGTTTTAAAACTTTCTCCTCTCTTCTGCTTCATGCCCTCTGCTTGCTTCTCCACGTAGCGTTTTTGCTCCCCTTTTACTATTGCGTGCGTTGTCCATTTACTGTGTGTTTTTAATAAAACGCACAGCATCCTCGCCTCCTGTTGCGTTTAACGCTTGCTTTGCATGCTTCCGCTGATTTAATTTTTTTGCTCCTCTCTTTGTGCTTGACGCTGCTGTGTCGTTTTGGTCTTTCATTTTTGTTGTGTTCATTTCCTCTTTTTTTTCTTCTTGCTCTACAAAGACAAACAAAAATAATTTTTCGAAAAATGACCCGAATGTAATGCTTTTAACTCACTTTAATTTCTTTGCTCCCGAATTGTACCTAAAATCAAATATGAATTAAAGTGAGTATCTTAGACATTTTTATGTTAATAATTGCTAAGTGCAAATGATTAAATATATCAACAATTAAACATCAATCAGCAATAGACCATAGGACTCCATATAGACTAAAACCAATTATTGATTGCACGCATATAATGGAAAGATTATGCAATAAAAACTAGCAAGTCCTAATCATTTGCTTTTCCAAATTTATTTTATAAGCGTGTCAAAAGTTGATATAATCTTTTCCAAACTTATTTTATAAGCATGTCAAATATATTCTTGTAATGAAGAAAGTTAATGTAATTTTTAATAATAGATTTGTGTAAGCATCTTCACTTGTAATACCATCTATGGGGTGATTTTGAGTTTATTTTGTCACAAGACCTACTCAACATATGACTATAGGCCTTTTTAATAGGCCACGAGACAAAAGGAAATAGGATGAAAGAAAGAATATGTAAAGAAGCAAAGTTTTTTACATTATTTATTAGCAAAACAAAATGAAAGTGAAGGTTTTAACACAACTAAAATCACTTGCATTATGAAGTCTAAGAACATATAAATGAGAGTATTAAAGGATTTATACCAAAAAAATATTAAATATACAAATTATAAATCTACACATAAAATGCTATGAATCATAAACAAGCCTTGACACTGAACAAAGTGAGGATGTTAGATAACCACAATCATTGGACAAAGTGAGGTCATCAAACAAACTAAGGTTGTCGACAAATATGCTTGTTGTTTAATATTCAGTTATTGGAATCAACATATAGTGATCAGAACACAAGAAAGTTACATATAAGGTGTGCATGAAAGTTACATATCTGAAGCATTAGTTGTTTCTTATTGCATATCACATAAATTATTTACATCAACTTCAGTTGTTGTCCTTAGAACAAATCCCACAAAAAGTTTGGTAAAACTATCGGTGTCAAAATGATCTAAAGAAAATATAACCATCAACATGTAGTGACCAAAGCACATGATAATCAACTTAGCATTTAGAACATAAATAAAGAGTGCTTAGACTATACAAACAAAGTAAACTTAAATAAATAATGTTTAGACTATACAAACAAAGTAAAGACTATAATTGTAATCATATTAAAAAAAGATGAAGAAAAAAAAGTGAAGACTACTATTGCATTAATTTTCAAATAAGTGATGTCGCTAGAGAAGAGCTATCACTTGTAAAAGAGAGATAAGAGATAGTTGAGTTAAAGACAATATCTTTATCGAAGAAGAAGTGAAACTATGCGGGATAACAATAATCGAGAAAAGAAAGGTTATTACAATCAAAGTCTATTAAATTGCAAATATAGAAACAAAAATTAACAGAATGAACCATACAACGAGAGCTCGCCAGAGAAGTCAAGAAGAGAAATAAGAAGAAAGACAAGAAGGGGGATAAGAAGATACACAAACCTTGATACTAGAGAAGAAGTCTTGACAAGTAAGACAAATAAATGACAACCAGATAAAAGAAAATATGGGGAAAAAAAGGGAGATTAGGTTAAGTTATGTTTTTTTAAATATTAAATAGATTAATAGCTAATGTAGAAAACTATGCACACTTGGCATCCAGATGAAATTTATAACAATTGATGTGGCTTGCCATATCAATGTCTCTAATGGAGAATCTAGCGTCAGGTTATTTTTATAAAAAGTTGAAAGTTTAGGCATTTTATTGTTAATTTTAAAGTTCAGGCTATAATTGTAAACTTCATTAAAATTAATTTTTTTTATAATTATCCTATTCTGTTATGATTTTATTTTTTTAATGATTGTGGTTCTTTGTTTGAAAAGAGGTATATGAAAAATCTAGTATGTACAACTTATAAGGTAGCTTTTGGGATGAGCTTGAGGATCAAAATTATTTATTTTAATAAATTATAAAATTTTAATATCATTTATTCACATTTTGTTGATAAAACTAACACAACAACTTAAAAACAATACTTATAGAAATTATGAAATATTTTTCCTCATATATATTTTTCAGCATTAACTAAGTGATTGTATTTGAAATACATTATCACTAATATCTTTGTCATAAGAGATCAAAAATATTATTGACGTCATTGCCTCAAATATCAATTATATATTGTTCTATCAATCACATTAATGAAATGTTAATAAATTTAATCTTTTGAATTAAGTTGTTTGATTTTAAATTTTAGATAATTACTTAAAAATATTAAAAAATTGAACACCAAAATAAAAATAAAAATATATATTTAATTAGTTATCCGAATAATGTAAATATATAAGTTAAAAATGTTACATTTACTATTTCAAATAAAGTAGATATTTAAGTTAGAAATTTTATTTAGTTATATCAATTGTTATCCCTTTAGAAATTTAAATAAAGTAAATATCTAATAAGAACTTTCTATTTAGTGTTATTAATAATGATAGATGTATAAGAAAATTTAAATTTCTATTTAACATTATCAATTATAATTGACATACATGCCAATTTTATGTTAATATGTAGTAGTTTTACCAATATTTTAAAATTGAATTAGATCAACAAGCTCAATTGACTTAATTTGATTTAAGAGCCTATTTAATAAAAATAAATTAGTTAACTGATTAATTAGTCGAACTTCTAAACTGTAAATAATGGTTTTTTAAACTGGTAAGAACGTGTTCTTTGAATTTGCAAGGTTCTTTAAACTCCCTTATTTGATCATACTTTAATCTCTTCAATTAGATTTTTTTTATTTTCAATCTTTTGCTTTTATATTATATATGCTATTGTAGAAGAATCATTGATCTAAAACCCAAAAAGATAGCCTGAATTTCTTACACTCCTTCAAGCAAGATTTCATCTCATAAAGACACATTTGGGAATTTGAAGTGGGGGATAGTTGGCTTTTGAATGAGGTCAACTAGGTTTTTTTTTTCATTTGGGGATATAATTTATGTTTTTTAATTAATTTTTGTGTTCACCTACGATTATTTAACACCCTAATTAATCACTTTATGTTCCCTATAGTTGCGGATAGTTACGATGAGCTGTTAAAGGTGAACCAAGGGAGGTGTGTTCATGAGTTAGTTGCAAAGTCCATACTTTTTTTAGGGAAGTTCTACTATTGGGTCATCTTTGGTTTATATGTATAGTATATTTTGGTTTATGGGGGATGACATCATTGTATTTGATGAGATGATTTAGAGAGACATTGTCTTGTGAACTATACTTGTCATATCATTTCCATTTTCCATATTAACTCAAGTATTTTATAAGTATTGTCTACAATAGAGTTCATTGGACACTATATATATATATGCTTATTTTAGATTCTCAATTAATACTTCTTTAGCTTTGGTAAAATTTACATATGATTATTGGAGGAGGAGGAGGGTAGAGATGGGTGTAAAGATTTGACTAAGGAACTTTTATGCTTGAACTAAATAGTAGTTAACCTTCCAAGCATTATAGGATTATCATTAATGTAAGAAAATTTTGGTATAATATATTAATATGTCACTTTTAAGGTATAGATATGCAAAACGTGACTTAATTGTTTTTTTTTTTTGGGTCAATGTACTTGAATATATTAGCTCTCTAGCTCTTAGGTTTCAACTTTCAACAGGGGATTACATTCCTATTTGACGTAGTTTAATAGATTTTGTTATGGTCTTTTGAAACAAAGGTGGAAAGCAATCCTTGTCGTTAAGGATATATATGGCGGCCTAATATTTCATATTTTTATTTAAGAAACTATATAGTCTATATCTTCTTCTATTTCAGTTAATTCTTTAACATATTTCATATTTTTATTTAAGAAAATATATAGTCTACATCTTCTTCTATTTTAGTTAATTCTTTAACATTTGGAATTCTTCTATCATACTTCTATTGTCAAATATCTAATTACCGACTTTTTTCTCTGTTTGCATTTTGAATTTATATCCATTTAATACTTTAGTCTAGGATCATAAGAACTAAAACTTTAATCTATGGTATATATTCCACTTGAAAACCATTTTCTAAAATGACCAACAACAACCATTGAGCTTTGAAGAATGAAAATTTTATTATAAAAGAATATTTGACTATTTTGGTAATCATATCGTAAACTATTTTTTTTCATATTTTAGGTTAAAATTATAATGAAAATATGAAATCATCATAAAAGATTCGATGAGCTTAACATATTCTACTCATGATAAGGTTGATCCAATATAAAATTAATTTTCTTCTTATAAAAATCTTTGAAAATATTTAATATAATTACATGTTTTATGATATAATGTTTAAAGGGAATTAATGTAATGCAAAAAATCGAGCTAGTATTAAGGATGTTGTTTTGTAATGTAAAAGAGCCTAGGTTAGATGGTTTTATTATTTATGTATTTCTTTAAATGCTTTTAATTTGCCTTATTTTATGAAGAAATAGATGTTATAATAATGATAGGTTCAAGATTTAAGATGCCTTCTTAGTATAAGATTTGTGTACCTTTAGTTCAAGATTTAAAAGAAGAATGTCAGGTAATTATAGATACATATATGTTTAAATAAGTATAATAGAAGCACTATTATGAAAGATGAGTGGACTAATTAAAAATAAAGTGCCTTGATTAATTTTTTGATTTATTATAATGCTAGAACAACTTTTATCAAGTCTACAGAAGCTTCTGATATGGTAAACAATGTTCACACTTTATTTGAATAATTTTATGAAATTATTAAGTGGATTGAACCAAAAAATATTATGTACTTCGTTCTAGATAATGCAACTAATTTTTTTTTGGTAAATCAGTAAAACTTTATACAAATATGAAAAAGTTATATACAGAGCTAGTGATTTCTTATAAAATCTCTAGCCTACAAAAAAAATCACACAAAGGGTAAAAACATAGGGGCCTTAAACAAAGCAAAGAAAGAAACACCACACCCACAATACATGTCTCTCGAGCCGCCTAAGAAATCTAAATCCAATACCCTAATACATAAAATCCCCAGCAAACATCAGAAAGCCACACAAAGACCAGCAGCAAAAACCACAATAAACCAGGACTAAATCCATAGCTAGCAAAACCCATCTAGAGAATTCTAGCATGACCATCGTGGACAAGGAAACTCCACCTGGTAGCTTGCTCAATAACAGTAGGAGGAAATTACACCCCTCCTCCTCAGTAACCCTGAGATGTCCCTGAACCTACATTGTTAGCAATAGGAATAACAAGAAACTGAATACACACAGAATTACCTTCCCTCAGTGTTTAGGCGGAGTTGCTCCATAGCTTGTAAGATCACCCGCGAAGTAAAACTCCCTATTTCCAAGGCTTCATCACAAAAGGTGAAAAGGTTTCGTTCATACCACAGGTTATACACAACAACAGACAGGATAACGCAAAAGGTATGGAGGTCACTATTTGAAATCGGGGAATATAGGTTAAACCATTGTAAAATTGAACGGAGGTCAATAATGCAACTAATTATGCATTACTTAGGTATTTGTTACAATCAAAGTATGAACATATTTATTGTTTTTTATGTGCTGCTTATTGTATAAATATCATTTTAAAAGATATTAATCATATGGATCATATTTGTAATCTTTCTTCACATATCTAAAATCACAATATTTGCATATAATTATCTTATATTTTGTATTGGTTAAGAAATTAAGAAGAAGGGGTTGAGATTGCCTGTTCTACTACTATTAAGTTTGCAATTACATTTATAAATTTAAAAAGTTTCAAAATCTAGCGACAACTAAACACTTTTCTTGTTATAGGTTATCAAAGGCTATGAAAGGAAAAGTTATTTATACCATTATTATAGATAATAAATTTGGGAAAGCTTATTGATTATTGGGAAGATTGTGGTTCCTTTGATAAGGTTGTTGAATTGTAATGTATTTTTCAAAACAATTATTAATCTTTTTAATGGAATGAGAAATTGTACTAGCCTTGTACATAAATTCTTTACTTTTCAATCCTTAAATGGATTTGCGTGTACATATGTTAATATTATGAGTGATGCACATGATGTAATTGAATGTAAATATATTTTTATCTAATGAAAAGCAATCAAAGGCAATAAATGAAATTTAATTATACTGTGAAGGTTTAGTAAATTTTGTAAAATTATCTACAGAAAGAGAACTTATAATGGTAACTTTTCATTTTCTAATTTCATCCTGTACTTATTAATAAAATATATTTATGACTATTGATTTAAAATGTAGATGATGGTGAAAATTATTTGATAAAAGTACTCAATGTTGAGAAAACTTGTCATTAAATTACTTAGTCAAATGACTTGACATCAAGTTATGAACGTAAGTTAAGTGTTTTAAATTTACTCATACAAAAAAAAACAAAATTATTTGGAACATTAAAGAGTCAATGGTCTTGTTTACATTATTTATAATGTAATAATAAAAATATTTATTTTATTAATTGAATTCTATAACGATTATTCTTTTATTATTAATTTTATAATTTATCTAGTATATACAAAAGAGAACATCTTATTGAGTTAATATTGATTGTATTAATAATACTAATTCTTAAATTGAATAAAATAATTATCACTGGATTTTAATTATAGTGAACTTAAAAGGCAATTTATAAAAATACATTTATCATGACAAATAAATTATAAATATGTATTGATAGGTAGTTGATCTCTTATTTTAAATATATCTAAAAGTTAAAAATAATATGTTACAATAAAATTTCATATATTACTAATTTATAATTTATTAAAATATAATAGAAGATATTGATACAAAAATTTTAAATAAGTGTGACTTATAAATTTTAAATATTATTCAACAATTTAGGATTACCTCATTTAAAATTTATGTTAAATTCAAAATTTTAGTTTAAAGTGTTATATTTATTTATTACTTATAAAGAATTCTATTTATATTTATATTTTATTTTTCTTATTATTTTTATTTAATATCAAATTTATGATGGTAATACCATTGAACCTTTAAATTAATCTTTAACTCTTAAAGCTCTTCTTCAATTCAAAATTTAAAATTATTAGTTTTTTTTTTTTTGCTATGCTAATGAATTGAATTCAATTTCTAAACTACCCACACGATGACACCATACACGACCGCATCAGTAAAAATGGTACCAAAACGAGTACGAAAATTTGAGAATAATTCAAAATTTCAAGTTATAGCATTTTTCTTATTTTACTTTTTATTCTTCTCGTTGCTAACTCATTCCCTTTTACCATTTGTGCTCTGCTCCAAACATGGCATCAGCACCGGGTGACTCCTTTCTAGATTTCAATTTTACCAATCGTTTTGACTTCAGCTCTTGATAGAAACAAAGGTATGAAGTATAGTTTCATTCTAAATGTAAGAGCTATAGGTATAAACTACAAGCTTTAGAATCGGAAAAAGGCAAAAGAATTAAGAAATGAATGCTGAATATGTACATAAGTAGACCACAAAGATACACAAAAAAGAGAAATTGGAAAACCAAAGACACTCAGATTCTTCTCCATTTCAATTCATCCAACTGCATTGTGAGCCTCTTGAATGTGAGAATTACCACTGCATCTTAGGCTTAGCTTCCAAGCATCCACCATTTCTTCTTTCTTTTATTCTCCAATAGTATATCTAGAATACAAATGAGCCAAAAACTAACAGCACTCAGAGATATATGGACAATAAACCTAGTGAGATTGAGAAAGAAAACAAAAAATAGATTGATGCTTTGGAACTGCATCCCCAATAATAACATAACGAAAGCTTCAAGAAGACATAATATGTGATTAAAGAGAGATTTGGTTCTTCCTATGTGCCATTTATTTCAAAACCAACGGTGTACATATGTACTCTATCCCATTCCTGGAAGAGGCGATTTAGTTGAAGAAGAAATATGATGTAATAGTTGGACGTCGTCTGTCCTTTTAATTGAATTTACCTCCTTCTGGATATATTGAATTGTAGTGCACCTCTGCCCAAAAGCTTAAGAAAATAACTGCATATAAAGAAACCAAAAGTGTTAATAGTACAAGACGAGAAAAAATAAGAGGTAAAGGCATTCAGTATAGCTGAAGATTTGTCAAAGTTTACTATTTTTTACTTAATTTGTTTTATATCTTAAGAAAGGAAGGACTTACCCCGTTCAGATTTTTGACTGCGTGGCAAGATTTCGATGTAGCATGTATCCTTGAATGATGTTATAACAAATATCTTTACACCATACTGCAGTTATGTGACACGAGGACGTTTAGTTCACAACTTAAGATACTCCCAAATAAGGCAGTACATCATGGACAAAAAAGAAAAGCAACTAAATAGGTAGAAGATGAACTAGCTGAAATAAAACCAAAATCTAGTTTCATCTGGCATCACAACATGCAAAGGTAAAATCGAATTCTACCCTCAGATTTTAAAACTTCGCTGAGTTTATCAGCTGCATGTTTATTATAATCTCACAAATATAATTATATTTGCAGCAATCGGCAACCGGTAAGGTCACTCTTTTGTGATTGAAAGATCACGAGTTCGAGTCATAAAAACAACTTCTTTGTAAAATACAAAAGATTGTGTACAATTGATGTCCCTCCCTTAACCGTCGCAAAGCGAGTAGCCTTGTGCATTGGGGTTACTGTTATTATTGTTGTTGTTTACAAATATAATTATATTCTAACATGTCTCTTCACGTGCATAACACTATTGAATTACCATAAGATTTCATTTTAGAATTCCAATGCACATTAAAAATAAAGAGTTCTAGCTAATAAAACAAAAAGAAACATTAGAGGATTTGGAGTTATCCATACAGAATCTGCAGCAGCTTGTAGTGTGACATGATCACCCCATTCACCGGTCCTGATTCCAACCATGACATAAACAACGTATGTATAAACTTCGTAAAGTTTTTAGAATAAAAAAAGAAATAAAAAGGAATGGAGAAGAGCAACAAACTTGCTCATTTTCTTCAAATATTCACCGAAAGCCATGGGAACATAACCTTCATACATTTGTGGTTGAGCTTTGAGCTGAAACAATGTGGATAAAGATTAGAATATTGCACTTTTTAGCCATATATACAGCTACAGGATCATCTCAACAAACCTGAATAACTACTTGTTCTCTAACATGTTTGTGGTGATGAGGAGAACGATAGAGTTGATCTGATAAAGCACGGAACTGAAATGCAGAGAAACAGGGTAAATAACATTTGGGAGCAACAAAAAGATCTTAGCTAATCCTGCCAAAATAGGTTGTTAAATTAGGAGGAAACAAACCTGACAGTTACCATCTCCTTGAACCTTGTTCTCAACCAGATCGTATACTTTTAACCTGAGAAGCATATCATTGTTTGAAGTCTCCCTTAAAACCTAAATACATTTCTAGTTTACTGCTAATGTAAGGGTAGAAGTACTTTGAATCCTATGCATTCTTCAAGCAAGTGATTATTGACTTTAGGTTGCTGCAATCAAGCAATACAAAACTAGACCATGCAAACTGGCGACTCTTGGTGTAATCCAGAATATTGCATATATTGGCACTATAATTTGTACAGTAAACCATACAAATGTAGAACATCAAAATAAAAATTAAGGTCCACAATGTATGCCCTGCAGTCTATAAAACTTTGCCTAAACATTGCCAATATGAGAGCTAGTGATAACAATGACCTGCTATCATTCCAGACTTCCCTTGATGAGAAATTCTTATGATAGTGGATCAATTACGTAAATTACAAGAAAACATGCAAAGGAGGAACCAGACCTGTCCAGTAGCCTTTGATGAGAAGAGACCTCCTCATCTTCTGATGGCATTTGCCCATTTATTCTCGGAACATGCTGTGTAGAACAAAATAAGGGAGTCAATTAGCAGACTTTAAAGTACTTCTCTTGGAGTTATTATAAGATCTATCCTTCTCCAAAACACATTGGTGCAGTGAATCCTACTTGTTTACGTGTTGCAAAAATTAATGGGAGAAACATCTACCTAGCCTATACACTTAATACATAGTTGATAACTTGGAAAAGAAAAAGTCATTAAAAGGAATAAACTTGAAATCACAAGGAACACACTTCTAGTCTGCAATTAAGTAAAATTCATTTAATTGAACAATCTGGGGACTAAAGGAAAGTAAAATCCTCTCTGATAAACAATACTTACAGGAACCGGCACCATCTGATTTAACCTCTTTCCCACTTCACCGTCAAGAGCAGACTCATCAGTTATATCTAAAGTATGTCCCAACTCTTCGAACCATGACTTTTCTTCTGCAATAGGAATCAGCATCTCCTCATTATTCAGCACACCAGAATTATCTGCCTCCTCTTGGCAGCAAACATCATCGTTTAATTTGTTTGACCAATGATCACTATTACTGAAGACGACCTGAACATTCCCATTATCTAGAAACCACGAAAAACTACCAAATCAGCAGAGAAACAGAAAGCCACCATAAGCAATACATTAAAAGGCAGCTGCATGACAAATCACCGGAATCATGGCATGCTCCAGAAGGACCAAGCCAATACTGTCCAAGAACCGATTCTTGAGCAGGATCATGTACCCCATCTGCTTGAGCAGAAGCAATCCGAGAAAGTTCTTCCTGCAAAGCATGTGCAATAACAGCATCGTTCTCCACATGATTTATAGTACCCGTTTGATTAAAACCTTCTGCAACATACCCAACTTCAGATGTGTCCCTGTCATACTGTGTAATGCTCCGTGAGCCGGCGTTGGAGAGAGAACAAACATCTATTAGATTATGGAGACCCCACCGAACAACATCAGGGTCTTGATCATAGAAAATCATGATGATATGAAATTCGTAGATTCTCTTACACCTGGTATGCTCTCTTCAGCTTTGCACAAAATAAACCTGTAAGATACCACAACGCAATTAAAATTTAAAGCAGAAGAAATTAAAAAAAAAAAAGACAAGAAAGAGGGTATTTGCATCCTGGGAATCAACAAGGCCTTATTAATAGTTTAATACACCAAACTCAAGTTGCATAGCAACAAGGGTATATAACAACTTGTAAAACCTAAAGAAGTACAGCTACAAATAATCTATCTATATATATATAAATAGATAAATATAAAGAAGAAAACAAGTTCTTCAGATCATCAAAAAATTGCAACTTTCTCGGTTCAAGACGAACTTTCGCGAGGAAGCCCACCAAGCAAAATAGAGAAAAATAAAACAATCAGCGGCATCAAACGAATTTCAAGCACAAGAATCAATCTTCGTCGCCCAAAATTTTCCAGAAACGATGATGCAAAGAAACCCAGTTCTTAAGTTTAATATTGAATAGAAACTTGGACCGACAAGCAAGAAGAAAGCACAAAAAGGAAACAAACTAGCACAAAAAGAAAAGAATACAACAAGCGAACAAGTAGAACACAAAAAGATGCAACCTCGATCAATTGCCTTGGGAAGATATTAGAATGAAGCCTTGAATCCTACAAAACAGACGGCGATCTTTTATTTGGATTCATAGCAGAAAAGTATTTATATATTTGATTTATTTAATTGAACAAAAGGTGCCTAACTAGTTCTGTTGGGTTAACGTTCGAGCAAATTAGAAGAATCGCTCGCAACGGAAAGAAGAATAGGGAAGCGCTTGTGAGTTGTGACATACTGCTAAAGCTGCCGTCCGTTTAAGCAGTTAATTCTTGAATTTAATAAATTTGCCACGTGTAGCCTCGATTTTCACTTTATTTATTGTGGAATATGAAAAATCAAAATTAAAATAAACAGTATAAACAACTCGGGTGGTGAGGCTTTATAGTTTATAGCAATGGTTGGATTCTTATACCGTACTGGTTGAATCGGGTTAGAACGTATTGTCTGGACCTATAAACCGTACCCAAAATAAGTAAATAACACCATTGTATCGAAAAAAAAAAGGTGAAATTACAAATTTAGGATTAAATCGAAAAAATTGTGATTATTGCTAAGTTACCCTTATCTTCCGTTATCGAAAATAGCAGTAATATTTAAGCTGAAGCGGCTTATCTGAATTCAAGACATTGTAAAAATTATTGTCTTAAGTTAGAAATTTTCCTCTAGCTTCAGTGCATTTCAAATGATAAAATAGGTACTATCGTCGAGAATGAAAAGAAAAGATAGACAAATGTAGAATTTGTATTAAATAAAATACGTAAGAAAAAATACGTCCGTAAGGTGTTTGTATGTACAGGAAAATGCTTGCATTGGATGAAACAAATCAAAATATACATAAGGGATGGAAAAAGTAGAGAAAATAAGCAATTCTATGATGCTGGAAGCAGAGAAATGAGTAGTTGTGTTACAGTCGCAGCAATAAAATCGAGCAAATGCATGACACTTATATATAACAGAAGCAATGCATACGTTGGCAATATGAATGAAGAGCTATTAAAGCAAAATGGAACATTGGAGCATGATAAAGTCATAACGTTATTAGAGTTATTGGGATACTAGGGTTGATAACGTTAAAAACGTTATTAGTAACTGAAAATATATGAATGAATCAAATTTTGGAATGACGACACTAATAATCCCCCACTTGGTCCAAAATTTGAGGAACAAACTATAACAGTTTAGAAAAATAAGCGAACAATAAAGTGAACTAAGTCTTTAACTGGTTATTAACAATTTAGAAAAAATAAGTGAACAACAAGATGGACAAAGTTTTGAACCTGTTATTTAAGAAAATTGGAGACAGAACTTGCTAAAGAAATAAATAGCCTCAAATTGCCTCGGTCTTATTGCTCAAGAGAGATAGCCCAAATGCTCTCACAAAAGGATAGCTAGCCCCCATAATCATGTAGGTGAGTCCATCAAGTGTGTACTACCTTAACCACCTAAACTTGGGCGATAAAACTCATTAAGGATTAAACAATCCAACCTCATCAAACACAGTAAAGTCATGCTTGGGACAATGTTCAACAACTGAATATATCTTAGTATTATTCCACAAACAAAGTATAAGTAAGTAGTCACTACATAACTTTGTTTGACCCATTGATCTTAGTTTCCTAAAATGAGTGTCCATTATGAGGTCACTACAAAACTGGGCTCAACCTTATCCCTTTAGCATGCTATGAAACTAATTTCCTAATCAAAGCTTTCTCTTTAACTTGACATAGTCCAGAAAGATTACCTCATGTCTAATTAAAGTATAGACAATTTTATGTCTCAATCTGGTATGTCTACTTTTTTTCATTATATACCTTATTCTTGGCAACATGAATGGTAGCCTACGAATCACAATGAAGAAACATAGAACGAATTGTTTTTTCTCAAAGCGGGATATTTGCTAAGAGATTCCTTAGCCACTCAACTTTCCGTCTTGCCAGCTCCAAAGCTAGAAACTCAGCCTCCATTGTTGATCTCGCAATACATGTTTTCTTGGGTGATTTTCAAGACACTGCAACTCCTGCTAAGGTAAAAACATAACCACTGATAGAGTGTATATCATCACTCTTCGCAACTCAATTAGCATCATAATACCCCTTTAATACAAGAGGATGACCACAAAAAAATAATTCATAATATATAGTACATAGTACATTTTAAATATCTCAACAAACAAATCAATGCATTCCAATGCTTTTGACTAGGATTATGAGTATACCTACTAAGTCTACTAACACAATATGCAATATCAGGACAAGAATAGTTCATTAAGAACATCACACTACCAAGAATTTTAGCATACATAGCCTGGTTTACACTACCACCAAGATTTTTCTGTAAAGCTACATTAGCATTATAGGGAGTCTTGACTGGATCAACATCATAGCAATCAAACTTCTTCAAAAAAATTTCAACATAATAAGTTTGATTAAACCTAAAACTAGAGTCAGTCCTATCAACTTTAACTCCTAAAATAAATTCCACAGATTCAAGATCTTTCATTTCAAAGGAAGAAGTCTTAGTAGTATCAATGACAGATAAACTAGTACAAAAAATAAACATATCATCCACATAAAGAGTTATAATCACACAACCATTGATGTCAGATCTCACGTAGATGCAAGAATTAGCATCACAAGAGGTGAAACCATGTTTGAAAAATTCACTTTCAAATTTCTCATGCCACTATTTGGGAGCTTGTTTACGTTCATACAAAGACTTAACTAACTTGCATACCTTTTTTTCTTGACCAAGCACTCTAAACCCTTCGAGCTGGACCACTTGGTGCACATGAAAATTAAATACTGAGATAATAGTAAATAGCATCCTTATAGATGCAATTTTAGTAATAGGAGAGTAAGTATAAAAAAGTCTAATCCTTCATTTTGTTGAAAGCCTTTAATTATAAGTCCTGCCTTGAAACTCTCAATGGTTCCTTTCGATCTCAATTTCTTTTTGAAAATTCACTTACACTCTAAAGCCTTATAACCTCGAGGTAGATAAACAAAAAACCCAAGTTTTATTAGATATAATTGACTCTAACTCACTATCTTGGATTCCTTCTAAAAAGTGGCATCCACATATCTCATTGCTTCCTCATAAGTTTTAGGATCTTCTTTAATAATATAATTCACCACAAAACTATCTTCTATCTCCTCATTTTTTCATTATAAAGGAAGTAATAAAGTCAGAACCAAAACCGGTGGGTACTCTAGCTCTTTTGCTTCTCTTTAGATCAATATTTTTCTCTTTCTCTATGCCATCATTAGTAGAAGAACTAGGGATAGACTCTCCAGGAACTTGCATACTTACTTTCATAAGAAATATATCCTCAAAGAATATTACATCTCTTGACTCCATAATTGGTTCATAAGAGTTAGATCCCTCTTCCTTAACTATAAATCTATAGATACACGATTAGAGACATATCCCATAAAAATTGAATCAATGTTCTTTGACCTAATTTTCTTCCTCTTATGTTCAAGTAGAGCAATCTTCACAAGACACTCTTACATTGTCAAAAAATGCAAGTTAGGTGGATATCCTTTTCAAATTTCATAAGGGGTTTGATCTAGTTTCTTGTAAAGGACTCTGTTTAGAACATAACAATCTGAAAGAATAGCTTCTCCCCACATAAAATCTGGTAATCTTAAGAAAATTGATGTTGCATTCATCATATCCTTAAGTGTTCGATTTTTTCTCTCGGCTATTCCATTTTGTTCAGGTGTATAAAGGGTTGAAAGCTTATGAATAATAACAAAATTTTCAAAAAAATTAACAAGGAAGTTAGTACTATAGTCATCACCTCGATTAGAGTTTAATCTTTTAATTTTCTTTTCCAATTGGTTCTCAACCTTTGCTTTGCATTTGATAAACATTTCCTCTGCATCACTTTTATTTTTCAATAAGTAAATCTAGAACAATCATCCACAAAGGTAATATAATATCTCATGCCTCCTTTACTATACAATTCTTAAAATCACCTAGGTCTGGGTGCACCAAGTCCAACAATTATGACTCTCTCTCCATCGCTGATTAAAAAGTTTTCTTAGAATGTTTAACTTCAACACAAATTTGACATTTTTCCATTTCATTAGTGATCTTAGGCAACAATGTTAAGCTTTGCATCATTTTAATTGACCTCACATTCACATGCCCAAGTCTAGAGTGTCATAGATCTAAAGACTCAACAATATAAGCAAAAGAAGTAGATGCATTCATTTCAATGTCAAGTACAAATAAACCCCATTATAAAATCCTTTATTAACAAAGTTCCCATTCTTAGTAGAACTAACTTATCAAAGTCAAAGGTAACTTTGACACTAGCTTTGTTAAGTAATGCTATAGAAATCAAGTTTCTATGAACATCGGAAACAAACAAAACATTTTATAATGCTATAACTTTTCCAGAAGTGAGTTTGAGAATGACTTTCCTTAAATAGGAACTTTGCTAGAGTTGTCCATTTACATGAACTCACCGTAAACAACATTATTCAACTCCTTAATAGGTCCTTGTTAGTGCAGATATGACTTATGACTCCCGTGTCAACGATCCACTCAATCAAGTTTGTAACAAGGTTGACTTCGGTCACAACAGCAATGACGATCTCCTCTTCATCACCACCAACATCGACCATATTAGCTTAAGGCTTATCAAAATTCTTTTGGTTACCTCGTTGGTATCCATTTTGGTTTCCTTTCTCGAACTGTAGTGGTTTTTTTTCCTTAGCCTTTCTTCTCATGATTGATTCTAGCTTGGCAAAAAGCAACAGGATGGCCTAACTTGTGGCACCACCAATAGTCACCATCAATTTTTTTGCACTTACACTGACCATGCTTGTTATTGTTGAAGGACTTATTTTGTCCACCATTCTTATTAAAATTACCTACATTTTTATGTTCTATGACATAAGCCTTAATACTAGAGACAAGGATGAGTGACTTGGTCTTATCTTGTGTACGATTGGCATCCTCAATCTTTATATGCCCTATCAACTCCAGAAGTTTCATATCTTTCTTCTTATGTCTCAACTGGTTTTTTATACCCATTCCATGATGCAAGCAATTTCTTAATAAGGGCATTAGCTTGAAATAGTTCACACATGTTCATAACCTCAGCAAGGATTTTAGCAACTAGGTTTTCATACTCATGTAATTGGTCCATAATGGACTTATCATCCTAAATTTTCTAAATTTCCTTAACAATTTTGTACTTGCAATAAATATCAAACAAAGGGTTTATCTTATAGTTGAGCAACACTCTCCTAATGGTACGGTTATCCATTATTGTCTTAGGGTCGATATTCTCACTAGGAATCTATTAGAACAGTACATATTCGATTTCATATTGTTGAAAGTAAAACAAAATTTTCTCATACCATAGTTTAAATTTTCTCCTATCTAGAGCCTATAATCTAGTTAGGTCTGGCATAATCATTTAGGTTATAGTGATAGGGGCAAAACTTATGTGAGGAACAGTAAGTGCAGAACCTACATTAGTCTCAGTTGTAGATGACATATTAAATCCAAAAGCAGAAATGTCTCACACGAAATAATCAAACAATACAAAGAAAATAACACCGTATTCCAACTTCTACCAAAATAAATATGCAGCAACAAAATCACAATAATTTCCTACAAACAGTAGCAACGAAATAATAAGTTTCCATCTTAGATTGTTATCGAAAATAACTGTAATAATTAAATTGGAGCAGTTTATTTGAATTCAAGGCATCGTGAAAATCACTACCCTAAGTTAGAAATTCCCCCTCTATGATGTAGCATGACAACGAGATTCAACCCCAAGGTTAATGCCTTCTCCACCAGCTTCGGTACACTTTAAAAGATAGAGTAGGAACCATCTCTAGGAATGAAAAGACAAGGCAGACAAATGTAGAATTTGTGTGAGATAAAATATGTAAGAAAAAATACATACATAAGGTGTCTGTATGTAGAGAAAAATGCTTGCGTTGGGTGGAGGAAATAAAAGATGCATGAGGGATGGAAAAGTAGAGAAAATAAGTAGTTGTACGTTAGTGGAAACAAAGAAATGAGCAAATGTGTTATAGTTGAAGCAGTGAACTTGAATAGATGCATGACATTTATATATAACAAAAACAATGCATATGTTAGCAACGGGAATTAAGAGATATTAAAGAAAAATGGAACGTTGGAGCATAATAATGTAATAAAGTTATTAGAGTTATTAGGATAATAAAGTTGATAACGTTATAAACGTTATTAGTATTTGAAAATATATGAATGAATCAAATTTTGGAACAACGACACTAACATCTCCTTCCCTCTTCATTTAGCTGCCTCTCACTGTCCAACTATCCTTTATTCTTCTCACTAATTTCATCACTGTCCAACTATCCTTTATTCTTCTTACTAATTTCATCGTAATTTATACTAATGTTATGAATACTAGTATCAGATTTGCTTCTGGTATGATTTTGTACTGATTCAAGTAATTTTCTAAATTTATAAAGTAATGTCTGAATTTTTTAAATTGTAAAAAGTTCATCGGTATACTTTGCTATATAATTTATAATTTTACATCAACCAAGTCTCTAAAAATTACAATAATAGAAATTAAAAACCATTTATTTATTTTTTATTAATATTATTTTCATATATTTCATATGTAAATAATAATCACAATTAATATAAAAAGATCATTTAATAATCATACAAATATAAAATTAAAAATAATACAAAGTATTTAAAATATTACAATCTCATCATATAATAAATAATAATTACATAAAATCATCAAACAAAAGAATAATAAATATCCATGACTATCTAACAATTACAATTTTAAAATAAGAGTTCGTGCTAAAGAAACAATCAATTAGAAGTAAAACTTGAAACAAAAACATTTACAGTTATATCTATATTGCATATAAAGAATTTAACATATCAATCAAATATAACTAAAATTAAAACAAAAGGAAAAATAAAACTTAGAACTTCATTCTCATGAATACCCACTCAAATCACATTAATTTTAATTCTTATTGGTACAAAATCTTCATTATTTTGGGGAGCCTCATTATCATAATCATTTAAATTCATTGCATCAAATAATATGTCAATTCTTTCTCATCCAAGATCATCTTTTTAAGGCACTCTCTTTTATAAAACTTAGTTCCTTAAAAACCCAATCTGCTAGATGATCACTATGATCAAAGCAAATTGGATCTATATAACTAATTGTTCTATTAAGGGTCCTAGTAAACAATAAAACTAAATTATTGAAAAATTATAAAAAAATTATATCCAACTTAATCATGATAATAACATACCTTTTTCGAAACTTTAAATTGTATCAAACAAAGACCAAGTCATTGATAAGTGTAAATTGCATCGTATTTTAGGGCATAGTTTGATATGCGTTTAGTCGTTTATTTGATTATTTAATATGTGTTTTTGGTATAATTGTGTTAGTTTGTGAATTATTTGTGTTTAAGTGTTTTTATGGGTTAGTAAAAACATTTGAGTTTAATTATTAAATCTTTGAGGTACCTTGATGTGTTTATTAGTGTTTTAGGGTCAATAGCGAAAAACAAAGAAGTTTCAGAAAGACTTGAACCGAAACAACGACCCACAATCATGGCTCATCCTGCCACAATCATAAAAGAAGCGAGGGATACAGCCCACAATCGTGGTCAAATTGCCACAATCGTGATAGAAGCATCAAATTTGGCTCATAATCATGGCCTTCTTGCCACAATCATGACAGACAGCTTACATTTGGCCCATGATCGTGGCCTGTAAAGTCACAATCGTGGCTTCTGTTAGGCATATGCGCGGACACACAAAAAGGTCAAATTTTGAGGTTTTTTGGACATTTTTGACTTTGAAAAAACCTTAGGGCTGCCACAAACACATCAAGTATAAAAGGAACAAGTCGAAAGATGAAAGGCGAGCTTTTGAGTGGCCACCACACAAAATCCTAAAGGAGATAACTTTGAGAGATCGAGAAAGAGAAGAAGGAAGAGAAAAGAGGAAGATGATGCAAAGTCAACGTGCTTCCCTAAATAAGAAGCTTTCCAAAATCCTGACCTCCCATCATCCATTTGAGTTTTATTTCCTATGTCTTTCAGTTTTATTTGATTGTAGAATTGGGATATATAGTTTGATGATAGAATTGAATTGTTGATTGATGTTTTATACTCACCTTTGGAATATTATTTTTGATTTAATGAAATCTGATTATTTTATGTGTTTATTGAATTAATTGTGGTTTAATTCTATACTTCATATCTCGATAATAAACTAAGAAGGTGAACTGAAAAAAAAGATTAAATTAGGCTAACAAGAGTTAGGTAATTTAATAGATTCAAAAATAAATCAGGTTGGTAAATCTTATGTAGAAAGATCACATATAGGTTTTCAATTGTTTATTAGACAACTTAAGAATTGATTAGGTTTTGGATATGTTGTTAATTGAGAGATTACAACTTCCTATAATCTAATTAGGGTTTATGCTTTAGGGTTCAATTATACCTTGAGAGGAGTAATTAACCATAGGATCATCTAGAACTATTAATTCGATAAATTATAATTGGTTAGGTTAGCATTAAAGATAGATAATTTTCCCTTTCACTCTTTTGGTTAACTTACTAGGTTGAATTCTAAGGTGTGCTATCATCGTTCAATAAATCAATCAATTTCTATTATTTGTTATTCATTTTTAATCTGAAATTTTTAATTGTTGTTCTTAATTGTTTTCGTTAAGTGTTAATTGTCAATTATTGTTTTGTTATTTGATTTGGTTTGTTTGATTTATTTAGTTCTCGTGTTTAAATTCATTGTCTGTTAAATTTTTGTTTAATAGTTTTTGACTTTAGATTCTAAGATTCGATTAACCCTCTTTATGGGATTGACTCCCTAGGTACTACGTAAATGACCTATATGCTTGCGGAATATCGAGGTTAAATATTAAAACTTACTCATATTGAAAAACCACAATCAAGTTTTTGACATCATTGCTGGGGAGAAGAAGAAGATTGTTGGACCAATGGTGGTTGACAAATTAAATCCCTTTATGTTTTGATAATAATAAAATATCTAGAATTAGTTAAGCAATTATTTCAGGTATTATTCAATGAAAGAATTGTGCAAATCAAGATGGGCAAGTGACTAATCATTGAAGAATCAAGATGGAAGTTGCCTTATAAGTAAAAGAGACATTATTAATGAGGATTATAGAAGATTTGGATGGATATTACCGTTGAAGCCAACATAAGTCGACTTGCACAGCATAAGTCGACTTATACATAAAGATCGGAACAACATAAGTCGACTAGAATAGCATAAGTCGACTAACATATGAAGATATGTCAACACAAGTCGACTAATAGTACATAAGTCGACTTATCGAGGACCACAAGTCGACTTACACAACACAAGTCGACTTATAGAAGAGCGGAGATAAAATTTTACGAAAAATGTTGGAACAAGTCGACTTATACATAACGACAAGTCGACTTATGGGTATAGCAAATTAATTCCAACGGTCCAATTAAGCCACAAATGGAAAGGAGATTGTTAAGGAACGGTCATAACAATCATGCAACGGCTAGAATGAGTTCCAACAGCTATTTTTCTTCAAGTATAAAGAGTGGATGATTGATGAAGAGACTACTCAAGTTCTACAAGTGAAAATACTCTTCTATTGCTCCAAAATTGCTCAATATTGTTCTTATTTTGTTACATAATTGTATTGAGCACTTGTTCTTCAATCTTTATCTTATTTCTCTTACAATTTGAGTGATTAGTGACAGTTCACGTGTGAGGTAGGATTTGTGCCGGAAGACAAATCGATTGTAAAGGTAGCTTGAGCCGGAAATCAAGTGGCATTGTAAAAAGTTCACACTCAACTATAAAGTGTGAAATAAAGTAGTTTGCAAAATCCTAAGTGGGAGCTTAGGTAGAGGACGTAGGTCTTAGCACCGAATCTCTATAAAAACAGTGTTTGATCTTCTTCCCTACTCTTTTCATTTAAATTTGTTTAAATTGTTTTTTGTGTGAATTAACTTCTGATTTTATTGTAGAAATTTTCAAAAAGCTCAAAGATCTATTCAACCCCCCCTTCTAGATCGCTTACAATTGGTATCAGAGCAGAAGTATCCGGGGATGGCACACAATAACCTAGCGGAAGAAGGTAACACAAACAATCGCCCTCCTTTATTTAATGGTACTAACTAATCTTCTTAGAAAAATCCTATGAAGTATCATATTATAAGTGAGGGAGTAGAATATTGGAAGATCATTATCTTTGGACCACAAGCACCGTTGAAAGAAAATGGTGAGTTAAAAATGGAGTTGGAATACGACGACAATGACTGGAAGCAAGCTTACATCAACGCGAAAGTCATGAAGCTAATTTATTGCACTCTCACGGTTGAGGAAAGAAACCGAGTTAATTCTTGTACCAGCGCTAAAGAAATGTGGGAAAGACTTCGCATCACCCATGAAGGAACCAACCAAGTCCAGGAGACAAAGATCAACATGCTTCTCTATGACTATGAAATGTTTGTCATGAAGGAAGGTGAGTCTATTTTCACTATGCTTGATCGTTTTGCAGAAATCATAAATGGATTAGGCAACCTTGGAAAGCATATGACGGATAGCGAGAAGGTGAAGAAAATTCTTCGCTCACTACCAAAGGAATGGGACACACAAGTCACCGCTATTATGGAATCAAAGGATCTCAATCATTTGGAATTCAACGCCTTGGTGGGATCACTTATCAACTATGAGATCATTCTCAAATCTAGAAGAGGTACAGGTAAGTTACAAAAGTCAATTGCTTTAAAAGCTAATACTTCTTCTTTTGATGAAAGTGATGAAGAAATAGATGAAGAGGAGGAAGACGAAAAAATAGCAATGTACACCAAAAAATTGAGAAGCAAGCTTACATCAACGCGAAAGCCATGAAGCTAATTTATTGCGCTCTCACGGTTGAGGAAAGAAACCGAGTTAATTCTTGTACCAGCGCTAAAGAAATGTGGGAAAGACTTCGCATCACCCATGAAGGAACCAACCAAGTCCGGGAGACAAAGATCAACATGCTTCTCCATGATTATGAAATGTTTGTCATGAAGGAAGGTGAGTCTATTTCCACTATGCTTGATCGTTTTGCAGAAATCATAAATGGATTAGGCAACCTTGGAAAGCATATGACAGATAGCGAGAAGGTGAAGAAAATTCTTCGCTCACTACCAAAGGAATGGGACTCACAAGTCACCGCTATTATGGAATCAAAGGATCTCAATCATTTGGAATTCAACGCCTTGGTGGAATCACTTATCAACTATGAGATCATTCTCAAATCCAGAGGAGGTAGAGGTAAGTCACAAAAGTCAATTGCTTTAAAAGCTAATACTTCTTCTTTTGATGAAAGTGATGAAGAAATAGATGAAGAGGAGGAAGACAAAGAAATAGCAATGTACGCCAGAAATTTGAGAAAATTCAAAGGAATTCTCAAAAATTGGAGGAAGGAATTAAATGGAGAAAGGAAGAAATTTGCCATTGAAAGAAGATCCAAGGGTTATGACGAAAAGAAAAGCAATGAAGAATGTTGGAAATGTGGAAAAAAAGGGACATCTTGCAAGAGAATGCAAAAGCTCATCCTCCACATCAAATTTCCAGAAAAATGACAAATATGACAAAGGAAAAAAGAAGGCTAGCCTAGTAGCCACTTGAAGTGATGATGAGGAAGCATACCAAAGTAATGATGAAAACAACTTGGCACTTATGGCAAAGAGCTCATCAACAAGTGATGATGAAGATGAGGTAACTTTCTTTGATCAAGATCTTAGAGATTCCTTTAATGCTTTACAAATTGATTTTGAAGAAGCTATTGAAATCAACAAGAAATTGAGAAAGAAAATAAGAGAATTAGTTGCTGAAAATAGTGCCTTACATGAGACTATTGATGATTTAGATAGTCCAAAGGAAGATCATTCTGCATGTCTTATTGAAAAGGAAAATCTTATTTGTGAGCTTGATAGACTTAGAAAGGAATTTTCTTATGTGGTTGGAAAATTTGCAAATGGAAACGAAAAGTTTGAAAAATTGTTATCGTTGCAAAGATATTCTATTTCTAGACATGGGATATGATATGATCCTTTTGATAAAGATTGTTCTTTAATTTCAAAATTTACTAAGGATGGAAAAATTGCTCAATGTGCTAGATGTTTGAAAGATGGCCATATAGAACTTGTTTGCAAAAGTACTAGGAGATGTGTTAAGGTTAAGAAAATTTGGGTGTTAAAAGGCACAACACCACCTAATGTGGTTTATATGGCTAACCAAAATGTACCCAAAATGGCTTGGGTACCTATAAGAAGAAGGAACGTTGATATTGTAGGTACAAGCAAGGGATGAAAAACCATCAAGCACTTGGTACATTGATAGCGGATGTTCAAGGCACATGAGTGGAGACAAGAACCTATTTGCGGAGATCAAACCAAAGAATCAATGTTATGTCACTTTTGGTGACAACAACAAAGGTAAAGTCATTGGTATCAGTAAAGTGGGTAAGGAACCTTTGCCTACCATTGACAATGTTTTGCTTGTTGATGGGTTGAAACATAATTTGTTAAGTGTTTCTCAACTATGTGATATGAATTTTAATGTAGTTTTTGAATCATCACATTGCATGGTTAAGAAGGATGGTCATGTTGCTTTCATTGGTTTGAGACATGGAAATCCATACATAGTTGATTTACATGATGATAGTTCTTTTAATGAAAAGTGTTTAGTGACATTAGAAGAAAATGCATTTTTATGGCATAGAAAATTAGGACATGCTCCTTTGCCTTTAATTTCTAATCTTTCAAAAAATGACATTGTGAGAGGATTGCCTAAGATAAAATTTGTTAAAGATCACTTGTGTGAATCTTGTTTAAAAGGGAAACATGTTAGAGAATCTTTCAAACCAAAGAAGGAAATTTGCACATCTAGAATTCTTGAACTTGTTCATATGGATTTGATTGGACCATCTAGACATGTTAGTCTTAGTGGAAAATTATATGTCCTTGTGATTGTGGATGATTTTTCTAGATTTACTTGGGTGAGATTTCTTGCGAATAAAAGTGATGCTTTTAACGAATTTACTAAGTGGTGTAGGTTGGTTCAAAATGAGAAAAATTTGTCAATTATTGCTATTAGAACCGATCATGAAGGTGAATTTGAATGTGAACAATTTGAAAGTCTTTGCGACAAATATGGAATGGAGCACAACTTATCAACATCAAGGACTCCACAACAAAATGGTGTAGTAGAAAGGAAGAATCGCTCTCTTGAAGAAATGAGTAGAACTATGTTAAATGAGTACAATCTTCCTAAATCGTTTTGGGCGGAAGCAATTAATACCGCGTGCTATGTCATCAATAGGGTGCATTTACGAAGAGACAAAAATAAGACACCTTACGAGCTTTGAAAAGGTAAGAAGCCCAATATTTCTTATTTTCATCATTTTGGTTGTAAAGTTTTTATTCATAATAATGGAAAGAACAATTTAGAAAATTTTGATTCAAAATCTGATGTTGGTGTGTTTATCGGTTATTCTCAAACTAGTAAGGCTTTTAGAGTTTATAATAATAGGACTAAATGTGTTGAAGAAAGTATTCATGTTAAATTCGATGATATGATTTCACCCCCGAGAAAGGTTTGTTTTGATGATGATGCAGGAAATTCAGGAAATAAAGTTGAAGAAATTGAATCCAAGATTGAGGAATTGAAGTTAGATGAAGAAAATCATGTACCCAATATTAAAATGTGGGCGAAAGCAAAGAACCATCCTATGGAGCAAGTAATTGGTGAATTGAATGATGGTTTAAGAACCAGGAGAAATGTCTATGAGAATATGAGCAATTCAGCCTTCATCTCATTAGTAGAACCCAAGAATATAAAAGAAGCTCTTGAAGATGAGAATTGGCTTTTAGCTATGCAAGAAGAGCTTAATCAATTCAAGAGGAATAATGTGTGGGATTTGGTAGCTCCACCAAAGGACAAGACTATTATTAGAGTCAAGTGGGTAAATCGGATTAAATATGATGAGAATGGTAAAGCGATTAAAAATAAATCAAGATTAGTGGCTCAAGGATTTTATCAAGAAGAAGGACTTGATTATAATGAGACATGCTCCTGTGGCTCGGTTGGAGGCAATTAGATTGCTATGTGCTTTTGCATCTCATAAAAGGATCAAATTAAATCAAATGGACGTCAAGAGTGCATTCCTCAATGGATATATTCAAGAGGAAGTCTAAGTCAAACAACCGCCGGGATTTGAAGATCATGAACATCCGGATTATGTCTACAAACTCAAGAAGGCACTTTACGGGTTAAAGCAAGCACCTAGAGCGTGGTATGAAAGGTTAAGTACTTTTCTAACTCAACATGGGTATGTTCGTGGTAAGATTGATAATACTTTGTTCATTAAACATGTTAATCAAGATATGCTTATTTGTCAAATATATGTTGATGATATTGTTTTTGGTGCCACTAATGAATTTTTGTGCAAAGAATTTAGTGATTTAATGCAAAGTGAATTTGAGATGAGCATGATGGAAGAACTCAAGTTCTTTCTTGGATTGCAAATCAAGCAACTCAAAGATGGCATCTTCATTCACCAATCTAAGTATACCAAGGAGCTTCTAAAGAAGTTCAAAATAGAAGGATGCAAAGTGGCAGCAACACCAATGGCAACAAATGTGGTCTTGGAGAAACATGAACATGAAGAAGATGTTGATCAAAAACTCTATAGAGGTATGATCGGATCTCTCTTATATTTAACTGCTTCCAGACCTGATATTATGTTTGCTACATGTCTTTGTACTAGATTTCAATCTTGTCCTAAAATCTCTCATTTGAGTGCTTGCAAAAGAATTTTTAGATATTTGAGTAGAATTGTGAATCATGATTTATGGTATCCTAGTTGTGAATCATTTGACTTATATGCTTTTAGTGATGCTGATCATGGTGGCTGTAGGATCGATAGAAAAAGCACTAGTGGCTTGTGTCATTTCTTAGGATCATCGTTGATATCTTGGGCTAGTAAAAAGCAAGTTAGTGTAGCTATTTTCACTGCTGAATCTGAATATGTAGCAGCTGGAAGTGCATGTACCCAAGTTATTTGGATTAAACATCAATTGCTTGACTATGGTATTGTGGTTAAAAATATTCCTATATATTGTGATAATACCAGTGCAATCTGTTTGAGTAAAAATCCAATCTTGCATAGTAGAACAAAGCATATAGAAATTAGACATCATTTCATCCGTGATCATTGTTTAAAAGGTGACATTTGCTTGAAGCATGTATCTTCTAGTGACCAATTAGTTGATATTTTTACTAAACCTCTTAAGGAAGATGTGTTCGTGAATATTAAATTGAGACTAGGAATGTGTGATTTAAACTCTTTTGGTTGAATCTGTTACATTCATTAATATATCAAATGGTCAAATTTTGAGGCAAATGTGCAATTACATTTGAAGATTCCATCATCATGACTTACACTTAAGCTGAAATGTGATTGAATTGGAGTTCTGATACATTCTAGTCGACTAATGGGTGTCTAAGTCGACTAATTGGTGATATGACTGGTAACAAGTCGACTTATGATATACACAACCTTTTGGGAATGAAGAAATTTCAGGATAAGTCGACTTATAAAGATCGACAAGTCGACTTATGAAGGTCGATAAGTCGACTTATGAATGAAATAAATCGACTTATGTCTACACGAAGGCTTTAAAATTCTTTTCCCCTTTTCTTCTCCGCAGACCTATTCTCTCTCAATCTCTGAACTTTCTCTCCTCCAAGTCGACTTATTTCTTCAATCTCTTCAAATCTTCCTTACCTATCAATTTTCGACCTCCATTATCACAAAACCCCCTCATTTTATCTTCAAATCAACCTTCTTCTTCAAAAACCCCTCTCTCATCTTTCTCAAAAACCCTAACCTGCGATTTTTCCCTCTTCTCTCTACAAATCCATGGCTCCATGAAAATCTACAAGGAAATGAAAAGAACCAACTCCTCCACAAGGTCCCCGTGATCACTATGGACCACGAGTTCGTGGGTCTTCCTCGAGAGGAGATGCTTCAAGAGAGGATGATGTGGTTAAACCTAGGTTTGTCTCAAGGGAAGCACAAACCTTATATTACAAGGTACTCCAACATGAAGTATTAATTTCTTCTATGAGATTTGACTGGAATGAGCTAGACCACAGTGAGTTTTCAGATGTGTTTTATGATATTGTCAATCTTGGACTACGAGAATTCTTAGGTTTTCATGATGATATTTATGAAGATGTGGTTAGGGAGTTCTATGCGAATCTTTTTGTGACTGGCGGTAATGTTGAGGATGGAGTTATTCTGAAATCCAAAATTAACGGGAAAGAAATTTCTCTATGTGAATCAAATTTGTGTACAATGTTTCTTTTTCCTAGAGGAGGAGTAAGGCCTAGAGCATCTTTTATTGATTTTGATATTTTGAGAAATGAGGATGGTGAGACCAATGAGGAAGCCGAAGAAAATTTCAGCTATACTGAGGAAAAAGGGGCTGATTTACTTAGTCGGTTATGTTCTGATCATTCCCCTCTCTTTGAAGCTATGGATCTGCCTTTAAATTATCGGTTATTACACTATGTTATTAATAGGGTGGTTTATCCAAAGAAGGCAAGCAATAATCAGATTACTTCATTGGACAAAGAGATTCTTTGACATATGGAAGAAGGAAGGAAGATCAATTATCCGAGCTTGATTATTCAAATGATGAAGAAAAAGGCCACTCTTTTACGTGGTCAGCTTAAAGGGAAACCTATTCGGCATAAAGGAATGCCTTATGCAGCCTTGATAACCTCTCTCGCTCAGTTTCAAAGGTGTGATCAGAATAGCTATGCTCATTATCCATATCCGCAGAGTTGGAGATTCACTCCTTATAATTTGCGGAGCTTGAAGCTGGTGAAAACTGTTGAAAAAGGATGGGTGTACTCCTATCATGTAGAGAAACTTGGTCTGACCTTGGAGGGTGAACAAGTGCCTCCACGACAATGATCTAAGAGGGCAGCGGATCGTCCGAGTAGCTCACGGCCCAGTAATGTGAGAAGGAGTGAGGTATCTCATGAGGACATTGCTGACATTAACGATCAATTGGATGATTTAAATGATCGTGTCGATAATATCCAGACTGTGCTTCATGGGTTTGCAAAGAAAATGGATGCACAACATCGAATGCTCAAGAAGATCTTTAAGAAGTTAGGTTGTAGGCATAATGATTCTTCATCATGATGTGTATTGCTTTTGCCTCGACCTACATTTACTCTTATGCTTTTTCAGTGTTTGTGATGCTTGTTGTGTTGGATTGTTATGTTCTGTCATGACTATTGTCTTTATTTGTGTCTAATACTGTGTTTGCTTATAAATTTCATTTGAGACCTTTGTTCATCTTGATTTTTGATTATGACAAAAAGGGGGAGTAATATTAGAAATTGATGATAATATTGGAAATTGATGTTTGATTAAGGGGGAGTATGTGTGTTATGTTTTATTTGAGACTATCTTCAATTTTTTTAAACGTTTATTAAATTCATTGGTTTATCTATTAAGGGGGAGACAAACTAACCATTGAGACAAAGGATTAAAAACCTTGATCAAATTCATTGTCTTTAATTTCTTTTCGATTTTTAAATATTTTGTCATTATCAAAAAGGGGGAGATTGTTGGACCAATGGTGGTTGACAAATTAAATCCCTTTATGTTTTGATAATAATAAAATATCTAGAATTAGTTAAGAAATTATTTCAGGTATTATTCAATGAAAGAATTGTGCAAATCAAGATGGGCAAGTGACTAATCATTGAAAAATCAAGATGGAAGTTGCCTTATAAGGACATTATTAATGAGGATTATAGAAGATTTGGATGGATATTACCATTGAAGCCAACATAAGTCGACTTGCACAGCATAAGTCAACTTACACATAAAGATCTGAACAGCATAAGTCGACTAGAATAGCATAAGTCGACTAACATATGAAGATATGTCAACACAAGTCGACTAATAGTATATAAGTCGACTTATCGAGGACCACAAGTCGACTTACACAACACAAGTCGACTTATAGAATAGTGGAGATAAAATTTTACGAAAAATGTTGGAACAAGTCGACTTATACATAACGACAAGTCGACTTATGGGTATAATAAATTAATTCCAACGGTCCAATTAAGCCACAAATGGAAAGGAGATTGTTAAGGAACGGTCAGAACAATCATGCAACGGCTAGAATGAGTTCCAACAGCTATTTTTCTTCAAGTATAAAGAGTGGATGATTGATGAAGAGACTACCCAAGTTCTACAAGTGAAAATACTCTTTTATTGCTCCAAAATTGCTCATTATTGTTCTTATTTTGTTACACAATTGTATTGAGCACTTGTTCTTCAATCTTTATCTTATTTCTCTTACAATTTGAGTGACTAGTGAAAGGTCACATGTGAGGTAGGATTTGTGTCGGAAGACAAATCGATTGTAAAGGTAGCTTGAGCCGGAAATCAAGTGGCATTGTAAAAAGTTCACACTCAACTACAAAGTGTGAAATAAAGAGGTTTGCAAAATCCTAAGTGGGAGCTTAGGTAGAGGACGTAGGTCTTAGCACCGAATCTCTATAAAAACAGTGTTTGATCTTCTTCTCCACTCTTTTCATTTAAATTTGTTTAAATTGTTTTTTTTGTGAATTAACTTCTGATTTTATTGTAGAAAATTTCAAAAAGCTCAAAGATATATTCAACCCCTCCTTCTAGATCGCTTACAAAGATGTTTGGGGTGTAAAGTAGAGACACAACAAGACATCTTAAAATGAGAAATGAGACATCTGAAGAGCTAGATGTCAAGAAGAAATGGAAAGAACAATGATGAAGGATCGATATTATAAGGAGTAAGGAAATTTTGTGAACTACAATAAGGCATAGTATGGTTAGGGAAGTAACAATCCTTGTTGGAACATGTACACTCTGGGTTGGTAGAACCACCCTAATTTCTATTAGCCTAACAGTACAAGTACTCATATGGGACATCAAGACCTATCTGAATTTCAGCAAGATGAGTCCAATTCATGGGATTCAAAATTGAATAAAATCATGGATAAGCTCATAGACATGGAAAAGAACCGGAAGAGACTAGAAGAGCAATTTGATATAGTAACTATAGTAATGAAAAATCATGTCATTTCTATTTATAATCTGGAGATTCAAGTAAGACAGCTTTCCCGTGAATTTTGTAATAGAAGTGTGGAAGACTAATTACATCAACGAGAGTAATATGAGGCTATCATATTTAATAATGGGGATGAGCTAAAAGAACTAGTGGAACACCAAGTTGAACCCTACCTTATTAAAAACCAAGAGACGAAGAAAGAGGATGAAAAAAAGAATGTCAACCCTCCCCTTTATTCACCAGTTCTTGATATACCAAATTTGAACATTGAAGAATCGTAGGTACATGTTTATGAAAAAAACCTTATCCTTCTGATTAATGATGACCAAGTGGTATTCAATATGAATTATATATTAAAGAATCCGAAGGATAGTAGCTCATTCAGGATAATTGACATGTTCAAATCTTCAAAAGAGTAAAAGGATGATGAATAAATGACAATAGGCATCGAGTTTGAAGAAATTATGAAAGTTTTTGTTCGTGAAGCAGAAGAAGTAGAGGAGACAAAGGTAATTAAAGAAGAAAGAGAACAACTCACCTTCTTACAGGACAAACTTCTGGATTCGATTAAAGATTCATAGAGTTTCATTATTCCCTATTTTATTGACAGTTTGTTAATGAAAAGGAAGTTACTGAAATTAGTTAGTTTTCTCAACTTTATCAATATTGTCCTTCTGATCATTTTGCAATTTGTAGCTTACTTACAAGTTATAAAGCTAATGTTGAACAAAAAGGATAGAAACAAACTACTGATAATTGATCTCGGCTAAGTTTCCAATGATACAATGTCAAGATAATTATCATAAATTCGCATGTTTAGCAATTAGGTTTAAATTATTGCGTAGTTAGATTTGTTTTAAATTTAAAAAATAAGTTCTTAATGATTTGGAATATTTTGGAATATTTTACTCTTTTTTAATCAATTATAAGAAAGGAATCCCAGCTCGATGTCAAGTGCACTTGATCTCAGCCTTCGACACATCACCACCTCAGTTACCATGATGGTTTCGTGTTCTAACCCTTTTCTTTTCAATTGTGTTAGTATTTTGTTATTTTTCAGTATATTTTTTTTATTCTCCCTTACGTGCTTGTATGTATCGTTCTCACATTGAAGATAATGTGTTATTCAAGTGTGGGTAAGGTTGTGTGTTTTTTTCACTTGAGTGTGAGTTTTTCATATTGTATGATAGTTTATTTAGGCTGCATGATGTAAATTGTATGAATGTATTAATGGTTAGGACTTAACAGGATAGATTTAACCTTAAACATAGCATTTTAGGTTGCAAAGATTTATTAGCTTGTGAAATTAGTGACCAAAGTTACTTATGGTCAAATATGTCGGTTAATTGGGATATGATGTTAGTCCATTTACCTTAGGAACTTTCCATACTCATTCATAATTTTAGGCCAATCAAAAGGTGGCATTATTAGTACATTTTTATGAGAATGATTAGCTAAAGTAATAAGGTAGGCAAAATTTATAAATTTTAACTAAAACAACTATTTTGTTGGCCTTCGGGTTATGAATAAAGCTAGTAGCCAGTTGAGAATGTGATATAGTTAAGTAATCGGATCAACACACAACACAAATGTGTGCCTCTGTGTAAAAAGGCTATAATGACATTCCAACCAAACAACTTAATAGTCACATGACTTAGTTGAGTAACCGTATCGACATTCATCACAAATGTTTGCCTCCACATAAAAGACTAGGTTCATGTCCTTAAAGAAGAATCAACGAAAAGAATGTTTTCAAATAAAAAATGTAACAAACTTGTTAGTAGCTTGATATTTCAGTAAAACCTACTGAGGAATAACTATACTTTTGTTTTGACTGAATGATTATCAATGTGTGTGTGCAAGTGATAAAGGTGAATAGACTCAACAATAAAATGTTGATTAATTTGTATATTTAATCCAAGGTGCTTAGATGCAGATTTATATTATTAATAAGTCAGAATGACTTGAAGGATGGTGTTTGTAGTTAAATTTGTTTTGCTAAGTTGAAGCCATTGTCTCATTATTGCATATGCGTGTTTTGTGTTTTCTTAATTTGGTTGGGTGTTTTTGGTTTCTTGAGGACAAAAAAATGTTTAAGTGTGAGGATGTGATAAGTGTAAATTGCATTGTGTTTTAGGGCATAATTTGATATGTGTTTAGACGTTTATTCGATTGTTTAGTATATGTTTTCGGTAGAATTGTGTTAGTTTGTAAATTATTCGTGTTTAAGTGTTTTTATAGGTTAGTACAAGCATTTAAGCTTAATTATTATATCTTTGAGGTACCTTGATGTATTTGTTAGTGTTTCAGGATTAACAGCAAAGAATATAGAAGTTTCGGAATGACTTGGACTGAAACAATGACCCACGATCATGGCCCATCCTGCCATAATTGTGACAGAAATAAGGGAGACAACCCACGATCGTGGCCAAGTTGCCATAATCGTGACAGAAGCATCAGATTTGACTCACGATTATGGCCTTCATGCCATGATCATTACAGAGAACTTACATTTTGTAAAACCCCACTCTTGCAGGACATATACCTGACATCATGCCGGATATCTGAGTATGTACCCCACAAGGGTGGTATGCTAAAGCAGTCACGCCATTAACTTAATCATGGCATCATCATTTACAAGATAATTATTGCACTATTTAAAAACCCAAATTCCTCATGTCATTTCTTAAACAATATGTACATTGTAGCTTAACAACAAAATCCCTATATGTATATTATCAAACGCTAATCAGAGTTTACATCTCTATATATAAAACATATTACCTACATGAAGAATTATACAAAAATTCTATCTAGATCCTTCAGTCTTAGTTGATCGACTTTTCAATCATTTCTTCGATTCAAAAGTACTAAAACTATATTCCGTTTAGAGTCTATTTGTCACTAGTATCATCTCTGGAACCTAAAATGTCAACGTTGCAATTTTGATAAGTTTTGTGAACTCAGTGAGCTGCCCATCATCGATGGCTCACTCAAATCATATAGTACATCAACTCATACAATCAAATAATTCATATCATTTCATTTATTATCATGTAGCATCACAAAGCTCTTTTTTTCACAATTTTCACATTTATCATTCAACACAAGTCAACAAAACATTTCAATCATTCAAAACATATAAATTAAACGTATATGCAATTCTCATGAGACTCACTTTCATTTATTATTTTTTTGTAATCGAGCGCCTTTTTACTGGACCATATCCCTTGTGGATGCCGGACTTGTTTCAGATATTGTTCATATCTCTTAGTGGATATCAAGTACAATTAACAGCAAAGCCAGAGGATTTTACCATATTCTGAACTTTAAACTCGTTTTCGGAGGCTACTCTGATCACAACAACCTTTGTGTTGTCATACATTCATGTGATGAAATGCATCACATTCATATATTTTTAATCAGTCACTTGATTTTAGTTTCACATTCCCATTCACATTTATCATCAGAATTTGGTCCAACATTTAACGATAATGTTGAGTATCACTTATTTCGTCAAATTCACATACAAGGAAGACTTCCAATATATTATTCATGCATCAAACTTCTTGGACATTTAATGTCTGGAATCAACACAATCACATTTACGTAATAATTCAATACAAAATTTAAAACAAACAATTAATCAAGTGAGACCATTTAGATTACTCATAGTTTTCTCTAGATAGCTATTGCTTCAAAATCCTAGTAACGTCTGGATGTGATTGCTCTAATTACTCTTCTATATCATGCAATACATACACATTTACACACATCACAATTTTGCACAATTATATAAGTACTCATTTAGGCACAAATGTGTATATGGATTATGTACAATGCTTGCTTAATGACAGTCCCGGTTATATTTCCTTTATTTTCATCTCATGATCATTTATACTTCAAAAATCATATACATCTAATTTGAACTTACATTTACACCTCAATAATTCAAACGTATCCTAAGTTCATCACTCAATCATGCACTATGATTCATGGCTCAAAACACTTGATTTTTATAACATCATCAATCAATCATTTACTAATCCTTTCTTAATGAATTCAGATGACTATGAAATTTGGTGGAGAGGAAAGACAATGTGTGAAGAGTTTATGGTTCAAATTTTAAGTCAATAAAAGGTTTGGAGAAGAAGTTATGGTCAAAAGAGTGAAGGGTATTTAAAACTGTCAAAAAGCATTGCACTCACCTGATAACTCCTCTTTGTCACAATCGTGCTTGCGCATAATCATACAACTATCCTGAGGTTTCTTCTTTGTCATGATCATGCTTGTGCATGATTAGCAACTCTTTTGAGGTTTCCTCTCTGTCACGATCGTGCACTACCTAATGGCTTTTCTCAAAACAGATTTTTGGATCAATCTTTCATGGCCATTTTGACAAAGAAAAAGAAGGATTTAGGCAAAAAGTTCTCTAAAAATTATTCCTATATGTATTAAGTTTCTAATGACACCAATTCATACAATTTGGTTTAGTATTCTGTAAGTTACACACAAAATACTACCGATTGTTCTCAAATTGCATCAGCACCTAGTACTCAAATTCAAATCAAATTTTGAAACTCTTAAAGACAAAATTCAAATTCAATTTCTTCATGAAAATTGTAGCCATATGTCTCTAATTTAATCCAAGTAAAAATCATCCCATTTAGATGTCTACAGATTAAGATATGACTCTACAGATTAAGATATGACTAAAATATAGATGCATGTTCAGTGGAAACACAGCATCTAGCATATTCCAACACACTTCATCATAATTTTCATCCTAGTTCATCTCTTTTGCTTAATCTATCATTTCTAGCTTATGTCCTCATTATTCTCTCTTCATTCTTACTTCCATTTCAGTTCAATATCAATCCCAAACAAATCATAGTCTATGATTGATCATTACACCAAAACAGAACATTTTATATATACACATTCATCATATTTTCTGCACACATATCTTACTCCATTATCACATTCATTTCACTTCTAAACTATCACACTAAAATTTAAAGCATGATCTCTTTGTTATTATGCATCATACACTCAAAGAAACAAGACATCAATATTCTCATTCTTCATCCATGATGCACATGTATAATGACCACTATTCTCATGATCATTTAATATCAATTAATCACCATATTTATTTCATATTCATACAACTCATGAGAATTAATATGTTTCTAACTTGCTAAAACTTCAAGTTATTCAAAAACACCAAGAACTCCTGACTTCTCAGATAACCCTCGTACATCATCATGGAGGTTGGGAGGTTTAGGTTTTCTTATGACAGATGAAGAAGACAATAAGGTGAGAGTAGCAAGTGAAAGATGAGAGAGCTAAGTTTAAAGTTGATGAAGATTGGTGAGAAAATTCGCGAAGAAGGTGAAGAAGAAAGCAAGAACAAAACAATTAAAATGGTCTTTCAATGTTAAAAGAGTTGTGGGTGAGGGTGTGGTATGGCAAGTGACACTTGTCACTTGCCACATATCCCCACCTTATGGATCCCTTTAATAACTAGTCTATTTGTCTCCAATTTTTACTCCGATTGTCACATAATTTTCAATATCATATTCTCAACAAATCTTAGTACCATTTGCCAGTTATTTCAACTGTCATTTGACACTTATTTCTACTACCATATATTAATTGTCTTACCAACTAAAAAATACCCAAATTTTCTAAAATTTCCTAAATTGCACCAAAAATTCTATATCAATAATTATTATTAATAAATTGCTTTTCAAGACATATAAACCACAGTTCTCAATATAATCATATTTATAAATCAACTATACCTAAAAATGTCAATGAATGCATGTACAATCGTTGTAATATGTGCAATTATCAAATTCACTTGTATGTATGCTAATTGATGCATAAGTATGAAATGTACTTTATAATTTCTCAATAATATCTCTCATGTACACTATTCTAAAGTTCTAACTCTTAACGTGGGATAACGGGATGTTACAATTCTCCCCTCCTTAAGAAATTTTGTCCTCGAAATTCTTACCTGATTGTTTAAAAAGGTGGGGGTATTGTGTCCTCATGTGCTTCTCTATTTTCCAAGTTGCTTCCTCATTACAGTGATTCTTCCAAAGAACTTTCACCACTGGAATTACTCAATTTCTCATCTATTTTGTTTGATATCCCATTATCTTAATTGGCGCCTCAATATAACTCAGATTACTATCTATTTCGATCTTTTGAGCTAGTAACACATGCATTGGATTAGATTGGTATCTTCTGAGCATACTCACATAAAATACATTGTGTAACTGAGACATCTCATTCGGTAAAGCTAACTTATACACCAATGGTCCTATTCTCTCAGTGATCTTATAAGGACCAATGTTTCTAGGGCTCAGCTTGCCTTTTTTTACCAAACCTCAGAACTTCTTGCCAAGGCGATACTCTCATAAATACTTTGTCTCCTACATTGTATTCCATATCCCTTCGGTGCTTGTCCATGTAACTCTTCTCTATCTTAAGCTGTTTTAATTCAACTTCGGATCATTTTCACCTTATCCACAGTATCCTGGATTAGTTTTGGGACTTCTACCATTCTCAAGCCCTCTTCATCCCAATACAGAGTCGAACGACATTTTTTGTCATACAATGCCTCATACGGTGCCATTCCGATACTAACGTGATAGTGGTTATATATGCAAACTCAATTAAAGCTATGTACTGATCTCATACTCCTTGAAACTTAAATATACATGCCCTGAGCATATCCTCAACAATCTTGATTGTCCTCTCACTCTGTTCGTTTGTTTGAGGATGAAATGTAGTATTGAAGATTAACTTTGTACCCATAACTGACTGTAAGCTCTTCCAAAATCTTAAAGTAAATCTAGGATCCCTGTCTGATACAATGGACACTAGAACCCTATGCAATCTAACTACCTTATTCATATACCTCTAGGCTAACTGGTCTAGTGAGTTATTCTCTCTCATTGGTAAAAAATGGGCCGACTTAGTCAATCGGTCCACCATAACCCATGTAACATCGTTTTGCCTCAGAGTTTTTGACAATCTCATTACAAAATCCACCATAATTCGCTCTCATTTCTATTCTAGAATAGGTAAAAAATGTAGCTTACCAAGCGAAGCCTAATTCTTAGCCTTAATCTACTGGCATGTTAAACCCTTAGTAACAAATTCCGCTACTTGCTTCTTCATTCTAGGCACTACAAATGTTGCTTTTGTATATTATACATCTTGTTGGTACTAAGATGTATAGCATAAGCTGCTATATAAGCTTCCTCCATAATTTCTTTTCTCAATTCATCCACATTAGGCACACACAACCTCTGTTTTAACCATAGTGTCTCATCTTTTAGTTCAAACTCAGAATCCAGTTTCATTTTTAACTTCTCAATAAGCTTCACCATTTTAGGATCTTTACTCTGTACCTTTCTGATTTGTCATGCAACATTCGCCTCAGTCTTAGAGTGGCTATAAATACCTCATTTTGCTCTAGATTCAACTCCATATTTAGAGCTCTCAACTTAATTAAGCTCAGTAACCTCGATAACTGAATCTGAGCTGCACTGTTATTCAACTTTCTACTCAATGCATCTGCCACTACATTTGTTTTTCCCAGATGATACTCAATTGTACAGTCATAGTCTTTTAACAACTCTATCCATCTCCTCTGTCTCATATTCAATTCCTTCTGACTCAACAAATACCTTAAGCTCTTATGATCGGTATATATATGGAATGTCTCTCCATACAGATAATGTCTCCATATCTTTAAAGCAAAAACAACTGCAACAAGCTCTTACCGGATGATTTATCTCATGAGACATTAATTATCTCGATGCATAAGCTATCACCTTGCCATACTGTATCAAGACACATCCCAATCCTTGATGCGAAGTATTATTGTATACTACATATCCTTTAGTTCCTGATGGAATAGTTAACACCGGTGCTATAGTCAATTAATGCTTAAGTTTCTCAAAGCTTTTCTGACAATTGTAATTCCATCTGAAAACTACATTCTGCCTTAGAAGCTTAGTTAGAGGGGCTAAGATCAATGGAAATCCCTTGACAAAATTTCGGTAATATCTGATCAATCTTAGGAAACTCCAAATTTCTGGTACATTCTTTGGAGCCTCCCACTTCATTACTACCTTTATCTTCTTTGGATTCACTTGTATGCCTTACCCAATTACTATATGACCCAAAAACACTACTTGATCTAGCCAAAACTCACATTTGATGAATTTGGAATATAGTTGTTTCTCCCTCATAATCTGTAAACTTACTCTTAAGTGCTCAACATGCTCTTCTCTGCTCTTTGAGTACACTAAGATGTCATTGATAAACACAATTACAAAATGATCCAGGTAGGGCTGAAACACCTTATTCATCAAAACCATAAATGCAGTTGGGGCATTAATTAACCCAAATGGTATTACTAAAAACTCAAAGTACCCATACTTGTTTTTGAACGCACTTTTCAATACATCAACCCCTGCTATCTTCAACTGATAGTACCCCAGATCTCAAGTCCAACTTAGTGAACACCTGACTCCTTACAACTGATCAAAAAAATCATCAATTCTAGCTAATGAGTATTTGTTCTTCACTATTACTCGATTCGGTTGCCTATAATTGATGCACAGTCTTAAATTCCATCTTTCTTCTTCACAAATAAGACTAGAGCTCCTCATGGTGATACACTGGGTCTAATAAAACCCTTTTCCAATAACTTCTATAACTGAGTCTTCAATTCCTTTAGTTCCATAGGTGTCATCCTATATGGAGGAATAGATATAGGAGTAGCACCTGGAACTAAGTCGATCGTAAACTTCATTTCACTATGTGGAGGTAAACTAGATAATTCTGTGAGAAACATATCCAAAAACTCCTTAATAATAGGAATGTCTTGCACATTCTGCTCAGTTTGAATATCGATGACGTGGGCCAAATAAGTCTCACATCCTCCTTGCATCAACTTCAAAGCACTCACGAATGAGATTAGCCTAACTGGCAGTGCTTGACTAATACCTCAAAAAATTGCGCTTAGCTTATTAGGAGATTCTAATATCACCTCCTTAGTATAGCAATTCAGAATAGTCCTATGAGCAGTGAGCCAATCTATACCTAGGATAATATCTATCTCCCTTAACTATAGTACAATCAAATCTGCCTCCAATTCTGCCTGATCAATTCGAATCAAAAACTTTTTAAAGATTTCTCCTATTACTGTGGTACTACCTATCGGTATACTCACCTCTAATCCATGTTTCAACAATTATCTATTACAATGCAACCAAGATGTCAGATGTAGTGCGATAAAAGAACATGTAGATCTAGGGTCTAGTAATGCAAAAGCTTTATAAGCAAAAATAAGCAACACACCTACAATGACACTTGGAAAATCCCGAGCCTCCTACCTGGTCATTGAATAAACTCTGTCTTGGGACTATGATCAGTTGCTCCATACCTTAGTCTTGACAGTAGGACTCCCAGAACTCATCCTGCCTCTACCACGACCTCTTTGTCTAGATCCACTAGCTTGGCTCTGTTGGACAATTGTTTTAGTTGTTGATCCCACTCTCACACGAAACTGAGCACCAACAATGGCAGGACAATCTCTGATTCAGTGCTCAAGAGAGCCACAATGGAAACAAGATTTTGATAATGTCCAACATTCACTACCATGTCTCTTTTCACAGTACTCAGGTTGCCTACTATAAGTCTACCCTCCAAACGCCTGACCTCTGCCAGAGTAACCAAAGTTGCCTCTTGGCCTAAACCCAGACTGTCTCGATCTCAACTATGATTAGGATGATCTACTATAGCATTTCTCGAATCTATTGCCAGATTTAGCTTAGAATTCACAAGGTCTCTTCATTCTAGACTCCTGCTTATACTCTACTTGTCCCTTTCTCAATAGCGGCTCAATTTTGACTGAGGCAACTCTGAACTCAGCAAAACTACTCAAGTTGGTGATTGCTAGTCTTGTCCTAATCTCCATGTTCAACCCATCTTCAAATCTCGTACACTTGTCTTCCTCAATAGGAATCAAGGCAGTAGCATACCCATCAATTCATTAAACTGATCTCATATTCTGCCACAGATAATTTGCCCCGCTTCAGTTCTAGAAATTCCTTCTTCTTTTTGTCTAGGTGGATCTTGGACATTTAGTTCTCATTGAAGACCTTCAGAAAATCTTTTCACTTTAATTACAAGGCATGGTGGTACTACCTGAAACAATTTTCCACCATTGGTATGCTGGGCCTTGTAATAAGGAAACTACATAGTTGAACTTCTCGTCTGATTCACAATCTATCTAATCAAAAATTCTCTCTACTCTCTTTAATCGTCCCTTGACCTCTACAGGGTCTGTACTTCTTTAGAAGTCCACAGCCCCCTTCTTTCGCAATTTATCATACCTCATTTCCCTTCTCTCTAGAATTATGGGAGGCATTCTCTTAGGTCGAGGTACAGAAGACTCTTTACTGGCTCCTAATGATTCTAGGTCAGCTGATTGTCCCACTTGATCACCTATGGCGGATGACCTATAATAAACAATAAATTTAATTACTATCAACATTTCTTCACGATATTTCATGTCTAATATTCCTATATATCCCTATGGATGTCAAACCATGCTCTGATACTAAAAATTGTAACATCTCATTCTCACAGGACACATACTCGACATCCTGTTGGATATTCGAGTACGTGCCCGACAATGGTGACATGCTAGAGTAGTCACGTCACTAACTTAATCATGACATCATCATTTAAAAGATAATTATTGAAATATTTAAAAACCCAAATTTCTCATTTCATTTCTTAAACACTATGTACATTATAGTTTAACAACATCCCTATATGTACATTATCAAAATCTAATCAAAGTTTACATCTTTATACACAGAAAATGTTATAGATGAGGAATTATACAAAAATTTTATCTAGATTCTTCAGTCTCAACTGACCGACCTTTGAGTCATTTCTTCGATAAAAAAATACAAAAATTATACTCCTTATAGAGTCTCTCTGTCACTAATATCCTCTCTCAAACCTGAAATATCAATGTTGCAATTTTGATGAGTTTTGTGAACTTAGTGAGCTACCCATCATCAATGGCTCACTCAAATCATATAACACATCAACTCATACAATCACATAATTCACATCAGTTCATTTATTATCATGTAGCATCAGAAATCTCTTTTGTTCACAATTTTCACATTTATCATGCAACACAATTCAACAATACATTTCAATCATTCAAAACATACATATTAAATGTATATGCAATTCTAATAAGACTCACTTTCATTTATTACTTTGTTATAACCTAGTGCCTTTTTACTGATCCATTTCTCTTGTAGATACCAAGCTTGTTTTAGATACTATCCTATGTCCCTTAGTAGATACCGGGTACAATTAACAGCTAAGCCAAAGGCTCTTACCACATTTTGAGCTTTAAGCTATTTTTCGGTGGCTACTCCGATCACAGCAGCCTTTATGTTGTCCTGCATTCATGTAATGAAATGCATCACATTCACACATTTTCAATCAGTCACTTGATTTTAATTTCATATTCACATTCACATTTATCATCAGAACTTGGTCCGACATTTAACAATAATGTTGAGTATCACTTATTTCATCAAATTCACATACAAGGAACACTTCCAATATATTATTCATGAATCAAACTCCTCAGACATTTAATGTTTGGAATCAACATAATCACATTCACATAATAATTCAATACAGAATTTAAAAGAAACAATTAATCAAGTGAGACTATCTAGGTTACTCATAGTTTGCTCCAGATAGCTATTACCTTAAAGTCTCAAAAATGATTGGATGTTGTCGCTCTAATTGCTCTTTTATATCATGCAATAAATACACATTTACACACATCACAACTTTGCACAATTATATAAGTACTCATGGAAAATGAAGAAGACAACAAGGTGAGAGTAGCAAGGGAAAGATGAGAGAGCTAGGTTTAACGTTGATGGAGATTGGTGAGCAAATTCATGAAGAAGGTGTAGAAGAAAGCCATAAAGAAGAAGAAAGCAAGAACACAACAATTAGAATGGTCTTTCAATGTTAAAAAAATCATAGGTAAGTGTGTGGCATGGCAAGTGACACTTGTCACTTCTCAACAAATCCTAATGCCATTTGCCAATTATTTCAATTGCCATTTGATGCTTATTTCTATTACCATATATCAATTGTCTTTTCACTTGACATTTTTCCTAATCCAAAAATAGCCAAAATTTTCAAAATTTCCTAAATTTTACTAAAAATTATAGATCAATTTTCAATACATATAAACTATAATTCTCAATATAATCACATTTATAAATCAGTTATACCTAAAAAAATGTCGATGAATGCATGTAAAATCGTTTTAATATGTGTAATAATAAAATTCACAGATACGTATGCTAATTGATGCATGAACATGAAATGCACTTTTTAATTTCAGAATAATATCTCTCATGTACTCTATTCTAGAGTTCTAATCCTTGACATGGGATAACGGGATGTTACACATTTGGCCCACGATCATAGCCTATAGAGCCACGATCGAAGCCTGCTTCGAACAAACAGGCAGGTGCACAAAAAATCAAAATTTAAGGGTTTTTAGACCTTTTCGATCCCGAAAATACCCTAGGGCTGCCACAAACACATCAAGAGTAAAAAGAACAAGACAAAAGATGAAGGAGAGCTTTTGATCAGCCACCACAATGAAACCCTAAAGGAGAGAACTTTGAGAGATCAAGAAAGAGAAGAAGGAAGAGAGAAGAGAAAAACATCGCAAACTCGACATGCTTCCCTAAATAAGAAACTTCCTGAAGTCGTAGGGTCCCATCATCCATTCGAGTTCTATTTCCTATGTATTTTAGTTTTATTTGATTGTATAATTGGGATATATAGTTTGATGATAGAATTGAATAGTTGATTGATGTTCTATACCATCTTTGGAATATTATTTTTGATTCAATGAAATCTGATTATTTTATTGTTTATTGAATTAATTGTCGTTTAATTCCGTGCTTCATATCTCGATAATAAACTAAGAGGTTGAATTAAAAAAATGATTAAATTAGGCTAACGAGAGTTAGGTAATTTAGTAGATTCAGAATTCAATTAGGTTGGTAAATCTTGTGTAGAGAGATCACGTATAGGTTTCTATTGTTTATTAGAGAACTTAAGAATTGATTAGGTTTTGGATAGGTTGTTAATTAAGAGATTACAACTTCCCATAATCTGATTAGGCTTTACACTTTAGGGTTCAATTATAACTTGAGAGAGAGTAATTGACCATAGGAACATCTAGAACTATTAATTCGATAAATCGTAATTGGTTAGGTTAGATAATTTTCCCTTTCTCTCTTTTGGTTAACGTACTAGGTTGAATTCTAAGGTGTGCTGTCATCGTTCAACAAATCAATCAATTTCCATTATTTGTTGTTCATTTTTAATATGAAATTGTTAATCATTGTTCGTTGATTGTTTTCGTTAAGTGTTAATTGTCAATTGTTTTGTTATTTGATTTAGTTTGTTTGATTTATTTAGTTCTCGTGTTTAAATTCATTTTCTATTAATTTTTTGTTTAATAGTTTCCGACCTTAGAATTTAGGATTAGATTAACCCTCCTTGTAGGATCGACACCATAGGTACTACATGAACGACCAGTACGCTTGCGAAATATCGAGCTTAAATATTAAAACTTATTCATATCGAAAAACTTCTTTTATGTTCCAATATTAACTTAAAATTCGAATTACAAATCTTTGCAATTCTAGAACACCACTTCCGAATTGGTCCCACCAAACAATTATAAGACAACAAAAGTAACATTATAAACAAAATAAATTGATTATTAATTATCAATAAGTAATAAAACTAAAAATATATATACCTAAATTAAGTTTATCTCTTTGAAAATAGCAATTGGCATCTCAAAATCATCAGAAATATCCTTATAAATCTCCATTTGTGAGCTTAGAAGATCTTGCCTTATCCTTAAGGGTAACAATTATTGTAATAATTAATAACATTCTCTTATTAACTTCAGCTTTCTTTGTAAACGTTTGTCTGAAATAAACATTCGGATTCAAAATGTCCTAGATACAAAAAATAGAGAGTAAAGTTGTCTTTTTCATCTCTCATTGATGACTGCAAAACACGTTTTTAACAAGTTTTACCTCTAATAAAACTCCCAATATCTGTAATTATATTGATCATAAACTTGTGGAATTGAAGATGTCGATCCCATGAGGAAATAGTTAAAAACAAATGAACCTAACTTTGTCTAAGGTAGTGAAATATCAATTGAATGAAAGCAAATAACATAAATTAAACAATCAAATAAAATTAAGTAAATAATCAACTAACAACTGAGCTCAATTATTCAAGGATGATTAAAGATGAATGTATAGGATCTATTCCTTCGTTATTTTGTTCCCCTAACAATTATTGATGCAATTATGTGTTAATTCTAGATTTTCCAAGGGTTTGATTACTCTCTCTTAAGACATAACTAATTAAGCCAAATTGAATATGAAATTTCCAATCTCTCAATTCACAACTCTTTCTCTAACATTTTTAATTAGTTTTGAAGTTATCTATTGAATAAACAAGTTTTTACGTAAGATCTCTATTCGAATGATATTTGATTTGTTAATCGTGTGACACATTAATTCACCAACTTTTGTTGCATAAATTAATCATATTACTTTTGACTCACTCTCTCGATTTATTGCCAAAGTATGAACATGCACCATTAACATAACATAAAATATGTTTTGAATCAATAAAGATTAAAGTCACAAAACAACTACATAATAAACCCTAATATGAAATTTAAAACATAATAAATGTAATAGAAATCTATAAATTTAGTTTACACATCAAGCAATACGAAAATAACAAAGGAGAAAGAAAGAAAACTCTATTCGAAACTTGATCTCAAAAACTAGAAATTTGGACATCTCTCTCGATCCTACTTGTTTGACCCACTTTTGCAAGATGACAGCTACCTTTTTGGAGTGTATTCAAGTTCTTAAATATTCCTACAAGATCTTGGGGTTATAACTAGGGTTTTTTGCCCTTTGTTTGGTTCCACAAATGCTCCCAAACACTAAAATAGACGGAAAAGGTCACGTCTGGGAAGCATTTGTCATAATCGTGCGTTTGGTGTCACAATCGTGACTTTATGAAATTACTCTTTATCATGATCGTGCATATGAAGTCATAATCTTCAAATATATCAACAAAGACACTAGTTCCAATTAGATGTATTGTCATGAGATCTGAACTTTTCAAATTTCATCTTACTCCTACTACTTATCTTGAGAACCATTCTCTTACAAGTGTTCTTGAAATAAACAATTTGTTCAATAGGTATATAAGATTATATCCAACCTTTTAGATATCATAAAACCTTTTATTATCTAGTTCTAAACTTTCTAGATATTATATGTTTCATCTAAGCATGGTATCCTAAATCATTAACTTTGACTCTTTCAAAGTCTTAGCATTCCATATCTAATATGAAATTTTGCTAGTTGATCAAATTGGAACTCCTAAAGGTAAGTTAATGTATTAGGGATAGCTATAGAAGAAATAAATATTGCATCATACAATTTCTTGTATTATGTATTCCTTCGTACTTCATAATATTATAGAATTTAGTTGTATAAGTATTTGTTAAAGAATCTCATTCCTATAGAGATCCGAAAATTTAAAACTCACCATAATAACCTCTTTGAAATAGTTTAGCATTCTTAATACTCAATTTCTACTTATATTTAAACATTTTAAACTTTTAAAATATTTAAATCAATATTTCATTTAATGCATATGACCGTATCTCATAAAGTGATTAGTAATTCTAATAAAATATAAGAATCATTCTTTTATTGATTGTTAATAAATCACATATATAAATTTAGCAATTCAATACTATTATCGTCCTTTCACCAAAAGTTGATTTGACTATTCTTCAACCTGACAAGTTTCATAGGCTTCATACAATCTAAAAGGATTTGTGTATCCTTGTATGTAACGTATGATTCTCATTGCATTCATTTAGCCAATATAGCATTAAAAAATACTTTTATTCTTGCCACTTATTTTAAACATAAGTCATCCTTGATCCAGTACATATAAACTATTTGTATAAATTTGAATCAATTGCTTTTACTCATTATTTTATTTATGATCATGCCTTAAAAATTGTAATAATGTTAAATCTAAATTCAATATGAAATACTTATAAGCATGAATTAGAAATACACATGATCTTTAACATATCACGTATGGGCAAGAAAAGTCATGCAATCATTTCTTTTAATGATAACTATTATCATTATATAACAAGTGCCTTCAATTGTAGTCCATGTTTATGCTTTTAGTAGAGCAAATTGATTAAAACAATTTCATCAAAGTACTATACCTTTAAGCTTTACTCCATGTAATCTCTTACATTTGCTATCATGATGTTGACATATGTCTTACATATTGTCATTAAAGTTTATGAAACATTAGTTAACTCATAATTTTAATACATCTTGTCATCTATATAATTTTAATATATCTCTAAAACTTTAACAGCAAAACCTCAATAGGCTTAATAGCAAAATTACATAATAGATATGCAATTTTTCTATTTGACTTCAAGAACTCTTATCAAATATAACTTATATCTAAGAAATTTATTTCACTAACTTAGTATAATTGATACTAAATAAAATAAAATCTAGTTAGAACAAAATATAAATATAAGAAAAGTAGGTATTAGTTATATGCTATGAATATCAAATAAGATCAAGACTTTAATTATGTTTTTAGTTACTCCCTACTTTATTTGAAATTATAGTCCTCACTATTATTCAGAAGATTACTTTAATATCTCTATTGGGTTAGGATCTCATTTAAATTTAATTGATCTAGAAATACTCAATAAACTAAATAAGCTTAAATTAGGTAAATAGTATCCTTATCAATCAAATTTCACGTGACTCATAGATCCATTAAGCGATAACTCTTGCCAAAATATATTTTCATATGTTATTCTTAACCTTGTCTTTAAATTCATATAATTATAAGTTACTCATCTAAATTATACAAATTTAATTAAATAGGACTTACTAATTTAAATTAAAACATATTCAATTAAAAAATCTTGAATCACTGGACAAGTTTTATAATAAAAAGAGATATGATTTTATTATTAAATAGTATAATTCTAAAACTAATGTAAGCCTAACACTTCATTCAATTTATTAAGGCTTTATCCACCAGTTACATGAGGATCAAGGTGTTAGAGTAGTGCCCTAAAGGCAATCCCCTTTAGCGCATTTTGTTCATAGTCATGTACAGACTTTATGAATAAATAAAGCAAGGCATATTTCATTTATTTGATGTTCATTTTATTATGAATTGACAGTGATCTTTAATCAAATTAATGAAGTCCCTGATACATGACATAGCATGAAGGAAATTATGATGCGATCATACTACCGAGATTCCTATCATGTGCAATTATGTCGATATCTAAATTATCCTAGTCATAGGATTAACGAGACTGGACATCGTTAATCCGGATAGACTAACACATGTCAAACTCCTTGATTGGATCAGCGGTAGATCTCGTAAAGCTGTAAATATTGAGATATTTAGATTTGACATGTGGATGCTTACTAGTGGTAGTAAGTACATTGGATGACTGCCATGAGATCATCACATGGATGTCCTATACAAATGTCGGTGATAATCTCATCATAGCAATGGTGCAAGTATCCTTAGACTTGAGGTACTCGAGGATATCTTGAATCTTGATTACGTACTTTGACTCCATTCCTTGTTGCCTTTCGGAGGTCGCTCATAGGGTGGTGATTGGAGTGCAACTTGAGGTATTGAAGGTAATTGAGTAGTCAATCAGATTCACCACTTCTATGATAGCGAAGAGATACCCATGGCCTCTTATCAGGATCATTACTTTGAAGTCTCTGGCGCCGAAACATACATATGTCATGAAGATGGTCTTCATGGACATATAAAGTAATGAGTCCTAGGACGAGAACTGATTACACTTGGACTAGATTTGATCTAATCAGTCTAGTAAGAGTTGACACATTGCCCATACTCAAACCAAGTGGAGTATAGCATGGTAAAAGGACGAATTGCACGGTAATTGTCTATGGAAGGGTTTGTGATATGGTTTCATTAGTCAAACCAATTACTTTCCGGTCAATTGGGGGTCATGATGTGTTGCTAGATACCGCTCATGACTTGCTCAGATTAAGTGTTAATCTAAGTGGCCAACATAACCGGGAACCTAATGGGTCACACGCATAAGAGTGACTCGGAGAATCAGTAAAATAGTTTGGACGGAGATCCGATATAGGAGAGCAATAGGATTAAATGGATCCCGATGAGATTGGGATATGTCCCGATGAGATCGCGACATCAACATTCTTGAAAACCGTCTCCGCGATTTTTCGATCTAGGGGTCCGAAGTAGGCTTAAGTAGAAGCAAACCCATTTGATTGGACCTCTTGACAAATATATATATATATTAATTAATTAATTAAAATTAATTAATTATATATATATATATATATGAATTTCGGTGGAAGCCATAAGAATGGAGAAAAATGTTAGTTTGAAAAGTCAAACTTAATTATTAAGTTAACATTCCAATGCATTGTATGCCACCAACGTGGCTATCCTCCAAACCAAGCCTTTCTATGTATTTTAATTAGTTAAAACACATATAAGAAGGTTAGAGAAGAGTGAGGATACGGTGGTTTTAGTGGAAAGAATCAAAAGCTTAATGGTTAAGCTTTGAAAAAGGATTTTTCATCTTCTTCCTCTCTTCCTCTCAAGTTGGCTTCTACTTCTCCAAGGCTTCTCTTGATCATTTCACTTGCTCTCCAAGGCTAAGGTAAGAGCTAGCACTCTTTTCTTTAGTCTAGCTATTCCCGGGTCAAAAGAGTTTGTCCCGGTTAGGTTTTCCGACCTCTGCGTGGATACCGTTAGAGACGGTCTCCTTTGGTCGTTATGGTTTGATTGTTTGTACATACATATGGATCACGGCTTTGGGAATGTCCGGGACTTAAAATTTTAAATTCCGACTGTGTTCATGTGATGAACACCCGGGATTTTCCTACAGTGGTATCAGAGAAAGAAGAAGACTAGTCTCATGGCACAAGTGCTAGTCATCGAAACTTGCTGAGTGGGATGATGGGTGATTTTCGGTATAAATTCAATGTGATTGATGCATTGTCCTAAATCAGACCATATAGTCATGGTGACTATGATCCTTGGATGAGATTAGAAAGATGAGACCTAAATCCCTCAATTTAAATATGAAAACTAACGCTTTTCATTAATATGGTAAGAACCAGGTTACACGTTATCAAGATTACTCCGGCACTTGTCACACAAATTGCGACGGCCAAAATAACCAAGATAACGGAATGAGCTAACGAGACGCTAAAGTGACCTATTCGACATCCAAAAATTATTGGAAACCCAATGGTTAATGGTGATTAATCAGTTTCAAGCTTTTCTCATCTAGTATGACTAATTGGCAAGCACGTTTTAATGAATATGATTCATTAGCACATCAATATAAAGGATAATATACTTGGTATATTGGTATTGTGAATTGGAACTACGCGGATTGAGAATTAGACGATTTAAGAGCAATTCCATGTCACCAGTCGACTGGCACTGAGGCTAGTCGACTGGGACTTATATCTTGTCACCGATTGGTGGAACACGAGCGATCGTGATGCTGTTGTTTCAATGATCGGGTCGACTGATCATTTGGAATAAGAGGAGCAGCAGCACTAGTCGACTGGCACAAGTGCTAGTCGACTGGAAACTTGCCAGAGTGGGATGATGGGTGATTTTCGGTATAAATTCAATGTGATTGATGCAATGCCCTAAATCAGACCATATAGTCATGGTGACTATGATCCTTGGATGAGATTAGAAAGATGAGACCTAAATCTCTCAATTTAAATATGAAAACGAACGCCTTCCATTAATATGGTAAGAACCAGAGTTCTTATAGGGTTGAGTTGTTGGGCAAACTCAAGCTCGCCCTATACGGATATGTTCGAACCATGAAAATGAGATTTTCGGATTAATGGGTCGGTTTTCCTAGAAGTATTGATTTGTTGGGCAAACTCAAGGTCAACGTGGACAGAGGCGAAATTGGGTAGTGTACATCAGATGTACACGCATCAAGTGTTGATAACCCAATGTATGTGCATACATCAACTGTTGATAGCACTGGGCGATAGTTGCATTTGAGATGCAATTGGTATGTCCGATACCTACCGATTGACCTAAGGTGGCTTGTTGGGCAAACCTAAGGTCATTCTTAGTAATGTCGGATATCGACCCACTAGGTCAATGTGCCATTTTGTTTCTTGGATTCATGATGAGGGTTATAGATTCTGTTGAAACTAGTGGGAGCCATATGTATGTCATTTAAGTCCTTATGGTCATACATTTCATTCTATTCTAACTTTCTTTCTCTCTCTACTTTTAGGTTGGTTGAAGATGTCGACTAGTGTGAATCTTGGCGCTCTAATGGACTCAAACAAATTAATGGACCAAATTTTCTTGATTGGTCTGCGAAATCGAGAATTGTTCTCGATCGAGGATCTAGGATATATCCTTGATTTTTCGCCCGGATCCACTTTTTGAAGGAGCTTCGATGATGATCGGAAGGCATATCGTAAGCATCTAAAAGACGATGACATAGCCACTGCATTATGCTTGCATCGATGTCACCGAGCTGCGAAGCGGATGAGTCAATGGATGCTCACACGATTGTGTTTCATCTTAGAGAGTTGTTTGATGAGCAAGCTCGGTCCGAGCGGTTCGAGACCTCAAGGTTGCTCTTTACAACGAAGATGACTCTGGTTCATCTGCATGCAATATGCATTGAAGATGAATGGCTATATTGAGAGGTTGGCCGTCTTAGGTTTTGTGATGGATTACGAGTTAAGTATAGACTTAATTCTTGTTGGTTTGTCGATAGTTACTCACGGTTTGTGTTGAACTATCGAATGAACCAAATATCCACCACAATTTCGAGTGATCAATCTGCTCAAGGCAATGAGAACAAGTCGTGAAGCAAGATAGCAAGCGTTGTTATTGGTGGATTCTTCTTCCTATGGTTCCAAGAAAGGAAGCAGAAGAAGAAAAGGCTCGAAGCGAAAGGAAGTGCGTGAAAGGCAAGAAGAAGACCAAAGAGATCGCACCAAAAGGTACTGCTTCCATTGTGGTAAGACTGGTCATTGGAGGCGTAATTGCAAAGTCTATCTGGAAGAACTGAAGCAGAAGAAGGCATCAGATGCCTCGACTTCTTCAGGTATGTTTGTCATTAAGGTTAATACTGTTTCTGATCATAACATATGGGTATTAGATACGGTTGTGGCTCACACATGCAATGATATCACGAGGTCTTAGGGACGATGGCGACTCATAAAGGGAGAAATGGACCTGCGTGTTGGCAATGGAGCAAGAGTTGTTGCATTAGTCGTAGGGACTTATGTTTTGACACTCCCCAGTGGGCTTGTACTTAACTTGGATGATTGTTATTTTGTACCCGTGTTAACAAAGAACATATTATCATTTCTTGTTTAAATAGATTTGGTTTCCATTTGTCTTTTGGTAACAATGGTTGTTCTATTAGCTCAAATGGAATGCTTTATGGTACTGGTACATTATGCAATGGTATTTACATATTAGATATGTCACATCCGGTTATGAATGTCAATGACGCTAAAAGACATAAAAGAGATAATTTAAAATCAACTTACTTATGGCATTGTCGCTTGGCCATATAAATGAGAGACGATCGCTAAGCTCCACAAGAGTGGAAGTTTAGGGTCATTTGATTATGAATCATATGACACATGTGAATCTTGTTTGTTAGGCACAATGACTAAGTTACCTTTAAGGAAAGGGTGAGCAAGCGATGGATTATTAGATCTAATACATTCAGATGTATGTGGTCCGATGTCCATCCATGCCAGAAGTGGTTGCCGTTACTTCATTACCTTTATCGATGATTATTCTCGATATGGGTATCTGTATCTAATGAGATACAAATCTGAAGCGTTTGAAAAGTTCAAACAATTGAAATGAAGTAGAAAACCAACTTGGGAAAAGTATTAAAACATTACGATCCGATCGTGGTGGTGAATACTTAGACCAAGAGTTTTGGATTATCTCGAGAGATAATGGGATTTTATCTCGGTGGACTCCTCCTTACACACCACAAAGCATAATGGTGTGGCGAAAGGAGAAATCGAACCTTCTTGGACATAGTTCGATCTATGATGGGCTTTGCATAATTGCCAAAATCCTTTTGGGGTATGCCTCGAGACATTTGTTTACTTGTTAAGCGAGTTCCATCAAAGTCATTGATGTTACTCCATATGAGATGTGGACTAACAAGAAACCTTATCTTTCTCATTTGAAAGTATGGGGTTGTCTGCTTATGTAAAGCGGACGCAATGATAAGCAAGCAAAATCGACAAGTGTTTGTTCGTAGGATATCCTAACGAAACAAGGGATATCAATTCTACTCACGAGGAACAAAAGATGTTTGTTTCAAGGCATGCTGTCTTTAGAGAAAGAGTTTCTTTTAAAGAGGACGGTGGGAGCAAAATTGAACTTGAAGAAGTTCAAGATGCTCAGACGAGACGCAGATCAACTACACGAACTCAAAGCGTGAACTCATACGAGATGAGGTAGCAGTTCAACCTTCTACTACACACGAAATTGAGGTCAAGTAGGATACGCCTCATTCCGAGAGATATGGATTTCTCGTAAGTGAACAGAATGACGTATTGTTCATAGAGGATGATGAGCCTACCACCTATGAAGAGGTTCTGAAGAGTTCAGAGTCTAAAAATGGCTTCGTGCCATGAAGTCTGAAATGGATTCCATGTATGAAAACCAAGTATGGACTTTGGTTGATGCACCTGAAGGGATAAAACCTATAGGGTGCAAATGGGTTTTCAAGAAGAAAACCGACATGGATGGTAATGTGATTACCTATAAAGCAAGGCTTGTGGCTAAAGGTTTTCGTCAAAGACAAGGAATTGACTATGACGAGACCTTCAGTCCAGTAGCAATGCTTAAATCCATTAGGATACTCCTAGCCATTGCCGCTCATTATGATTATGAGATATGACAAATGGATGTGAAGACAGCTTTCCTGAATAGAAATCTGGCTGAGGATGTGTACATGACACAACCTGAGGGCTTCATTTCCGCTAATGGCGAAAAGGTATGCAAGCTTCATAAATCCATTTATGGATTGAAGCAAGCATCCAGGAGTTGGAATATCCGTTTTGATGAGACAATCAAAGAGTTTGGTTTCTCACAAAATCCGGATGAACACTGTGTGTACAAGAAGGTTAATGGAACTGCAATCGTATTCCTTGTGTTATATGTAGATGACATATTGTTACTAGGAAACGATGTCTCAATCCGCAATCAAGAAATTTTGGTTGTCAAACAATTTGCCATGAAAGACCTTGAGAAGCAACTTATATCCTTGGGATAAAGATTTATAGAGATAGATCGAAGAGGTTGCTTGGTCTTTCACGATCAACGATACATAGACAAGGTGCTAAAGAGGTTTAGCATGGAGCAATTCAAGAGAGGGTTTCTTCCCATTGTTCATGGATAACACTCAAGTCCATGTGTCCTAAGACACAGGATGAGAGGATGCGCATGAATATGATCCCGTATGCATCTGCGATAGGATCTATCATGTACTGTGAATGTTATGTACGAGACCCGATGTATCATATGCTCTAAGTGTTACGAGCAGATACCAATCGGATCTGGTGAGGTCATTTGGGTGGTCATCAAGAATATCCTAAAGTACTGCGAAGAACTAAGGATGTTTTCTTGATATATGGAGATGGAAGTCTCCAGTGGCGGGCATCTGATGCGATTTTCAATCGATAAGGGCGACTCGAGTCCCAATCAGTTATGTTTTCACACTAAGCGGCGGGCGATCGGTTGGAAGAGTTCCAAGCGAGGCGACTCATCGATTCAACGGCCGAAGCAGAGTACATTGCCGCATCGACGCAAAGAAAGGAAGCGGTTTGGGTCGAAGTTCATTTCGAACTTGGTGTGGTTCCTACCGTGATGGACCCATCTGATTGTATTGTGACAACTTTGGGGCTATTAGCAGTAAAGGAGCCAAGGTCTCATCAACGGTCCAAACACGTACTCCGCCGATACCATTTGATTCGGAGATCATTGCTCGGGTGATGTCCCGATAGAGAGAATTCTCAGAGCGCGAATATTGTCGATCCGTTGACAAAGCCATTGCCACGGAAGAATTTTGATTCTCGTGTACTCGTTTATGGTATTAGATACCAAGGCGATTGGCTTTAGGTCAAGTGGGAGATTGTTAGAGTAGTGCCTCAAAGGCAATCTCCTTTAGCGCATTTTGTTCATAGTCATATCTGAGACTTTATGAATAAATAAAGCAAGGCATATTTCATTTATTTGATGTTCATTTTATTATGAATTGACGGTGATCTTTAATCAAATTAATGAAGTCCCCGATACATGACATAGCATGAAGGAAATTATGATGCGATCATACTCTCGAGATTCATATCATGTGCAATTATGTCAAGATCTAAATTATCCTAGTCATAGGATTAACGAGACTGGACATCGTTAATCCGGATAGACTAACACATGTCAAACTCCTTGATTGGATCAGCGGTAGATCTCGTAAAGCTGTAAATATTGAGATATTTAGATTTGACATGTGGATGCTTACTAGTGGTAGTAAGTACATTGGATGACTCGCCATGAGATCATCACATGGATGTCCTATACAAATGTCGGTGATAATCTCATCATAAGAATGGTGCAAGTATCCTTAGACTTGAGGTACTCGAGGATATCTTGAATCTTGATTACACTTTGACTCCATTCCTTGTTGCCTTTCGAGAGGTCGCTCATAGGGTGGTGATTGGAGTGCGACTTGAGGTATTGAAGGTAATTGAGTAGCCAATATAGGATTCACCACTTCGTGATAGCGAGAAGAGATACCCGTGGCCTCTTATCGGGATCATTACTTTGAAGTCTCTGGCGCCGAGCATACATATGTCATAAAGATAGTCTTCATGGACATATAAAGTAATGAGTCCTAGGGCGAGGCGATTACACTTGGACTAGATTTAATCTAATCGTCTAGTAAGAGTTGACACATTGCCCATACTCAAACCAAGTGGGGTATAGCATGGTGAAAGGACGAATTGCACGGTAATTGTCATGGAAGAGTTCGTGATATGGTTTCATTAGTCAAACCAATTACTTTCCGGTCAATTGGGGTCATGATGTGTTGCTAGATACCGCTCATGACTTGCTTTCAGATTAAGTGTTAATCTAAGTGGCCAACATAATCGGAACCTAATGGGTCACACATAAGAGTGACTTCGGAGAATCGTAAAATAGTTTGAGACGGAGATCCGATATAGGAGAGCAATAGGATTAAATGGATCCCGATGAGATTGGGATATGTCCCGATGAGATCGCGACATCAACATTCCAAAACCGCTCTCCATGATTTTTGAAAGACGGGGCCCGAGAGGTAGGTAGAAATTCAGGTTGATTTGACCTCTTGAAAAATATATATTAATTAATTAATTAATTAATTAATTAATATATATATATATATATATATATATATATATATATATATATATATATATATATATATATATATATATATATATATATATATATATATATATATATATATATATAATTTCAGTGGAAGCCATAAGAATGGAGAAAAATGTTAGTTTGAAAAGTCAAACTTAATTATTAAGTTAACATTCCAATGCATTGTATGCCACCAACGTGGCTATCCTCCAAACCAAGCCTTTCTATGTATTTTAATTAGTTAAAACACATATAAGAAGGTTAGAGAAGAGTGAGGATACGGTGGTTTTGGTGGAAAGAATCAAAAGCTTAATGGTTAAGCTTTGAAAAAGGATTTTTCATCTTCTTCCTCTCTTCCTCTCAAGTTGGCTTCTCCTTCTCCAAGGCTTCTCTTGATCATTTCACTTGCTCTCCAAGGCTAAGGTAAGAGCTAGCACTCTTTTCTTTAGTCTATTTATTCTGTCAAAGAGTTTGTGGGTTGGTTTTCCGACCTCTGCGTGGATACTGTTAGAGACGGTCTCTTTTGGTCGTTATGGTTTGATTGTTTGTACATACATATGAATCCTGACTTTCGGGAATGTCCCGAGATTTAAAATTTTAAATTCCGCACTATATTCATGTGATGAACACCCCAAAATTTTCCTACACAAAGTCCATCGGCAGATTCATTATTTCTTCATTCCCGTTATAGATATTTGTGACTCCTAGAATTTCTAACTAATTACAAGGCCCATTGCAGTTTTAACAAAGTTCATTCGTCCTTCCCTCTCTCTATCTCTACCCTCCTTAGTCGCTTAACAAGAAGTTGACATATTCCTTCCTACCTAGGTTGCCCACTTGGTTGTTCCCGATGCATTCATACAACTTGGTGGTATTAACTCATAGAGCTAGTTAAGGATCTTGTAACTTTTTAACTTCTTGTTCTTGGTCAGACTAATAACACCATATGCTACAAGTTGTTCAAAGAAATCATTTTAATTATTTACCTCAACATCAGCAATTTATTATCGCAAATCTGATTAAAGAAAGGTAAGTAGTTGACCTCCAAGTCTGTTATTCAGCCACCACATTTTATGTACAAAACCCAATGCTTCCTGGTCCTGGTATGAACTGTTTCAAAGATCCAGCAACCTACATGAGCTCGTTTCTTTACCTGGCACTGAGGACATCATCTAACGATAGTAAGCATAATCACCATCGAGAAAAATATTTCCAAATTTCACCCACTTGGATAAGATGTTAAGCCAGTAACGTTGACATGTTATACATTGATAGGTTAAAATAAGAGAATTAATAAAATAAAAAGACAGAAAGCATCCAAAAAGGAAAATCAAGAGTCTCTGATCCTTCCTAGGATATATTGGCTCCAAAACATAAATTTGTTGGCTCTCTCACATAGGATTCATCAATATTGGAGGCATCAGGATCTCAAACTTACAGCTCACTAAAACAGTCAAGATCGTCAAGCAGATCCATGTTCCTTGTATGGAAAAGTCATCCAATAGGATCGAAGAGTCCAAGAGCCTAGGCATATTATTATGAGGATGCTCATTTCCAAATTCATCCAATAGGATCGAAGAGCTTAGGCATATTATTATGAGGATGCTCATTTCCAAACTATGTCCCCAATAAACTGAAGAGCTGGAACACCTCTGATCTCAACATCAACCAATGGAGCTTGGACCATTGTCAACTTAGACAGTTCTGGATCACTCCGAATCATGTCAAGTGCACGCATCTGGTCCTGAAATATTAACCAAAAAAAAGAAGAAGAAAAGATTAGTATTAGTTACTCTCCACCAAAACTAATTTTCCTTCTTGCTATGTAACATTGTAAATACTTCTTTGCGCTTGATAATGAGAATAGCTAACTAAATACCTTTCTTTTCATTGCACAAAACTTGCAGTCAGAGGCAGAAGCAGGAAGAATTTGATTGACAATAAGCCTTTTGACAGGAACATTCTCCTTCTTCAAGGATGCATGCAGTCTTGATGACTCACTGACTGCCATTACCTTGCATCAAAAGGCCAAGTTGAAATTACCGGTTAGAACTCAAACAGATCTGGTGCCCTCCAAATCAACATCTACTGATCTTAGTGACTGAACTGCTCTATGCATATTGTTGACAACATTCAAGGATGTTTTCCAAGAATCCATACCGTGGGAATTGTTACGATAACAAATTCTGTGGAATCTGTGTTGCGAAAAAGCTCCCGCACTTTGATCATCCTATCCCTCAATCTCTCCAATTTGTCAGCCTGATACAGAAATTAAAAGAGAGACCAAGAACTATAAAACAGATTTATCAATTAAAATGAAAAAAGAAAGTACAGTCAAAACTTACAGCATCCTGCCTAATTTCTTCCTGTCCAAAAACAGATTTTATTGCAGAGGTGGCTGAAGCTATTTTTTGTCTAAGCTGTAGTAAGATGCATAATGGATTAGAGGCAATATAGCTTAACCTACAAACAAAACCAACTCAAACATGATGGTGCAAATTTAAGTGAGCAAAAGAAAAGGAAAAGAGTAGCAGAATATGGGTAGATATACATGAGAAGGACCCAAAGCTAAGAAATTTTGGTCCTTAATGTAGGATCGAGTTACTGGACGTTGCAGAGAAAAATCAGATGATGACTGAAAATGTTTCTTCACTAATCGTCCTTTTTTGTTTGATTTTTTCATGAATTTTGAGAGCTCATTAATATCGAGAGAACTCTCCAATCTCTTACCCTTGTATAATTTGGAAAGATAACTTACCCCCTTCCCTTTTCTGATTAATCATTATATAGGAAGTTTGTCCGTTAGCCATGAACTACATTGTTTCCACTCAATAATTTTTATTTTTTTTTTGATTCGAGGAAACCCCGTAGGCGAGCCAAGCAGGCACACCTCTCTGAGGGTTCAACTGGCGCACCACCTCACAGGCGGGCTAAGCGGGTGCACCTCATCATTGAGGGCCCAACTAGTTCTCCATCTACAGGTAAAATCTCGGCTGCCCCAGGCTCTTACAAGAGTGACTAGCATGGAATCAAACCTGAGCCCTAACTAAAGTCAAGCTTCGCTCTCAACCATCAAGTCACACCCCTTGAGGGCTCCACTCAATAACTGCTAAGACTAAATCAATAACTACTAAAGACTAAATATGAGAAGTATTTATAACTAATAAAATGAAAGCAGGCTGGTCAATGGGTTAGTGCCGAGTCTAGTTGCTTGAATTTCCCATGAGTATAGTGCTTGTAGATCTGTGGATGCATAACATTACTCCCCTCCCCAATAGCACGATTGTCCTAAAGCGGAAACAATGGATGAGATTGCCACAAGTGTTCAATATCTTCCCAAGAAGCATCAGCTAGGGAAAGACCCTGCCAATGAACCAACACTTGAGGAACTGTATGAAATGTTCGACAGTCCAGAATAGCTTGTGGTTGAAGTTGGATCCCCTCAGGAGGAACAGGTGGTAGTATAGACCGAATGGTAACATCCAACTGACCATGGTAAGGCTTCAAATAACAAACATGAAAAACTGAATGTAAACAAAAATCTGAGGGCAGCTGTAAACGATAAGCCACCTGACCGATGCGGGCGAGAACATGGAAAGGTCCATAATATCTAGGAGAGAGCTTACGGTTGGTGCGTTCCCGTAGGGAAAGCAGACGATAAGGTGTGATTTAAGAAGCATCAAATCCTCTACACCAAATTCCAATTGTCTATGCTTAGAATCATAAGCATTTTTCATGGGCGTCTAAGCGTGCAAGAGACGGTCACGAAGCATTTGAAGCATGGCATCCCAGTCACGAAGAGTTACATCCACGGTAGCCAACTTGGAAGTGTTTGTTGTGTAGGAAAGAAGTCGCAGTGGAAGACGACCATAGACAATCTCAAACGGTGTACACTTCAAAGATGAGTGGAAGCTAGTATTATAATAAAATTCTGCCCAAGAAAGCCAACCAACCCACTTTTTTGGATTCTCGCTGGTAAAGCAACGAAGATACATCTTCACTGTACGATTGACGACCTCTACCTGCCCATCAGTCTAAGGATGATATGAAGAGCTGAAACAAAGTTTAGTGCCATGCAATGAGAAGAGTTCCTTCCAAAAAACACTAAGGAAAATGACATCTTGATCGGAAACAATAGTCTCCAGAAGGCAATCTAAGCGTACAATCTGATCAAAGAAAAGGCGAGCCACCGACACTGCAATATATGGATGAGAAACCGCAAGAAAGTGAGCATGTTTAGAGGAACAATCAACAACAAAGATTACAGATCTGCCACGCGAATTTGGTAAACTATCAATGAAGTCCATAGAGATATCAAATCAAATCTGAGTTGGAACAGATAATGGTTGGAGAACACCAGTCAGGTGAGGGTGCTCAACTTTGCGCCGCTGGCACACTTGAAATGTAAGAATGAAGGACTAAACTTGTGACTTCAAGCCCTGCTAATAAAAGTCTGCAGCTACACGACAAAGGGTTTTTTGGTAACCTTCATGACCATATTATAGAGTGAAGAGAGGACGGACTCACATAATGAAGAATCAGGCTGTAAGTAAACACGATCTTTGAAGAAGATTAGTCCATCACAAAATTTCCAAGGACCTACAACTTCTCCTTCAACTTCTCCTTGTTGAATTTTAGAAACAAGTTGTTGCAAATTAGGATTGGTAATGACTTCTTCATGGATGTGATCAAAGATGCCCAATAAAGGCATAGAAATAGCTACAAGAATGGGGTCATCTCCACCAAATTGGCAAGATAATGCATCCGCAACAACATTTTCACGACTAGCCTTATACTCCACAAAAAAATCATATCCCAAAATTTTACTCAACTAACATTGTTGAGGGATAGTAGTGATCTGTTGTTCAAATATAAATTTAAGACTGTAGTGATCAGTACGAACCTAGAATTTAGTTCCTCAAAGATACGAAAGCCAATGAGACACTGCCTTGGCCTAGGCAATCAACTCCTTCCCATAAGCAGGCAAGCTACGACGTCGTTTAGCAAAGGTCTGACTAACATAAGCAACTGGTCTCCCCTGCTGTTGTAAGATAGCACCTATTCCACTACCCGAGGCATCACACTCAATTTCAATGGTATTGAAAAATTTGGCAAAGCAAGGACTGGAGTGGTCATCATTGTAGATTTTAAGGACTCAAAGGCTGTAGTAGATTCCGAAGTCCATTTGAAAGAATTCTTCTTGAGCATTGATGTTAACGGAGTGGCAATCTTGCCCTAATCCTCCATGAACTTACGATAGTATCCCGTCAATCCCAAAAAACCTCTCAAACTTTTAATGATGATTGGTTACGGCCACTTTATCATTGCTTCAATCTTATTTGGATTTGTTGAAACCCCATCAATGGAAATTCGATGACCCAAGTATGCCATGATAGTCTAAGCAATGGTGCATTTAGAATGCTTGAAGAAAAGCTAGTGTTGGCACAATTTGGAGAAGACATCACATAAGTGTGATATAAGGTCCACCCAACTTCAGTTGTATACCAAAATATCATCAGAAAAACCAATATAAACTTACGAAGGAATGGCTAGAAAATATCATTCATGAGAGCCTGAAATGTCGATGGTGCATTTGTAAGTCCGAATGGCATCACCAAGAATTCAAAATGACTATGGTGCATTCAAAATGTTGTTTTAGGCACATCCTCCAAGCGCATGCGAATTTGGTGATAACCAGATCGTAAATCCAGTTTTGTAAAATACTTAGCTCCGTGTAATTCTTCCAACAACTCGTCAATGACCAGAATAAGGAATTTATCCTTAACCGTCTTATCATTCACCCTACAAAAATCGACACAAAAACACCAAGTAGAATCTTTTTTCCACCAATAATATTGGAGAAGAATATGGGGGCTGACTTGGTCAAATGAGTCCCTTTGCCAACATTTCATCACAATATCTCTCACTTTCATTCTTTTGTGAATGGGGTATCGATAGGGACGAACAACAATTGGATGAGTTCTAGTAACCAAAGTAATCCGATGGTCACACCATCGAGGAGGAGATAACCCTGTTGGCTCTTGAAAACAATCATCAAATTCCAACAAGAGGTGTCAAACTTCCAAGTCCATAATTGCTTCAGCAAGTAGGACATGATTAAATGAAGTTTTACTGGAGCGTTTCATACCCTGTAATTAAAGATTAATACCATCTTGAATGAACTTCATCAATAGACTCTTGAAATCCCAAACAATTGGGCCCAAAGTACCCAACCAATTAATGCCCAACACTGCATCACAAAATCCAAGAGGAAGTAGATAAAAATTCAATTGAAATTTATGGTTACCCAAGAGAAAACTAATGTCCCTGCATATACCATGACTCTGCACCTTTTCACCATTGGCCACTGTGACTTGCAAATAATCCTCCTTATTAATGATCAAACCAAGAGCAGATGCCAAGGAGGAATCGAGGATGCTATGTGTTGCCAGAATCAACCAATATGCACAAAGGTCATTTGATTGGTTGAATAAACCCTTTTATCTGCATCAACTGGGGAGTAGAAGTTCCGTTGATAACATGAAGTGAGATTTGCAACTCTTTATCCTCATCAAAGGAAGATTCCTCATCTGATGATTCTTCAACTCCAGCAATGAAGAATAATTGTTTACAATGATGTCCAACTGAATAAGTCTCATAGCAATTGAAACAAAGATTCTTTGCGCGATGCTCCACCATTTCAGCCCTCGATAACTGCCTGATGTACTGATTCGAACTTGGAAGCGACGATGAGGGTCAAGTGGAATTACTCGAGCCCACTCGTTGCTGAGATGACTGGTTCTCATATCATCATCCTACCCATCAACGTTCATACAACCATACTAGACTCATGGCAGCGGTGAGATCTGTTGGTTGTTGTAACTCCACCTCAACTACAATAGAGTCGTGTAATTCATTGATAAAAATGTCAATTTCTTACTGTGGTCGAATCTGTTTGATGCAGTCAGACCAATGTACCCAATTTACTCTAATGAACAGGAGAGCCAAATCGTCTAAGACAATGATCCTTGAATTCCTCCCAATCCAAATAAGGTCGATCCCTGTCCAATTTTAAGAACCAATATTGGGCATCTTCCTCTAAATGTGGCGCTATCATGCTCATCTTGTCCGTATCAGAAACTTGTTGATGTCGAAAGTAGTAGTCATAACGACTCAGCCATGGTAATACTGACCCATTGTAGTGTGGAAAATCCAGTTTACAGTGGCACCACTGCCCCCTCCGTCATGTTCCAAACCCCCATCATTCTGACAATTATTGCGATCACGATTGGTGCTGGTCTCCTCCCCTACTTCACTTTGGTTACAATGGTGGTGAAATCCATCTCGCATCATCTCCTGAAATAGGGTTTGCAAATTTTGTCGTTCATGTTCGCGTTCTTCCTTGTACATCTGTTGATCTTGGTAGTACTGGGCCATGAAGGCATCGAACTGCTGTTGTAATGAATGATTGGAGTCGCCCATAGTAGGCTATGATACCAAATTGTTATGGTCCCTGATGTAGGATGAGTTACTGGACGTTGCAGAGAAAAATCAGATGATGGCTGAAAATGTTTCTTCACTAATCTTCCTATTTTGTTTGATTTTTTCATGAATTTTGAGAGCTCATTAATATCAAGAGAACTCCCCGATCTCTTAACCTTGTATAATTTGGAAAGACAACTTACCCCCTTCCCTTTTCTGATCAATCAATATACAGGAAGTTTGTCCGTTAGCCACGGACTACATTGTTTCCACTCAATAACAGCTAAGACTAAATCAATAACTGCTAAAGACTAAATATGAGAATTATTTATAACTAATAAAACGAAAGCAAGCTAGTCAATGGGTTAGTGTCGAGTCTTGTTGCTTGAATTTCCCATGGTACAACACTTGTAGATCTGTGGAGGCATAACACTAGATGACATGACTTGGCTCAGAAGGTGTTCATTCAAAGCGTAATATTAGTTTATACCAAAGATGTCTAGAATTTTATAAGATAGAAATAGCCAAAGCAAAAGATGTATTAGCTCAAAGGAAAAGACCTGAATATGGACATCTGATAGCATGTTTGTCACCTACAACATGTCCTCTTTGCTAGACAGGCAAAAAAGCTTTTCAATAGAATGAGATCAAAACCGAAAAAAGTTTAAACATGGTGCACCCTAGTTTATGATAACATAGAAAAAACTACTGACAAACTACAATGTCAATCATGTATCTATTCCGAGTTGGGATTCATACCTTCAATATCTTGCCTATGGATGCATCTAGGAAGTCAGGCAAGGACAGAAGTCTCAGCGTATGACCCTATAAGGAATAGCCATCAATATCATTCGATTCACTTTAGAAGTTAAGCGTAGTGGATTTTCTCACCGTTGGCGCAGTATCAAATACAATTCGAGTGAACATGTTATACTCCTCTGATTCAAGAAATTGCATAACCTGCCAAAAAAGTTTCTACAGTGAGAATGGAAGCAATATAAACCCAAGGACCATATGAAGTGAGCTATGAGGGAGAGCAAAGCAGCAAAAAAAGAACAGAAATTACTTTGGAAATCGCAATAGCTTCATCAAGTCCAGGAGGAGGTGTGTCAAGCAGCTCTCCCAATTTTAGCTCTCCCAACTTTGACAGAAGAACAATGAAGAACAAGTCAAACTCAGCACAGACCACAATATCACAAACTTACAATCAAGTACAGCCCAAACATTTCACTGGCTTCTTAGACAAAGTGAAGCAGGGGGAAGTTACAATGTGGAGGGGTGGAGGTCCTCAACAGGGTGACTTTCACTTAAGATCCCATCTTAATTAGCATCACCACTGAATATGAATGTAAGCTTCCATTAATTGCTAAAAATTTTTTAGAGATGGAATTCCAGCACAGACCTAGCAGAAAGACACATGTTCTGACAAATAAAGATTTGAAGCAACTGAATGTTCAAAACTTAGTCCAGCTTATTGACTGTCAAAATTAAAAATAGAAAGATGAATTCCATCAGGAAAATCTATTAAATTGCATAAAAAACAAATATAAACAACAATTTACCTGATCAACAATCATCCCAAGTCCCATTCCTTGCATAAAATCTTTTACCCCTGAACCACCATCATTCTGACTCACTGTGCGGAATTCTTCTCTAGCTTTTTCTGGATTTATCTGTCGCAAATTATAGATCTAACTTATTGATTGCATTAAGATATAATACCAGTAGAGAAAATAATAACTCAAATCATAGTTTTAAGGATCTCACCCAAAAAAAAGGGTACAAAATGGAAGCACTGTTAAACAGAAAAGCTTTATGATTTATCAAGCACATACCTCGAGTGCAAACAGTGGATACTCGGGTCCTTCAACCGGTACCAATTTCCCTCCAGCCAAATTCTTAATATGAACAAAGATACGGAAGCCAACATTAAAAAGAAAGTGTCATTCTAACCAAGTTTAACCAATGAACTTTGAAAACAATCAAACCTGTGATTTTCCACAAAAAAAAAAAAAAAGGAACCTGTGCGAAAGAATCACTCAAGGAATGGGCTGGATCAGTTGAAACCACTAAAGTAGGGTGCCCATTGTTAGCAAACTTTACAGCAAGTGAAGCAGCACAGCTTGTCTTTCCCACGCCTCCCTTCCCTCCAAGCATATAATACTTCCTTTGTGTCCCAGAAACCATATCATCAAATCCAGAAACATCTTCCACTGGAGCAGCCACGGATCTCACTGCCATAAAAGGAAAAGAAATGTTCATTTCCAGCAAAGATAGGATAATTTATTGATTCAACAGTTCCATATGAGTTATATTCAACACAATAATTCCAATTCAATCACTGAAATCGTGAAATAAGAAGAGCAGACAAAGCAATGAAATAAGACTACGAATACCATTTATGAGAACGAAAGCAATATTATATAATGAGAAATCCTCGGTTAATTTCTTGTTGACTTTTAGCTTTGAGGTAAAGATATACACCATTGCGGCCGATTCCTTTTCTTCTTCTTTTTTTCAGCTAACCGTGAAGCAAGAAATAATCAATCATAACAGAAACCAGAGAAATTTACTGATTAGATATTAACATGAAGAGAAATCAACCATGGTTGACCCGGAAGAGAGGAGATACAACGCCCTAATTTTATTTTTATGCTTCGATATTCTTATTCAGCCAAGTCGAAAGCCTGAAGATAACAGTACTAAACTTAAAACCGGCTACTAACTCAAAACTCGACAACAGGCACTGAAAAACAATTGAAAACGCTAACATATAATTGAACCAGAACTTAAAAGTTTCGACATAGAGATATTGAAAACATGCAAGACGCAAAAGACCCATTAAATAATGAAACAAAAATAGAGAAGCGGGTATTGAAGAAATCACCACGGAGCGAAGTTCTGCGAGGCTTATGCTTGATGGACAGAGATAGAAAGCGCGTAGAGGAAGTTAAAATTTGGGTTCTTGGCACGAAAGAGAGGACAGCCACCGTCGCCGTAGATTTTCTTGAACTGAATAGCCGGTGAAGAGAAGAAGAAGTGGAGGGGATGGGAGTTGTAGTCATCTTGAATAGTTTCCCCGCTTCTTCTGGCAACTAACAGAGGAAAAATGCGCTGGGTTTGTATATATATAATCTTATTTACGTTGTACTTACTTGGGACTCCCACAGTGTGAATATAATAACACAGATATTGTCGTAAATCAGCTTAACTTAGTCGAACAGTGGAGTGAAGCCAACGCCGTAAAAACGAAACAATTGATACTTGAAATATTTATTTGCAAATTAAGTCATTCCATCCATTACTATACAGACAGCCCCTTCTCAGAAAAATCATTCTTTTAAGATAATGTTTGTTCCACTTCCACTTCTAAATTCTAATCCACAGAAGTTAACCTTTTGACCAATTATTAATGGGGTTCAAATTAACTGTTACTCTCATCTTTTTTTTTAATTAGAAGAAATCTTGTAGACGGACTAAGCGGATATATTTTTCTGAGATTTAATTGACTCACCACCTCACAGGCGGGTCAAACGGGCACACCTTATTATTGAGAGCCTAACTAGTTCTTTATGTACAGATAAAACTCCGATTACCCCAGGCTTTTATAAAAGAAGCTAGCATGGAATCGAACCTGGGTCCTTATCAAAGTCAAACCCCGCTCTTAACCATTACGAACATTTATTCATTCAATTTTTTGCACCTAATTTTTTTACTCCTATGTTATATTCTTTATAATCTTCATATAATAATAAATTTTTTAATATAATAATTATATGACAAGTCGGTATTTTTATAAGATAGTCTTATCTGCAATCTCGAAGTTTTAGTGTTTTTTACCGTGATCCATTCATTAAGCCTCATTTATTGAACAAATAAGTACTTGTAAAATAAAATAAGCACAAATTAAAGAAAACAGATTATCTGCTTCCAATTAACTTACTCATAATTAAATTAAGGGACATTAATTAGTAAACAAACCATTCTCACTATTATTGTCTCGTCTATTACAATAATAATAAGAAACGATGTCTAAACGAATTGTTCTTTGCTTTAGGTATATCAGATGTCTCATTTATGTTTTCGGTAGGACCAGTTCACTAAAAATCAATCGATTCTATGTTAAACCGGTCAACTTTTATATTAAGAGGTTATTAGAAGAAATTAAACTGGATAATAGTCTGGTTTAAACTTTTTTTTGGTCTAATCAACAGTTTCGGTTTAGTTTTTAAAACGTTGTATATAATATTCCATTAATTTTTAAGAAGATAGAAATCTTATGTCGTAGACCTTCTTAACAAAATGTCAAACGAATTCTTTGAGATAAAAACATTGTTTTCTTACTCTCTTCTTAATGATCATTTCTATAATTTTATGGTATAATTAATGACATGTTTAGTCGTGGGAAATAACTATTTTATTACTGATATATTCTTAATGAATAATTATTCATTTGTTTGGTTAAAAATAACATACAGAATAACTACACTCAAATTTAATTATTCTTATATTTTTAGGAATAATTAAAGATATTTCCTCATGTTTTTACCTATTCCATAAAACGCAGAATAGATATAGACCGTCTTTTTCTTATTATTATTATTTTTCTTCTTCTTATCATCATTATTATTATTATTATTGTTGTTAAAAATAATAAGAAAAAGAAAATTAATAATAATAATAAGAAAATCAATAATAATAATAGTATAATATTATAATAATAAGAAAATAAAAATAATAAAATAAAATAAAATATTAATATTAATAATAAGAAAATTAATAATAATAATATTAGTAATTATAATAGATATTTTGATCTTTTATTAGTTATTTTTTATAATCTTAATTTTATGTTTTCAAACTAAATAGTGTCATACAAATTCTTAAGAATAAATCAAATTAAATAATATATATTTTATTTTATTTCTCATTTATTATATTTTAAAAATAATTATTCTATTTCTTATTTATTCTAGCAGGTCAACGAAACATCCTAAGTACTCTAATTATAGTCTTGGATGTTTTATTTATTCTTGTATAGGAAATTAACATAGTAAATTTTCACTCATTTGACATTTTCACAAACTTTAAGGATGACATTAAAAATAAATATTTTTAATCTTTTAAATTTATTCTATGGAATATAGTGGATAGGATCCTTTTTGCAGAATAAATCCGATCAATACGAACACTGTTAGTTGAAGTTGAAGAAGACTGCTGGACGCCCAAAAATGTTTGACCACTGAATAGGAGAAGTCATAGAAGAGCTTTTTTCTTTGAACTTCTTTAATTTGCCCCTGGTTACAAGTCGACAATGACCAAACTGAAACACTCCAAAATCCCACATATGTTCCCCAATTAATTTAATATCAATCACTATTCCCTTCCCAAATACTCCTATTTTCTATACCAACTCTCCTTCGCTGCCAGCGAACCAACACCTAAACTTTTCCATGCTAAACCACTGTCGGCTTCTCACAGCGACCGCCACCGCCACCGCCACACGCCGTCTCTCTCCTCATGTGCAAATCCAAGAAGGACACAGGCATAATCCAATCTTCAACACCCAAGTCCCAAGCATCTAGAAGATCAAACAACAGGCTTTCTATGGCTACTCCTTCCTCTTTCGTCGACCCATCTTCTTCTTCTTCATTATCCCTCTCAAGCCTTCGTTTCAATTCTACGACAAATGATTCAGGTGGCACATCAAAAGCCAGCAAACGCTCTCTCTCTAGCCTGAAAGATTCCTTACCCGAAAATCCCCACATTTACGATTTCTCCGAAGTCCTCAAAGCCACCAACAACTTCTTGTCTAAACCCTTCTCTTCGTCTTCCTCATCTTCCTCTTGGCGCTGCGAGATTCGTAGCAAACCCGTCATTATTTTCCAACGAAAATTTCACCGGCGACTCATCGAGTTACCGGAACTTCAACAGCGGCTGTCCGCCGTCTGTCGGAGTCACCACACCAGCTTGACGAAGCTTTTGGGGGCTGCTCATTCTGGGTATCATGTATATCTTGTTTATGAGTTCGTTAATGGAGCAAATTTAGCTACTTGTTTACGAAACCCTCATAACCCCAATTACACAGTTTTGTCTACTTGGCTTGCGCGCATGCAAATCGCTACTGATGTTGCTCACGGGCTGGAGTACATTCATCACTGTTCGGGAATGAACTCCAAGTTTGTGCATAACCGAATAAAGTGTTCAAGCATTTTAGTGGCCGAAGGAACTTTCAGAGCCAAGATTTGTCATTTTGGGACGGCTGAATTGTGCGGGGAAAATGACGAAGTCGAGACATTAAAGGCTAAAACGCTGACGAGAGTGAACAGTAAAACGATGAGGATCGAAGGGACGAGAGAATACATGTCGCCGGAGTTTAAAGTCACCGGAACACCGTCGCAGAAAGCTGATGTATATGCTTTTGGAGTGGTGATATTAGAGTTGATTTCTGGGGAAGAGGCGTTGAGGTATGTGGTCGAGAGCGGAGGTTATAAGAGGATAAGTGTAATTGAGAGGGCTAAAGAGGCGGTGGCTGGTGTTGGGGTTGGGTTGAGGATGTGGGTGGATAGTCGGCTGAGGGATTCATTTCCGGTGGATGTGGCGGAGAAGATGGTGGTTTTGGGGCTGGAGTGTGTGGAGGAGGATCCGAATAAGCGGCCGGATATGGGTCGGGTTGCGGGTAGAGTGTCCAAGTTGTATTTGAAGTCAAAGAAGTGGGCTGATAGTATTAAGATGCCAACTGAAATCTCAGTTTCTGTGGCACCTCGATGACTGTTGTTGATTTTGTTTGTATATAGTATATACGATTAGAGAGGTTCATCATTCAAAGGCGTTTTTGAGTATCATTCAAAGAAGGTAGCATTTATCTTCTTACAGTTGATTGATTCAATTGTTGCAAGTACAAGTGTTTACGAGGGAGGAGTTTTTGAGTGGTAGCACAATAAAAGGGATGCAATTGTGTATTGTTGTTTTGTTGGTTAGAATTTATATATATTAACTGGCTGTTTATTGGTTATTGCAGTTGTTTGTTTCCAGCCAACATTGGCTTGCAATTGATAATCTTTTTGTTTTTGTTGTTGAATGATACTGAAGTATCAACTGTTTTGTTTTTACGGGGTTGGCTTCACTCCACTGTTCGACTAAGTTAAGCTTATTAACGACAATATCTCTGTTATTAGATTAACAATGTGGGAGTGCCAAGTAAGTACAGTACAACGTAAACAAGATGATATACAAATCCAGCGGGGAAACTATTCAAGATGACTACAACTCCCATCCCCTCCACTTCTTCTTCTCTTCATCGGTTATTCAGTTAAAGAAAATCTACGGCGACGGTGGCTGTCCTCATCCTCTCTTTCGTGCCAAGAACCCAAATTTTAACTTCCTCAACGCGGTTTCTATCTCTGTCCATCAAAGCATAAGCCTCTCAGAACTTCGCTCCGTGGGGATTTCTTCAATACCCACTTTCTCTATGTTTGTTTCATTGTTTAATCAATCAACTGTAAGAAGATAAATGCTACCTTCTTTGAATGATACTCAAAAACCCCTTTGAGTGATGAACCTCTCTAATCGTATATACTATATACAAACAAAATCAACAACTGTCATCGAGGTGCCACAGAAACTGAGATTTCAGTTGGCATCTCAATACTATCAGACCACTTCTTTGATTTCAAATACAACTTGGACACTCTACCCGCAACCTGACCCATATCCGGCCGCTTATTCGGATCCTCCTCCACACACTCCAACCCCAAAACCACCATCTTCTCCGCCACATCCACCGGAAATGAATCCCTCAGCCGACTATCCACCCACCTCCTCAACCCAACCCCAACACCAGCCACCGCCTCTTTAGCCCTCTCAATTACACTTATCCTCTTATAACCTCCGCTCTCGACCACATACCTCAACGCCTCTTCCCCAGAAATCAACTCTAATATCACCACTCCAAAAGCATATACATCAGCTTTCTGCGACGGTATTCCAGTGACCTGAAACTCCGGCGACATGTATCCTCTCGTGCCCTCGATCCTCATCGTTTTACTGTTCACTCTCGTCAGCGTTTTAGCCTTTAATGTCTCGATTTCGTCGTTCTCCCCGCACAATTCAGCCGTCCCAAAATGACAAATCTTGGCTCTGAAAGTTCCTTCGGCCACCAAAATGCTTGAACACTTTATTCGGTTATGCACGAACTTGGAGTTCATTCCCGAACAGTGATGAATGTACTCCAGCCCGTGAGCAACATCAGTAGCGATTTGCATGCGCGCAAGCCAAGTAGACAAAACCGTGTAATTGGGGTTATGAGGATTTCGTAAACAAGTAGCCAAATTTGCTCCATTAACGAACTCATAAACAAGATATACATGATACCCAGAATTAGCAGCCCCCAAAAGCTTCGTCAAGCTACTGTGGTGGCTCCGACAGACGGCGGACAGCCGCTGTTGAAGTTCCGGTAACTCGATGAGTCGCCGGCGAATTTTTTGTTGGAAAATAATGACGGGTTTGCTACGAATCTCGCAGCGCCAAGAGGAAGACGAGGAAGACGAAGAGAAGGGTTTAGACAAGAAGTTGTTGGTGGCTTTGCGGATTTCGGAGAAATCGTAAATGTGGGGATTTTCGGGTAAGGAATCTTTTAGGCTAGAGAGAGAGCGTCTGCTGGCTTTTGATGTGCCACCTGAATCATTTGTCGTAGAATTGAAACGAAGGCTTGAGAGGGATGATGATGAAGAAGAAGACGGGTCAACGAAAGAGGAAGAAGTAGCCATAGAAAGCCTGTTGTTTGATCTTCTAGATGCTTGGGACTTGGGTGTTGAAGATTGGATTATGCCTGTGTCCTTCTTGGATTTGCACATGAGGAGAGAGACGGCGTCTGGCGGTGGCTGTGATGAAGATGACGGTGGTTTAGCATGGAAAAGTTTGGGTGTTGGTGCCAGCGAAGAAGAGTTGGCATAGAGCATAGGAGTACTTGGAAAGGGGATACTGATGAATATTAAATTAAATTGGGGAACAAATGTGGGATTTTGGAGTGTTTCAGTTTGGTCATTGTCAACATGGAACGAGGAGAAAATTGTTCAAAGAAAAAAAACTCTTCCATGACTTCTTCTATTCAGTGGTCAAACATTTTTGGGCGTCCAGAATTGGTGAGGTTGGCCCAAGTCTGCTTCAACTATTAGTGTTCGTATTGGTTGGATTTATTCTGCAAGAAGGATCCAATCCACTATATTCCATAGATTAAACTTGAAAGATTAAAAAGATTTATTTTTAATGTGATCCTTAAAGTTTGGGCAAATGTAAAATGAGTGAAGATTTATTATATTAATTTTCTATATAAGAACAAATTAGACATCCAAAATTATAAGCCTGTAATAACTATAGAGCACCAAATTACTTAGTTATATCATAAAATTATAGAAAAGGTAATTAAGAAAAGAATAAGAATAGGTGTTTCTATCTCAAAAGAATCATTTTGTATTTATGATAAGAAGGTCCACTGTAGAATTTTTATATCTTCTTAAAAGATTAATGAAATATTATAGGCAATATTTTAAAAACTAAACCGAAGCGATTAATTGAACCGAAAAAAGTTTATACTAGCCTATTATCTAGCTCATATTCATCAAATAACTTCTTAGTATAAAAGTCGATTTAAAGATACTTTCTTATAATTAGGATTCTTTTAAGTAAGTAACATATATATATATATATATAAGTCGACTAGTTCAACATAGAATCGGCCGGTTTTTCGTGAACTGGTCCAACCGGAAACATAAATGAGACACTTGATGTGCCTAAATCGAAAAACATTTCGTGTTCAATCGGTCCTGGCCACTATTCCCAGTTACACGATGCAGACTGTCTGGTTACCGAGAAGCCTGTGTGACGCTATAGAACAGGAAATGCGGCAATTTTTGTGGGGCTCGAGTCAGGACAGTCGCAAGATTCCCCTGGTTAACTAGGATGAGGTTTGTATGCCCAAGAGCCAGGGGGATTGGGTATTCGTAGAATTAGGGCGATGAATGATGCTTTCCTGGCCAAACTCGGTTGGGCCTTGATCCACAATCCCACTGCCCTCTGGGTCCAGGTGCTCTCTGGTAAATATGCGTTTGATCGTCAGCGCATACCCTCCTCCCTTCCTTCCGTCAGGGGTTCTATGGTGTGGAGGAGCATCCACGCGACCTGGCCTATAGTAACTCAGGGCCTGCAGTGGAGGATTGGCGATGGTACGACGCCACGCTTCTGGCTTGACCCCTGGGTCCCGAGCATTGGCCCTCTCCTTTCCCACTCTACTCAGGACATTCCGGCTTCTCATTTTGGCCTTCGGGTTCAACACTTTGTGAGCCCCACCGACCAGTGGAATTTCGCAGCCTTTCAGGACTTCCTTCCGCCATCGATTGGTCGCACTATCGCCAGCCTATTCCCTCCCTCCCCGCTTTTGGGCCCTGATAGGTTAATATGGGGGCCCTCTGATCATGGACAGTTTACCGTAGCTTCGGCCTACTCCCTCATATTGAGCCCCACACCTGACGATCCGTCTGACATTTGGAGTATCATTTGGCAGTGGTCGGGTCCTCAGCGGGTGCGCTCTTTCTTATGGTTACTAGCAAAGGACCGACTGCTCAGTAATCAACAACGAATGTGCCGCCACTTCACCGCAGACGGTACCTGCCCCCACTTCTCCTGAGAAGAATCCTCTCTTCATGTGGTTCGGGACTGTCTGCTCGCCCGTCAGTGTGGGCCTCTCTCCATCCCGACATCGCCACATCGCCTTCTTTCGATCTTCCCGCTCAAGATTGGCAGCACCATAACCTCCTCCAACATCGACGAGCTCAGGGCTAGGATTGAACGCTTCTTTTTGGGTTGACCTGCTGGACCCTCTGGACGTGGCGGAATAAGGTTTTTTTTTATCATGCTTTTGTGCGACCTATCTCACCGGTTGTTTTCATTTTGTCTTTTACATATCAGGTTCAAAAGGCTTCAGAGAAGGCACGTCTGGGCAACTGCGCCTCTCGCCCTCGCCGAGAGCACCAGATAGGTTGTTGTCGGTCATAGACTGGATGGGTCAAGTTGAACACTGATGGGGCTTGCAACTGCGTTCAGCTAACGGCCTCGACTGATGTCCTCCTTCGAGATAGTGATGGCAATTGGCAAGGCGGCTTTTCTCAGTTTATAGGCTGGTGCTCAGCCCAATCCGCGGAGCTCTGGGGTGTTTACATAGGACTTTCCTTGGCGTGTCAATTGGGTTTTCAGCAGATTGAGCTAAAAGTGGACTCCTTGGGGGTACATCAGCTTCTTTCTTCGGTGGCCTCCCGCACTCAATCGGATAACCCTATAGTTATGGGTATCCGGGACCTCCTCAACCCAACCTGATTCATTGTTCATCGTGGCGTATATCAAGAGAGCAACAGATCTACAGACCGGCCGCTTCAGGGTTGAATCATCGATTCTCCTGTATCACTTTTTTTGATGTTACACCTTTAGGGTGCCTTAATCTCCTCCTAAAGGATCAGTCGGGTCGTTGTTTCTCCCGATTCATTTAGCTTCTTGTATACTCTTTCCCTTTATACAAAAAAAAAACGTTTCGTTTAGACATATCTCATCTCGCCTCTTTCACCGTCGTTTCTTCACTATATTTAACCTTCATTTCGTTCAGACATCAAACGCTCCTCACCTCTTTTTTAAACCTTAGTCATGTCCCATTTCTGTCCATCTTCAAGCTCATTTTCTCCAGATCTCATCTTCGCTAGCGCTCATCGTCGCGCCAGATTTCATCTTAGCCATCTACCATCTTCGCCAGATCTCTCTCAAAATGTTGTTGGAGCTTCAAATAACGGAGATAGATTTGGATTACGGAAAACCTCTGCGGATGGGTGAAGAATCTAAAGAAGAAGCCCAATCTGTCTGCTGCTTTATCTCGAAAACAAGATATTGGGAAAGAATATTGTATGAAATATGGTAACTGGATGGATGGATGGAAGAGCAAAAAATTCAAGAGTCATGAATGGGTGTTGGAGTGAAACTCAGATTTTGTTGTGAATCCCTGTTTGTACAGAATTCAGTTTCTTGAGAGATAACAGGTGAGGGTTGTTTGTATAGAATTCGGTTTCTTAACAAATCAGTGATAAGGGTTGTTTGTATAGAATTTGTCCAGTTTAGGATTATGTATAGAATTCGAGTATGTTTCTTAACAGATAATAGGTGAGGATTGTTTGTATAAAATTGGCTTATGTTTAGTTTAAGATTATTCCAGGATTCTTAACAGACAAGAGTATTAACTAAAGGAGACTTCTTCTTTATCATAATCTCTTGTGTTATATATACTCTCTTAAAGTATTCAATTTGTTGATCTGAAACTTCAAAACTAAAAACTACACTTGCTGGTCTTCTTTTGGTGTATATTTGTGGTGATTTTAAGTTTACGTGGATGTAGTTGATAACTTGTATGTGAGATATCATATGTGAATAATTTGTAATTTTTACTTCTTGCAATCAGCGAATGGATTGATGTGTTGGTGTGTGCTCGACGATGAATTTTTTGTTAGCTAGAACATGCAGTATATGGGCTCTTTTCTGGATTGCAATGAGTTGAGAATGTGGAAAGGGAAAACATAACATTGAAAGTTTATAGATATACACAAAAATTGGTAAGAATGTAGCAACAAGAATAGTTAAAATTTGAACAAATAGAAAATGCTTTATCAGTCTTGTTCTGAGTCTAGCATGTTAGCATATTTGTTTTGTATCATATGGCCTGAAGTTTTTCTAATTTAGAATGACCTTATTTGAACTCGATAAAGAATTTTAAATTTTTTAAAATTATTAGGATTATAGTAACAAGAATAGTTAAATTTTAAGCAAATAGAAAATAATTTATCAATTTTAATCTGAGTCTAGCAAGTTAGCATATTTGTTTTGTATCATATGGCCCAAAGTTTTACTAATTTAGAATGGCCTCATTTGAACTTGATAATGAATCAATTTCAGAAAATCAAATTCAGCTCAATGTCCCACTTCAGTCATCTTCCTTTTAAATTTGTTGTGGTCATGATAAGTGCAATTTAGTGTCTATTGCATACTAGGAGGATCATGCTTTATTTTGTTATCATTTGCACCATTGTGATTGATAAAGATTTCAAGCACCATATTCAAGTATTTATACCTATGTAATTACTTCACTTTGTATTTTTTACTGTACCATAATTAAATTTAATTTGACATTACTTGAAATTATATTAACTCTTTTAATATTTGCAATGAATTTTTGTTTAAAATTAAGTAAAAGAAAATAATAACATAAATATATAATTATTATATAATAACTTATAAATTAACTTATATTTTTACTTATTAAGGTTAATTATTTTTTTAACTATAATATAAGCTATTAAGTTTAGTATAACCTCTAATTCATTTATTTACTTTGTTATAATAAAGGGCTGCTTTTAAATTAATTTACATAATTTTATTAGAGTCAATTAGTATAAATAGAAAATTTTATCCTTTTTATAAACATTTATGTCACGGTTATTCTTTATTGTATACTTTTGGGCTATTTTGGTATATATTGTAAATTATATATTTTACTTATGTTAATTACATTTTATTTTTGCTTCGACTATTATTTTCTATTATAAATGATGGTAAAATTATTTAAGTAGAATACTTATACCTACGACGATAGTAAACTCCATTATTTTTAATACTTTTAGGTTAAATCATAATGGATGATATGAAATTATTAGAAAAGATTCGATGAATATTGCATCCTCTATTCATGATAAGTTTGATCCAACATGGAATTATTTTTCTTCTTCTCAAGCATCTAATGAGAATATCTAATATAACTGTATGTTTTGCTGTAAAATATTTAAAGGGGGAGGAATTTTTAGAATGAAAGAACATCTTGTTGATGTTAAGATTAATATTGCTTCTTGCAAAAAAGTATCACTTGTATGATTGGAAAATATTTGCAGCAATAAATAAAAAATAAAAATAAAAATAAAGAGGCTCGTGGTATATCTTTTGGAGATGATGAAGCATCACAAGTATTAGATAAAGGAAAAAGAAAAGCTATTATTGGCATAGATTATTTTTCTCTAAGAAATACTCCTGGTTTTTAACCTAATCTAAAAAGTTTTATGGTTGATAAGGATGTTGTTTTGTGATATAAAAGAGTATGGGCTAGATGGTTTTTATCATTCATATATTCCTTTAAATGTTTTAAATTCACCATATTTTCAAGAAGCAATAGATGCTACAATAACGATCGGTTCAGGATTTAAGGTATCATCTTATTATGAGCTGTATGTGCCTTTGCTTCAAGATTTAAAAAAGGAATGTCAGTTAATTATGTATACGTATAAATCTAGTTAGGAATTAATAGGATGCACTATTATAGAAGATGGGTGACCTAATCAAGGACAAAGAACCTTGATTAATTTCTTGGTTTATTGTAATATTGGAATAATTTATCAAGTTTGCTGATGCTTTTGACATGGTAAAAAGTGCTAATGCTTTATCTAAATTATTCTATGAAATTTTCGAGCGGGTTGGACTAGAGAATGATGTACATATTGTTACATATAATGTAACTAATTATGCATCAGCTAGGTACTTATTAAAATCAAACTATAGGCATATTTATTAGACTCCATGTGTTGCTTATTGTATAAATCTTATTTAAAAATGTAGCGCCCCCTCACTATAGGGTACACACCGGGACGCCCGTGGGTCGTACCGACGCATACCTCACAGCAAGGAAGTGCTACCGCTCGCAACTATCACTAAATACTCGCATGGCATCAATATAATTAAACCGCAAAAGCAAATCACTAAAATTTAAAACCCCAATTTCATTGCATAATATCAATCCAAAATATAGACAAGTCTATCAGTCCCCTAAAGTCTCAATACAATAACCCAAAAAGGAAACTGATAAAAACGTCTATACTAGATCATCCTCAAAAGTCGCTCCAGCTGACCAACCTGTGTGCCATCGCTTCACTAGTCCAAAAACTCGCACAGCAAAAAAACGCCTATCTCGGGAGCTAGAAACCTATTAACGCTGCCCTGAAAAATATTAGCAATGTTGGGTGAGTTTACGAACTCAATGAGAAACCATCATCGATGGTTCACCCAACTCATGCATATACACATAATATATCGCATAGTATAATTTAACGCATATTAGAACATTGACACAATTCACACATTTATACAATAAAATAACCCAGGCATGTCACTTCATAATTGTCACATATCACACGCATTCTTAATTTCACTACGTAGTCAGATGCATAATGTATGCAAATTCTCATTTTATGATGTTGTTGTGACTGAGCGTTAACACTTTCCCATTCGGGCACTTTTCACAATTATCACATTTTCAGAAGTAGGAGGGCCTCGGGTATGCACTCATCGCTTCACTCACATTAGGGATAGGAGAGCCCTCCGAGTATGCACTATTTCCTTTTCATCGATATTCGAGCTTAAAGCTCGTCACTAATTGCTCCAATACAACTGCTTATTTATCGCTTATAATCATGCTAAGCATGCACTAACACTTCAGACAAATACTAACACATATATTATCACTTCACTCGCTAATCACAATCGTAACACTTACTCATAATTCTATACATTGATTCACAATCACAAGTATTCACAATCTCAAAGACATTTATCTCACATTTATATCATTCACATTAACAATTAATTCACACACTCACAAAGACATATTATCACACAAAGATCGAGGAACCAACTAGGTTACTTGTAACTTCCGAAGCTCGCTGGAAGTACAAAGAATATCCGTGGATGACGATCCAACGGCGCCACTAAGACAATTCAAACGCATTCTCATCACTATATGCTCAATCAGTTAAATTCACTAATGCACATGTCTTAATTCAGAATGATATGATGCATGATCATGATTTTCCAGCGCTTCAATCCATTCCGTTATTTCTCACTTCACAATCCAAATTTTCTATTCACTAGGTCAATAATATCCATCAATTTCACAATTCTCTCATTTAAACTCTAAATTATGCTCCAATAGTCACAACACAACTCTTAGGTCACTTTAGGAACTAGAATCAGCTCTCTTTCTATGACTGAGAACTCGTTAAATTAAATTTCGAACTCTTGTTATTAACCTCACTTGAAAACCTCTTTCTCTAGATCACAACGAATCTGGAATCATCTCAATTGGAAGTCTATACCACAAGATATGCACAAAAACTTACTTATTTCTCTTCCGAAAATCGCCGCTCGTCGCGACCAAGGAACCTACGTCGCGGCGAGAATCGGCTGGCTCGTCGCGGCACACTACTCTGCTCGTCGCGACGAGAGTTTAATTCATTCGTCGCGACGAGGCGGTCCGCTCGTCGTGTCGAACGCGAATTTATTTCGTCATGGTAAGCTTGACGCAGACGTCGCGACGACGACACGCCGCACTTTGCCTTTTCCACACGATTTTTCCGCCATTAATACACTTAGAACCTCCATTAAACCCACTCAACTATCCCATCTAACACATTAAATACCATAAATGCCATAAACAACCATAAATACAACATTAAACACAATAAAACTTACCAAATCACTGATCGATCGAAACCCTAGAATCTCCAAACTTCTCAAGCTCTCTCTCCCTCTCTCAATCACGATAACTCCTCAATCCAAGCCAACCATCATCTATCTCAAGCTACTAGCAACTCTCCAACCACAAGGAAAAGGAAGCAAGCAAATCTCCAAGGAAAGAGAACCACGATCGACGACGGAAAGAGGAAGGAAAAGGGAAGATTTGGCTTTTTCTCCCAAAACAAAAACCTAACTCTTATATATATATAGGGTTTACTTTAAACCTATAAATCACCGCCCTCAAATTCATTTAATCTCAGTCTCTAAATTTCAATGGATCATCACAATAATTCCTAAACTCTTAAATCTAAATTTTCTCTGTCATCTTCCACTCACTTTCAGAACCGGAATCACAATCATCAGTCTCTAAGTAAATTTTCCAGTCCGATCACATATCTCTAAAAATTTCGGAAAAATTCCTCAAAAATACACAACACTCGCTTCTATACTCAATTTGAAATTTTCACTTCTCTAAAACTCCAATCTCACTCAAATTCAACTATACAACTCAATACTCTTTAAATTCTCAATCCAATCACAATTCAACTAATTTAACCATTCAATTTAATTATTCCTCAATTCTCAATAAATCACATTTCACTCAACTCACAATCTAACCAATTGACTACTCAATTCCACTTATCGCTTAATCCTCAATAATTCATAGCTCACACAATTTTCACAATTCAACTCATAATCACAATTAATTGCTGGAATAATCATGAATGCATGTCACTATGATGCATGTGCAATTTACTCATGTCACTGATGCAGAATCACTATACGTGCAATCTAATTATGAATGCACTCACTATTCAAACTATCCAATTTACCGATATGCCCTCACATCGGTAACGGGATGCTACAAAAAAGATATTAGTGGTATGGACCATATTTCTAGTTTTACTTCACGTATATTTAAGATCACAATTTTTGTATACAATCATATCACATTTTTGTCCTGGTTAAAAAAGTAAGAAGATTGGGGATTTCGCTGCAATCAGGTTTGCAACTATATTTATTACTTTGAAAAGTGTTTATAAGCATAAGCAACTATTTCAAAATTTAGTGATAAGTAAATATTTTTCAAGTCATAAATTATCAAAGAGTGAAAAGGAAAAGAAATTTGTGTTATTAATCTAGATAATAAATTTTGGGATGCTTGTTTGATTATTTTGAAGATTGCAGCTTTGCTTATAAGATTGATGAAGATTGTTAACTTAGATGAGAAGCCATCTTTGGGGTATATATATGATGGTATATATCAAGCTCACAAAACAATTATAAATCTTTATAAAGGGAAGGAGAAATTGTACACATCTTACATAGATATTGTTGACCGATAATGGGAGAAGCATCTTACTCAAAGAATCCACTTAGCAGCTTATTTCTTCAATCCTTATTGTTTATATAGAAGAGATGCATGTACAATTAATATTATAGGCGGTTTGTTTGATGTGATTGAATGCAAAAATATTTTCACTATTGAAGAGCAACTACAAGTGATAAATGAAATCAAATTGTATTGTGAAGGATTAGAGAGTTATACTAGATCATTAGCAAAGAGAGAACTTATGATGAAAAAATGCATCTAGGTAAGCTTTATACTTTTAGTTCATTATTTATTCTTTAATAATGTATATTTTTATTTATCATAATTATTAATTTAAAATACATATGAGTGGTGGAGATTATTTGATGACAATGCTCCAACATTGAGAAAACTCGCTAGTAGGTTACTCAGTCAGACAACTTCTACATCAAGTTGTGAATGTAATTGAATCATTTTTTTAATGTATTTATAAAAAGAAACAAAATCGTTTGGAACATCAAAGACGTAGTGACCTTGTTTACATTACTTATAATCTGAGAATGAAGAACAAGTATTTTATAGTTTTCTTTTTATTTCATTAATTTTATTTTATTATTGACTTTATAATTTCGTATTATGTATTGAGCACTTAGTAAAAAAGAACATATGATCCAATTGATATTGATTGTATTGAACAACTGATTTTTAAATCGAAGAAGAAAAACTATCACCTCATCTTGATTATAATAAACTTGAAAAGGTGATTTATGAAGAAAATGCATTTGTCACAATAAATTAAATAAGAACGCCTATTAATAGTCGGTTTATATCTTATTTTGATCATATTTGTTAAAGTATACTGTATTATAAATTTACAATTAAGAATAATTTTATATATTACTAATTTGTAATTTATTTTAATACAGAGAAGAAATTGATGCAAATACTTTGGATGAAAGCATAGTTTATTAATCTTTAAATAGCGTTAGAGAATTTGGAGTTTTGACGATGATGAGACACAATCTCCTTCATAAATATAATATATATTTTTATTGTTATTTTAAGTTTTATATTAGACTCATATTTATTTATTATTAGTTCATTATATAATAATATACATTTGGTGTATTTTTAATTTCAATAAAATATTTTATTTTACTTATTCTTATAAGTTATACTTTTTATTTATTATATACCAATTTTATAGCGATTCACTATCAATTGAAACTTTAAACTTTAAACATGTCCTTTGACCAGTTCAATGCCCAATTTGGTTTTTAAAACATTGATTATAAGATAAGACAATGTAACCCATATATGATTTTTAATGATTTAGAGAAGGTGTATAACAGAAGTTAAGAAAGTTTCTATGACTTATATATAGGTTATTAGAGATATGTGTGAAGATGTAAAAACTAGAGTAAGGATGATAGGAAGAGATACAGAGAATTTTTTTTATCAATATTGGGCTACTCCAAGACTCTTCATTGAGCCTCTTTTTTGTTTGTAGCAGTGATTGATGAGCTCACCAAGAATATCTAAGGGGATTTGCTTTAGCATATATTGTTTACTTATGACATTGTTTTAGTATATGAGACAAAAGAGGGTGTCAATATCAAGATAGAACTTTGGAGGGATATGTTAGAGTCAAAAGACATTAAATTGAGCAAGACTAAGACTAAGTATGTAAAGTATTGGGCCAGAGGATGGCTATTGATGTAGAGGTAAAGATTGATTAAGAAGTTATATCATAAAAGGAATGTTTTAAATACCTATGATTTATTATCTAAAGCAATAGAGAGATTAATAAAAACATAGTTCACTGTATCAAATCAGGGCGACTTAAATGGAGAAGGGCATCAAGAGTTTTATGTGATAAGAAGATACCACTCGAGTTCAAAGGTAAATTCTATAGTTTACCTATTAGGCCGACCATGCTCTGTAGGATGAAGTATTGACCTGTCAAACAAATGCATAATCATAAGCTAATGGTGGTGGAGATGAGGATACTTTGTTAGATATGCAACCTTACAAAAATATCAAGTCAGAAATATAATGACAAGAGATAAATTAAGTGTAGGGAATATTAATGAAAAATTAAGGGAGACAAAGCTTAAGTAGTTTGGAGATGTTAAGAATAGATACCTAAACTCTCCAGTGAGAAGATAAAAGAAGATTGTATTTAAAAATTTTAAGAGGAAAAAAGGAAGGCTTATGAAGAATTGAAGGGAGGTGATTAATAATGATATAGCTCTATTAGAACTTATCAAAGACATGACCTCAATAGAAAACTTTGACGTATTAAGATACGAATAAAAAGCCTGTGTAAAATTGTCAAAAAGCCTGTGTAAATCCTTCATTCTCATTATCAAAAAGCCTGTGTAAAATTGTCCTAAATGTTTGCTTTTGGGAAGAGCTCGAAGAAGTTAAAAGAAAAGGGGTGTGCACGATCTTGCTTGAGCATGATCGTGACTCTTAAGGATTACAAGGGATCTCACCATCGTGCACAAGCAGAAGGGTGACAATGGAGAAGCAATTGGAATTTCACAATCGTGCTTAATGAAGGTGCAGTGAAAGTGGATTGATGTGAACATCCTTCACTCTTTTGACTATAACTTCTTCTTACAACCTCCAAATGACATGGGACTTGAACCATTGGACTCGTAACACATTGATATTAATATCAACCAAAATTTATAACCATATGAAATCATTTTGGAGAGATTGATTGATGAATTTGTGACGGAATTAATGTGAAGTTTTGAAAAATGATAACTAGAGTATTTTCACTAAACATGCTTCAATAGTTTAGGCATAACTTATTATGTAGTTATCTAAATGAGGTGATCTTTGATTTGAAGTAAACTAGAGACATATGGATACAAATTATATGAAGAAGCCTAATTGTACTTCAGACTCTAAGACTTTCAATTTATGGATGGAAGTTGAATATGATGTATTGTTTCACAATAAAAATAGTCTGAAAATATTAGGAGAATAACTTTTAGCTTTCTGAACCAAATTAAATGATCTTAGTGTCATTAGAAACTTAAGATATAGGAGAACAATTCTCTAGAAGAAAGTACTATCAAATTTCTTCATTTTTCTTATCATAATGATCTTACAAAAGTTGACCCGAAGGTCTAGAATTTTGGAGATATTATGAGAAGAAACGAGAATTTGGATCTTGTAAGATCATATAATGTTAGAATAACATTAGTGAATGAATTGTTGATATCAAAATACCAAAGGCTTGAGTATAATGAGAATTAAGATGTTCATATGAATGTAGTTGTGATTCAAAGGAGATGAACAGTAGGTATCAAAAGTGAATGAGAATTTGATAACATACCCGAGATTGTCATCAAGCATGCATTGTACATATTCCATATACACAATTGTGAATAAAGGAATACTGATAATTGTGCAATTATTAATGTGTGTGCATTGTGTGTATGCATAATTTTGATGTGCAGGTTAAATGTCCGTATTCAGGCGTTTTCAGAATTTGGAGACAAATGCTAATTTGGAGCATACTGTGAGTATACCGAGATGGTCTCACTTCATTGTTTGTTTTGTTTGAATTTTGTATTAATCGACTATTGGATGATGTTATGAAAGTGATTGATTGTGTTGGTTTTCGGACAGAAGGTCTGATGAATGTGATGTATGAATGAAATACTGAAGTGCTCCTTGGATGTGAATTGGATGAAATATGTGATACATGACTTGGTTGTTAAATGCCGGACTTAGTTCCAAAGGAAAGTGTGATCATGTATATAAATGAAAAAGTGATACTCAACTCTAATGTTGAATGCTGGATTATGGTCCGATGATATGTGAATGTAAGTGAATGAGAATATGCAAATGTGATTGAGACATTCCATTTCATGAATGCATGAAACATAATGACAGTTGTGACCATAGTAGCCACCGATCAGAGCTTAAAGCTCAACGTGTAAGAAAGAGTTTCGAGCTCAAAAGTGATTAAAAGCTTAAAGTTTACTATGTAAAATGAGCCCTGTATCCTCCAAACGGACAAGGGACTGTTAGTAATGAGCCCAGTATCTAATAGATATGGGACAGTTTAGGCACACGGTCACAACAAAGTAATAAATAGAAAGTGGGTCACATGTGCACTGCATATGCATAATACGAATGATTAAAGTGTATTAAGTGTGAAATGTGAAATGATGTGAATGTGAATTATGTATTATGTGACTAAGTGAGCCATCGATGATGGTCACTCATTGAGTTCGCAAAACTCACCCAAAATTTGCAAATATTTTTCAGGACCAGAAGAATACCCTATTAAACAAACGGGAGTATCCCTATAACATGCAAGTGAGGGATAGAGGTTAAAATCAGTTCGCATCTGCATTATATTTCTTTCTTTTTGTATGGAATTGTATTTCCGCAACTTTTGTATCAAATTATATATTCCGAAAGTTTTGTAAAAAGGTGTATATGATTTATGTGGTAATGTAAAGACTTTATGACTAAAGTGTTTTAAAGTCTTTTGTTTTTGTGAAAGTGCCCAAATGGCTATTGAAAATTCTGTTGATTGTATTTTTATGATTGAAAAAGTTTACTAATAAAGTGGGCTCGAATTGATTATCGATTTTTGCATATTTTGATTGTATTAAAAAAATTGTATTGAATTTTGACTGATTGAGTGTTCTAGCACGCCACCTTCGCAGAACATGGACTCAAATATCACTCATAGATGTCAGGTACGTGTCTGGCGGGAGTGAGGTGCTACATTTAATGATTACATTATCTTGTCTTACTCTTATTTCAAAAGAGTTAATTATGATTCTAAAATCTTTATGATTTTCTTTATAAATACAAATAAAATATACCAAATATATTAATAAATCATTAAAATCAATAATAAATTAGAGAAAATATGATAAAGCAAATGAAAACATATATTAAAAAAATAACTTAATTGATGACAAAGTGATTGTTATGGTTTATAATATTTTTAAAAATATTAAACCAAATATGGAATATCACACCTTGATGGGTGGCAAAGCCAACCATTACAAGTTGTAACATTCAAAATAAATAAGCAAATATAAATATTAAACCAAACAAGAAATCTTGATAGGTAATAGGACTAGTCCACTATAAGTTATGCATAAAGAAGAGAAAATATCAAATAATAAAGTTTATGATAAACAAATCAAATTAGAATTTAAAAAATACGAAGAATTACAAGGATTTTAGGGCTTTAAGAAAGAAAGAAATTTTTTGATACAAAGGTTGTAAAGAAAAAGGGATTTTAATGTAAATGTTTTGATAACAAAGCTTCAAGAGAAGCTTTGTCTTTGAGGGATTGTTTTAGCTTTAGACACTTGACCTTTAAAAAGTTTTGGATTTAAGGATGTAAAGGAGAGGTAAAGGAGAGAGCTTGGGAGGAGAAGAATCTCATTTTAACTTATAACAAGCTTATTCTTATTTGATTTAAAAGGTCACCTTATATAAGCAATTGATTGTCCTTTTTATTCTTTTCATATCTTCTGTATCTTTATAATAGTTATCCATAGAGTCATATGCTTTTTATGCCATAGTCTCCTTTTTGCAAACTTTATGTCATTTCAAACATTTTCATTTTTTACACTTGGGCTTTTATAATTGGCTTTTTTGGATTCACATACAAATAAGGATTAAAGTAAATTAATCAAATTAATCTCTTTTTTTTTCTAGCTTAGAATCTTCATTTTTTTCAAATGATAGAAGATCTTGATTTTAATAATTGTTTCATTATCTCAGAGTACGTTTTTTTTGTCTTCGTAGAAGCCAAAACTGTTTGTGCTTTAGATTTTTATTGTAAAAAGATTATTAACAAACTTGCTGGCTAATGGGTTGAGAATTATGGACTAGCCATTCTTCTATAATGATTTGGGAGGCTTTATATCCTTGTGCAAATCTATCCTACTATTTCATCTTAAATATCTGGATTAATATTAGGATATTGAGTTGTGAATCTTGTTTATACTCATACATTCATGTTATACCCAAGGAATGAATAACTTTGAAACAAATAGTGATCTTGGAGGGAAATTTTCTTCGTAGCCTCTGGGTTGATATTTTTCTTTAAATGTGCAATATCCTTGGTACTTATGTGGAAAAAAAATATTTGAGGGATAAATTCGCACCATTTACATTAATTAATGATCTAAAATGGAAAGTGGTTCTTTATTCCATTGTTGAAAAAGTATAGCCTACATTGGTATTTTGTGACATTGCTCATTAGGAAGACATTGAACCAGGCTTGCTGGAAGTCATAATAGCTATAGGTTGGGGAGTGAGGAAAGTTTGCTAAGAAACATGCTTCAAATTTCTTTCTTATTAAAGCCTCTTGGATTGGGAAAATCTCTTTATTGATTTTTCACGTGAAATAGGCTTTTATGATTTTGTCGGACTTAATAAAGTGGTGTTTAATTTTTACACCTTTGATCTCCTTTGGATTATGTAGATAATATGCTTATGGCTTTTAAAGATCTTAAGCCTTGTAGTGTCAACCTTTAGGAAAAATAGTATTGATCACTTCAAAAGGATTTGAGTTAAAGAACTCATTTTCAATAGTTGAAATATTTTGAAAATGTTCTTTTCCAAAATAATTGCTTTGAAAGCTTTGTTTTTCTTTGGCTCCTATAAAATGATTTTTCAGTTGCAATTTTAGCATCCATTTTTTATAAAATTTAATTTTAAAGGTTTTCTTTAAGATTCTTCCTCAGAGTTATTGGTAATTCTATGGTTGTTGAAAAATTTGCTACCAATCAGAAATGTTAATCATTAATGACAGGGATGTTAAGGCCTCACCTTGAGCTTTTGGCAGAAAAAGAAGTCTTTTCTTCTTTTATTATTTCTTTCCATGTTTTTACTAGATGTTCGATCGAGGGCTTTGAAAAAGATGCCCTATGTTGGCTTTTTGGGCTTTGGTTACTTTTGGGAGAAGTGACTATAGGGATCATTATTTGTATTGTAAAAATTCTTAAGTTAGGAAAGTAGAGATGGAATTTACTTCACCTTTAATAAATTCAATATCAAAATAAAAAATATTAAAAATTATTATCTATTTAGTAAATTTTTTTGATGAAATGTTTTGAATTTCTTTTAACAAAACTTCTTTAACAGATTTGCAATCAATAGAAATAGGGATGTCAAAAAGGGCACAAGTTGATCGGACCACGAGCCAACCCTACCCCTGGCTTGATTGTTACTTCAAAAATGACATCATTTTGTTAAAAACAATGTCATTTTTTATTTTTCTTTAAAAAAATATGGTGGGTCGGGTTGGTTCGATCCGTTCATGGCTCGGTCAGGCCACGGATCAGGCTAGGAGTAGCTGAAACTGACCTAACCTATTGACATCTCTATATAGAAATAAGAAATCTTGGATTCAATAAATCACTTTGAATCTTTGAAATGCACAAAAATAGATAATTTTTCCTTTTTAGTAGTTGAATAATTTCTTTGTATGGTGTTTCAATGAATTGAAGCTCACTGAAGGATTTGTCTCTTATCATCAAGCTTTTACTTTAGGATACCTCCATACTCTTCATCGGAAGCCTCAATTTTTACAATTTTGAATGCCATGGGTTAGCAATATACAATATAGGAATATCTTACATTGTGTCTTTGATCTGTTTTACTATGTCTAAGGGTTTGACTTTTTTCTTAACCTATCATGGAGGGGTTTGCATAGCCTATTGAGGTTCGGATAAAAATCCGTAACATAGTTTAAGCTTCCTAAATATCTTTGTAATTGTTTTTGTCAAATATTTAATAATAAAATCTATTATTCAATTCTAAGATTCTCTTAACTAATGTTATTGTGACGTCACATATATACTATCATCAAAACCTAACCTTAGTTTGGAAATGGCTAGCACTAATCTTATACGGATTTATTTGCATTTTTTATCTTTGCTTTGGTTCATTGAGTTTTAGTTTAATAGGTGTATGGTTTCAAAAGGCTTTGATAAAGGAATATCATGTTCCTTACAAACAAAATGTAGTTAGAGCATCTACTTTAAATGAAAATGAGAATGTGAAAAAGGTATCAAGAACATTATGTGTCAAAACAATTACACCAATAATTATTTGCATTACATAGGACGATAAATGTCTAGAATAGAGAAAACTTAAAAAAAAAAACAGTGATACCTAAAAAAGTTTTGATAAAACCCTAATTTTTAAGCCTTATTATCAATCAGCAATTCAAATCAATTTTGGGAAAAAAGATAATGAAAAGTTCCTCAACGTCTTAAAAGTCAATTGAATAGATAAACAAAAATTTTACCTCTGATTGCCTAAAATGTTCAATATCTCAAACCTTTAACACCATCCAATGTAGAAGTCAAGCTAAATTGAAGATAGTAACACTGATCTAACAACTTTCAAATTCTTATTCTGATATTGAACTAACTCCATTGGCAAAACAATGGTAAACCATGGTCGATTAAGTTTACTCAAAGATGCCTTTTATGTGAATATGTTTATTTTTTAAGGGTACTAGAACAATTTAGTTATGCAATGAAAACTCTACACCAACACTTGTACAACCTCTACTGTATTTTGTATGTAGCAAAGATATCCTTAATTGATTGTAATATAATTGATGAATCTAAAAATTATTGGCGAATATATAATCAATATTAATAGATTATAAATTGTATCTATGAACTCAACACAAGTTTCAGTACACACATTAAGTTTTTCCTATTCATAAAATAATTTAGTTCAACTAATGAATTTAGTCTATTAAGACAATTTATTGATGCAGGAAAGGCGTAAAAAATTAATTTGAAATCCCTCGTCTATTTTGATCCACAAAAATTTTACCAGTATAAACCAAAAAAAGAGTTTATTTTATTACAATAAAACTGCCAGGGCATGTTTAGCCCTTCTTAGCAGTGTCTTCCTCAAGTTTCTGCAAAGATTCTGATACCTTTTGAGACAAAATGTCTTGTATGACGATTGTCTAGTACAATACAGTTTCATAAACTTGAACAATAGCACTAAATGGCCTTTAACCAAATCTATAATAAGTTAATATTAATTAAAACATCTAATAATCAATTGGATACAATCCAATATCAGGAATTTCGAGATCTTCGTGATCGTATCTTCAGATTATATCTTTAACAAGAAAAACTAAAATCTTCATTTTTTTAATATGACAGGCACCGTCAGAAGGGGCAACAAGGATGGAATGTTTTTATCAGACCTAAACTGGCTAAGAAATTAAAGGAAAACCAAATTGCTTTTCAGGGTTTGAAAGGATACAATATCGCCTCAAGAATAATCAGGTTTGACAGAAAATTATATCGACACAAAAGACAGATTTTAGCCACGAAATGCCTGTTTAAACAATTCGTGATTGCTCATGAATACTTCACCATGTTCCTTGCAGACGTTGTCGCAGGCTGTTTCGCAAGACGGAGCTGATGCTTTAGTCTGTTGCATGCATGATGGCATGCACAGCTTCGCACACGCTGTGAGCGCATCCACCTTGTTGGCAGATTCAATCATTGCCAACGTGAAGATTATTATTAGGAAGGTGGCAACGCTCTTCTTCATGACCATCTTCTTAATGTTCGACGAGTTTCCTTGATCGTCCTAATTAATTATAACATTAATAGTAGGCAATTTCTAATTATGTCGGTTAGACTTTATATAATTAAGAATGAGCACATTAGGGAAGTCCCGAGTTTCTTCCGCGGACATGTCCTGTAAGTGTGGCTTGGAGCGAAGTCAGGAGAGACATAAAGTGCGATTATTGTTTGAAGGGTTCAAAATTTGGAGTCGCTAATTTTTCTTTTGTATGTTTTTATCAACTCATTTCAATTCAGACTCACTTCGTAACTGTCTGGTATGTGTACTTAATTTCCACCGCAGAAATTAAAGGGAAAGCAAAGAAATGAAGGCAGGATACATGTGTAATATAAGATTTAAATTCCCTCATTGTTTAAAGTTGAAGCTTTTGTTGATGTATGAAGTAACCATCTATGCATGTCCATTTTACATGAAAATAAAATAGTAACATTACACTTAGTATGTAATCAATATTCTTCAAGACAATTAAAAGTAAAAAGCTTCTTGACAATCAATTTGCTAGCAATAAAAATGGTCGCTGTATAGGCCAAGGAGGTGATCAGAATATATTTCAAAAAGGAGGAGGTGATGAGATGGTGCACAACTCGTACCACAAACTGTTGCTGCTTGAATGGATTCCAAACATATAGTTAGGATCCATATTCATGGAACCCAAGAATGGAGGCAAGGGTCCCAATGTACGAATTGCAGAAACATTATCACAAGCACTGAATAATGTGCACCTTGCTGCTAGAAATTCTTGCAAAAACTGGTTTTCCTTTGTGTTGATATAAATCCCAATAATGTCAACCAAAAGATAATGCCAAAATATAATACCAAAACAACATATATCGAAAAAACATTGTCATAATTTAATTAGATTCCAGAGTTCGTATATCTACATGTGAAAAGACCTACCAACCTCCGACCATGCCACACTTCTCACCCTCTACACACAGTGGGCAAGGAGACGAGGCGAATCATTTTGAGACCAAATCTCCTTTCTATTTTCTCAAGTCTGGTGGCTGCTAATTTTAGTTTTCTAAGGACTAGACTTCTCCACTTGACGTAACATTTCTTCTTGTAACCAAACCATGTTTCCCAACCAACTTCAGGTATTGTTAACATGAAAATCCAGCATGTGGAATCATCTAAAATCTTGTGCTGGAAAAGCATTTTCATGAACATCTTAACTAGTACCAATTCTCAACAGCAGCATATGCTTTTGGCTTTGTCTGACATGCCTTGAATTCATATCATCGAAATGAGAGAGTTGAGAAAATAGTAATTGTTACGAGAGAGATAAAATAAGTGTATAAAAGTTCCTTCTGGATCTATATAAAGAGGAGACCTCACATTAATTTTGTATCAACTTCAAATTTGCAAATTAATAAGAAGTGTAAGTTATTCTCTCCTTATCCTTTCTTCATAACTTGCATGCAGTCTTACTATTAACATACAAGTTTTCCTTGTCTTCACAAAAATGACGACTGAAAAAAATTAATGCTCTTCTAAGTTTGCAAAATCTTTTATAAATTACAGATAAAGACTGAAAAAAATTAAATATCAAGTCATTTTTAGTGGAACTAAAAAAAGAAGTCTTATACGAGATACCCAAAAAATATATATATAAGCAAACCGTCGCAATCATTTAGGTATATTTGAATGAAGAAATGTTCAAGACGATCTTTTGTACAACTACTGCTAAGCAAACATTGGCAACTATTCAAAAATATCAAATAAGAGATGACTTTGAATCCTTACACATGAATGATTCTGAACTCATTTTTGACTATGCTTTAACAGTATTTGTTGCCTCTGACCGATTGAGGAGGTATAGAGAAGATTACATATACATTATAAAAAATATTATTCAATCTTTACATTCAAAATTTGAGCGTATTGACATAGTTATTTAAGAATCTAAAGACTTAGACAAAAATGCCTATTAATCAGCTTATGGCCTCCCTTCCGGCACATTAAATGGATGTAAGAGAAAGAATAAAGAAGTTTTAAAACTAACTTCCAAGTAAACTTCTTTTTATTAATGGAGGTCATCAAGCAATGAAAGAAGACAGAGATAATGGAGATGGTAGAGTTAAGACTGTAAACATGGAAGACACTATCAAGTTTAAAAGAAGAGAAAAGTCAAAATAGAGCACCTAAGGTCAATGCTACAATTATCAAAGTTTATGGACATATAACATAATGTGAACGAGAGAGCAAATCTTGCATAAAGCAATCAAGAAGATCTTACTTTATTGATTACATAATGTGTGGAGAAGAATGTAAGTGGTACCTTAAAATAGGAGCCAATAAATATATGAACAAAAAATGGAGACATGCTCTTGAAACTTGATGAAACAATAGAGTAAGACAAATAATGCTATAAATTGACTTTGAAAGTTTCAATGAAAGAAAATGATAATATTCTTATCAACCTAAAAGATGGAAGACATAAATGTATTTTATGTAGATTATGTGCCTCATATTATAATTACCAATGAATAATATATCATTCTTGTTGGATTGATAAGTATCTAAAAGCATATGGAAATGACTACTAATGATTTTGATATATTATGGTTTGATTCAATAATTTAAGTTTATTCTCAAGAGAAAATACCTTAAAAGAATTGTATCTCATTAATCATTTTCAATCAATTGTCATTCTTTAAAATATTTAAAATTTGGTGCATTTAAAGAAATGAGTCATTAAAATTTTCCATATAGATTTTTGTGAATTAATGTATCGTAACTTATGATAAACATTGATATTATTGTAGACTTGGTGTCCTTTCTCAAAAAATTTAAAAGAAAATGGTTATAAAAGAAGCATAACAAAAAAGAGGTCTAGTTGAAATTTGTAGAATTTAAAGATCAAGTTATTAATATTTTGGTGAAGCTACTTAAGCAAAAAGTATGAGATCTACTTGTGGCTATCCAATTAAGTTTGAGGCTAGATGTCAAAAGATAAACTTGATTGATTCAGTGTATCATTAATAAGATTAAATCAAGTTCATATTCTAGGCCCCAAACTATATTATAAAACATGCATCTAGAATTAAAAAAAAAGTGTAAAAAATGTCAAGAAAATGGGATCACGGCAAATATTAATTAAAAGAAGAGAATTAAGATAGTGTTAAAACATCTCTTTTAGAGTGTAAGTAAAGAGGGGAAGCTCTCACCCACATTAAATGCATATCATTGGGAATCTTTTCCCCTCTCTATCTTTCAGTAAACATTTTAGAATAAAGACTTATAACCCTTCCTATAATTTAAGAAAATTATAAAAAATCTTTGACCTTTAAAATTATCTTTTTTAATTTTCAGTTTAATAAAATATTCCTTATTTAGATTTTGGATTAAAAATAATGACAATATAAATATTTGATGTAAATTAATCAAATATCAATAATATAGTAACTCAACTCAGATCTTAAACTAAACCTAAATCAATTAAATTTGATTTAAATTAATAATTATAATAAATTATTAACTTAATTCTATTTTATTTAGTTTAGTTCAAATTTAAAAGCTAGGTCCAATTGTCATATATATATATATATATATAAGCAACATTTGATTAGTACAATTATAATGATCATGACTAATATATTTTGTTGTTATTTTTACTCAAAACATAAAAGGTATCTTTTGAAAAACTGAAACTATGAGTTCTTTTTTTACAATTTTAAAGAGCAATAGATTTTTAGAAGTTTCTTAAACTATAGAGAAGTTTTATCTTTTACCCAAGTTTATTTAATCTTTATTAATATAAAACGGTTAAATCCATTATTTTAATTATTTTATAATTATTATGACTAGTATTTTCAAAATTGTTTTATACGTAATAAACCATTTATTAATATGCAAAAGTAATTTAAACAATATTAATCATAATAATCATAAAGATGCATCAAAATAATAATAATGCAATTAGCTCCTTATTAAAGTAATGTTTTTTTCAATCTTACAATCAATGACCAATTATTGTAAGATTAGTTAAAGGAATCTAATTTTGAGAAGTAAATGGAGAACATTGCAATTCTATTAATATTTATATGATTCTGCATTTTTAATCATCGGTTAATATTAATCAATTATAATTTTATACAATATGGCAATGCAATCATATAATTGCATATATAATAATTAAGGTTTTGGTTGAGGTTTATTAATAGAATGAAATATAATATTATCCTATTGTTTAAGATTAGAATTTATAATGAAATAGAATGAAATGGAATGAAAGAAGAAAATTTCATATTACATCTCATTCAATCATAAACAATAAAATGATAAACTTTTAATTTCAAAATTATGATAAAATGTAAAATAATAAATAAGTTTTTACTATATAGTTTATTATAAACTCTTCCTTTGAATAATATTTTCCTCTATTACATTATAAATCTTTTCTTTTCTCTCAAACAATAATTTTCTAATATTACATCAATTTATATTACATTTCATTAAAACCATTACATTTCATTAAAACCTTACATCTAACAAAATATAGCCCAAGTATTATACATTGCATATAAAATCAAGCCAAATCAGAAAACATTATTATTTGATGGAATAGTCCCAGGCCAGTTTACAACTAACGGGGAATGACATACATCTGGATTTAAAAAGATGATGACTTCGCTGAAATATTACTCAAGATTTGAAGAACTGAAAGAAACAGAGAACATAAAGATAATCTCATCAATGATCTGGACTAGTGTTGAACTAAGCACATGGATGTTGGATAAACAACTCTATCCAAATTTATCAGTTTCGAAGCATAAATCTAGGCCAGGAACTGCATGCCAAAAATCTAACAACTCCACAGAGTCAGGAACAAGGAATTGGAGCAGGCCACATGAGCTAACTGAACTCAGGCCTTTCTGGATATGTGCAGCCAGACCTTTGAATGATAACATTTGCAGCATACGAACCACCTCTCACGCAGTCCTCAATGGCCTTCTCCTGCACCAGCTGTGACAAAAATCCACCAACAAATGCATCCCCTGCCAAACACAATGATAGCATGAGTTTTGTGAGAAGACATTAATTAATTCGATGACATAAAATCCTTCATCACAATCTAATCATTGCGTCTTCAAGACGATCCTGCTGCAAGAACCAATCTCATAGAAGCCTCAGTAACCTTATTTATAAGACCCAAGGATATTTTGATATTTTAACTTTTATTTTAAATTTTGAAACTAGTGGTATTTAGCTAATCTGGGTTTCACTAATAGATGAGAGATTCACAAAGCAATTGCCTCTGAAGCAAAATTGCTAGCGACTACCCAAGAACCATACAAGTCATCTTACACAAATTACACAAGGAAGCAAATAATTATACAGCGTATCAACTCTATACATTTTCAAGCCAACGGACAAATTCGAAGATTATTTTGACAGTTCCAACTCTTCGAAAGCCTAATATGGAGGAGTATATACCTGCTCCATTTGTATCAACCAACTTCTCCTTGGGCAACAGGATAACAGGGAATAACTTCACCTTCCCATCCTCCGCAACTACAACAGGATCTGCACCCTGTGTGATAACAGTTATCCTCTTATGTGTTCCTGACGCTTTGGGCCACTGAGAAATTTTTATAGCAATCTCCTCCGTGTTCTCAGTCTGATAACCAAAGCAAGGCATGTTTAGGTATCCCTGAAATGTAATAATTGTACAGAATGTTCTGATTAACCAAATCAAACACAAGAAACCATTACCTCCCATCCGTGAACTTTTGCAAAAGTTCTAGCTTCAGTCTCATTGCCAAAGACATAATCTGTATAACTGTAGAAAAAGAACATTTAAGCATTGGACTAATAACTGACAATAGGAGCAAATATAAATTACAGAGCTTACGGAAGAGCTTTCTCCTGTGCATCCTTGAAGAGCTCACAAATGAAGGGGCAGAAAGGTTCATTGAGAATACCTGCAAATGCATCAGTAAGACCACTTATAGTTATTAATGCAAACTTCTAGAAAGATTAAAATATAATTGCAAAAGCCTTACTTTGTTGCTTGCAGCTGCATGTTCAGCAACAAGCATAATTGACTCAGGAGACACGGTAAGGAAAAATCCAGCAATATAAATATACTTTGCCTTTTCAACTGTTAAAAACATAAGTATTGTGAAGGTGAGCCAACTGTATAAAAGAACAACAATAAGGAAATGATAGCAATAATAAACACCAGACGATGATAATACCCAATGCCCAATTTTCTGGTCTTTTCAAGTGCTCAGTTTTGTAACAATTTGCAGCTGATAAATTCGCAACAAGTGACCTGCATAACACTTGATCTTTACCATCAGTGACCAATGTATTGAAGTAAGATGAAACGCTCATATTTACCATAGAACTTTTAAATTTTATCCTCTCCAAAGTACAGCATTTGTCACGACTCACTAATTATACCAAAAACTACAAAGTTAAAAGTTTATTGACAATTAATAGGCAGAACAATCATTAGTGTCAGATATAAATAGACAGCACATTGACATTAAATACACAAACTCTAGGTGCCTCATAACTGTTTAAGAAATAATCCTGAGAAGAATTATGTTTATACTTTCCAATAATATGAAAATTTTCATTAAAATGAAACCAAATAAATAAAGTATCAAAACTAGAATTCCGAAAGATAAACTATAAAACCCATTATTAATTTGTAATATAGAGAGCTTCGAGAAGGAAAAATGACCAAAAGATATTCAATTGTCCAAACTAAATCATGATCAATATAGGGAGTAAGGTAAGACTGACCTCTCTCCACCAACAACACAAACAGCACATGTTCCAGTTGGAGCAGTTTCATCTTCATAATATTGCCCCTGAACATGCATGCTGTAAATAGTGTAGTCGAGACAGATGACCTCAAATAAATTAACAAGTTGTCGAATAATTTACATTGACACCAGCTTTCTTTATATTCTTTTTCATCTCGTCTCCAAACTTGTCCTTTCCGATGCAACCAATATAGCTTGTTGCACCAGGAATTTGAAGCATCCACTGCAAGTGTAACGAAAGACCATAAAAGAAAGAGCAAAAGAGTTTAAGTTCAATGACATATATCTGTATCAAATATACTATCACAAAGGTAAGGGAAAACCTGGGCAACTCTGACTGAATTTTGAGTAGCACCTAGAAATATGATAACAAATTACTACCCATAAATTGACTTTAAAAATATTAATAAAGGGAGTATGTTCCAAAATAAGTTGGAAAAATTGAAAGTGTAAAGATGACATCAAATCCATAAATTTCCTCATGTAAGAAGTCAGGATAGTACCTCCAGCAATGTAGTCCACATTATGTTTGTTAGCCAATTCATCATACCTTCAAAAAGACAACATTAAAATATAAAATGAGTGTCAAATAAAGAAATTTTAAAAAAAGATGAATAAACAATATCATCTTTCTAAAGAAGAGATTGGAAAATTCTCCTAGTGCTGAATTTTCCAGCTAAAGCCCTGAAAAACTAATAAATACGCAAAATAACTGACATGATTAGAAATTACATGGGCAAGTGCTTATCTTCAGCCAGGATAGCGTCGTTCAACTTGATGCCATATCTGTTCCAGAAGTATATAATAAACAATATGGGGAAAAAAATGGAAATGGAAGCAAATATATTGCAGCAACATAAAAATTCAAGCTTTAAATTTATATGCTACTAGTTTAAGGAATACAGAAAACTAAAGAAAGAGCATTGAGCACTATTTCTAAGTATTAACGCCCCAAAGATTCTAATTTTTTAAATACCAATATCCTTTTCCGCAATAACAATCCTCAAACATAGCTCCAGATTGACAAAAACAGACGAAAAAGCAGATATTATTCGGGAAGCCATATTAGGAATGTCACGAGAAATAAACAAACAAAGAAAATGCTCAGGTCTATATGTTCTCACAACATAAAAGAATAAAAAAATAATACTTGTTTCCACGAACAATCAGAAACAAACAACGGATCAAGCAATCATTGAACGGAAGTATATGAAAACATTGCAATAGAAATGAACGTATTGAAGAGATTTAAGGTTTTAGTAAACTGACTTTTGCAAGAACTCGTCGTCCACGACAGCGGAAATGTCGAGAAGCGGATTTCCCATGCCCAACAGGATTCCCTCGGATGCCATGTCGGTCGATCTTAACACAGTCTACACTTAGCCGATGGGAATGTGCTGAGATTGAGACGTCGGGGTTGGAGGGAGGCAGGTTTTTGTAGGGTGTGTAGGCGTCTTTTATACTGATGTACCGCGGTGGGGCCGCGGAGAGCCACTAAACGAATGCAGTAATTTTACTTTTAATTTTATGTGATTGGTTGAATTGGGTTTTTACATTTGTTAAGTTTTATAGCGTCTAAACTAAATGCGAGTTGGCCATTGGCTGGTTGGATTTGGCGTAAATGTGGGTTTTTGTTCTTCTTGGCAGGCAGAATTATGGGTTGCGCCTGATTTTTTGGTTATTCTCAAGTAGAACTAACCATTGATTTGGCCCTGGTTGTGGCCAGTCTTATTAGCGATCAACACCCGGTAGTTAATATGCTGATTTCGGCCATCTAAGAGTTGCTATCCAGATATTGGGTAGTACGTGTAAGTCATTTCTTCCGAAAAGACAATCGTTGTGCAGATTGACTTGCCCATTATAGTACTTGTTTGCCTGTCGGAGTACATTGGTTTAATGATGTTATTCAGGGGATGTCTTCGCTTTTGTTTGCCGATGCTGTTAGGGTTGCTTTATCTCGTGTCATTGTCCTGTAATTTCTTTTCTGAGCTTACGCCCCATTTCTACAATAAAAAAAATATATTTTCAACATCTTTATCGTCCGTATTAAATGACTCGCCCTGAATATGATACCATCATTTAGGTAATATTGGTAATTATATGAAAAATAGTATCTAAAATATCTTAATACATTAATGTATATAAAAATAATTTAAGTAATATAAATTATAATAATCTATGTTTTTTCTTTAAGCATTTATAAATAATGCTTGAGTACCTAAACTTCTATTAACGTTGTGATTGAAAGTGTAGATTTAGTTTGCTTTTAATCGTAAATTATGCTCCTTTAAGTCCACTTATCAAATTAGTAATAATAAATTACAGTTTCTAAACGAGCTAATAACTTCATTTTCAAGTTAGTTGATAATGAAGTTATTAGCTCAAACTTTGGATAAAATATCATATGAGCTTTGGCATGGGAAAATGCTAAGATTAGTTAATTCGAAGTATTTGGTTGTAAGTGGTATATTTTAAATACTAAGGATAACTTAGGAATGTTTGATTCCAAAGCAAATGAAGGAATACTTTTGGTTATTCCTTAACTAGCAAAGCATATAAAGTGTTTAATAAGAAGAGTCTTTTATTGGAGACTTCAACATATTATGTCTATGAATCTAACCCTCGTACTTTGAAGAAAAATCTTGAAGAAGAAGAATAAGAATAATCACAAAGATTTTTCACTAAAAGCTAAGTAGGTATATTGTTAAACCAAGTGAGGACGATAAGAAGGATGATGGGCTTCGAAGAAAGTGAAATTTCATAAGAATCATCCTCCAAAACAAATCATAAGTAGTATTAAATAGGATTGTTTAAAAAAACCTGCAAACCTATAAACTAGATCTGAATCGCTTGAACCGAACCTATAAATAAAATTACTCGAACCTAAGTTTAGGTTCGATTCAAACCGAACCTAAAAAATCAGGTTTATGGTTCAGGTTCAGATTTCTAACTTGCGGTTCTAGGTTAATCGAACCTAAACTGAACCTATAGCAGGTTAACCGAATCGAACATGATTTATAGGTTTAGATTTAAACCTAAACTTGAAACACCTAAAATACCTATCATATATTTAGATATAATTTACATAAATATTTTATTATTAACATTTTAATTGATAATTTATTTTAAAGAATAAATAAATTGAGTTGTGTCTTTAAATCTATTATGTATATACATAAAATAAATAAAATATTTTCATATTGCTTATGAGTCAACGCTCTACTTCAAATAGTAATTAATATGTGTCAAAGTTATTAATCAATTATTAAACTATTAATAGAAAAAATCATTGACTAAAATAATAGAATCATTTATAGATTAATTAAAGAAATTAATAAGTGTAAAACATATTTATTAATAAGTTGCAATAATTTATTAGTTATTATTATTATTTTTATTTTAACATGATAAAATAAAATTTAATGATATTAGAAGAATAAACACAGTTAATCTTTTATCAAATTATCACCCATTGAAATTGAAAGGTTTTTCTATTCATGAAAATAAAGGAAAGGTTTTTCCAAGCCGGGTAAGGAGATCGTTCTTAAGACTATCGCTCAAGCTCTCCCTACGTTCTGTATGAGTGTCTTCCTCCTTCCTAAAGGTATTTGTGATGATTTACACAACATGATGAACTCCTATTGGTGGGGGTCTTCCTCAGGCAATAGATCTAAAATTCACTGGGCCAAATGGGAGAGGCTATGTACTCCGAAGAAACTGGGCGGTATGGGTTTCCGTGATTTACATTGTTTTAATCATGCGATGTTTTGTAAGCAAGGTCAGCGATTCTTGTCTCACCCGACTTCGCTGCCAAGTAAGTTGTTTAAAGCTAAGTATTTTTCGGATTGTAGTTTTCTTCAAGCTCGAGAAGGTCGAAACCCTAGTTTCATTTGGAGGAACATTTTCTCGGCTCAACATTTGTTGGGCAAAGGAGCTCGTTGGAGAGTGGGAGATGGTAATTCAATCTCAGTTTTTAACGAATCTGGTTGAATTGCAATGAGAGTTTCTTTGTGCGTTCTGCTCCGTCAACCGGTATGGAGAATATGAAGATTAGTGATCTTTTCAATTCGGACAAATCGGGTTGGGATTATTCTTTTATCAATGGCATTTTAGCTCCGGCCGATGCTTTGCAAGTTTTCAAAATCCCCATTTCACCGTCTTTGCCTTCCGATCATTTTTGTTGGCATTTTACTAGGGACGATTTGTATAGTGTTAAATCGGGGTATAGGATTTCTACTGGTTAGTATTCTTCTATTTCTTCTTATTTGGTTGATGGCCACTGGAATTCTCTCTGGAATGCTCATCTTCCCCCTAAAATTAAGGACTTCCTCTAGAAGCTATTGCGTGACTTTGTGCCTTGCAAACAGAGACTTTTAGCTAGGGGTGTCCCTCTGGATGTTTCTTGTAACGGCCTGGTTGAAACCATGGATCATGTGCTGCTCTCTTGCTCCTATGCTAGAAGAGTGTGGAATGCTGCAGCCGGTGTTAATTGGTAAGAATTCTATTTTGAGCCATCGGATTTTAGTGATTTGTTGGAGCCTTTGGTTCTATCGAAATCTGTTGGGTTGGGAGCAGAAGGATACTCATTCGAATGCCATTATCTCTTTTGCTGATGAGTTTCTTGCGAATTGGAAAGAGGCAACCTGTACTTTTAACCAGATACAATTTAATGGCAACACCCCTTCTCATTGTCATTCTTGGTGTAAGCTTGATGTGGGATGGTTGAAATGTAATGTTGATGCTTTGGTCTCAACAGGAGACAATAGCTCGGGTTTTGGGGTTGTCCTCAAGGACGATCATGGTCGGTTTGTAAAGGCTCTGTCGGGCCACATTCCTTGCTGTGTGGATGCTTATCTTGCTGAAGCAATTTCCATCAAAGAAGCTCTGGCTTGGCTTAAGGATCAATGTCTGGATAGAATTATCATTGAGTCAGATTGTCTAGAAGCAATTAACCATATTAATAATTCTTCCAATAATTTGCTAGAGGTTGGTATAGTGTTTACTGAATGTCTCTGTCTTAAGAACAACTTCCACCATTTGTCCTTCCATTGGATTTCACGGAATTCTAATAAGGCTGCTCATACGTTAGCAAGGGTTGCTTTATTACATGCAAACTGGTTTGAGTGAGATTCTATCCCCCGCAGTATTGTTTCTGTTCTTCTTTGTGACTGTCCGTCGCTTGTACTCAATTTAGAAGAGGCTTTAGGTCCGAGTGTTATAGGGTAAAGCCTATTGGCTTTGGGTTTAGGTGCTTCTTCTGTTTTGTTTTCTCGTTATTTTAATGATTTTGTGTAGCACCCCAACTCCCACGAGACCCGAACCCGACATCTACAGTGACATCCGAGCCCGTGACCCGCGAGGTTGGCATGCTAGAGCAGTCAATCACAATTAAAAACTCGTTATGAAATTTTTCTTCCAAAAACGTTTTAATGCGCGGAAATCAAAACATATTTTGGGCCCGACATATCACAAAAATATTTTCAGATACAAAACACTTTCAGTTATTAATTAGCACTCGACAGTGCTCAATCAGTACATAAGTAGAAAGACATGACCCAACTGGGCTCGATGCCATTTCTGAACACAATTCAGTAATCAAAATCTCAATACACTTTTACATTTATTAAGCTAGGGCCCACCAAACAAAACACTGTACTCATGCAGATGTGACGACACTGATCCCGACCCGCTACCCTGCCTTGCTAGCAATGATCATACTCCCGTTAGTCTAACGGGGTACTCTTCAGTTCCTGAAAAATAGATGAAATATTGGGTGAGTTTGCGAACTCGATGAGAAACCATCATCGATGGTTCACCCAACTCATGCATTCACAATTCATATACACACTGAATCACATATTCACACTTTCATATATTCACGTGCATTCAATTTCACTTTCACAGTTCACTTTAGATCATTTACATATGCGATGCATGTGACACTTTCGATTTCATTTCATTGTTGTGACCGAGCGCAATCGTAAATCAATAATCACATTTTGGCAAGTAGGAGGCCCTCCGGTATGCACTATCGCCCACTCACATAGGGATAGGAGAGCCCACTGGTATGCACTAATCCCTTTCACATAATAGGACCCACACCCCACCCGTAGGTGTTTGCGAGTTTTATTGCGGCGTGTGTTCATGGGTTTTACCTGGCGTCCTCAAATATACAGTGGCGTCTCGAGTCAACAACTATCATTATCGATCATTTAATTATGCATGAGTGCATATGTCATTCACATTTCACAGTCATATCTCATTTCTTGGACCTTTAGTCCGTATTTCGATCATATACATATCTCAATTATTTCACTAACACTTTTACAATTCGATTCACTATTGCATTTATGCACATTTATTCACATTTTGCACTTCCATATCTCATCCAATATTTCAACACCCATGGTTCAAATCAATCAAAACAAATACACATATCCATCCGTATTCCACATGGCATATGTACACAAAATGTAACACATATAGGTTGAGAAATCAACTAGGTTACTCACCGCACTTCCGAGCTACAAACTGGAAGTCTCAAAGCCTTTACTGTGGAATTGCTCCATCGGCTTGATTCAAGCTTTAAACCTTTCCAAATCACCAAGAAATCCACGCAAGAAGAAGAAGAACAAAGCAATTTCTCCGAGCGAAGCAAGCATCATCAAATTTCAAAGGCTTAAGTTATATATATATCTGAATACCTTAAGACTTGTTTGGCAATTAATTGCCACCGGTCGAATCGAACAACCTCAATCCAATTTCGATTCTAATTTCTCCCAATACGCAATAACAATTAATAATAAATCCTAAAGTCATAATTCAACTTGCCTCATATCAATTGCCAATCAATCACGCACCTGAATCCGGTTTATCATCACTATACCATTTTTCCGGTCCGGACTCGATTCTCTAAAATTCCGAAAAATTTTCATAAATTCACAAAATTAGAATTGCATATTCCTACACTCCAATCTCATAATCCAGTTCTCTAAATTCAATTTTCTCATTCCAATTCATATACAAAACTCATTTATACACTTTTCACAAAAATTTCCAATTTCCACAATTCAATCGGAAATGTCATACATGTACGATATTCATATACTTATGCCATCAATAATCATTTACCGATGACTATAGAAACTATAATGCATGAAGAATTCACATTTGCCTGTACTTTAACCTGACCCGATCCAATTTACAAATATACCCGTCACTTCGGTAACGGGATGTTACATTTTGCTTTGCTTAGCTTAAAAAAAAAAAATGGGTTTAGGTGCTTCTTCTGTTTTGTTTTCTCGTTATTTTAATGATTTTGCTTTGCTTAGCTTAAAAAAAATAATAAAGGAAAGGTTTTTCTCTATCATAAATGAACCTTTTAGAAGCCCTGAGGTCTGCACATCACCGTCCAAAGCTACGATATCTCATAGTTCATACTGTCATATAGCCATTTGTGGTTCTGCGACTCTCTCTCGGGTGATCAAGGGTAAGTGGAAATAACATTTCTTTGAGGATGTATTAGTATTACCGTAGCTTTGTAAATAAGAAACAAAACCATAAGAAATGTATTACCATAGCAATTGACGACACATGAACGTGATGAACTGAGACCGTGAGGTGAGACGTTATGTAGATTGCAGAGTAGACACGTCCATGGCTCCATGCATATATAATATATTTTGATGTCTTTTCATTTTTTCTTTTCCCTTGTTGGATTTAAAGAAGTATAGATGATGTTTCGTTCATCTATAAGTAGCTCTGCAACAGGTTTCTTTTATTGCGGTAATTTTTGTTGCAAGTGATTAGAAGTGGTGCATTCACTTCTGGTTTAGTGCCGCTGCTGTGTGACTTATTGTTGCTCTTCCTCATCTTCTTTACTACTATAAAAGTTATCTAGAGATGGTTTCTTAATTTGGAAATGTATAGGTTAAAAGCTTGATTGGAGATGGATCTTATTTTGGAAATGTAGAGGATAGGCTTTATCTGCTCAGTGTCTTACTCTCAAGATGGTTCAATGGGAAGGGGAAAGTTGCAGATTTGTCAAGAAGATCACCTATTAGATGGGAATGTTAAGAAATTTAGAAGATTAGTGTCTTACTCTCAAGATGGTTCAATGTTAAGGGGAATGTTGCAAATTTTTCTAGAAGATCATTTATAAAAGGGGAATGCTGCAAATTTGTCAAGATCAATTATTAGAGGGGAACGTTGCAGATAAGATCATTTATTAACAATTTCCTGCATATTAGCGGCTTCTTCTCCTTTGTGTACGTGAATGTTTTTAGGTGAATATCTTTAATCTGCGAATGATGGTTTTTTATATGTTTTGTTTGCAATTGGTTTGCATATATGGATTGTTGCATTTTTTGTTAAAATGATTTAGTGATTCATCTGTGGGTCACTGGTTTAAGCACAAAATGTTTGTTAACTTATTGTAAATCTGGTATCTTCTCCTTCCAAAATGCCAGAATCAAAATCAAAGATCGCAGGATACTCTCAACTTTGATTCTTCCATGTTATGTTTCCTCCATATTTTATGATTTTGAAGAAATTAGAATCGGACTGCTAGTTACTCGTTTTACAGTTGTTCTTAGAGTAGCAGTCGCATTCTTTTTGTATGGGATATGCTAATTTCAAGGCTCTTATGGGGGACTGCCTTGATAGATGTTTCTTTGTTTTTTACCAGTTATTTGACTCACTGCATTCCATTTGTTGCATTTTAGGTATTTTAATTTTTAATTTTAAGAAATAACCCAAGTGCTTTTAATCGGTTACTTTTCCATGTTCAACTGTCTCTGTGTGCGTTTAAGGGACTGATCCAGAAATGGTTTAAGGCTCTTTAAACGTCGTCCTTCCTAGGGTCAAGAGATTTTGGTAACATGTTGTTTGTGGAAGTGTACTGATGCTTAAACAAAAGTTGTGCTGGCTTTTACAGCTTGGTTCTTATTCTTTTTATTTTGATTTTAATCTAGTTTTCTTATTTACTTGAAACTTCTCTTGTTTCCTTGAAAATTTGCATGTCCATATGTTTCCATGGTGATAGGGGTTGATTTGCCAGTTTCTAGTGATCACTATTTTTCGTGATAGGGGTTTTTGATTTGCCAGGTGTTCTACTTATGTTGGCAAATCTTTACTACCTAATTGATTATCTAAATATATATGAAGTTTTAAACATTATTAGAAAGTAATAGAATAAAAGGGTTGATTATTAAAAAAAATTACAAAATTTGTGTAAAATTTCAATCTGAAGTAAACTTTAGTTTTTGATTGAAAAGGTTTATACTTTGTAGAACCTTTTCTTTTCAATATCCCAAATTATTCTTTTTTATTGTTCATGAAATACAACTACAAAAGCTTTTTTTATTTTTATTTTTATTTTTTTGATCAGATGTCAACCTCCATGAACTGCACTAGCATTGCACCATCATTGACTCACGAAACAGAACTAATAGAGATACTTCTCACTTCTCAGAGCATTGGTGGTGTTGACATGGCTTCTGTAACAACTTCTGGTAATCCCCAAACACCTGATTCTAATGCATCAAATCTTTCTAAGCCTCCTACCACCTATTTAAACAAGAAACGATCTTGAGTTTGGGAACACTATATCAAGTCAGGTGAAGCTAATGATAGGGTTGGTGTATGTCAATACTGTAAGAAATCTATTGCTTGTAAAAAGAATAATGGTACTACCAGCCTGATCAGTCACTTGAATAAATGTGTTAAGTATCCATATAACAAGCACAAGGAACCCAAAAGTGGACAAAAAACTATAGGAGCAATAGTAGAAAAAGGTAAAGATGAAGATGACACATCACATAGAATGATAACATGGATGTTTGATCAAGAAAGATGTAGGAAGGCACTTGCTAGAATGATTATTGTTGATGAGTTACTTTTTCGTCATGTAGAGCGAGAGGGGTTTTGTGATTTTTGTGCACATATCTAACTAAAATTTAAAGTTCCTTCTCGCACTACAGTGACTAGAGATTGTTATGCACTTTACTTAGAAGAGATAAAGAAGATGAAGGATTTTTTTAAGAAATTGCCTTCCAGGGTTTGTCTTACTACAGACACTTGGACATCATGTCAAAATCTTAGTTATATGTACATTTTATTGATGATGATTGGAAATTATGCACAAGAATTTTAAACTTTTGCCCAATTTTTGGTCATTCAAGTGATACAATTGGTAGGGCTATTGAGACTTGTTTGGTTAGTTGAGATATTGAAAAAGTATTCCCTATAACGGTGGATAATGCAAGTTCAAATGATGTAGCTATTCAATACTTGAGAAAAAGAATTAATAGTTGGAAGGGTGGTGTATTGAAAGGTGAGTTCATACAAATGAGATGTGTTGCACACATCTTAGGTTCAATCGTGAAAGAGGGGCTGTTAGAATTGGGTGATTCAATCATTAGGATTTGCAATGCAATGAAATATGTTCAGTCTTCTCCTGCTAGAATGGAAAAGTTCAAGTCTTGTATAGAAAAAAAGAAAATAGACAACAATAGTATTGTTTGTATAGATGCTGAAACAAGATGAAATTCTACTTATTTAATGTTAGAGTCAGCTTTGAAATTTCAGAAAGCATTTGATTTATTGTAGAGTCAAGATTCTAAGTACATTGAAGACCTTTATGAAAAGAAGAATAGCAGAGGTGAGAATAAAATAATAAAGGTGTTCCTAGTGAAAGTGATTAGGAGTATGCACGTAACCTGCTGCCTTTTTTTTCTATCTTTTATGATGCTACTTTAAAATTGTCTGGCTCTCATTATGTAATTACTAATGAGTACGTGAAAGAAATTTTTGCCATTGGGATGGTTATTTCAAAGAGATGTGGACTTGGTGATTTTAGTGCAAGAAACATGGCTTTGAGGATGAAGAAGAAGTATGATAAGTATTGGGGAGATGTTAATATCAACTGCATGTTGTTTATTACTGCCATTCTCTATCCACGTTGCAAATTGAAGTATGTGAACTTTGTGATTGGTAAAGCATATGATGATGTCAAATCTGAGCAGTTGTGTGAGAAAGTAAAAGTTACTTTAGATTTGATATTTGATTTCTACCGATCCTCCATGTCTTTTCCTGTTGCACAATCAAGCGTCCAATCTCAAGCTTCAAGTGATATGGAAGTTGATAACGTAAAGGACGTTGCAGCATTTTTGGATAATATTTTTGAAGAGCAAGAGGCTAGTCAAGCAAGTAGGGAAACCAAAAGTGAGCTAAATAAATATTTAGCTGAAGATTGTGAACCCAAAGACAAGACTTTCAATGTCTTCAGTTGGTGGAAACTAAATTCTGCTAAGTATCCAGTGCTTGCTTCAATGACTCGAGATGTTTTAGCTATGCCTGTATCTACTGTTGCATCTGAGTCGGCTTTTAGTACAGGAGGTCGAGTGCTTGATTCATTTCGTAGCTCTCTTACTCCAAAGATGGTGAAGGCTTTTGTTTGTGGACAAGATTTGTTGAGAAAATCGCAAGCTTCTCTTTACGTGGAAGAGAGACTTGAAGAACTTGAGCAAATTGAATCTGTAACATCCTGTTACCGATGTGATGGGCATACTGGTAATTTGGAATGAGTTAGGATTTTACATTTGCATATAATTGATATGAGCATTCATCTGGCCTCTAATTTTAGAGGAATGGGACATTTTGCACATGCACATATAGGTACATGCATTCATGACATTTCTCGACATTTGTTTGCGATTATGATGTGATTTTTGAATTTTGAGATAATTATGCTTGATTATGATTTATTGGGAATTTTGAAATATTGGGTTTGAATATTGGAGTTAGAATTATTTTAGAGTGATTATCAGTTGATAGTGACCCTTAGGAAAATTTCCCTAGCAAATTGGGAGAAAAAGTCCGGACTGGAAAACCTTATAAGTGACGTACTGAATGATTGATAGTACTGAAAAATTGTTCAATGGTGATGGAAAATTAGATTTATGACTTTAGGAATAAAAATGTCGAGCCATTGGAATTTAGAGACAACCTAGAATAGAAATGAAAATCGAAAAGTGAAAAGAAGCCAAGGACTTAGCCCTAAGTTTTGAAGTGTTAAGTGAGTAACCCCCCTTGATGCCCTAACTGGTCGTTGTCCCTCTTGAAAAATCACTAAATTTCCTTGGCAGTTATCTATGTCTTCCACGTTAGGGCAAGCCATCTCCTTCCATTGAGTAGCTCTTGGATTTTCCTCTACAAGACTCTTCTTGCTTGCTTCTCCTTGTGCAAAGACAAGTCTAAACCTTAAGGAAGATGAAGATTGTTGTGTTTTTGAGTGTTGGCCGTGGGTTTTAGAGTGAGATTAAGAGTTGGAGAAGATTTACGGGTATTTGAAGATCGAGAGCTTGATTGGTAAGTAAATTAGCTTTAATTTGGTTTTATTGTTGCTGAAATGCATTTATGGGTTTAAATGTGTAAGATTGTGGTAGTTGAGAGTGAGTTATGATTGATTTTAGAGAGATATTGGGAGAAAATCTGTCGGAGAAGACGAGTGGAGCCCCACACGTCGCGACGTCTGTGAGGGCCTCGTTGTGACGAGCGGATAAGTACTTGCCGCGACGAGCGGTTAAATCCTCGTCGCGACGAGCAAGGTGAGACGTCGCGGCGAGCCCGTCAATCCTAGCCACGACGAAGCGATTTGGACGTCGTGCGGCGGCGACCTCTTTTGTCGCATGCAGTGATGCGCTCTTTCGCCATGGCGAGGTCGTTTTTTCCGAATCGAAATAGTTTTGTTTTTGGGGCATAACTATTGGTGTAGACCTCCAATTGAGGTGATTTTTGATTCGTTATAAACTAGAGAGAGGGGTCTACAATTGAGATAAAAAAAGAAAGTTTGAAATCAAATGAGTGAGATCTTAAATATGGAAAGAAAGTTGAATATGGTTTCCTATTGCAACCTAAGGATTGTTTCATAAAAATTGAAGTATCATTTTGAGACTTCTGAAATAAATTCAATGCTTTTGAGGTATCAGAAATAGAGTATAATGGGCGAACTTGATCTGATTCAAGATGACATTGGTTTTGAGGTTTTACTTGGGAATATTTTAGTGGTATAATGTGGTAAATTGAACTGAATTTTTAGAAAGGAAACAATGTGAAATTTCCATGATACGATACTGGAATCAAATGGGTCATAATTGAACAGTTGGGTGAAAAGCTAGATTCTGTCATAAGAATAAGGATATTGTCTCAATGTTATAGTGTTCATAGAATGAAAAGTGGGTTTTGAGGCAAAGATAGTGAAATTGGGGTATAGCGCCGGGAATGTCACGAATATGCATTGTATATTTTTGCATTTCAGCATGTGCATTTGTGAACCTTTCTGATTGTGCTTTTGGTAACATGGGTAATTATTTGATTGTTATAGAGGCACCGTTGGAACGACATTCCACGAATATTGCTGAGACTTCCAAGCAGTAGCTCGGAAGTTACAGGTGAGTAACATAGTTGATTCCTCAATTTTTGATTGTTTATAGTTCTGTACTGATAATTCTGTAGAGAATAATGGTGTTTATGTGAAAACTGATTATGACTAAAATGTCGGGTCGAAGGTCTGAAGGAATGGGAATTGGACATTGAAGTGTAAACTGGTTGTGAATGTGAAAAATTATGACTGTATGAAAATCTGTATGATTGAGAATGATATGTTTGATTATGATAAATTGGATTGGATTGCAATGTGATTTTGTGAATGTATGATATTATGTATATTTTGATAAATGGGTTTTAGTGGCAATGTGATTGGTGATATATTGGGCATATTGCATTCACACACAAATACATAAATGGATAACAATAGTTGTGACCTGAGTTACCACTGATACTGAAAAGAGCCTCGAGCTCGAAGGGAGTTAGTGCATACCCAGAGGGCTCTCCTACTCCCTAAACGCATCTACTGCCTACTGTTTACACTGATACTAAAAAAGAGCCTCGAGCTCGAAGGGAGTTAGTGCATACCCAGAGGGCTCTCCTACTCCCGAGACGTGTCTACTGAATACTGTTCACTGTTTAAGCGCTCGGTCACAACACTATAATAAAATGGGAAAGTGTCACATATGCATTGCATACACATTTTGATTGAATATAGTAAATGGGAAAAAGGCAAGAGTGCATTATGCAATTGTAAACTGCTATGTGATTTTCTGAATAGGCTATTGGGAAATGATCTGTAAACGGCTATGCGATATTCTGAATGTATTATTGTGACAATCTGTACGCTATTTGCGTAATGCATGAATTGGGTGAACCATCGATGATGGTTTCTCATTGAGTTTGCAAACTCACCCAAAATTGCAACTATTTTTTTCAGGATTAGAAGAATACCCCATTAGGTCAACGGGAGTATACTTACAGCATTCAAGTGACGGATAGAGGTCGGGATCAGTTCACGTCTGCATTAGCCTGCATTAGTGTATTTTATTTTTCTAAATTTTTGTATGACTAATTAGGTCAAATTGTAAATTCATTGACTGATATAAATGGGATTTATGAAAAGGGCCCTGAGGCCATTGAATTGTTCGTGTATATTGTTTTCGCAAAAATATTGATGTGGATGTGTTTGAAAAAAAAAGTTCATACTGAGTTTTGATTGAATGTTGTAGCACGCCAACCTCGCGGGGCACGGACTCGGATATCACCATCGATATCGGGTTCGGGTCTTGCGGGAGTGGGGTGTTACAGAATCAGGTAATATAATTTACTTTACCTTGTTTTAATATATAAATAAATAAATAATTCTTTTTTCAATTAAAAAAGAAATAACGAGTCTAACTCTTTTTATTCTTTATTTTCTACAGATGTGGCTTCATGTATAACAGTGGATCATCCTACCATCCTATTCGAAGAATAATTGTTTAATAATTTATCTCTTTTTTTTTCTAGTATGGATCTTTATAAAACATTGTTTGGCTTATTTTTACTTTGTTTGGGTTTAAAATAGTGGATTAATTTTGATGGATTTTATATACATACTTTTATGAATAATTTGTATCTGTTTTCACCAAATATTTTTATAATTTTTTGTCATATATATTGATATGAATAGGTTCTGGTTACCCTGAGAACCGAACTTGAAAATAGGTTAACCGATCCTATAAGTTCTTTAAGTTCAGGTTCAAGTTTAAGTTCGTGAAATTGCCGAACTTGACATTCAGGTTCAGGTTCAGGTTCAAGTTCAGGTTCAGGTTAGTTATAAACGGGTCGGGTTACCCTACCATGAACACCCTATTATTAAATAAAGGTAATTATTATATCACATTTTATAAATATAACATATCTTTTTTTTTCTTAATTGAGCCTAAGATTATATAAGAAGCCCTTAGTCATGAAAGCTGGGTTCTTATTATGAATGAAGAATTGAACCAATTTGAAAGAAGTAAGTTGTGGAATTTACTACTTATACCTAAAGACCACCAAATCATAGGTACCAAGTAGATGTTTACAAATAAACTAGAAGGATCAGGTAATGTTATAAGAAATAAAGCTAGATTGGTGGCTACAAGGTACAATTAAGAGGAAGCTAAAGATTTTAAGGAAAATTTTGCACCAATAGCCATATTAGAAGCTAATATATCGTAACTGCATTTGCATTTTGAATTTTAAATTATTTTAAATTGACATTAAAAGTGCATGTTCAAATAGTTTTTTTAGAAAGTGAATAAATATATAATCATCAATAGGGCAAAATTTTTCTAAGGTTCCAACCACAAGGCTATGTCAAAACAAAAGAATAAGAAAGCCTTATAAGCATCAATAAGATTAAAAGACATCAACTAAAGTAATAGGAAAAATAATCTCATTTTAATTTCCATATATAACCTTCTCTACTGTAGCATAACTTATGTTAATTGATCAAGGGTAGATTTTAGTTGGTATTCATAAGGAAACTGCAATTATGTTCGACTCCATATGAAAATAGTTGCATTCTAATTGTTTTGATAAGCTTTTAAAAAACATATCCTTATTCTTTATCCATAAGGAAACTGCAATTATGTTTGACTCCATGTGAAAATAGCTGCATTTTAATTGTTTTGATAAGCTTTTAAAAATATATCCTTACTCTTTTTTTATTTTATAAAAGTCCTATTATTGCATTTAATAACAAATTCCACACACAAGATTACTTAAAGTGATTTTGAATACCAAGTTTTCCGGTTGACATATATAATAGTTTTGATTACTCCATTTAATGTTATCCTTCCAATAATTGGGGGATAATCTAAGTTGAATAATTTAAGGATTCCATTCTAGCATAGGAAGTGAATTCACATTTAAATAGTAGATGGTTCAAAGATTCTTGCTTTTGTTTGTGTTAGTCCCTAATGGCACATAAGTGAGAGGGTGAATTGGGTGTTTATAAAATTTAACATATTTTCATAACAAATAAACTCAATTTAACAATAATCAATGTTCGTAAATAAGAATAAATGGATTGCTTAACATAAATCAATCAAACAATTGGATAAGGATTTAAAGAGGATGTGAGAGAGAGAACGCAAATTGATTTATAATAGTTTGGAGAAAAACCCTTGCTTATGCCTACACCTAAGGCTATTCATAGAATTCCACTACAATCTTTCTTTTAAAGCGAAGAATAACCCTTATACAATCTTTATTAATAAAAAGGAACTCTTTTACATTCTTTTTCAAGGTAAAGAGGAATCTCAGTCTCACTTGGATCACCACCAAATACAATGCCAACCAAATTTTACAATTCATAATACCTCACTTTTTCACTTAATAATTCCAAAGAGGCTTATTTACATAAATATGATACAATGATACTCAAATGAATAAAAACATTTAAAAATGTGTGTAAAATAAACCTAAATGCTTTTTGATACAATAATCAATGAGAAAACATGTACTTATAAGGTTTTGAGAAGCTTACTAACTAGGGGAGCTAAGAACTATTCATCACAAAGGCTATTTGTAGAGACTAGTCAACCATTGTAGCATTTTGGTCAAATAATATATGTTTAGCACACAAATTCACTAGCCATTGAGACATTGGCAAATTAGTAAGCACATTATTCGATTAATATGGCACATTGGTCAATCAATACATCAACCAATATTAGAATAAACTCTTATTACATCAAATTTAAATATTTTAACCTATAATGGTCAACCACTAACCTATATAAGTCGACCAATCCCTAAAAACACATTATTTTAGTAACTTTAAATGCTCAAAATTAATTTGCTTAATGCAATTATAGTTTAACATTTCCCAAGATGTTCCCCAAAAAGTGTTTGAAGGATCTGTTTGAAGGATCAAAAGGCTTTTTTTTATTAAAACCAAAAGCTTCAATACCTCTCGATGAATGAAGAAACTCATACAATCAAGTTAAAATAAAATGTCTATATATAGTGAGCCTTTTAGATTATCAAATTAGCAAAGTGAGATTACAATTAATAATACAAAATATAAAATGATCTTAATAAACCTTGATCTTTATTCTTGGTTTGATCTTTATTTCAACAATTGCAAACTCCAACTTCCCTTTATCAACTTATGAAGTATCTTTTTGAGTTTATGACTTCATTTTGTTCTTATATTACCTTTCACCAAAATAATAAACTTATTAGTAGTAATTATGTTTTGTTATCATTAAAACATTGATGGCAGCCTCCCTTACTTGAACAATCTCCCATTTTTTATTGATGTTAAACCATATGTTATATTGGAAAACAATATGAAAATTAAGCACACAAATAATATCCATAAATTAAGCACACAAGAAACTATCCATACCAAGATGATGATCCGCTCTCCTTTAATTCACGCATGAAACAATTCATATAAAAAACATAATGCAATATAAAGAACAAAAGAAATATTTAATATCAAGTATAAAATAAATATACACACCTTTACTTAAACATAATATGAATTTATTTAAGTATAAAGATATTATTTATATAGAAATTACCATGCATATAAAAGTCACTCTCCTTGAATATAATGAGTTCCCCTAAATCTAATATCACCAATCTTTGTCACCTTTTTGGAATCATAAAAAGAAAATTTAATACCCCACTGTTGCAAGACACGTACTCGACATCTTGAGTGATATCCGAATACATATCCCATGAGGGTGGCATGTTAGAATAGTAAAAGGTCGAAACTCATACAAATTGTTTGATACAACGTATGCAAATGTGAAAAATTGATAATCAAATTCAGCCCAATTTTTATTCATAATCAATTTCAACCACAAAAATTACAATCATTATTGAACTCATCAGCATTTCAGTAATCATTTGGGCCCATTACAAAAAAAAATAATTGTAGCCATAATATCATTACATTTCAAAAACTGTTTTCATATACATTGTACAACACTTAAGACTACACTTTTTAATACAACATAAAGAAATATATATGTAGGCACAAACTGATCCTAACCTGAAACTTACTTAGAGCCTCTCTAAAGTCCTTTACTAAACCCTGAAAGTCATGTTGTCATTTTGATGAACTTTATGAACTCATTTGAGTAACCATCCTTGATGGTTCACTCATGTAACAGATACAATCATCATAAAATCACACAATTCATATAGTCAATCTTTTCATTACAGCTTTGCAAATCATTCAATCAATTCCAATTATATATGAATGTTATAAGTATGAGACTCACATTCTTTTTTACAATGTTGTGATCGAGTGCCTTTCAATTATAGATATTAGCCCATAGGGCTCAGTCAGAAAAAATAATCACGAAGCATAGCTCTACGTGTAGAAACAATAATCATGGAGCAAAGCTCTACACGTAAGCACTTTCATACTGGCTACTCTAATCACAACGCTTTTATATTCTATGCATTGAAATGATATGCATGTCACAATTCAATCATCAATTCAGTCACTTTCATTTGCATGTATTATCACAGTATAACAGTCTCAACAGCATCAGTAGTCATCGGACTAAGTCTGGCATTCAACTTTTCATTTGAGAATTAAAACATTCAATTAAGCTGTCTCATTCAAATACAAGTAGCACTTCTAATATTGTTTGCATGCATCAAACGCCTCACACATATATTGTTCGGAATTCAGTACACAATCAGTCAATGCAGTTCAGTAATATATCAATATAGTTCAGTAATATACAGAATAGATCAAATAAAGTGAGACCATCTTAGGTTACTCACCATTGTTCCTTTAAGCCTATTGCCTTGACTTTTTAGCAATATTTGGAAGCAGTAATGCTACTTGCTCTTTTATATGCAATAAAACAATTTCATGTCACTAGAGTGCTTATGTAATAAAATAAACACATTTATCAATGTTTCAAATCTTATACATGTTCAATGAAAAATTCTCAGGTATATTTTTGTATTACAATGATGTACACTTACTTCTAAACAATTATTCCTTTGTGTCTTAGATCTCTAATAACACCAAGATCATTCAATTTGGTTTAATTTTCTGAAAGTTATACTCTAAATATGTCAGTCCACTCTTAAGCTATAACAGAACTCTTACTTCAACTTCATAACAGATTTTGGAATTCTTCACACCACAATTACAATTGTACTTTTTCAAAACAATTGTATCTTTATGTCTCTAGTTTCATTTGAATCAAGAATCACCTCATTTAGACTCTATAGATCAAGATATAATTAAAATACCGAAGTATGTTTAGTAAAATCATTCCAATTATCATACTTCAACATAGGCAACATTTTAATCTTAAATTCGTTAATCAATCCATTTTATATGGCTATCATCTTTTGTGAAGATGAATATCAAGGTCTTAGGAGCCTATTGGTTTAAGAATCAAGTCATTTGGACGTCGGATGAACAAGTTATAACAAAAATACCGAAGGATGTTTAGAAGTAGTTCAACATTGAAGGTCAGACCTACTTACACAGCACGATTACGAGGTCACACCTCTTTTAGTAGAGTTGCGATCGTGACTTTAGACATCTAAAAATAACTTGTTTCTTTCCCTCATCTCACGATCGTGAGTTTTATACTCATAAATAACCCAGAACTATTAATCACGGGCATGAGAACTTTATGTATGCCCGTGCATGAGAACTTTATGTATGCCCGTGCATGTGTGTTTCTTTCTTCTATTTTCTGTATCTTCCCACCAATCTTTCCATCCTTAATTCATATAGTATGCATTTCTATACCCAGTACAAGCTCTAAACACATTAAATTCAAGCTTATATAGTATTTGATCAAAACTGAAACTTCATATACACTTTCTCTCTCTGCTGTGTTTTTCATTCTTTCAACAATATATTCACAATTTCACAACACTTAGTAAACTCAGATTCAAGTCCAGATACACTTAACAAATTTAGTTCCTCATCTAAGTCATTTAATGTATTTCTTCACCAAAACTATACTGTTTAAACTTCCCATGCATGTATATATATATATTAACACCGTAAAACATCATAAGAGTTATTTACATGATTCAGTAATATTGCCAATGGAGAGAATAAATCGTTACAACTTGATGCTTGATATTTGGTAAAAATAGAATTAGATTTGATAACAATGTTACTCTTAGTGAATAACAATGAGAGAGAGCTTAGCTATAGGAAAACAATGTCTAAAACACGTATCTACGTATCCTCTTACATGGTTTAAATTTTTCACTATTTTATACTACCACATGTCACACATGCACATAGGTTATTTTTCATAAATTAAATCTGTCCACGTATCACACTCTAATTGGTCCATATTTCACATTTTTCCTAGTCCAAAAATTCACCAAAGATTTTGAAATAATACTTATAGTCTCCAATTAAAGTTTTACCACACATAATTCACAATTCACTTTTTAATCGCATTAGTCAGTCAATTATACCCAAAAAAGTTAGTGAATACATGAACAATTATTTTAATATTACAACAATAAATATTCACATGTGTGTGAATATACAATGATGCATGAGCATGCAGTGCACTTCTAATTTCTCACAGTACGCTCTGTTCACTATTTTAGGGTCTAGCTTCGAACATAGGATGTAACAATTCTCCCCTCCTTAAGAACTTTCATCCTCAAAATTCTTACTTGATTGACGATACAGGTGGGCATATTGCTTTTTCATACGCTCTTCAGTTTTCCACGCTACTTCATCACTCAAATAATTTCTTCCACTTGACTATAGTCAATGGATTCATTCGATTTTCTAGTCGTTTATTCAAATATCATACTATCTTAACTATTTCCTCAATAAGGTCATACTATCTCATGCTAATTTTAGTTTCTTCTTTCCTCGAATGATTTTCTCAATTCATTCAATTTTCACTGTTTTCATGTTGGCTTATTATAATATATATTCATTCATATTAGTTTCTTCACATATTTCGATTTATTTCCAGCCTTAACTCTTTGAATTGATAACACATTCACCAAAATGAAATTTATATCTCCTAAACATATTTACATATAATATAGTGTGAACTTAAGTTCTCCTTACAGTAACAATAGTGTTACTTGAAATTCCAGAATCCAATCACCTAGTTGGATACCTCATATCGGTAAGCTATATGTACTCCCTGTATCATATTCACTTATTGTACTTGAGTCTCCATTAGTAATGGAACTCTGATATTCACTCTTGATTCATTCCTTATTCATTTCTGATTTGTTTCTTCATTGATCAACCTTAAAGTAAACCATTTGGTCTACTTAATTGAATCCCGTGAAATTCTTCTTCAAAAGAAGATTTCTTGCTACCATATTTATACTATTCATGTAATCTTTATCAGTCAACTACTTTCATCCTTATTTATCAGTCATTCCTAATACCTCAAGAAGTTCAATTTCTGTACCATCAAGATCATTTCATCTTATTTGAAGATGTAGTTATGACAATTCTCCAATTACTAACATTCTCTAATGATACATGGATTCCAATTAATGCTAAACAACATTTTCATTTTGTGCCTGCCATGATCGGGGTGAAAAGGTTCATGATCGTGATTCATTTTACTCGAATTTATCATCCATAGTAACATCATTAATGATCTCAATCCATCTCCGACTGATCACTATAAGCACTTTCATGTATTATTCTACGTAATCTTTACGTACGAATCATATCTAACAACTATTTAATAAGTCATAGAATATTGCCTACATCATGTCCACACATATAGTACATATGTTCTCATCATTTCCATTTGTCCTGGTGATCCCATTATCAGATATGTACTCATAATACCAAATCAACTTAATGTTAACAACTTTTACGTATGTCACTATGATTATCTCACCTTCCAATTACCATCATATCATCATGCATATGTATGTCCACAATCAATTAAAAATTTTATATGTACAATTCTCCTGAAATTGTCTCAATTTCACAGAGAACATTTACCATCAATCATTTCAAGTCCAAGTTTAACCTATCAAGGTCATAGAAAATTTTATTTTCTTTCAAATTGGCTTTTACATAAATCTCATCCCTCATATCTATATCACTACTTCCCTTAATCAATCCCTGACAATACATTCGTATCTATTTCACATTTGGGAATACATCACCACAGTATAATATTGATGTCGTATACCATAATACATCCACTAACAAAAATGTGTTGAATCTTTATCTGTCATATCTAACCATATATTATTTCTTATTTCTGATCACATTATGACAGATCATCATTCTTCTTATTATTTCTATCAGCTTAAACTTTTAACAAATACTCATGTATCTGACTTATGTAAATGCGACTCAAACTGGAGATCAGTTGCTACTACCTACTATGACATGTCTAAAATGCATATAACTTGACACATTTTTTTTATAAACGCCCATGTAAGATACTAAATCTGGGCTCTGATACCAAAATGTAGCACCTACTGTCGCAAGACATATACCTGACATCCTGAGTGATATTCGAATACGTATCCCATAAGGGTGACATGTTAGAAAAATAAATGGTCGAATCTCATTGCAAATTGTTTGATACAATGTACTAAATGCAGAAAATCAATAATCAAATTTGGCCCAATTTTTATTTATTAACAATTTCAGTCACAAACATTACAATTATTATTGAACTCATTAGAGTTTCAGTAATCACTTTGGCCCATTATAGAACAAAATACTTATAGCCATAATATCATTACATTTCAAAAACCATTTTCATATGCATTGTATAACACTTAAGGCTACACTTTTCAATACAACATAAAGAAATACATATGCAGGCGCAAACTGATCCTGGCTTAGAACTCTTACTCATAGCCTCTTTGGAGTCCTTTACTAAACCCTAATAGCCATGTTGCAATTTTGATGAGTTTTACGAACTCAATTGATGGTTCACTCATATAACCATCCTTGATGGTTCACTCATGTAACAAATACAATCATCATAAAATCACACAGTTCGTATATCTGGAAGTGGTCACGCTACTTGCCCTTTTATATGCAACAAAACAATTTCATATCACTAGAGTGCTTATGTAATAAAATAAACACATTTATCGATGTTTCAAATCTCATGCATGTTCAATGAAAAATTCTCGGGTATATTTTTGTATTACAATGATGTATATATCAATTGTACTCCAATTGTATCGAAATTCAATCTCTCATTGTCCATTTCAATTGTTTATGAAAACATTCCATTTTGGTAAATAGTATATGATCAAGAAGATCTAGATAATGAAGGATTTAAGTAACACTTCCTTCTAAAGAATTGTTCCTCTATGTCTTATGTCTTTAATGACACCAAGATCATTCAATTTGGTTCAATATACTGGAAGTTATACTCCAAATACTTCAATCTATTCTTAAGCTATAACAAAACTCTTCAAGTTCAGAAAAGATTTTGGAATTCTTCACACCAGAATTAAAATTTAAATTCTTAAAAATTGTATATTTATGTCTCTATTTGCATTTAAATTAAGACTCACCTCATTTAGAACTCTATAGATTAAGATATAATCAAAATCTTGAAGTATGTTAAGTAAAATCATTCTAGTTATCATACTTTAATATAGTCAACATTGTCATCTTAAATTCATCATTGAATCCATTTTATATGCCTATCATTTTTTGTGGAGATGAAGATCAAGGTCTTATGAGTCTATTGGTTTAAGAATCAAGTCATTCAGACATCGTTTGAAGAAGTTATAATAAAAATACCGAAGGATGTTCAGAAGTAGTTCAATGTTAAAAGTCACAATCGTATGTCTGCACAATTGCGATATCCTACCTGCACTTGCAAAGTCACGATTGTTGGACCCAAAATTTTCTTGGAAGTTAGAACTATTAAATGAGAAATTATTGACGATTATTCATACATAAAGAAAAGAAGAATTCTTGAATTTTAAATAAAGTACAAAAGATGGTTTAGGTACATGATGGGTTATATGTGAAATGTTGGAAGTTGTAAGTTGGAAAATGTAGTTGAGACATGTTCACTGAGTATGCTTTGGTATTTTAGCCATAACTTTTTCTCTCGTTATCTAAATGAAATGATTCTTAATTTAGATTAAATTAGAGAGATAGGGCTACAAATTATCTGATGACGTCGAGTTCTAATTCAGTCCCTAAGAATTTCAATTGTTAGATGAAAATTGGGCATAGAATATTGTTTCAATATAAGAATAGTTCAGAAATGTTTGGGATATAACTTTCAGATTTCCAAACTAAATTGAATGATTTTGGTGTCATTAGAAAATTAAGACAATATGAAACATTTTTAAGAAGGAAATGTTATCAAATTCCTTCTAGATTTTGGAAGGGTTTAGTTAAGGATTTAGAAGAATAAGATGTTAGTTTTATAGTGGGAAAGACTAATAAAATATGGCTTGAATTATAAAAAGAAGAGAGGGAGTCATAAGAATAAGAAAGAAGAAGAAGAAAGGAACATGAAATAGAGAAAAGAACAAGAAAACGTGGAAGAAAAAGGAAGAAATGTGGCAAGAAGAAGGAGGAAGATTTGTCAAGGTAAGTTTATCTTTTTTTTCTTGCTTTGTTAGAGAAGGAGTTAGAGAACGAAAGGAGTTTTGTGTGGAGAATGAAGGGTTTGTGTTAGAAGAAGATGATTTAAGAGAACCTATTTGATTTTAGGGTTTTTAAACTAGGTTTTGGCTTTTCTAACCTAGATGGACTATGGGTAGGTTAGGTTTGAGCTTGATTTGTGTTGATTGCATTTTTGTGATTACGGAAGTTTTAGGAGGATTTCCATTTGAATGAGGATTGAATGATAATTTTGGTTATATTAGGAAATCAAGAAAACCCTATTCAAAAGCAAAAGGAAGGGTACAATTGAGTTTAGATTTTCAAGCGAAATAAGATGGGTAAGTTATTTATAATTGTTGTGTAATATGAGCAAAATGCCTTATATGTGTATTATGTGCTAAAATGGATTGTTTTAAAATGTTGTGATGTGGAAAATGCATTGTGATATATGACATTTTGATATAATTGAATTGTGAGTATGATCATGCTATGCCTTGGAATTGTATCATGCATTTTGATTAAATGAAAAGAAGAAAAAGCATGAGAATATGAATTTGTGATGAATTGAATTGAGCATGAATATGTGCTTTTGCATTGGTAAGAGAGGAATCGTTTCATAGTCACGTGCACGTCGACATAAAGCCTTCTTCTAGTTGCCCTTTTGTGACATACGACATCCGAAAAGTGGATTCGTTTCGTTCACGGTGTAAACTTCAGTTTCTCCATTTTATTCCACGGAGCTCTAGAGCCATTGGTTTGTGCATTTACGTTTTGATATGTTAAGTTATGATGCAATTTATGTGTTATTCTTTGATGATAAATTCCATTCAATATGTTTTATGTGATGATGTATTGATCTATGGGTTGTAAATTGTAATTGTGAATGTTGAACTTAAATTGCTAGATTAAAATAAGATGAGTATGCCTATATGAATAGACACATATATGTTTGATTATATGGCTCGTTGCCAAGGGCTATAAATTTATTAGCTATTGAGCTGTATAGCTCAACCCATCATTTTCTCCTCCTTAGGTGCAGAACAAGAAGTTTAGCAATCCTTGCAAGGTAATTGGACAAACTCAAAGATAGTTAGCTTTTGCACTAAGTTAGTTCGAACACTTTTGGATAGCTTATTAAGAATACCAAACATTGACCATCCATTTGTATTTGTTTTAAGTTAGTGATGTGTATGTTGATATGTAAATAAAGCTTGTTCAAATATTTACTTTGCTTAGTAATGAGAATGTGAATTTGAGGATTCCCTTTTGTGTACGATTATGTTATTTTACAGGTTAAGTATGATGGTGGTTGAAGTGGAATGTGCATGTGCATATTCTTCTTCGTTGAGATTGCAAATTGTTGTTTGTTTTATAATAACATGTTAGAGATTGGAAAGTTTGTATGGGATGAATCAATTGAGGTGAGATTCAAGAGTTTAACGAAAAGTACTTAGTAGTTGAATTGATATAAAGAGATATTGCATTTGGCAAGTTTTTATAAGTGTGGAAATTGTGTTCTGAACTCAAGGGAAAAACTATTTCGATCTAGGTATAATTAGCCAAAGTTGTCTTCATCAAAGTTGTAGCTTCTTTCTAGCTTTCCAAAGATATAAAGTATGAAAATTTTGGATATTGAAGTTAAGAGATACGACCATTATAAGTGGTGATGCTACATAGGATGTATATACAAAACAACTATAGTAATGATGAGAATTTATTGTATGTGATGAGTCATTTAAGTTGAGATTTGGGAATTTAATGCAACCAAATTGGTAATTGAATGTTTAAGGAGTGATATTGTATTAGAAGAAGTGAATTTGGGAAGATTATGAGTGGAAGTGATGTTAGAATGGATATAGAAACTATTAGAAAGGCTTTGGAGGGAGTTTTGGATCACCAATGTCTGTTAGACAGACTTTAGGTCCTTTAAATGGACCTTCTCAAGTGTAAAAGTACCCCCAACCTAGTGCATGTCTATTAAATGGACATTATGTTCGTTAAACAGACCTTTACGAGTTTGGAAAACGCTCTAGACCCCGTGAATGTCTGTTAGGTACAGGTGTATGTCTATTTAATTCACGATTTTGACCCTTTCTCGCTTTAGGGTCTTCATGATAATTGTAGATCTCGAAGGCCTCTTTGAAACCATCCTAAAATGCCTTAATATGACATATCTAGTGAAAGTTATGCTAATTGTCTCAAGATAGGTACAATATGATTGAGGATATAATCATGGTTGATTCTTTTGTCCATAACTTCATCATCCGACCTCTAAATGAAGTGATTCTTGAACCAATAGATTTCTAAAAAAATTTTATATCTCTCCATAAAAATTGGTATCCATTGGTGTTGATTTTCAAAAGGTTAATGGAGAGAAAGTGAGGGAATTGATTGGATGAGCATGAATTGGTTGTTTACTAAACATACTTCGGTATTTTAACCATATCTTGATCTGTAGAGCTCCGAATGACATGATTATTATTTCAAAAATAAACTAGCAACATGGAACTATAATTGTTCTGAAAAAATCAAGTAGTGATTTGGGAGTTTGACTAGTGTGGGCTTGCCTTCGTGGTTTGAGATGTTATGAGAAAAATGACTAAGGAGATTTCATTGAAATAACCATACCGAGAAATGCGCCCACATCTTATGATATTCAAAATGATTGTTGAGCTCCGAAAATGGGGTACAACATCTTGTGGTATCAAAGCTTAGGCTTTTAGGTTCCTAGGCTTAGAATGCATAGTGGTAATAATTGTTATGCTATGTGACTACTTGTTTGCATTGTGAAATGATTGATTGCATTAAGTGACATGCATATCATCCATACATGTAGGAAATAAAATTCAAAATGAAAGTAAGCTAAAAAGATAATGTCTTATTGAAGGAGTAAAATGCCACCTCATAAAAGAACACGAGGAGTTTTGTAAGTATCTGCTGCACCTGATTCCTCGCCGTTAGAGAAGGGTAATGATGAGTATAGAATCCCAATAATTGCAACAATATAAGTCACATGTATGAACTTTCGTTAAGAGTTTGAACCATTAGAAACAATGAGAAGAATGGTGTTTTGTTAGAGAATAAGATAAGGAAAGTTGTGGACATTTAGAAATAAGAAATATTACATGGTCTGATATGTTAGACATAGATTCAATATTTGTGGTTATGTCAGCGAATTTGGTAATGAAATTTTGTTAAACAACTTTGCTCTAATATTAGGACACCCACTAACCCTCTCGATAGTATCTTGTGTCACAATAACCAGCAATCCATCTACCATTGATACTAAGGTGTCGTCTACCACCTTTTCATTTTTCCAAAACTCATATATCTCATTCAAATAGACCTTTTCACAAACCTTGAAGAAGTTTTTCTATCGTACTACTTCAATTTCTGGTTCAAAGTCCATCTGATTTTCCTTCAAAGAGATGAAATCAACGTGTCTCCCATAGATAAGAGATTGCTCCATTTGTGATATGTAATAATTAAAAACTAAACACAAAAATGTATTTTGCTCAAAGTAGTGATGATAGTATCTAAAAGTAAGAATATGAAACGAAAAGAACTTGAAGCATAGAACAGAGTATTGAATCATCTTGGTTGAGAGCACTAAACAAGTCGGTTTCAAAGTATTTCAAGAAAATTATAGAGTAGAAGGTATTTTAGAATCTTGAGAAGATTTCCTTTTTATACCTACTTTTGAAAAGTTACCGTTCATAACTTACCGTTACTATTTACTTAAAAACTTACGAATTTTTATCTTCTTCTAGTATGAATCGCATGGGTCATGACGTTTCAGAAGAATGGTCATTCAGCATGACCATATTCAAGTTCTGTTTGATTTCCTTGAATCTATCTTCACACAAAGGTTTAGTGAAGATATCCTCCCATTGTTGATTTGTCTCAACAAATTGTAGACTAATGATTCCTCTCTGTACATAGTCTTATATAAAATGATGTTTAACTTCAATATGCTTTGCCCTTGACTGTTGTATTGGATTCTTTGATAGATTGATAGCACTTGTGTTGTCACAGAAGATTGGAATTTGATCTTCTTGTATGGAGTAATCTTCTAACTGATACTTAATCTATAATTTCTGTGAACAAAAACTTGCAGCTAATATGTATTCAGCTTTTGCAGTAGATAGAGCAATTTGAAGTGAATCACACGTTAATATATTGAACAATAATATGATCAAGATACACAAGAAGGGGGGTTGAATTGTGATAAACTTTTCGTTAATCCCTTTAGAAATTACTTGTTCTTTCAAAAACTTATCGTAAATCAATTCGTAACTAGTTTTAAAAAAACTTTGTTAATTTTGAAAACTACGATATAAGTAATATGAGAGTAGAAAGAAAAAACACAACAATTTATCCTGGTTCACCCCAAATCGTGGGCTACGTCCAGTCCTCAGATATCCTTCTGAGATATCACTATTTCTGAACTGTTTACAAGTATTTTTTCGATTGAGCCTCTCGAGGTCTCTTTCTGACAAGCATTCTTTTACTCTTAGCCTCTTGGGCTATCTGTAACACTTTCTAATTGAAAGAATAGTAAAGAGCTTGTTACAATAGAAATGCTCTTAACTTTATTCACTCGAAATATCGTTCACAATTTTCTCTCGATAATCTGAAAATCAAAAGTTGAATATTCAAGGTTTCATGAAGTTGTATCTTCTTCAATCTCGACTCTTATTTATAGTCGGGTTCTTCAATTGTTTCTTGAATATACGCTTCTTGAATCTTGAAAAAGCGGTTATTGATTTGACTCATAACTAACTCAAATGATGTTTCTTTCTTCCGTCGATATTTTGTATCATTGCTTTTCTCTTGTAAAGGTTTAAATGCCTTTTCTCTTGTAAAGCTTTAAATGCCTTTTCTCTTGTAAAGCTTTAAATGCTTTTCTCTTGTAAAGCTTTAAATGCGCTTTCAAACGGTGATTCTTACTTGACTGATTTTTCTCCTTCAATTTTTTTTACTTCTCATCGTCCATCTACTTTTCATTTGTATATTTCTCTTTGTTTGTCATCAAAATTATTTAATCGTGAAGTCTGGTTTGACTTACCATTCTCCCCTTTTGATGATAACAAATATTGTGAAATAGAGAAATATGAAAGGTATCAAATATCTGAAGTATGAATAAATAAAAATAACTTCGCTTTCAAAATTTCTTCTGCCTTTTCCTTTCAAATTGATTCTCCCTTCTCATTCTTCCTTCTCCCCCTATTTGTTATTAATCAAAAAAATTATTTCCCAAACTGTTTCACCAACTTTTTCAGCATCTTCTTAATTTTCTTCATATCCTTATCAAGTTTCTGAACTTGTTTCTTTAAAGTCAATGATTCAGCTGCAGTCGAGGATTCTGTCTCAACAACATGCATCACAACAACAAAGAATTGTTGTTGTATAAGCTTCCACGTTTGAGACATGTGGTTCAATAATTTGTAGGAGGCGGAGGAACATATACTGATTTTGATCGGAATATCAAGATCATAGGAATCAAGTATACGTTGAAATGTGCTTCCAAGCCAAGGCATAGTTTCTGCAACTGAGTTGATCTTCCACAGAGGTCGATTTTGCAGAATGTTCTGTAAAATACTATAAGAACATTTTATGTTGCCAATCAGAAGAGAACGATACTGACCCTTTCTGATAGTGCCTCCCTGTGGGTCATCTGCTGTAGCCTTAGTTTGGTTTGTTCTGGATCTTGATAAATGCGATAGAACTTCCACTTCTTTTCTCTTCACATGCTTCATCAATCAATTGCACCGCTACGCAATCGATCGAAGTCATGTCATCCAAAAGCGGTTACGGTTGAACTTTCGACAGTTTTTCTTCACTTATGTTCAACAAAATTTGGTGGTTGTAAGTCGGTACCACCTTGATTCTTGTCTTGTCGAGATTGGATAAAAAGTAAGACGCTCTCCAAATGGCTCTGGTGGATATGGTTCTCTTCCAACTCTCTTGATTGATCATAGAAATTTTGTAACCCCTATCCAGCGGATGTAGAATGTGTTATCAAATTCAACCGATTTGAAGAAGGCTTTCACAAATCTCTTTGGTTTGTCTCGGATGATGACAGATTTGGTCTTCTTCTCCTCTGTGACAACCAATCTGTGTTCCCAACTTTCTCTTTGAAAAGTTAAATATTTGGATGGAACATTAGTCATCACACTCAAGACTTTTTGAGTAACCTTTTGTCCCATAACATGTGTAGCAATTTGCTTGCGAATAAGTGAAGACTGAAAAGTAGTAGAAACTACTTCTTAAAAAATTGGATTATCAAGGACATTGTGAGTATCTTTAAGATTACCAGTAACAGCTTCCATATTTACTTCAGCAATATCAACCGTATCAACAATAGACTTTTCTGTAGTATCAACAACAGTCTTTTCTTGCCTTACCTTCTTAGACTTTGTTTCTGTTTTTGGACTTCCTTCTTTTGTCGCACTCATTTTCTTTCCCCTTGGTGACTTTTTAGGTTGCATTTTTTTCTTTTCAGGTTCTTCTTTCCTTTTTCCTCCACTTCCTTGAGACTGAGTTTCTGAATCTTTTTCAAGGATTGAAGTCAACGACTTTGTAGCTTTTGATCTTTGCAGTTCAGAATGCTTTGATTGACTTGATTCTCTGGATGGACTGGCTTCTTTCTGTTGCACAGTTTTCGCTCTGGGTGACCTTCTTGCTTGCTTTGGAATGTCACTCAGTAGTGGTTCCTTTACGCTTCAAGTCACTGATTCAAAAATTGAACACTTTCGACTTTGATTCACGAGAATGTGATATTGTTTCCTTCATAGAAGACTTCTTGATGAGGCGCTCCCCTCAATTGTTGCTTACCTTGGCGATTCTGCTCCTTTTCTGTCTGAAAATCTCAGACCCATTTTAGCAATAGATGTTGAATCTATATAGCTTTTAACAGATATCTTCTGTCTAATTCCCCAATCCAATCTGATGCCAGATTCTCTGAACACTCTTGTCAACAACATCCCATAAGGACAAGTGTTTGTATCCTTTATTGATTTTACCATGTATTGATAAATCAAATATGGCAAATCTATTGGGTGATGATTCAGAAGATGAAGAATACATTGTTCATCCAGGGTAGTTGTTGGGACCCGATCCGGAAATCGGATCCCAACCGAAAAAGCAGAATGAAAAACGGAATCGAATCATAAGATGGGGATAAACGAAATAATCAATCAAACTGAAACATATCCGACATCCGGAACCAAGTAGCAAAGAAAAGCATCGCGTGGACAGAATCGCGTTGGAAACCCTAAAACGTTCCAAAATCCGGTATGAATTTTTTTTTCTTTTCTTTCTTTATTCCTTGTTTTTTTTTTCATTCTTAATCACTTTATTCCATTACATACAAAAGCATCATTCTTATTCATTCCTTTAAATGTTGGACCCCGAACCTTGAGTGACAATTTGACTATGATCAAGTGGATGAGTTGATTGAAATTAAGTTGAAGATCATGAAATAAAGAGAGAAAGTATGAAAATATGAAAACTTGTGATATAGTTGACCTTTTTGGCATTTGAAAGTTGACTTTTGTTTGAGGCAAAATTTGATAAAATGATCTACATGAAACTGGTAGGTTATGTTAAAAGATTTTTGTGGACATAAAGTTTGTAATTTTTCGATATCGGGAGTGAAAGTTATGATCAGTCAAAGTTTATGTTTGATCGGGTTTGACTTTTATATTGGTTGAAACTTTGACTGAGAAATTAACCGAGTTATAGGTTAATTGAGCTTTGATGTTCTTCATGAAAATTGAAGGATTTGTTTTGATCTTTATTTCGATATAAAGTATGCAATTTTTCGATCTCGGAAAATTAAGTTATGATTTTTACAAGCGTGTATCGAGAATAGTATCTTTGACGGAAAATGGATTCCGTAGGAGTCGAATTGAGTTTTATGTTCTTCTTGGAAGATTTAGAGCTTTCTTTAAGCTTTCTATAGAGACTAAGTTTGTCAAAATCGGAGTTAGGGAGTAAAAGTTATGAATTTTGGAAGTTTAGAGGAAAAAAAAAAGGAAAAGGTTTAGCGCCTCGCTAGGCTGACGGCTCGCCCTAGCGAGGCGGGCGCCATCTGACGCCCTCGCTAGGGCGGCGCCTCGCCTGGCGAGGCGGCGCCCATCTGCGCCTCTCTAGGCGACGCCTCGCCTGGCGAGGCGAGGCGTTGCGCTTCGCCCTCGCGAGGCAAGGCTCGCCCTCATGAGCTGTGCGCCTCGCTAGGCGACGCCTCGCCCTAGCGGGCGTCTCGCCCTCATGAGCGGCGCCTCGCCCTCATGAGTTGGGGCGTCGTCTGCATCTGACGCTGTTTTGTTTCTTAAATTTTGATTTCTTTGCTTTTAATCCGACCTTTGCTCACTATTTTGCCTATATCTTTTCCGTCCGACATCCGATTGAGTTGATTCTTTTGCGTTGGATTCCTAAGACATTGAATTTCATTTTATAAGAAATTTGTGAACTTTTGGGATTAAATTAATGGTGATTAATTTAATCAAAGTGAGTCGGAAATTTTCCGAGCATGATTCAGTGTTTTGTGAAATTCGGGATCTGTAGAGATCCGATTGAAGCGATTCTTGAGGGAAATAAAGATAAGACAAGGGCTACAAATCATATGAAGACATGAAATGTCAATTTTGCCCTTAGGACTTTTAATTTTTGAATTTAAGTTCGGATTAGGGTGAAATTTTTGGATTGGGAACACCTGAGAGTAATTTGAGTATAACTTTTGATCTGGGAATCGAAATGAGACGATTCTTATTTTGAATTAAACTAGAGACATAAGTCTACAATTGTTATGAAGACATCGAGTTTCAATTCTGGGATTAAGAATGTGAAATTTTGGACGGAAATAATCGTACCTTGAAAATGTGTTAGAATATGGATATTCCCGAATTGTTTTGCACATAACTTTTGATGTAGTGCTCGGAATTGAACGCGGTCAGTGGCGTTGGATTCGTATGAGTGAGAGGAACATTTCTAGAGAAGGAAGTTTGGACAAATTCCTTCAATTTAATAGTGCGAATCAGAACCGCAAGTGAGAATGGCATAAAGTAAATGTAAGGGCAAAATGGTCAATTGACCATCAATTAATGAAACACATACAAGAGATGTCGTTTTGGCTTATTAAAAGCCACGAAAGTGGCTGGAAATTTCCAGAGAAAAGAAGAAGAAATAAGAAAGAAGAAGAAGAGAGAGTTTCGGGTGATGGAGAAAAGATGAGAGAGGAAGTTTAGTTTTAATTTTTCTACTCAATTCTTCAAGCTTTTGGGACTTTTCCAAGAAGGAAAAGAATGGAGAATGATGAGAGCTTCCTAAGGAACCAAGAAAATTCGAATTTGGAAGAGAAAGAGGTAAGAGAAATTTTTCTACTTTGAGATTTTGATTAATTTTCGGTTTAGAATTATGACATATGAGATGGGTTTATGGATTGTGGAATTAATTTTGATATATAAGCTTTTGGTTGGGTTTAATTTTGGATGAAAAATTGAGTAAGGTTTAGGCTTAATTTTATGATGAAGAATTTTGAGATATTTTGGTGTAGAATTATAGGAAATATGATGAATTGATGATATATGAAATCAATTTTGAAGAATTGGTATTTTATGGTATTGAATTTGGATAAATTGGTTTAGGCCAATTTTAAGATTTGGGGATTTTTGAAATTGAGGATTTAAATAGTTTGGAATTAATGTGAATTGAGGAATTGTGAGATTAATTTTGAAAATTAAGTTATTTATGAGATTGAATTTGAGTGTCTTGGTTTAGGCCAATTTTGAAAATTGGGGATTTTCAAAATTGGAGATTGAAATAGCTTGAATGTAAATGGAATTGGTGAATTCCTAAGTTGATTGTGAAAAATTAAGTATTTTCTGATGTGAAATTTGGATGATTATGGTTTAGGTTTTGGTATTTTGGAGAGAGAAAAGCAAGGATCAATTGGAGCTTGAAATCAAGTTTAGGCAATAATTGAGGTGGGTAGCATATTTATATTTTGATTTGTGAGCATTATGCAAATTTTGAAAAATTAAAGAAAGCAATTTTCAAAATTGAAGAAAGCAAAATTTTGGATTTTGATACATTATTGTTTTAGTAAGTGTTTGAAAAGAAAGGTTGATTAATGTTTGAAATTGTGATTTCAAAGGATTTGGAAAAATTATTACATGGTGAATTATGTTTGAAAGAAAATAGAAATTTCGAAAGTTCATTTTGTTATGTATGCATTGCTAAATTATGTAAAGTCTTTGAAGTTATTGATTGATTGATTGAGTGATTTAATAGTATGCATTATGTGTGGAAAATCAAGAATTTGAAAAGTGCCTTGGGCATTCGAAATCTCGTTTCGATTATGTGTTATGTGGGTCGGTTAGGTCCTTTGGTGAGTCGTATTGTCTCTATGTGTATAGCCTTCTCCAGTGCTGCCCGCTAGTGCACGGACTCGATTTCGGACTCCTTCACGGCTATACTGGACCATTATATGCGGAAAGTGTAATACGTTTCTATTCACGATTGCACAGGACCGCTATGCGGATGCGGCAAGACGCTCTGCTTGGACCGAGCAGACCATTACGATGTGTTATATGTTTTGATTTGTTTATGTGTTCGCATTCATATTTATGAAAATTCAAGAAGTTTTGAAAATGAGAAAAAGTGAGATTATTATGAAAAGTTTGAAAATATGAAAAAAAAATGGGTTTGAGGAAATTGTTTGAAAAATTATAAAGTTTGAAAAAATTAGCCCTTTTGGCAAAAAGAGTATTAAAATGATTTCGCTTATTTATCGGTTTATAAATGTGTTATCCACGAGCTTTGAGCTCACCCCTTTCATCCCCATCTCCGTGTTTGACGGAGATCGGATGAAAGAATGTGAAGACGTATGTCAAGACGCCGTTCGACATTTGAATCGTTGGTTTTGAGAAATTTGGATCTTGTGTATGAATATGTTTATGACTTGAGATAAGTTTGGGAAAAATGTATTTGTGTATAAAGTTGAGTATTGTGAATGAATGAGAAATTTGTATATGAAATTATGAATAGTTTGGGAATCTATATGTATGATTGATTTGGGAATGAGATTGAACTATGAGAATGGTAGATTGAATGACAAGTATGAGAATGTTTTAGAATTAGGTTTGTGTCATTCTGTTGATATCCGGACGGAGGGTCCGGTGGATTCTGATATTTGTGTGATTGATTGGCATTTAGAAGTGTTGTTTTGAACACTTTGCAGTTGGGTTAGGATAAAGGCGGTAGTTATCTTTGCGAAATTTCGATAAAATCTGGATAAAATGTAATTTGAGATTGGTATGGATTTATATAAGATTATGTATGATGTATGGATTGAAGATGATTTGGATATGATTGAGTAACGAGAAAAGTAATGAGAATAAGAAAGAAAAAAAATTCATAACGGATTTTGGAGCGTCTTAGGATCCCAACGCTTTTGTTTCTGTTCTTTGCTTATGCACGGATGTGGAAAGTGTTTGATTTACATTGATTTGTTTGCTTACTTTGTTTTCTATCCGAATTCGATTTGCATTCGATTCGATCCCGCTTTCGCTTATTCGTTCCGCTTTGTGATTCGTATGCGATTATTTCGCTTCGCTATATTCGATTGAATCTGTTTGTTTGCTTCCGCTTGCATTTGCTTCCGCTTCGCTACTTTCGGATTTGTTCGCTTCCGCATTTTGATTTCGATCCGAAATTTTCGCTTCCCTTCGTTTCCGTTTGCTTCGGTTTCCGTTTTGCTTATGTAGTTCGATTCCGTTCCCTTCGTTCTCATTGCTTATTCGGTTGGGATCCGGTTCCCGGATCGGGTCCCAACATTGATGGTATCAGAGCAAGAAGAGTTTATAAGGAATCATGCGTACATATGAGGGAATCTGTATGCGTAGTTGGATTTCGACAACGGGATCCAAGATTTATGGTATCAGAGAATAGAGTGAACTTGTTAAGTTTATTCGGTTGGGATCCGGTTTCCGGATCGGGTCCCAACAGTAGTGACCTGATGTCGTGACCCTATTCTCGGTAAAACACAGTCACATAGAACCGCGAACAATACCCTTGCCTTTGGTACCAGCCAAGAGGCTCTCCTTTCAGTTGGGTTATTTTGACCATAAAGTTGACGACTAACTTCATCTTCGTTCATCTTAAGCTTAGTCATCCATTTCGCCATATTAGTGAGTTGAACTCCATCCATCGGACATTCAGTGACTTTCTTCAGTAAATCCTTCGTTACTATAACAGAGTGTGTGTCTACATACGACACGATTGTATCGTCTCTCGACTTAGTATTCTTCGAACTCATAAACTTCTTGGAGATAGACTTCATCTCGCACTTGAAAGAAGTTTCTCCAACTCGCCGCTATTATCTCGGCTCTATATCCATCTGTTCTTTTCTTAGTTCTTGAAGTTTACCAATCTTCCCAAACCCGATCTGGATCAACTCGCAAAATGGGCTTGACATTCATTTCTTGATTCGATTGAGTAGGAACTTGCTTGAAGAAATTTCGAGAGATTTAAGAGAACTAGCAATTTCTGAATTAGGTAGAAATCCCAAAATTAGTTTTAGGAATTTATAGCGAATTCTAGAACTATTGAACTTCTCGATGATCTCGACTTTTCCTCTAAAACTTTTCTTGTGAAAGAAGTTTTATATCTGAAACCGTCTAACGCCGTTAACTCCACCGTTCCTTTGTCTTGTCTTTATAAAAACCAGATGAATGGTCCGTTAACTCCTCCGTCTCATCTGTCTTGTCTTTATGAAAAACTAGATGAATGGTCCGTTAACTCCTCAAATGCATGCATCTTGTCTTTATGAAAAACCGGATGAATGGTCCGTTAACTCCTCCGTCTCATCTGTCTTGTCTTTATGAAAACCGGATGAATGGTCCGTAACCATCACCATATTGAGGTTGTCTCGATTTCTTTAAAGCGATCTTCACTTAGTGGTTTTGTGAAGATATCCGCCCACCGATATTCGTTTCTACGAATTATAGGTCGACGACTTTCTTCCGAGCGTAATCTCTCAAGAAATGATGTCGACTTCTATGTGCTTTACCTTGAATGTTGAATTGGATTCTTTGACAAGTCGATGGTATTTGGTGTTGTCGCGATATATTGGAATCTCTTCCTCTTGTATTGAGTAGTCCTCTAATTGATACTTGATCCACAATATTTGTGAACAACAACTTCATGATGCATATATATTCGACTTGGCGATTGATAATGCAATCGAGCTTTGTCTCTTGCTTGACCATGACACCAGGTTTGGTCCAAGAAAGTGATAGCCACCACTCGTGCTCTTCCTTTCGATCCTATCACCGGTATAGTCCGCATCGCAATATCCATTCAACCTGAAAATTTTACCTTTCTCATACATTAAGCAAAGATCAGTAGTACCTGCGAGATATCTCAAAATTCGTTTTACAGCAATATAATGAGATTCTCTAGGATCGGCCTGAAACCTTGCACACAAGCATACTTGAATAGAATGACAGTCTACTTGCTTTGTAAGATAAAGCAAAGAACCAATCATCCTCTAAATAGGGTTTGATCCACCTTCTTACCACTTTCGTCTTTTGACAACAAGTTTGAAGGATGCATCGGGGTAGACATATATTTAACACGCACATATCAAACTTAGACAACAATTCTTTAAGATATTTTGTTGATGGATAAAATCTTATCCTCGTTTTCTTTACTTGCAATCCAAGAAAGAATTTTAACTCACCCATCATGCTCATCTCAAATTCATTTTCATCGATTTTCAAAACTCATGCATAACCTTCTTGAAGTTGCACCAAAATAATATCATCAACATAAATTTGCACAATAATGAAATCATTACTCAAGTTCTTCCTAAAAGAGTTTTGTCTACTTTACCTCTAGTAAATCCATTTTCTATAAGAAATGAACTCAGACGATCATACCATGCTCTAGGGGCTGTTTTGGTCCATATAAGGCTTTATGAAGTCATGAGACATGATCTGGATACTTTATGTCCTCAACCGGAGGTTGCTTAACATAGACTTCTTCATCTATAAAACCATTCGAAATGCACTTTTTACATCCATCTGAAAAGCTTTATGTCATGGCAAACCGCATATGCAAGAAGTATCCTTATTGCTTCCGGTCTTGCTCTTGGAGCATATGTCTCATTGTAGTCTATTCCTTCTTGCTGATTATAGCCTTGTGCTACTAATCTTGCCTTATTCGACTTACTTTTCTGATTCGTCTAGTTTATTCTTGAATACCCATCTAGTACCAATAATGGATTTCTTTTCGTGTTTAGGAACTAAGGACCGGACTTTATTTCTCTGAATTGATTCAACTCCTCTTGCATAGCTAGTATCCATGCTTCATCTTTTAGAGCTTCATCAATCTTCTTAGGTTCTACTTGGATATAAATGCCACGTTGGCTTCTCTTACGAACTTGGACCTTGTTCAACACCTTCCGAGGTTTCTCCAATAATTGACTCTTTAGGATGAGAACTTTGTATCTCAATCTTTCTTTAACTCCAAATTCTTCAAATGTCTTTCTTTTAGTCATATAGTGTTTCGATGAAGATACTTCTTTGTACTCGTCAAAGGCAGCATAATAAACATCATTATCGATTCCTCTTCCTTATTGGGTTGAGAGCTATCATCGAACTTGACATGAATAGTTTCTTCACAGTCTTTGAGGTGAGGTTGTAGACTCTAAATGCCTTTGAGGTGAGAGAATAACCTAGAAATATTCACGAAAGTGTCTTTACATCAAACTTGTCCGAACTTCCTTTGTGTTCGAGAATAGTGCACTTGCAACCGAAAGGATGGAAATAAGAAATGTTTGGTTTCCTTCCATTCCACAACTCATGGGAGTTTTCTTCAATATTGGTCGCAGAACACTCTATCTCGAATATAGCATCTTTGTATTGATGACTTCGCCTTGAAATATTTAGGAAGATTCATCTCGCATGACATTGTTCTTGCCATCTCTTGAATCGTCCTATTCTTCCTTTCAACAACTCCATTCTCTGCGGAGTCCTTGGGCGGAGAAGTTATGGAAAATTCCATTTTCTTCGCAGAATACTCTAAATTTCTCATTCTCGAATTCTCCACCATGATCACTCCTTATCTTGGCTATAGACACTCCTTTTCATTTCAGAACCTCATGGAAAGGTTTCTAAAGCACTTGAAAGACTCATCTTTATGTGCCAGAAAAAGTATCCAACAAAACCTTGTAAAATCATCAACAATGATAAGTCCATACTTCTTTCCACCAAGACTTATTGTCCTTGTTGGACCAAATAAATCCATATGTAACAACTCTAGTGGTCTAGATGAAGTTACGAAATGTTTTGAAGAGAAAGAGGTTTTAACTTGTTTCCCTTTCTGACAACTTTCACAAAAGAAATCTTTGTCAAAACAAATTTGTGGCAAACCTTTTACAAAATCATGTTTCAAAAGTTTTGAAATATGTTTAAAACTGACATGACCTAGTTTTTTATGCGGATCGTCTTTCTTCTTGATAGATAAAAACATGAAATATTTTGAGGACCGAAAATCGTCTAAATCAATTTTGTAAAGATTGTTTCGTCTTTCGGTTGAAAAGAAGATAGAACCATCTTTGTTTCTGACTTCACAAAAGTTTTGGTTGAATGTAACTTCAAAACCAGAATCACATAATTGACTAATACTTATCAAGTTATGCTTTAGACCATCAACTAGCAGTACGTTGTTAATGCATGCATGGGAATTCTTACCAATCTTACCAATCCCGATTATCTTGCCCTGCTTGTTGTCTCCAAAAGTTACCGAACCTCCTTTCTTGTACTGAAGATCTAGGAACATAGACCTTTTTCCCGTCATGTGACGCGAGCATCCACTGTCCAAATACCAATGGTGCTTGCTGGCTCTTCCAAAGAAGGATTTCTGTAGGAGATATTATCTTGTTTTTAGGTACCCATTCTCTTGGGTCCTTTAGGTTAGTATGGTGTAATGAATGATAATAAGAAGTAGAATGAAAACGTTGATGACCTTTTGAAAACCCGATTGATATCTTTTCTTATCTTTTGAACAATTGATTTCATGTAATTTGGGACTTATTTTTAGTAAACCCTAATCCAGCTTTTATCACTCGGATGTCGCATTTTCCTAGCATTTCATTCATTTTTTGTACTATCTGTAAATTTAGCTAGATCAATCGAGATTATTGATTCTCGATTTCAACTGTTTAATCTCTTGGATCTATCTATAACTTTGTTGTTATTCAGTTCCTCAACTTGCTTTCTCAGACTTATATTCTCACTCTCTATCTCATGAGTATGTTTGAGGTTTTCTACATATTTCTTCTTCAACAGCTTGTACAGTTTCAGAATAGCATGAGAATCCTCTAACAATTCTGAGTATGCATCTTGTATATTATTATAGCTAGAAGTTACCTCTTCATCACTTTCTTCTTCAGCTACCAGACATATGTTAGCATGTTCTGACGCTTCTGAGCTTGTATCTGATTATGATGAATCCAGATCCTCTCATGTTGCCATCATGCTTTTCTTGTTATCCCTACTCTTTTTGGGTTGTCTTTTCAACATTGGACACTCAGACTTGTAATGTCCCGGCTTATTGCATTCATAACATGTAATATATGCTTTCTCGATTTTTCCATCGTCTTTGTCGCTGTTCCTTCTGAATGTTGAATTTCCTTTGGACTTTTTTTTCCACATTCTTCTTATCTTTCTTGAAATGAAAGATAGCTCATCGTCTTCATCACTTGATTCAGATTCTGACTTGCTGGAATCATCATCCTTTGATTCTTCAATCTTTAATGCCTTTGATGTATTCCTCTTTGTCTTTTTCTTTTGGATTTTGTGATTCTTTTGACCTGCTTTGAGCGCTATGGACTTCTCTTTCTTGGGCTTATCTTCTGCATCAAGCTCTACTTCATGTATCTTCAATGATCCAAGCAATTCATCAAGCTTTAGTACGCTTAAGTCTTTGGCTTCATGTACAGCAGTTACTTTGGGTCTCCATCTTTTTGGCAGACTCCTCAAAATCTTTCGAACATGGTCTTGACTGTTGTACGTTCTTCCAAGAGCTTTTAGCCCATTAACAATTGTTTGAAATCTTCCAAACATTTGATCAATGGTCTTTTCTTCTTTCATTTTGAACAACTCGTACTGATGCACCAGAATGCTTATCTTGGACTCCTTGACTTGATTTGTTCCTTCATGTGCAATTGATAATGTATCCCACATTTCTTTGGCGAGTGTCGCATCCATGAACTTTGTCATACTCGCTTCGCTTCAATGCACAACTCAAGAAAAATTTCGCTTGAGTTTAGTTGAAATCTTGCTTTACTTTCGGTTGTCCATCTTTCTCGTGGAATTGGATTTTATCATCATCTTCAGATGTGTATGGTCCGTTCTCGATGATGTCCCAAAGGTCAATGTGAGTAGATTCGATAAACAATCTCATCCGGTCCTTCCAATAGTGGTAGTCTTCACCATTGAATCTTTGGAGGTCTAGTAGTCAAGCTCCTTGACAATATACATGTGTGATTCCACCATTTTCTTTAATTCACACTTTTAAAGTGATTCTTGAACACCGTGCTCGATACCAATTGAAGTGAATCACACGTTAATATATTGAACAATAATATGATCAAGATACCTGAAGGGGGTTGAATTGTGATAAACTTTTCGTTAATCCTTTAGAAATTACTTGTTCTTTCAAAACTTATCAGTAAATCAATTCGTAACTAGTTTTAAAAAACTTTGTTAATTTTGAAAACTACGATATAAGTAATATGAGTAGAAAGAAAAACACAGCAATTTATCTGGTTCACCCCAAACCGTGGGCTACGTCCGATCCTCGAGATATCCTTACGAGATTTCACTATTTCTGAACTGTTTACAAGTATTCTTTTGGTCGAGCCTCTCCGGTCTCTTTACAGCAAGTATTCTTTACTCTTAGCCTCTTCAAAGCTATCTGTAACACTTTCTAATTGAAAGAATAGTAAAGAGCTTGTTACAATAGAAATGCTCTTAACACTGTTCACTCGAAATATCGTTCACAATTTTCTCTCGAGATAATCTAAAATCAAAAGTTGAATATTCAAGGTTTCATGAAGTTGTATCTTCTTCAATCTCGACTCTTATTTATAGTCGGGTTCTTCATTTGTTTCTTGAATATCTTCTTGAATCTTGAAAAAAGCGGTTATTCAGTTTGACTCGTAACTAACTCAAATGATGTTTCTTTCTTCCGTCGATATTTTGTATTGGTGCTTTTCTCTTGTAAAGCTTTAAATGCGCTTTTCTCTTGTAAAGCTTTAATCGCTTTTCTCTTGTAAAGCTTTAAATGCCTTTTCTCTTGTAAAGCTTTAAATCGCTTTTAACTTGGTGATTCTTACTTGACTGATTTTTCTCCTTCAATTGTTTTTTACTTCTCATGCGTCCATCTATTTTTCATTTGTATATTTCTCTTTGTTTGTCATCAAAATTATTTAATACGTGAAGTCTAGTTTGACTTAACACAATTGAACTTTGCCTCTTGCTTGACAAAGAAATTAGATTATGACTAAGAAAGTGACAACCTCTACTTGTACTCTTCCTATTAATCATATCTCCAGCATAATCAACATCACAGTAGCCAATTAACCTGAAATCTTTACCTTTCTCATATGTTAAACATAGATCACTAGAACCTGCCAAGTATCTCAATATTTTTTTAACAGTAATATAATGAGATTCTCTAGGATATGCTTGAAATCTTGCACACAAACAAACACTAAATAGTATATCAGGTCTGCTTGCAGTTAGGTAAAGTAAAGAACTAATAATTCCTTTGAAAAGAGTTTGATCAACCTTCTTACCTGCTTCATCCTTAGATAAAAGAATTGAAGGATGCATAAGAGTTGACATATGTTTGACCTTCTCCATTTTATATTTGACTAATAGTTCTTTGATATATTTCTATTTTGCAAATTCTAACTATTTTGCCCTGTTGGTTGTCTCTAAAAGTTACTGATCCTCCTTGCTTATTTTGGAGGTCTAGGAACATAGACCTTCTTCTCATCATGTGTCGTGAGCATCCACTGTCTAAGTACCATTAATGTTAGTTGCTTTTTCTAAGAAGGGAGATCTGCTATATATATTATATCTTTCTTAAGTACCTATATTTTCTTGGGTCCTTTGGGGTTAGACTTACAATTATTCCTCGAATAATAAGAATATTGTTTCTTTTTCTTCTTGTTAGGAACAAAATTCTTATTATGACGAACATTACTATTAGTAAACCCTAAACCACTCTTATCATTTGGATGTCAATATTTTCCAATCATATCTTTCATCCTTTTTGTACTTTCAGTAAATGTTGATAAATCTGCTGAAAGATTATTAATCCTTTGTTTCGGATGATTAATTTCCTCAAATCTATCTACAATTACTTTCTTTTTCATATTGTCTATTTGTTTCTTAAGGTAGACGTTTTCTTTTTCTAACACTTCCATGTTCTTCAAGCTTTCAAAACATTTCTTTTTCAAAATCCTATATTGTTTTAATATAGCATATGAATCTTCTAATAATTCTAAATATGCCTCTTGAAGTTCATTAAAGTTAGAACTTACCTCATCGTCGCATCCCTTTTTAGCTACCAAGCATATATTTGTTTGTTCTGATGCTTCTGAATGGGAGTTAGATTCGAACGAATCGAAATCTTCCTAAGTTGCCATCATTTTGTTTTCTTTACTTTACTTCTGTTTTCTTTTGAGCAACGGACACTCAGACTTGTAATGTCCTAGTTTGTTGCACTCATAGCAGACGATAGAAGTTTTCTCATTCTTAGCTTCATCTTTGATATTCTTCTTAAAAGAAAAGTCTTTATTTTCCTTCGCTTTCTTTTTCCACATCCTCCTAATTTTTCTTGAAATGAAGGATAGTTCATCATCATCTTCATTTGAATCTTGATCAGATTCACTGGCATCATCATTTTTTATTTCTTCAATCTTTAATGCTTTTGAAGATGTGCTTCGATTTTTTTGATTCTTTCGATTCTTCTGACCAACCTTTAATGCAAAAGACTTATCTCTTCTAGGTTTATCTTCTGCATCAAGCTCTACTTTATGTATCTTCAATAAACCAAGCAATTCATCTAGCTTCAGCTTACTTAAGTCCTTGGCCTTTTGTATTGCTGTAACTTTGGGTCTCCATCTTTTAGGAAGACTTCTATGAATCTTTTTGACATGATCTTGATTATCGTAAATTCTCCCAAGAGCTTTAAGTCCGTTAACAATCATTTGAAATCGTCCAAACATCTGATCAATAGACTCCTTATCTTTTATCTTGAACAACTCATACTGATGAACAAGAATACTGATCTTGGACTCTTTCACTTGATTTGTTCTTTCATGTGCAATGGCTAATGTCTCCCACATTTCCTTTGCAGATACGCATCCATGAACCTTATCATATTCACTTTTGCTTAGGGCACAACTTATAAAGAACTTGACCTTTGAGTTTAACTAAAATCGAGCTTTCTGATCGGTTGACCATTTGTCACGAGAGATGATATTGCCCTCGTCGTCTGTTAACATATATGGATCATTCTCGATGATATCCCTAAGATCAATATGTGTGAATTCTATGAAGAGTCGCATCATGTCCTTCTAATAATGATAATCCTCACTATTGAATGCAAGAGGTTTTGTAACCGAGGCACCTTCAGCTATAAAATATGTGATTTAACCATAGATCTTTGTCCTCACTTTGTGATAGTGTTTCTTGGAAACCTCGCTCTGATACCAACTGAAGTAAATCACTTGTTAATATAGAAATTAGGTATAAAAGGTAAAATATACAAGAAGGGGGGTTGAATTGTGTAATCTTTTCAAAAATATTAATCTTTTAAGATTTCTTGAATTTCTTTACAGAATTCAGATGATCACAAAAACACTTTACTAAAGTTGATATGTAATGCAATCGCAAGTAATATTATCTACTCTTCTAACAACAAGAAAATTAAAAGATAAGGATTAGAGAATAGACGCTGCAATTTTAAACTGGTTCACCCCAAACTTTAGGCTACGTCCAGTCCTCAGAGTTTGTCTGAGATTTCACTATACTCTTCAACTTTACAAGTATTCTTTTTACACTTGTAGAGCCTTTTCAGGTCTCTTTCACAAAGTATTCTTTATCTGCTATCTTAACCTCTGTAGGCTATAGCCTTTCTTTCTCTCTCTAGGAAAGATATTTTTGAGCTTCACGTTACAGATGTATTTGCTCACTTCTTTCATACTTTGAATACAGAATTTTTCTAAGTATTATCCAATAAAATTTTCTCTCTTGTAAAAACATTATTTAGTCTTCGACTAAAACTAGTATTTATAGCCTAAGTCTCCAACTGTCTTCTTGAGAAATTGTTTCTTGAATATTCTAGAAATCGTTATTAGTTAAGTCCTGTAACTATCTCCAACTAACTAACTGAATGACGTTCTAGAATATCTTCATTTTGTATCGTCTAGAATAATAATTCTTTTGTTATCAAGTTTTGTCTGATATGGTGTTTTCATCTGGTATTGCGCTTTTGTTTGGTGTTGTGCTTTCGTTTGGTATTGCGCTTCATTTGTTGTTGCGCTTCGTCTGTTGTTGTGCTTCGTCTGTTGTCACGCTTCGTCTCGTGTTGCGCTTCATCTTGTGTTGATATATCATCTGTTCTTTGGCGTGTTATGCATTCTCGACGATAAATACATTATTGATCAGCGCATCTTTTGGGTTTGAATAAGTGTTACTTACATTTTTCTGCACACTTAACAAACTTATCAAAACAGTTCATACATTTTTAACATTATTATTATTTGATTGTCATCAAAATTAATTAAAGTGAAGTCCTCTTTGTAAACGATCTAGAAGGGGGGTTGAATAGATCTTTAGAGTTTTTTGTAAAATTCTACAATAAAATCTGAAGTTAATTCACACAAAAACAATTTAAACAAATTTAATTATAAAGAGTAAGGAAGAAGAGCAAACACTGTTTTATAGAGGTTCGGTGCCAAGACCTACGTCCTCTACCTAAGCTCCCACTTAGGATTTTGTAAACCACTTTATTACACACTTTGTAGTTTAGTGTGAACTCTTACAATACCGCTTGATTTCCGACTCAAGCTACCTTTACAACCGATTTGTTTTCCGGCACAAATCCTACCTCACAAGTGACTTTTCAAAAATCACTCAACTCACAAAGATAATGAGATAAAGAAGAAAGAACAATGCTCAATACATATATGAAAATGAGCTAAGAGTAGTATAGAGTGAGTTTTGAGTTATAAATCGTATCTTTTGGCTATATGGACATATATATCTTTATCCTTGATCATAATCAATTTATTTTCAGCCTCTTGGAAGATTATAGGCGTTGGAGAGTCTCATAACCGTTGCTGATTATCTTATAGCCGTTGCATGAATATTTCCTTTCTATTTGTGACTAATTTACTTCATCGTAATCAGTTGTTTGACTCGTAAATCGACTTGTCGTGGTGTGTAAGTCGACTTGTAACAACGATTTTCATAAAACTTTATCTCCGCTCTTCATAAGTCCACTTATGGAATGTAAGTCGACTTGTAACCTTCGATAAGTCGACTTATAGTCTATTAGTGGACTTGTGTTGTTCTCAACCTAATGATCTTGATATATTAGTGGACTTATGATTTACTAGTGGACTTATGTTGGTTTCAACGGTTATATTGCAGAAAATCTTGATCTTTAATTGTTGTGATACATATCTTTGAAGATCTTTATCCATAATCTTCACTAAGATCATCTTTTACACCTTGAATGTTGGTGAAGATCATTAACTTGATTTGATTTGTATATTTGTCAATCTTAAAAGGTAGTAATCCTTTTTATTGCAATCCAAATTATCTGAAATAATTTCTTAACTAATTCTATATATTTTATTATTATCAAAACATAAAGGAATTTAATTTGTCAACCATCATTGGTCCAACAATCTCCCCCTTTTTGATAATGACAAAATATTTAGAAATTGAAAAGAAATTGAAAACAAGAAACTTGATCAAGGTTTTTAATCCCTTGTCTCGATGGTTAGTTTGTCTCCCCCTTAATTAATAAACCAATGAATTTAATAACCTTTGTAAAAATTAATTGTATAAACATAAGTTGAAATCAAGATAGTCTCAATTCAAAGACATTGTAACACACTGTGACTAAAGGATACCAATTATCAATTTCCATTTTTACCCCCACTTTTTGTCATAATCAAAAACCAATATGAAAAATAGTCGCAATGGCAGTACATAAACAAACAAGACAGCAAACACAAAGAGGAAAATAAATGCAAAGTCATTACATAACAGAACAATCCAACAAACACAAATACCAGAAGTCATAAGAAGCACCACACACACTTGAAAAAGCATAAGAGGAAATTTCGGTCTAGGCGAAAGGCAATACACATCATGATGAAGAACCATCATGCCTACAACCTAACTTATCAAAAATCTTCTTGAGCATACAATGTTGTGCATCAACTTTCTTCACCAACCGCATAAACAGACTCTGTATATCATCAACACGATCATTTAAGTAATCCAATTAATCGTGAATGTTATTAAGTTCCTCGTGAGAGACCTCACTCCTTTGCACATTACTTGGCCGAGAGCTGCTTGGACGATCAGCTGCCCACTTAGAACATTGCCTTGGAGGCACTTGCTCACCCTCCAAGGTCAGACCTAGCTTCGTTACATGATAGGAGTAAACCCAGCCTTTTTCAATGGTTTTTACTAACTTCATGCTTCTCAAATTATATGGGGTAAATCTCCAACTTTGAGGATACGGATAATGAGCATAATTACTCAAATCACATTTTTGTAACTGAGAGAGAGAAGTCATCAAAGCTATATATGGCATTCCTTTATGCCGGACTCGTTTCCCTTTAAGCTGACCGCGTAATAGACTGGCCTTTTTCCGCATCATTTGGATAATCAAACTTGGATAATTAATCTTTCTCCCTTCTTTCACATGCCAAAGTATTTCTTTATCCAAGGATGTGATTTGATTATTACTCGCCTTTTTCGGATAAACAACCCTATTAATCGCATAATGTAGCAGCCGATAATTCAAAGGCAAGTCCATTGCTTCATCTGAGAGGGTATGATCGAGCGTAATCGACTAAGCAATTCAACACCTTTCTCTTGATATTGTTGGACCCCACCCCCACCGTAGGTGTTTGCGAGTTATCTTTGCGGCGAGTGTTTCTTGGGTTATCCATGGCATCCAACCTTAATCGATATTGTCCTCTTTGTTCATGGGTGAGCCACGGCTCGAACCCATGACCTCAAGGTTTTATAGCTTCCACATGCTAGCCTCTTACCATTTGGCTAGAATGGCTCGATGGTAGAGGCGAGCGTCAAACAAAGTCATGAGTTGACGATGTTTCCCATGAAGGACATCTTGATGGTCTCTGATATATTCAAACACTCGCATGACTCTTCTGTTTCTGAGTGAAATCAATAATAAAGCGCCTTTTAATGTTGGACCCCACCCCCACCCGTAGGTGTTTGCAGGTTATACTGCGGCGAGTGTTTGCGGGTTATACCGCGGCATCCAACCTTAATCAGTATTGTCCTCTTTGGTCATGGGTGAGCCACGGCTCGAACCCATGACCTCAAGGTTTTATAGCTTCCACATGCTCGCCTCTTACCATTTGGGATACCATAAATGTTGGAACCCGTATTCGGAACCCAACTACTTATACATATTTCCTCAAACGAACACACGATTCCTCATGAACTCTTATAACCCGTTACCGAAATATCCAATTTCTAATCCGAAAATCCCGATATAATTTTTTTTATAATCCATTTTCATACTTATACATGGTTCGGGTCTTAATCGGAGAACGAAACGAAGAACAAAACAAAAGTAAATCGAGCGAACGGAGGAAAAGCATACTGAAGCGAAGAAACATATTGAAAACAAATTACGAAGCACATGAAAATCAAAGACTAAAGAATTGAATCAAGCAAATTACAAAGCAAATCAAGGCTCAAATCGAAAGCAAAAGCAGTTGAAACGAATCGAATCGGATAACAAAGTATGGAAACAAACGAAAACGGAAGCCAAAGCAACTCGAACCGAAAGGTATAAGGCGGAAGGAAATAAAACAAAAGGGGAAACAAAGCACATCGGTTTGAAAGGCATAAAGCGGAAACAAAGCGAACATCTCGAAGCATAATTCAAATAGGGCAAAGCAACAAGACAAACGTGAGAGCCAATTCCGACAAAATTCAATTGAGCTAACAATTGGACATTTTTGCAAGGAAAGGTAGGAAACTTGATGAGAAATCACTGGTTCGAATTTCGGGTGAATCGGAGGCCAAACGAGAAAGTTATAAGAGAAAATGTAAAATGACCAAAGGAATAGTAATTGACCATATGAATAGTAACCGGCCAATTTTCGACCCTTATATCTTTTTACTCCTAATTCCGATCGGGACATATCATACCTCATTTTAAAGATAACAAGACCCTCTACATCTTTCATGGAGGATGGAAATTTCAATTCCTGCTCTAAAGCAGCAAAAAACCCATCCGAAGGTTCAGCCCAAAATAGTCTATGAATAGTAATCCGAGAAACCTTAATTGCATAATGGGCAGTAAATTTCAAACGTCCATAACTTTTTCATCCCAAAACGAAAACTAACCCATTTTATACCATTTTAAAGTTCTTAACTTGCTCTACAACTTTCCAGAAGACCTCTTATTCCAATTCAATCGTTTCGGAGGTCTAAAATCTAAGCGAAGTTACTGCCCAAATTTAAGAAAATTTGGACAGCACCTCCCCTAAAATTACTCTAGCCAAACCTTCATTTAAACTTCACCCAAACTACAAACCTGCATAGAATCACTTCAATCTTCCTTACATCTAGTCATCCAACTTCAAACTCAACTCAACTCAATTGGCAATGTCACAATCTTAGTCATCTATCATTTGTTTTTCTCATTTCCATTCTTACAATCATATAACAATACATTTTAACTTCGAAACTTTTACAATTGCAAACTTCAAAACCATAATAATTACATGAAACTAAACAGATACAATGTTTGAAGGGCATTCTAGCCTAAATACAACCAAAAAGATAAAACTGCATTTACAAAGAACAAACTAAAGCTTTGAGACTTCTAAACCAACAAAATGCATCGGATTTTCTTCAATCCCGTCGACGACCGGATTCTTGCTTGCTACCTGAGGAGGGAAAATGGGGGGTGAGCTCGACGGCTCCGTGGGTAATAACTTAATAAATGAGATATACGCAAAAACCGTTATTCATTCATTCAATCTTTTCATACAAGTCACATTGAGAAAAGCATTTCAAATTTGTCAAAACTCTTCACGGAATACTACACTTCAAACAATTACAAAGTCAACAAATATCAAACAGCACATAACTTTTCAGAATGGTTTGGTTTCGGTCCTAACAAGATGTACTGCACATTCCCGCTTAGCGGTCATGTGCAGCCGTGAACAGAGGGGAGTCCGAAATCGGAACTCCTAAGCCACTCATGGGCGTAGGAGAAGGCTATCGAGGAGAGAGACAGTAATCGACTCTACAGAGGGGACCTAACCAAACCCATACAATTCACATATTCATGCTTAAAACAAACAGATTGCCCGAAGGCACTTTTTGAAATTTGACTTTCAAATTGTTTCCAAATCAGATCTTTATCAAAACTAATTCAAATATTACAAAGCATTGGAATTCATGTTACAAACCATTTACAATCCATGCTAACATAAATTCATACTCAAGAATATCACATATAAGTGAAAGACATCACATAAAGTAATTCATACAAACATGCTAAGTCATTGGTGGAAAACATTAGTTTGCATTTATTAGAAAAACTTTAATGCATATTATCTCAAGTATTAAGAAATCACCCACCTTGAATCCTTAAGCTTTGCAATAGGTTCACATGTCCTTCCTCAATCCCCAAACGCCTTAATTGCCCTTAATCAAAGCATACAAAACCTTAATTAACACTAAATATCAAAGCTGGAAATTTCTAAAGAATGAAAAACATGACTAAAACCCTATCTCACTTTGCCTATGCCATTCCTAAACCATAACCATCAAAGCCTATCTCAATTGTATCTATTATTTCCAAGAATCTCATGCCTTAAAGACACCACACCAAATCTGAATTTTTTTTTTATAATCCTTCCTCTTTCCCTTTTTCCTTTCTTTTCTTTCTCTTTTATTCTTTCTTGAAAAAAAAAACTCTTCAAACTAAGGCATAAGAATCCTAATTACTATAAGATACACATGCTGAAAAATTCTAAGGCTTGGAAAAACTTGCATTTAACCTATTCTAATCTTCCCTATACCTTCATATTCACTCTACAAACCACCATGTTTGAACAAAAATGCAAACTCTCACATATTCTCTATGATGAAATTTTCAAACTTCATGTATTCTTCTTCTTTCCTTTTCCTTCTTAAATAATGTCTTCTTTAAAGCCTTAACTAAATAAATTCTTAAACTTTACAAATCCCACAATAAAATCATGAATTAAAAACAAGTAACCAATGCTGGAATTTTAAACCATCAAGGAAAAACATGAAATTTCTTTGCTATCATCTTAGCTATACTTTATCTAAATCATTGTCCTCAAAACCTATCTCAATAACTAACAACTTTCTCAAAACTCATACCTAAAAGTTACCTATCACAATCTGAAAATTTTTCCCTTGATCTTTCTTTTCTTATTCTTTCCTTCTTCCATCATACATCATTCTCCAATCACACTTTTGAACTAAGCAAAGCAAGTCCCATCTTTAAGCAAACCTCTAACAATAGAATTTTCATTAACAAAAACCAACTATGCTGAAATTTTTAAAAGGATGTTCTAACTTCCATTTAAACTAACCTAACCTACCCTTTCCTTCATATTTACTCTTCAAACCATCATTTTTAGCAAAATTCTAACAATAAGATCACAATTAACATAAGGGACATATGTTGGAAAATGTTAAAGAATACAAAATCTAGGTTTAACACCCATCTCACTTGACCTATACCTTATTTAAATAATTAACATCATAACCCCTCTCTAAACCAAGCAAAATCTCATCTTAGATTCACAATTTAATAAAAACTCAAGTGCTGGAATTTTTCCAAGAATGGGAAAAACTTGAAATTCATGCAACATCACCTTACCTATACTTTAACCTATCCCTTAACATCAAAACAAGCATTAAAAACACATATCCTAACAACTTAATTCATAAATTTCGAAACCCTAGCCTAACACAAATCTGATTTTTTTTCTCCTCTTTTCCAACACAACAAAACCCTCTTCTCACTCTTCTAATCACCAATATGAAATAAGAAAGATAAAATCGTAATCATAAAACCAAGATTTTCGAATTCCTCTTACCTTGTAGGAGACCCACGAAAAACCTCTTTCTCTTGCTTTCTAAAGATGAAAATCCTCTTCCTCTTCCTTGCAAAACCAAAGCCTAACCTTCTTTTCTTCTTCTTCTTCTTTTTCTTCTTCTTCTTCTTCTTCTTCTTCTTCTTCTTCTTCTTCTCCTAGCTTGGCCGAACGACTCTCCCTCTCTTTGGTTCTTGAAGTTTCGAAACCTTCTAAAGCTCCCCCTCTCTTGTAACTTTCGGATGACTCACCCAAGAATAACCTAGGTTTTGTTTCATTTTCACTTATTCCCTAGCCAAAACGACACCACTCCACCTAAGGCCTCCCTTGCATTTTCGTTGGTCAACTCTCCTCTTAAACTTCCTTACTTTGACTTTAACTTAAACCCTAAGTCAAGTCCTCAAGCCCACCAACTTTCCCTCCTTTCCAACTTAAACTTCCCAAAATTTCATCCTTCCTCCATCCAACTTAAATATTAGTGGGCTTGGGCTTCCTAACAAACATCATGCAAGTTCTTTTTTTTATATTTAAGTGTAACCTAATGGACCCTAATAAACCCTAGCCCATATGCCTCCTTCCTTCATCATTTAAATGAGAATCTCTGGCCCTAACCCAATTGCTTTCATTACTCTTCCTTTCATAACAATTAAAAGGGCTAAAAGCCCACCTTAAGCCTTAAAACATAATTAAATTCCTAATTGCTCTTTCAATTCAACTTATTCTATTAAAATTCTAATAATGCATAAAACTCTCAATTCCTCCATTTTATCTTAATTAGCCTACACCAATAAAACCCTCAATTCATAAAAATCTTTTTACATACAAAGCTAAATCCCTTCATTTAATAATCATATCGTAAGCAATAAAATCCCTAATTATTCTAACCAAGGTAACAAGTATCAATCTAAACCTCAAAATAATTTAACAAAATACTTTAAACATGCTTAATGCGAATCGGGGCCCAACATTTCTCCCCCTCTTAAAAGAATTTCGTCCTCGAAATTCCTACTGATAATTGTCAAGTAATTTATTCGTTCAATTAACTTCGTCACTCAAATAATTTCTTTCAATGATCCTAGTCACACACTTTCTTATAACTTTTCTCGTCACATATATTCTCGTGCATCAAACACCACCAATAGCATATCTGAACACTATATCCACCAATCAGTGTTTCCTAACACATTTTCACAAGTTATTTCTGAATAATTGTAGTATGAATCAATCATCATTCAAACTCAACCAACACCACAATCTCATTATTTATATCTCAATTCATAGTCATTTTCCTATCTCCATAAACCATTCATTGTCACATACAACCACAACGTATATACAAACTCAATTCCATAAATTCAATTCAATACATCCTTTCAATTCTTCTTTTCATTCTCGTCATCTAACTCAAACAATCACTAAAGTCATTCTTAATAACCATATTGCCCAAGTATGATCATAATACTGGGCTCTGACACTTATCCGAAGATTGCCCATGAAACAAACATATCGCCCAAGTTCATAATACTGGACTCTGATACCATAAATGTTGGAACCCGTATTCGGAACCCAACTACTTATACATATTTCCTCAAACGAACACATGATTCCTCATGAACTCTTATAACCCGTTACCGAAATATCCAATTTCTAATCCGAAAATCTCGATATAATTTTTTTTTGTCTTTTCTTTTCTTATTCTCATTTCTTTTCTCGTTACTCAATCACATACAACGTCATCTTCAATCCATACAGTCATACACAATCTTATATAAATTCATACTCAAGAATATCACATATAAGTGAAAGACATCACATAAAGTAATTCATACAAACATGCTAAGTCATTGGTGGAAAACATTAGTTTGCATTTATTAGAAAAACTTTAATGCATATTATCTCAAGTATTAAGAAATCACCCACCTTGAATCCTTAAGCTTTGCAATAGGTTCACATGTCCTTCCTCAATCCCCAAACGCCTTAATTGCCCTTAATCAAAGCATACAAAACCTTAATTAACACTAAATATCAAAGCTGGAAATTTCTAAAGAATGAAAAACATGACTAAAACCCTATCTCACTTTGCCTATGCCATTCCTAAACCATAACCATCAAAGCCTATCTCAATTGTATCCATTATTTCCAAGAATCTCATGCCTTAAAGACACCACACCAAATCTGAATTTTTTTTTTTATAATCCTTCCTCTTTCCCTTTTTCCTTTCTTTTCTTTCTCTTTTATTCTTTCTTGAAAAAAAAAACTCTTCAAACTAAGGCATAAGAATCCTAATTACTATAAGATACACATGCTGAAAAATTCTAAGGCTTGGAAAACTTGCATTTAACCTATTCTAATCTTCCCTATACCTTCATATTCACTCTACAAACCACCATGTTTGAACAAAATGCAAACTCTCACATATTCTCTATGATGAAATTTTCAAACTTCATGTATTCTTCTTCTTTCCTTTTCCTTCTTAAATAATGTCTTCTTTAAAGCCTTAACTAAATAAATTCTTAAACTTTACAAATCCCACAATAAAATCATGAATTAAAACAAGTAACCAATGCTGAATTTTAAACCATCAAGGAAAAACATGAAATTTCTTTGCTATCATCTTAGCTATACTTTATCTAAATCATTGTCCTCAAAACCTATCTCAATAACTAACAACTTTCTCAAACTCATACCTAAAAGTTACCTATCACAATCTGAAATTTTTTCCCTTGATCTTTCTTTTCTTATTCTTTCCTTCTTCCATCATACATCATTCTCCAATCACACTTTTGAACCAAGCAAAGCAAGTCCCATCTTTAAGCAAACCTCTAACAATAGAATTTTCATTAACAAAAACCAACTATGCTGAAATTTTTAAAAGGATGTTCTAACTTCCATTTAAACTAACCTAACCTACCCTTTCCTTCATATTTACTCTTCAAACCATCATTTTTAGCAAAATTCTAACAATAAGATCACAATTAACATAAGGGACATATGCTGGAAAATGTTAAAGAATACAAAATCTAGGTTTAACACCCATCTCACTTGACCTATACCTTATTTAAACAATTAACATCATAACCCCTCTCTAAACCAAGCAAAATCTCATCTTAGATTCACAATTTAATAAAAACTCAAGTGCTGGAATTTTTCCAAGAATGGGAAAAACTTGAAATTCATGCAACATCACCTTACCTATACTTTAACCTATCCCTTAACATCAAAACAAGCATTAAAAACACATATCCTAACAACTTAATTCATAAATTTCGAAACCCTAGCCTAACACAAATCTGATTTTTTTTCTCCTCTTTTCCAACACAACAAAACCCTCTTCTCACTCTTCTAATCACCAATATGAAATAAGAAAGATAAAATCGTAATCATAAAACCAAGATTTTCGAATTCCTCTTACCTTGTAGGAGACCCACGAAAAACCTCTTTCTCTTGCTTTCTAAAGATGAAAAACCTCTTCCTCTTCCTTGCAAAACCAAAGCCTAACCTTCTTTTCTTCTTCTTCTTCTTCTTCTTCTTCTTCTTCTTCTCCTAGCTTGGCCGAACGACTCTCCCTCTCTTTGGTTCTTGAAGTTTCGAAACCTTCTAAAGCTCCCCCTCTCTTGTAACTTTCGGATGACTCACCCAAGAATAACCTAGGTTTTGTTTCATTTTCACTTATTCCCTAGCCAAAACGACACCACTCCACCTAAGGCCTCCCTTGCATTTTCGTTGGTCAACTCTCCTCTTAAACTTCCTTACATTGACTTTAACTTAAACCCTAAGTCAAGTCCTCAAGCCCACCAACTTTCCCTCCTTTCCAACTTAAACTTCCCCAAAATTTCATCCTTCCCTCCATCCAACTTAAATATTCGTGGGCTTGGGCTTCCTAACAAACATCATGCAAGTTCTTTTTTTTATTTATTTAAGTGTAACCTAATGGACCCTAATAAACCCTAGCCCATATGCCTCCTTCTTTCATCATTTAAATGAGAATCTACTGGGCCCTAACCCAATTGCTTTCATTACTCTTCCTTTCATAACAATTAAAAAGGGCTAAAAGCCCACCTTAAGCCTTAAAACATAATTAAATTCCTAATTGCTCTTTCAATTCAACTTATTCTATTAAAATTCTAATAATGCATAAAACTCTCAATTCCTCCATTTTATCTTAATTAGCCTACACCAATAAAACCCTCAATTCATAAAAATCTTTTTACATACAAAGCTAAATCCCTTCATTTAATAATCATATCGTAAGCAATAAAATCCCTAATTATTCCAACCAAGGTAACAAGTATCAATCTAAACCTCAAAATAATTTAACAAAATACTTTAAACATGCTTAATGCGAATCGGGGCCCAACAAGTATAGCCGAAATTTTCTTCGGCTTCTTCATCAGTATCACCATCATCGTTTCTCAAAATATCAAAATCTATGAATGAAGCTCTAGGTCTAACTCCTCCTCTAGGTAATCAAAATAAGGTACACATATTAGCTTCACACAGAAAAATTTCCCGTCCGTTAATACTGGACTTTAGATGAACTCCATTAGCAATATTACTGCTAATCACACTGAGATTTGCATAAAATTCCCTAACCACTTCTTCATATATCTCATCCTTAAAACCCAAAAAATCTCGCAACCCAAGATTAGTGATTTCAGAAAACACATCCGTAAATTCACTGTTGTCTAATTCAGCCCAATCAAACCTCATTAAAGGAATTAACACTTCGTTTTTGAGTACCTTGTTGTACAAAGCTTGGGCTTCCCTTGAGACGAGTCGTGGTTCAATCATGTCATCCTCTCTAGTAGCATCTCCCCTTGAAGAAGACCCACGAACTCGTGGTCCATAATGGACTCGGGAACCTTATGGTGGAGTGGGTTGTTTGTCTTTCCCTTTTGATTTGCGTGGAGCCATAAGGTTTTTGAGAGATTTTGAAGAAAAAAAAATGAAAGTTTGGGTTTGTAATTATGAGAAAGGGGTTTCGGAAAAGGAAGGTTGATTTGAAGAAATAATGAATGGGTTTTGTGCTAATGGTAGTCGATTGATGATGGGTAGAGTAGATTTGAAGGTATAAGTCGACTTGGAGAAGAAAAATTTCAGAGGTTAGAGAGAATGGGTTTTCGGTGAATAAAGGGGAGAATAGGTTTTAAAGAACCCGTGTAAGCATGAGTCGACTTGTTTACCTCCATAAGTCGACTTATCGACCTTCATAAGTCGACTTGTTGATCTTTATAAGTCGACTTATCCTTAAATTTCTTCATTTCCAAAATGTTGTGTATATCATAGATTGACTTATCGACCCACATAAGCCGACTTGTTACTAATCTTCGACTATCCCAGAACATGACTCGATATCCAAATCAAAGTTAACTTGCCTTAATCCTCAACAAGCGAGAGATCAAGCTCAATTAGTCTACTGGTAAATGTTTAAGATCAAAGGAATCATTTCAAAAAAATGTAAATCATTTCCTCTATCTCAGTCGACTTAGATACCAATTAGTCGAATAGAATGTTGCAAAACTCCAAATCAATCACATTTTAGCCCAAATGTAAATCATGATGATGGAATCTTCAGATGTAATTGCACATTTGCCTCATTTTTTGACCATTTGATATATTAATGAATGTAGCAAAATTAAATTCAGCCAAAGGAATTTAAATCACACATGCCTAGTTTCAATTTAATATTCACAAACACATCTTCCTTAAGAGGTTTAGTAAAAATATCAGCTAATTGGTCACTAGATGATACATGCTTCAAACAAATGTCGCCTTTTAAATAATGATCACGGATGAAGTGATGTCTAATTTCTATATGTTTTGTTCTACTATGCAGAATTGGATTTTTACTCAAACAAATTGCACTGGTATTATTACAATAAATAGGAATATTTTTAACCACAATACCATAGTCAAGCAATTGATGTTTAATCCAAAGAACTTGGGCGCATGCACTCCCAGCTGCTATATATTCAGATTCAGCAGTGAAAATAGCTACACTAACTTGCTTTTTACTAGCCCAAGATATCAAAGATGATCCTAAGAAATGACACAAGCCACTAGTGCTTTTTCTATCGATCCTACAGCCACCATGATCAGCATCACTAAAAGCATATAAATCAAATGATTCACAACTGGGATACCATAAACCATGAGTAACAGTTCTACTCAAATATCTAAAAATTCTTTTGCAAGCACTCAAATGAGAAATTTTAGGACAAGATTGAAATCTAAGACAAAGACACGTGACAAACATAATATCAGGTCTAGAAACAGTTAAATACAAGAGAGACCCGATCATATCTCTATAAAGCTTTTGATCAACATCTTCTTCATGTTCATATTTCTCTAAGACCACATTTGTTGCCATTGGTGTTGCTGCCACTTTGCTTCCTTCCATTTTGAACTTCTTTAGAAGCTCCTTGGTATACTTTGATTGGTGAATGAAGATGTCATTTTTGTGTTGCTTGATTTGCAATCCAAGAAAGAACTTGAGTTCTCCCATCATGGTCATTTCAAATTCACTATGCATTAAATCACTAAATTCTTTGCACAAAAATTTATTAGTAGCACCAAACACAATATCATCAACATATATTTGACAAATTAACATATCTTGATCAACATGTTTAATAAACAAAGTATTATCAATCTTACCACAAATATACCCATGTTGAATTAGAAAAGTATTTAACCTCTCATACCAAGCTCTAGGTGCTTGCTTTAACCCATAGAGTGCCTTCTTGAGTTTGTAGACATAATCCGGATGTTCATGATCTTCAAAACCAGGTGGTTGTTTGACATAAACTTCCTCTTGAATGTATCCATTGAGAAATGCGCTCTTAACGTCCATTTGATTTAATTTGATCCTTTTATGTGACGCAAAACCACATAATAGTCTAATTGCTTCCAATCGAGCTACAGGAGCATATGTCTCATTATAATCAAGTCCTTCCTCTTGATAAAATCCTTGAGCTACTAACCTTGATCTATTCTTAATCGCTTCACCATTCTCATCATATTTTATCCGATTTACCCACTTGACTCCAATAATAGTCTTGTCCTTTAGTGGAGCTACCAAATCCCATACATTATTCCTTTTGAATTGATTAAGCTCTTCTTGCATAGCTAGTAGCCAATTTTCATCTTTAAGAGCTTCTTTTATATTCTTGAGTTCTACTAATGAGATGAAGGCTGAATTGTTCATATGCTTATAGACATTTCTCCTGGTTCTTAAACCATCATTCAAATCACCAATTACTTGCTCCATAGGATGGTTCTTTGCTTTTGCCCATGTTTTAATATTGGGTACATGATTTTTTTCATCTAACTTCAATTCCTCAATCTTGGATTCAATTTCTTTAACTTTATTTCCTGAATTTCCTGCATCATCATCAAAACAAACCTTTCTCGGGAGTGAAATCATATCATCGAATTTAATATGAATACTTTCTTCAACACACTTAGTCCTATTATTATAAACTCTAAAAGCCTTACTAGTTGAGAATAACCAATAAACACACCAACATCAGATTTTGAATCAAATTTTCCTAAATTATTCTTTCGATTATTATGAATAAAAACTTTACAACCAAAAGGATGAAAATAAGAAATATTGGGTTTCTTACCTTTCCAAAGCTTGTATGGTGACTTATTTTTGTCTCTTCGTAAATGCACTCTATTGATGACATAACACGCGGTATTGATTGCTTCCGCCCAAAATGATTTAGAAAGATTGTACTCATTTAACATTGTTCTACTCATTTCTTCAAGAGAGCGATTCTTCCTTTCTACTACACCATTTTGTTGTGGTGTTCTTGGTGTTGAAAAATTGTGCTCCATTCCATATTTGTTGCAAAGATTTTCAAATGGTTCACACTCAAATTCATCTTCATGATCGGTTCTAATAGCAACAATTGTCAAATTTTTCTCATTTTGAACCAACCTACACCACTTAGTAAATTCGTTAAGAGCATCACTTTTATTCGCAAGAAATCTCACCCAAGTAAATCTAGAAAAATCATCCACAATAACAAGGAAATATAATTTACCACTAAGACTAGCATGTCTAGATGGTCCAATCAAATTCATATGAACAAGTTCAAGAATTCTAGATGTGCAAATTTCTTTCTTTGGTTTGAAAGATTCTCTAACATGTTTGCCTTTTAGACAAGATTCACACAAGTGATCTTTAACAAATTTTATCTTAGGCAAACCTCTCACAATGTCATTTTTTGAAAGCTTAGAAATTAAAGGCAAAGGAGCATGTCCTAATTTTCTATGCCATAAAAATGCATTTTCTTCTAATGTCACGAAACACTTTTCATTAAAAGAACTATCATCATGTAAATCGACAATGTATGTATTTCCATGTCTCAAACCAATGAAAGCAACATGACCATCCTTCTTAACCAAGCAATGTGATGATTCAAAAGTTACATTAAAATTCATATCACATAGTTGAGAAACACTTAACAAATTATGTTTCAAACCATCAACAAGCAAAACATTGTCAATGGTAGGCAAAGGTTCCTTACCCACTTTACCAATACCAATGACTTTACCTTTGTTGTTGTCTCCAAAAGTGACATAAACTTGATTCTTTGGTTTAATTTTTGCAAATAGGTTCTTGTCTCCACTCGTGTGCCTTGAACATCCACTATCAATTTACTAAGTGCTTGATGGTTTTTCATCCCTTGCTTGTACCTACAATAGAAACATCCTTTCTTCTTATAGGTACCCAAGTCATTTTGGGTCCATTTTGGTTAGCCACATAAACCACATTAGGAGGTTTGGTACCTTTAATCACCTAAATTTTCTTAACATTGATACATCTCCTAATACTTTTACAAGCAATTTCCATATGACCATCTTTCAAGCATCTAGCACATTTTGCAACTTTTCCATCTTTAGTAAATTTGAAAATTAAAGAACAATCTCTATCAAAAGGATCATATCCTAGACCATATTTAGAAATTGAATATCTTTGTAAAGACAACATCTTTTCAAACTTTTCATTTCCACTAGCAAATTTTCCAACCACATAAGAAAATTCCTTTCTAAGTCTATCAAGCTCACAAGTAAGATTTTCTTTTTCAGCAAGACATGTAGAGTGATCTACCTTAGTGCAATCTAAATCGTCAATAGTTTCATGCAAGAAACTATTTTCATCAATTAGCTCTCTTATTTTCTTTCTTAATTTCTTGTTGATTTCAATAGTTTCTTCAAAATCAATTTGTAAAGCATTAAAAGAATCTCTAAGATCTTGATCAATGAATGTTACCTCTTCTTCGTCATCACTTGTCAAGGAGCTATTTGCCATAAGAGCCAAGTTGTTTTCATCATTACTTTGGTATGCTTCCTCATCATCACTCCAAGTGGCTACTAGGCTAGCTTTCTTCTTCCCTTTGTCATACTTGTCATTTTTATGAAAATTTGAGGTTAATGAAGAGCTTTTCCATTCCCTAGCATGATGTCCTGTTTTTCCACATTTCCAACATTCTTCATTGCTCTTCTTTTCTTCATAGCCCTTAGATCTTCTTTCCATGGTATACTTCTTTCTTTCTCCATTTCTTCCACCACTCAATTCTTTCCTTCTATTTTTAAGTAGTCCTTTGAGCTTTCTCAAGTTTCTGGCATACATTGCTATTTCTTCGTCTTCTTCTTCTTCATCTATTTCTTCGTCACTTTCATCAAGAGAAGAAGCATTAGCTTTTAAAGCAATTGACTTTTGTGACTTACCTCTACCTCCTCTTGATTTGAGAATGATCTCATAGTTGATGAGTGATCCCACCAAGGCGTTGAACTCCAAATGATTGAGATCCTTGGACTCCATAATAGCGGTGACTTATGAGTCCCATTCTTTCGATAGTGAGCAAAGAATCTTCTTCACCTTCTCGCTATCCGTCATATGCTTTCCAAGGTTGCCTATTCCATTTATGATTTCTGCAAAACGATCAAGCATAGTGGAAATAGACTCACCTTCCTTCATGACAAACATTTCATAGTCATGGAGAAGCATGTTGATCTTTGTTTCCCGAACTTGATTAGTTCCTTCATGAGTGATGCGAAGTCTTTCCCACATTTCTTTAGCGCTGATACATGAGTTTACTCAATTTCTTTCCTCAACCGTGAGAGCACAATATATCAATTTCATAGCTTTAGCGTTGATGTATGCTTGCTTCCAATCATTGTCGTCATACTCCAGCTCTATTTTTACCTCGCCATAGTCCTTTAAAGGTGCTTGTGGTCCGAAGATGATGATCTTCCAATACTCTACTCCCTCAGTTATAATATTGGTGTTACCTTCTTTTGCTAGATTGTTGTGTGCCATCCCTGGATACTTCTGCTCTGATACCAATTGTAAACGATCTAGAAGGGGGGTTGAATAGATCTTTAGAGTTTTTTGTAAAATTCTACAATAAAATCAGAAGTTAATTCACACAAAAACAATTTAAACAAATTTAATTATAAAGAGTAAGGAAGAAGAGCAAACACTATTTTATAGAGGTTCGGTGCCAAGACCTACGTCCTCTACCTAAGCTCCCACTTAGGATTTTGTAAACCACTTTATTACACACTTTGTAGTTTAGTGTGAACTCTTACAATACCGCTTGATTTCCGACTCAAGCTACCTTTACAACCGATTTGTTTTCCGGCACAAATCCTACCTCACAAGTGACTTTTCAAAAATCACTCAACTCACAAAGATAATGAGATAAAGAAGAAAGAACAATGCTCAATACATATATGAAAATGAGCTAAGAGTAGTATAGAGTGAGTTTTGAGTTATCGTCGTATCTTTTGGCTATATGGACATATATATCTTTATCCCTTGATCATAATCAATTTATTTTCAGCCTCTTGGAAGATTATAGACGTTGGAGAGTCTCATAACCGTTGCTGATTATCTTATAGCCGTTGCATGAATATTTCCTTTCTATTTGTGACTAATTTACTTCATCAGAATCAGTTTGCTGTACTCGTAAGTCGACTTGTCGTGGTGTGTAAGTCGACTTGTAACAACGATTTTCATAAAACTTTATCTCCGCTCTTCTATAAGTCGACTTATGGAATGTAAGTCGACTTGTAACCTTCGATAAGTCGACTTATAGTCTATTAGTCGACTTGTGTTGTTCTCAACCTGACAGATCTTGATATATTAGTCGACTTATGATTTACTAGTCGACTTATGTTGGTTTCAACGGTTATATTGCAGAAAATCTTGATCTTTAATTGTTGGGATACATATCTTTGAAGATCTTTATCCATAATCTTCACTAAGATCATCTTTTACACCTTGAACGTTGGTGAAGATCACTAACTTGATTTGATTTGTATATTTGTCAATCTTAAAAGGTAGTAATCCTTTTTATTGCAATCCAAATTACCTGAAATAATTTCTTAAATAATTCTATATATTTTATTATTATCAAAACATAAAAGAATTTAATTTGTCAACCACCATTGGTCCAACACTCTTAACTTAACAGAGTGTATCTCATCTATGGAAATGTTAATAAGATTCGACTCCCATCTTGATGCTCCCTCCTTCAATATTTCAAGAGGGAGAGCAACTATATTATTCTCACTAACCTCTTCGAGGAAGCAATATTAGAGCTTGGAATTGGGTCTACTATCTAAGTTCTCTTTTAGAGAATTTTATTAGATTCACTAGTTTCAATCCTCCATTTGAGAGATTATAAGAGTGATTAGGACAAGGATTTACAACAATAGTTGAATGGTGGGAGGAAGATGATAGAGAGGGATATGTTATGCATAAAGATATAAAGTTTTTTTTAAATTTAGCCATATTACTAGAAAAGAAAAAAGGTTAGGAAAGGAAAAGATTTCTTTATAAGGGAAGGAAAGAAATTAAAAGGAAAATAGGAAGCAATAAGGGAAAGCAAAATAAAATAGGAAAGTAGAGGGAGGGATACTAAAGGAAAAAAGAACAAGAAAAGAGAGAAAGAGCATAAAAAGGATTATAATAGTGATGAACAACAACAAGTTTAAATAGAAAATTAGCAGAGGATGTAAGAATAAAAGGGAGAGAAAAGAGAGAATAGGAAATGAGAGAGTGGATAGGACCTAAGAAACAGTTAACTTACACAAAAGTTAACAAAGAGAGAGCAATATGTGAGATGAGCCAAGAGCAAGTTATGCAAGGTATGGAGGAGCATACTGCTAAATGTAGATAGAAGTGGGAGATCCTCTCTTTTCAAAAAATTTTGGTGAAATCAGACGCTTAACTACATTTTAAAATATTTTAATTCAAGAAGAAGTTTATATTGATTAACCTCTTAAATTTGAAATTTATAATCCACCTAGCTTTGTTTATAAACTCTTTAAATAATTATATGGTTTGATACAAGCTCCTAAAGCTTGGTATTATAGGTTAACTACATTAAAAAAATAGTTTTACTAAGGGAAAGGTTGATACAACTTTTTTCATTCATAAGCATGATATTATAATTATTCAAATTTATGTTGAAAATAATATTTTTGGTGCAACTAACGAAAGTTTGTGCCATCAGTATGATGGGAGAGCTTAAATTCTTTCTTATACTTCAAATCAAACAAATAAAGGAGGCCATCTTCATTAATCAATCCAAGTGTACCAAAAAAAAACTACATAAAAGCTTTAGGATGGATCAAGACAAACCATTAGAGATGGTCATAAGTACCACAATTAAGTCGAACAAGGATAAAGAGACTACTAAGTCAATTGATGTAGAGCTTTACCAAGGTCTAATTATTTGTTTACTCAATCTCATTACAAGTAGGCTCAATATTAGATTTTTGTGTGTACATGTGTGCTACATTTTAATCAATTTTTAGGGAGTCCCATCTTTTAGACAATAAACACATACTTACATATTTTGGGATTTTGGTATCCTGAGCATAATTTTTTTAAATTTGATTAGATATTTTGATGTAGATTATGTTGGTAGTCTTTTGGATGGAAATACTACATTCAATGCTTTTAAATTACTAGGTAACACATTAGTTTTATAGCTTAGTAAGAAATAAAATCCAATTCCCTTATTAAATGCAAAATTGCATTTTAATGTGTGTGGTAGGTATAGGTAAATTCTTTAGGTTAATACAGTTACTTAGAGATTTTTGTATGGATCTTATAAAGATATCCATTAGATGTGATAACACTAGTGTCATTTAACTCACATAAAATCAAATATCTTATCATTAGGGATCATGTGCAAAATAATGATATTAAGCTATAAATTTTGATACACTACATCAATTGGTTGATATATTCACTAAACCAAATAGTGTCAAAAGTTTTTTCATAATTAAGAGAGAATTGAGCATGATTGACGAAACTTTTTTTCATTAGGATCTTCTTTAATGCTTAAATATCTTTTGATTGGTAATTCCTTAGATAATGAAATGTTTTATTATTTTGAAATTTGTTTAAAGACCTTTTCAAAATAGAATATATGATTTCACGTGACACTAATCAACTCGTATGAGAGTATGGTCAACTAGTTTCTTTAGAAAAAGATAGGCAACTGCATACTATTAGTTTTTTTAGTAGTTTAATCGATGTATTGGTTGACCAAGAAATCATGTTGGTAGACTTATGTATTTTATAGTAAAACAATATAATAATTTTAACACACTTATTATTTATCTCTACTATTTCACTATTACCCTAAATTAAGAAAACAAACTTCTTCTTTTCTTTCGAAGAAAATAGGCAATTGTGTACCATTAGTTTTTTATGTTAACTTAATCAAATTTGATTTCTTAGTCAATTTTGAATATTTCATAACATCTATCTTTTTAGCATTTTATATAAATTGAATTTTATTAAGATTAAAATAGTCTAGAGTTGATGGAGTTTTCATTTTAGAATTTTATTAAAGTGACTTTTCTTGCAGGTTCCCATTTGAACCTTCACAAATATTGGTAAACTTACTCTTATATTCATCTTAAAGTTTACATAGGTCTCCTTTTAAAACTTTTAGTTTTTCTTTTTTTATTCTCATATATAGGAGTTTAAAAAATCTTCTTCAATTTTTAGAGAGACTACTAGTTTATCATTTTGTCATTCTGGTAATTTTAACTCTTATTAGATGTAGTAACATTTGTAGCTCAGTTAGGACTTGGAGGGCCCGTAGAAGTAAGGTATCATCTAATTTAATATCTAGCTCTATCTTAGTTTACAAGAATAATCACATCCCTTAAAGGAACATTTCCATTTATATTTCATAACCATATCTTTCATAATGCAAGATTTAGCAACATTTTTTAAATACGTGCAATCTATCATCCAAGGCCAATCTCTCTATCTATGTATGATAAAACTCAAATCTATTAAAATTAATATTAAGAATTTATCTAAACCTATTCCTGATGATGGTTAGACTATTGTATACAAAGATAGGGAAGAACTTTACAACTTCAAAAACCTCTTTCAAAACTACTCCATACATAATAGCTTAAGATGCAAAGAACATAATAACTTGGGCACATATATGGAAGCACTCAACAATCACCATTCCCTGCAAAAAGAATTCCAAGCTAACATGGCTATAAGAGGGAGAATTAAACACTAAATTCTTTTACAAATTGATCATCCAAATTAAAAATATAAACAAAATCATATCCATTAAGTTTGAGAATGTGGACATGCTCAACAACTAAGATCAGATAACGCAAGCTAGTTTTAATCACTTCACTAAATTTCTTGGAATAGCCAAGTTAAAAAAAACTCCAATTCTCCTCTTCTTAGTTTAGTCATTTTTTGGAGGATTGATCATCAACTCTTCACCAAACTCATCGGTTCTTTCAATAAGTTAGATATTAAAGATTCCCTTTTCAGTTTGCACCATAAAAAAGTTATAGGCTTTGATGGTTTCACTGCTTTCTTCTTTCATAAAACTTCGAACCTTATAGGAAATATACTCACTAATTTTGTTTTGGAATTCTTTTCTAATGGTAAAATATTTAGGGAACTCAAGAAAACCTATATTACTCTCATCCTTATGCTCATAATCCCAGAAATTTTAGGGACTTTTACCTGATATCTTTTTAATACTATTTACAAAATAATTTACAAAATGCTAGTAAAAAGGTTGGCATTGGCTTTCTCCTCCTTAACTAGTCATTCTTAGGTAGCCTACTTCAAGGATAGATCCATTAGTGGAAATCTCTTAATAGCTCAAGAACTCAAAGATTACCATAAAATTATTTGAATAGAAATTTCTTGTTAAATATTGATTTTGGAAAGGCATACAAATTAGTTGATTAGAGGTTCCTCACTAATTCACTAAAGGCTTTTGGATTTCCCACCATCTTTGTCACCTAGCTCACTTAATGTATCTTCACTCCTTCTTTTTGCAATTTTTATCAATGGTGAACCTATTCCCATCTTCTATGGTGCCAATGATCTCCACTGATATGATACTCTCTCCTTATATCTCTTCTCAATTTATATAAAAATTTTACTGTTACACATTACTAGGAATATAACCAACTTTAAATAGTTTTAATTATAATTCTAAAAGCAAATATTCATACCTTTTCAATATATATATCGATAATTATCTTTTATTATTTTGAAAATCAATATTACCTTTAACTTTTCTTTCACCAACACCTTAAAACCTTCAAATAGATTTCAAACTTATGAACTAATACAGCAGACACATTTTTGCTCTAAATATTATCCAACTATTTTACCATAATTAATTAACATAATTAGATTCCAATCAAGTTCTCTATTGGTCAAATATTTAGGAAACCCTTGGTTTTTAATTAGTTTGACTAATAAGAAATGTTAACTACCCTATAACTTCTAGAAAATAAATTAGAAAACTAGAACAATATGTTCTTCTTGGTTATAGGTAGATTACAAATCCTTATAGTATGCATCAATAGGTTACAATACTTATATTCTATTCCCTACTGTAGTGGCGAAGATTATAGAGAAAGATAAAGATTATTTATAAACTTACAATAAAAATAATGTAACTAATGCCAAAGAGAGTTATAATGAGGTATGCAAACTGAAAGCATAGGAAGATCTTGGCATTAAATCTATTAGGATATCAAACAAAGTGGTATTGTGTAAATGCATATAAAGATTAGCTATAGATGACCTAGCCTTCTAGGTAAAATGGATTTATAGTGATTTCCTTAAGCATTTGGGTGATTAATCTTAATATAAATACTTCTTGGGCATTAAAGCAAATCCTTAACCAAATAATAATGATAAGGAATGCATTGATTTTCACTATTGGAAATAGTAAGAGAGTCTTCTTTTGACATGATAATTAGCATTCTCTAGAATTGTTGCAAAATTATATAATCATTAAATCCTTTTTATAACTTAATACAAAGCTAGATTCTATCATCCATAATAACCATTGGCAATGACCAAACCTAATGTTTGACATTTTATCCATTATCAAGAAAATCTCTTTAATTAGCAACTAAATAAATTAATTGATGTAAGGATGACTTGGATCTTATACTCCTTAAATCAATTCACCAATCAGTTATGATTCAAGTTTATTGGTGGTTTAAGTGTTAATGTTCAATGGTGTAAAGTTACTTGATTTTCTCAACAATTCTCCAAAACTAGTTTTATTCATTGATTTGTGATAGGTGTTAATTATATTATGTTGTTAGAATGATTCTAAGAACATTTACACGTGTTTAGATGGATTTTTATTAAATTTAGTAGTTAATATGGTTTATGTTTCATTTTCAGCCTTGTTTTAGCTCCCCAATAAAGAAGGAACAAATATGAGCAAGTCAGAATCAAGCTAGAGCAACTTTTGGTATACTTTTAAAGGAATATGGCTCATAACATGACACTATATTAAACGCTCAGCAACACAATTCTAATACGAGTCTATGTTTTAGACCTATGTTACTGTTATTTTTTTCTTTTATAAATTAGGAGTTGGCTATTGATGGAGCAGCATGGGACAAACATAGGTACATGTTGGATACATACTAGTTATGATTTTTAAAAATTTAAGGGATTTCTTATATAAAAAAGAGACTTTGGTTATTAAATAAGAATACATAATTAGTGACATGAATTAGCATCTTTGGATAAGTATGGAAAAACTTTAGAGAGAAAAGAAAGGAATTCTATCAAGATTCAGGTGAAGAATTCAAGATTTTAAAATTCATAAGAATAAGTTCTTCTACTTTATATATCTTTCTTGGTTGTTAATGGTTTTCTTATTTGTATTATGAGATAAAGTGGGATATATCTTGATGGGATGCATCATAAAACTATATGTTTAGATTGATTATTTAGCCTAATGAAAGACATAATTATTGCAAATTATTCATACTTACTTATTATGGTTGAATTGAAATATGCTAGTGATTTAATCAATTTTGAATTACATACAGAGGAACTGAGAAATCATCTTTATGAATTGATAACGGTAGAAGTAATAAAAGTAACATGGAATCCTAGAGATATGACCATTGAATCAAATCTTTAAAAACATCATATAACAAATGTAGCATCCCACTCTCAAAGGACACATACCCGACATCCATGGTGATACTCGAGTACGTACCCCACAAGGGTGGCATGCTAAAATAACCATTCAGTCAAAATTTCTTACAAAACTTTTGTTTCTTTAAAACAAAGTACACGTATGCGAAAATCATTAATAAAATCAGGCCCACTTCTTTTAAAAACATTTTCAATCACAAGTTACAATTATTACAAACATTAGTATTCAATAAACACTTAGGCCCATTTCAAATACGTAACATTTCAATCAAAATGTTATTTCATTACTAACTCAATCACATACACTTAATACAATTCTTGCAGAATATAATACAAAAATACAATCACTGAAGACATATGCAGGTGCAAACTGATCCCGACCCCTAACTCATGCTCATTCGCAGTGGCTGAACTCCAATTGGTCTAATTGGATAACTCCTTTGAACCTGCAAAGCCACGTTGCAATTTTTTTTATGAGTTTTGCGAAATCAATGAGTGAACCATCATTGATGATTTCACCGGATTCACATACACAAATCACATATTTCGCAATTATTCATGCAGAACATGTATATTCCAAATACTCACACTGTCATGGCACATCATTAAATTATTGCGAATCAAAACATATATAAGCAAATACAAATGCATATGAGACTCCACATTTGTTATTATTATTGTGACTGAGTGCCTATCACATATACAAATACTGGCCCATTGGGCTCAGTCAGAACAAAATCACGAAGCATAGCTCTACGTGCAGAATCATATACCACGAAGCAAAGCTCTACGTGTAAGCGCTTTCATACTGACTACTCGGGTCATAACGTCTTTATCTGAGCATGCATTTTGTGAAATGCATCAATTCAGAATTTACCATGTATCACAATCTTTTAATAAGCACAGTCGGAATTTCATAATCATCGGACCTAAGTTCGGCATTCAACTTTCATTGATAATTCACATAACATATTAGAATCATAATTATCAAACAAATCAGAACACTTCCAATACAGTCCCAAATAGATACTCCTCATACTTTAAGTCCGGAATTCAGAAACAATCGCAACAGTTCAATAATTGGAAGTTTAACAAATCAAATTAAATTTGTCAAATTCATATCAAATCAAAACACTCCCAATACATGCCCAACTATTAAACTCCTCGGACCTCAGGTCCATAATCCAAAAATAACTCACAAACGGTTCAATAATATTGGAAGTGTAATAAATTAAATTAAATTCAAATCAAATCAATCATAGGAAATGATCTAGGTTGACTCACAAAACGCGCCAATATGCTATTGCCTGGATGGTCCGGCAATGTCTATCTGGCGTCCACTTGGCTCCTTTAAAACATACACAACACATTAAAAAATATCACATTTTTGCTCAAATATACAAATGTTTCTTTTATGCACATCAATATATAGAAAGTATACACAATGCATGTTCACTGACAATTCCGGTATCTTATTGTAACTCTCATCATCAAATTGATTAGATATCAAAGCCCTCTTTAATATCATATGGTACTTATAATTTGGACCAAAATAAAACAATGTGAAATCAATTTCATAACCTAAGTGACCACATCAGATTTTCTACCCATATAATTTCGAGTCAATTTTGCATAATTAATCTGGTAGGGTAAATGACAAAATTAGGCAATATTTCCTTCTGGAAATTTGTTCTACAATGTTTTAAGTTTCTAACGCCTCTAAGATCATCCAATTTGATTCAGTATTCAATGAGTTATGCACAAAAAGACCTCAGACTGTGCACATTTGAACTTTTAGCTAGCATATGATCATACCCTCTAATTGTTCAACCCACATCTTTCAGCTCAGACATTTAAAAATTACAAACTTTATATCAATTTAAATATGAAAGAATAAGCTACAACTTTTATAAAGATAACTCAACCTATTTTAGCCTACATCAGTACAGTTTATTCAATAACCACAGGACATAATTTCTTTTCCTGACTGTGCTTCAGCTTAAGCTACAACTCACTTGCATGCCAATTTTGAAACTCATAGAGACAGAATTAAAATTCAACTTCTTCACAAACATTGTAGAAATATGTCTCTAGTTTATTATGAATCAAAAATGAACTCATTCTGAAAACTACAGCTCAAGGTATAATTAAAAAATTGAAACATGATCATGAAAATTTCCAGTTCATAATATTCCAGCAGACCTCCACACTTTCATCCTATAAATCAATTTCAAATCAATTCAAATAACTCTAAATTTTTATGGAGAGAAAGAAAAATGTCTTACGAATCCATTTATCTAAGTTTCAAGTTATTTGGAGTTCGGATGAAAGAGTTATAGGCAAAAGATTGAGAGCTGTTCAATGAAAAACTCAAGTTTTTAACCCACATATATAAACCATCAACTGTTCTCTCTCTATCACGCCATCTTCATCTTCTCCACCAGCCCAGATCATTTTTTTTTTACTCTTCTTCCTCTCTTCCACTTACCCTATCATCTTTAATTTATACCCTCTCATTGTCTCTTTCATTTTCAACTTATCTTATGCCAAAACAACTCAAAATACAATATTAGTTATAAATACCAAAACCATATTTTACTATTCATCATCTTCTTCACCGAATTGCTTCTTCTCTCTCTCTCTTTTTTTTTTTTAGTTTCTTGTTTAAATTTCTTACTTCTAACCCGTCCATTCTGCATTTCTATATCCAGAAAAATCTTGGCAACAACTTAGACTCAAATTTTACTTCAAACATTTAAGATCCAAAGTTGCATAAATTTCATATCTCTCTCTACTTTAAACGTTCAAACTCTCATATTTTTCTTTCATTTTTTTTCATCCCCTATTTAGCCTCATTTAACTCCTAATTCAGTTCAAATCATTCACATAAGATCAAAATACAAGATTCACACCTAAATACCTACTTTCATTTCATCACCGAAACTTTGCTTCTCTAACCTCTCAAGCATGCATGCATTTCCACAGTAAAACATCGTTTACAACAAACAAAATCCAACTTAAATATAACTTACTTGATTCAGCTTTTATTTCTAGAAATGAAAAATAAACCGAATGTACAGAGCATCGATGGAGAAGAACGGTGAAGAACATAAGTGACAAAGGCAAATCCTAACACTGAACATTAGACTACGGGTATAGCATGCATGTCATTCACGTGTCTTCACCGTTTCAAGCCATTTGTCACAACTAACTCACCATTTGTTAGCTGCCTATTAGTGCCATATGTCACTCTATCATTGGACCATAATATCCTAATTTTTTTTTAAAATGTCTAAATTCACAAAATTTTTTGAAATAATTATATGACTCTCCAAATATTTGTTTTAGTTCAAAATAATTCACCAAAAGTTTTAAAATTATCCAAAATGTACAAAAATTGCCAAATCACATTTAATACATTCCAAATAAATCCACAATTTCTATTTATAAACTAATTTACCCGAAAATGCCAATGAATGCATGTACAAATCATATGAATGTGCAAAATAAATCTGTAAGTCACTATTAATTATACATGATGTGCATTTTCCTAATTTCTCATAATTTTCCATAATTCACAATTATAGCCCTAACATGGGTAACGGGATGTTACAACTCTCCCCTCCTAATAAAAATTTCGTCCTCGAAATTTTACCTTAATGATCAAATAGGTAAGGGTACTGATGTCTCATATGCTCCTTCGTTTTCCATGTGGCTTCTTCACTAGAATGATTCTTCCAAAGAACTTTCACCATTGGAATCACCCGGTTCCTCAATTGCTTATTCTGATAGCCAATTATATTAACTGGTTCTTCTATATAACTCAGATTACTAGAGACTTCAATCTCCTGAGTCGGTATCACATGAGTTGGATCCGACCTATATCGCCTAAGCATGCTTACATGAAACACATTATGTATCTGAGCCATTTTTGAAGGTAAGGCTAACTTATAAGCCAAAGGTCCAATTCTTTCAATTATCTCATAAGGACCAATATACCTCGGACTTAACTTACCCTTCTTGCCAAATCTCAGTATACCTTGCCAAGGTGATACTCTCAGGGTTACTCTGTCACCAACCTAATACTCCATATGTGGTATCAGAGCCAGGTTTCGATCCTGGGACCTGTGGGTTATGGGCCCACATATCGAGGACTTAACTTCCCTTTCTTGCCGAATCTCATAACTCCCTTCCATGGAGACGTCTTGAGGAACACCTTATCACCCACTGCATAATCCATTTCTTTTCTGTTAGCATCGGCATAGCTTTTCATTCTGTCCTGGGCGGCCTTAAGTCGCTGTTTGATTACCTCCACTTTCTCAACTGTCATCTGGACCAACTCTGGTCCCACTAGCTTCCTCTCACCTTCCTCATCCCAGCATATCGGAGTCCTGCATCTTCTGCCATAAAGGGCTTCATAAGGAGCCATCTGTATGCTCGAATGGTACGAATTGTTGTAAGCAAATATGACCAACGGCAAATGATCATCCCATGCTCCTCTGAAGTCTATGACACATGCTCTAAGCAACCCCTCTAGAGTCTGGATTGTCCTCTCAGACTGACCATCCGTCTAATGTTAGCCCCAAAATTTTTATGTAATTAAGCATGATTAGAGTAATTAAGTAAATTATGTTAACATTAATTAACTTGACATTTAGTAATATGAGTTGGCATAAAAGATGTTAGGTAATGAGTTAATGGAATTAAATGAATTAGTTGGGTTTTAATGAGGTAGGAAAGAAAAGAAAGATAAAATGGGCTTAAAGATAATTGGGCCTAAGTAAGTTGTAGGATAAAGATGAAAAGCAGAAGGAAGGAAATCGGAAGATAGAAAAGCAGAAGGAAGGAAATCAGAAGATAGAAATCAGAAGGAAGGAAATCAGAAGATAGAAATCAGAAGGAAGGAAATCAGAAGATAGAAATCAGAAGGAAGGAAATCAGAAGGTAGAAATCAGAAGGAAGGAAATCAGAAGATAGAAAAGCAGAAGGAAGGAAATCAGAAGATAGAAATCAGAAGGAAGGAAATCAGAAGATAGAAAAGCAGAAGGAAGGAAATCAGAAGATAGAAATCAGAAGGAAGGAAATCAGAAGATGAAAAGAAGAAGGAAGGAAATCGAAAGATAGAAAAGCAGAAGGAAGGAAAGCAGAAGATAAAAAGCAGAAGGAAGGAAATCAGAAGATAGAAATCAGAAGGAAGGAAATCAAAAGATAGAAATCAGAAGGAAGGAAATCAGAAGATAGAAAAGCAGAAGATAGAAATCAGAAGATAGAAAAGCAGAAGGAAGGAAATCGAAAGATAGAAAAGCAGAAGGAAGGAAAGCAGAAGATAGAAATCAGAAGATAGAAAAGCAGAAGGAATGAAATCAGAAGATAAAAAGCAGAAGGAAGGAAATCAGAAGATAGAAAAGCAGAAGGAAGGAAAGCAGAAGATAGAAATCATAAGATAGAAAAGCAGAAGGAAGGAAAGCAGAAGATAGAAAAGAAGAAGGAAGGAAAGCAGAAGATAGAAATCAGAAGATAGAAAAGCAGAAGGAAGGAAATCAGAAGATAGAAAAGCAGAAGGAAGGAAATCAGAAGATAGAAAAGCAGAAGGAAGGAAAGCAGAAGATAGAAATCAGAAGATAGAAAAGCAGAAGGAAGGAAAGCAGAAGATAGAAACCAGATGATAGAAATTAGACGATAGAAAACCAGATGATAGAAATCAGACGATGGAAAAATAGGACGCTGCAGAATGTAGGAGATAGAATCAGCCTTTGTAGTCTTCATAAGAGTGGTAGATCTAGATGTCTACTTTCATATGGTGAAAGAACGAAAGCATTTGGAGCTATAGATTAAAAGTTATAGTAAATCGCGCCAAAAGAGTTTCAATCCGATTTCAGAAGTGAGCATGGTCCAATGTTTCGGGCATAATTCTCTCATACGACCTCCAAATGAGGTGAGGCTTGAACCATTGGATTTCTAAGACACATATCTTTCACTCCATAAAATCCGGTATCAATTGGAGTTAAATTGAGAAAGTGTTCTAAAACAAGTGAAAGGTCAATTAAGAGGGCATGTTTCGGGTATGAACTCTCTTAGATTTTTGGAGTGTATCTTGAGTTATATGACTCCGATTAAGGTGATTCTTGCCTCTGTGTGAACGTGAGGCCTTAAGCTACATTGATATGAACAAGTCCAAATGTGATTTTGATGATTAGGTAGTGTACGCTCATCACCCTTATGGAACCACAGCATCAAACACTGCAAAGTAGGGAGCGCAAGCTTTAGGGCTCCGAAATTTTGGGCTCTGAAAACGGGTCCAATAGGTGTGGAATGTAAGCAAGAGCATGAGCGTTAATGTTAAGGTATAAATAGTTGGAGTTGGGATCCGGTCTCGGGATCGGGTTCTAACACCATATCTCTCTGGTGCTAATCCACATAGCTTTTTTGTCTATCTTGTTCCTTAATTCTACTACGGATCAATGTAACCTTATCAATGGTATCCTGAATCAACTCTGGGCCTTCGAAAATTCTTAAACCCTCTTCATCCCAGTATAAAGGCGGACGACACTTCCTGCCGTACAACGCCTCATATAGAACCATACCGATACTACTGTGATGTTGATTATTGTAAACAAATTCAATCAAAGTTATATATTTATCCCATGCTCCCTGAAACTCCAAAACACAAGCTCGGAGCATATCCTCGACAGTCTTGATCATTCTCTCACTCTGACTATCTGTCTGAGGATGAAAGGCTATACTGAAATTCAGTTTGGTACCCAAAGTTGTCTGTAAACTACCCTAAAATCTTGAGGTAAATCTAGGATCCCTATCCGATACTATGGACACTAGAACCCTGTGTAACCTCACAACTTCATCCATAACCATCAACATTATTTCATCATATTCCTTCTAGGATGCATAGCATAAGTTTTTATTTGTGCTATCTCTAACAATCTTTTACTCATTCATCCTTTTTTAGCACACAAACTTCATGTTACAATCACAAGATATTATTTTCCTATTCAAACTTAAAATTCGGATTCATTTAAATTGTTTTTCAATTTCCTCAATAAGATTCATAACTTATAAATCCTCAGGTCGGGCTTTGTTAATCTTTTCACTTGAAACTGACTTTACATTCGTTAGTTAATAACAATTTGATTTGCTCAAAAGATAACTCAATATTCTATGCTCTTCATTGCACTAGATTTAGGAACCACAATATCTGAATTTGCGCTATTCCTTTATCGAGTTTTCTATTCAGACATCAGATATGTACACTAGTTTTACCAAGACAGTACTCATTTGTACAATCATAGTTCTTCAATACTTCTATCCACTGTCTCACTCTCATATCAAATTCTATCAAACTCAATAGGTACCTCAAACGTATTTAATAAGTACCTCAAACGTTATTGATCTATATATTTGTAAAAATCCGAAATGTTTCACTGTATAATTAGTGTCTCCAAGCTTTCAAGGCAATGGCTATTCAACAAATTTCAAATCATGTATCAAATATTCAACTCATGGAACTTTAATAGACTATATACATACAAAATCAATTTATTATGTTGCAACAAAGTGCATCTTAATCTCTGATGCGAATTCATTATTATTTGTTGTGATTGAGTGCCTTCCAAATTCAAATACAAATACTGGCCATTAGGCTCAATCAGAAACAAAGATCATGGAGCAGAGCTCTATGTGCAAAATTATGAGATTAAAGCTCTTTTAGACTGGCTACTCTAATCACAACACCTTTATCAGAACATGTATTATATGAAATGCATCAGATAACAAAATATGCCACATAAAGCTTTCATTTTCATGCACAGACAGAATTTCATATTCATTCAAAATCGCAAAATTTTCTTAAGTAATCAAAATATTCTTTTCAACTCTTCGAATACATTCAAGATACCATAGATGGTCATAGTCACTATTTGATACAATTTTGCTTGGATCACTTTAATCTCCAATACCATAATACTGTCAAAGGCATTGTTAACTCCAACAAATCTAACCCAAAATTCCTTGTCCCCATGATTTGTTATCGTAGTTCTTTAAGTATCTATCCTCAATGAGGTAGTATTATCTCATGTGATTATTTTCTTCTTATTTCCCAATTGACTCATTTTCTCAAATGCTTTTCTTTATTCATACGCTTTCCTCGGATTTCACATTGACTTATTGCAATATCGAATCATACTTACTAGTTTCTCCACTCATTCCCATTTATTCACAAACATAACTTCCTGTATTGGTAACACATTCATCAAACCAAATTTGTATCCCCTGACCATATTTTCATATAATATAATGTGGGCCTAAGTTCTTCTCACATTAGTAAGAGTGTCGCATCAAATTCAAGAATCCAATAACTTAGTTGGATAATTTACATCGAACAAAATGCATAGAGAGTGTAGCATAGTCTACATCTCATGTTTGAGTCTTCGTTGGGAATAGAACTCCAATATTCTCTTTTAATTTGCTCCATTTTCCTTTATTCTTAAAAGTAAACCATCTGATCTACTTAACCTTATTCGGTGTAATTTTTCTTCCAAAAAAGATTTCTTGCTACAATCAACTATATTGTTTATCTAATCCTTATCAATCAGTTATTCCCATCATTGCTTATCAAACATTCTTAGTACCTCAAAAAGATCAATTTCAACTATTCATAATATCTCAATAAGATCAATTTATTTCATAACTTATGTAATCAGAATATCCTTTATAATGAGGCTCAGTAACATTAAACAGTTATTCTTATACCTTGGTATATACCATCAAGATCATTACATCTCATCTAGAGATATATTTAAGACAATTCACTAATTAATAACTTATGCTCAAGATACCTTAATCTCATTTGATTTAGGAAAAACACTTCTCTTTTTGGGCCTGACCTCGTGGGAGCTATACCACAATCGTGCCTTTCTTTTTTTTTTTCCTCGAATTCATCACACATAATAACATCTTTAACTCTCTCAATCTAACCCCGATCGATCATTATAAGCACTCACGCATTACTCTAGTTCATCTTAGACTTTGAATTATGGAAACTATGACTAACAAATATTCATATATCATAGATTGCTTCCTATATCATGTCCACACATAAATCTTATGTGCTCGATTTTCACACTTGTCATGGTGATCCCATTAGTAATTATGTGCTCACAAAGTAACAAATTAACCTAAGTGGCAACTTTTACAAATCTCACTATCTTTATCCCTTCTTCCAATTACCATTATATCGTCATGCATACCTATGTTCACTATCAATTTGGAATTACAGATACATAATCATCTTGAAATTCTGATCTCAATTCCACTAACATATTTTTATAGCAAATCATAACTCTTGTCACATTAATCAACAATCAGTTCAGTTTTAAGTTCATTTTCTTAGGATCATAATAAATTACTCGTATACTTTAACTTCATCATCTCCACTGATGTCTCTATTTTTCTCAACCAATCCATGATAATGTATTCACATGTATATCACATTCGGGGATATATTATCACAGTCCAATATTGATATCCTATTCTATAATACATCCACCAATACAAATGCATTACATCATTATTTATCGTATCGAACCATATACTATTTTCCCTTTCAAAATATCCATAAACTTTCATTTTCTCATAATTGGACAGATCATCATTCTTCCCCCTACTTTCATCAATTCAAACACTTAACAAATGCTCATGTGTGTGACTTATATATATGCAACTCAGACTAGGGATCAATTGCTATTGCTTGCTATGACATGACTAAATGCATGTAACTTCACACATATATCTAAAAATGCCCATGTAAGATACTAAAGCTGGGCTCTGATACCAAAACACCACTCTCAAAGGACACATACCCGACATCTATGGTGATACTCGAGTACATACCCCACAAGGGTGGCATGCTAAAACAACCATTCAGTCAAAATTCCTTACAAAACTTTTGTTTCTTTAAAACAAAGTACACGTATGCGAAAATTATTAATAAAATCGGGCCCACCTCTTTTAAAAACATTTTCAATCACAAGTTACAATTATTACAAACATTAGTATTCAACAACCACTTGGGCCCATTTCAAATACGTAACACTTCAATCAAAATGTTATTTCATACCAACTCAATCACATACACTTAATACAATTCTTACAGAATATAATACAAAAATACAATCACTGAAGACATATGCAGGTGCAAACTGATCCCGATTCTCGACCCCTAATTGCAGCGCCCCCTTACCGCAAGGTATACACCGAGATGCCCGCAGGTCATTCCGGTACATATCCTCTGATAAGGGTGAGCTACGAATAAACACTACAAACACTCCACTTGGCATCAAAATAAAACATTAATATAAAAATTGCAAACTTTTTGAAACCAAATTTTCCTCATTTCATTTCATAGAAACCAAAAGTTTACACATCTGTCAGTTTTCACTGTCTGTACAACACTCCAAAACCTTAGTACAATATGCTACATGAAAGAGGAGAAATGCTGTAGATCTATCTAGGTCATCCCAAAAGTTCCAGCTGACCGACCTGTGAGTCATGACTTCTCCCGCCAAAATGATCTACATGGCTCGAAAGGAGCTAGAAGTCTACTCTCGGTCCTGAAAAATATGTTGCAATTTTGGGTGAGTTTGCGAACTCAGTGAGGTAACCATCATCGATGGTTCACTCAATTCAGGCAACAATCAGGCATATCACAATTATTTCATAATTTCACATACATCAGAAGTACCACATGATCACATCAATAATACATTTTATTTTCATATAAGCATAAGGCATTTTGCTTTTCACTCAATCTAATTTATGTAAGCAAATGCATATGAAATGCTCATGTGACCCTTTTTCCAATTTATTACGGTATTGTGATCGAGCGCCTGAACTGTCCCAATATGGGCACATTAATCGTTGAGCCTGAGACTCTAAATCACTGTGGGGCTAGAGGCCCAAATACAATCGTTGAGCTTTTAGCTATCGGTGACTACTCCGGTCACAACTGTCATTATCTGAGTATGCGTTCATGTATGAAATGCATATGTGACAATTAAGCAGTATATACATCACAATCAACATATGTGTCACAATTTATCACATCACAAGCAAGTAGTTCTTAAATTCACATACAAGTAGCACTTCTATGCCATAGCTCCCCAGTACATCGGACCTTATGTCCGGAATCCACAATCACAATCAATCTCAAACCCACCATTATTCACCACAAAATTATAAGCAATCAATAATTGAGAGAACCGTCTAGATCACTCATCAATAGCTTCCGAAGCTAATGCCTGGAAGTTTCGGCAACGTCTGTGGGTTGACGTTCCAAATGCGCCTCTATAACAGTTAAAATACACAAATATTCCAAGTGTACACTCAGAAATGTTTAATAATGCACATGAAGAAATTAAAATGTGTACAATGCATGTTCGTGACATTCCTGGCATTATTCCAAAAATTCTCATCACAAAATTTTCCTCTAAATTTTAAAAATTCATAGACACCAAAATCACTCAATTCGGACCTCTATAGATCCAATTATTGTTAAAATACGGACCAAAAAAATAATTACTCGGTCCCCTCACTTTGACCTAATCAATCCACGTCAATTTCATCTCTAAAAATTCATAATTTCACATAGAAATGAAATTAAATATTTCACGAATCCAATGTCTCAAAAATCAGGTCAATTGGAGGTCGGATAAAAAAGTTATGCACAAAAGACTTAAGAAAGAACAAAAATAAAATAAATAATAATAATAATAATAAAATTATAAAAGAAGGGCTGAGCATGGCGAGGGCGAGCTGAAGTCGCCCTCGCGAGGAGCGAGCTTCCGCCATTTTTTTTTCTTTCAATTATTTCTTTCTCTCCTTTCATAAAACCTATCTTTTCACACAAGTAACCAAAAATGACAAATAAGGTCTCATTGGAAATATCACAAAAAACCCTACAAGTTCCATGAAGGACTCACAAACCAATTTCACCCTTAAGGATGTCAAAAATGCAATCAGAATTTTTGCCTAATCACAAATTTTCCAAAACAGTCTAATATTCTTCTAAAAATTCATAACTTCTTATCCCCTTAGCCAAAAATTCCATACTTTATATAAATGGAAAGTTAAGAATACATTCTACAATTCTCATGAAGCACTTAGAAGCAAATTCTATCTCTAACGAGGTCAATTTCCTACATGATTGCTGCTGCCCTGTTTTCATATTATTAAACATCACCTAAACCATAAGCAAAATTCAAGCACTTATAACTACCAACTCCAATGTCGAAAAATAGCACATTTCATGGAGATAGAAAGCTATCAAGAAGAGCTACAACTTTCATGAAGACCAACTTAGAAAAATCAGCTTCAAACAACTTATAAAAATTCCTAAAGTTTCATATCACAATTTCAAAGTTAGTATCACTAAAATGACACTATTCATCCCTATACACATTACCACTTTCAAGTTAAAATTTCAAATTCTTCAAGCCAAATTTGAACTGTACCTCCTTCACAAGAAATGTAGCCAAACCCCTCAAGTTTAAGTCAAGCCAATCCTTATCACAATTGCATAACCACATAAAAAGTTATGGCACTAACATTGAAACATGTACAAATTCAATTTTCCAGCTTTTACACCTAACTCAAATTCTATCATTCCAATACGATTTCTACACCATTAAGCATCCAATTTAGTCAATAAATCACCCACAATTTAATCAAGACCTTCACTTAAACAATTAGCCATAAAATGGCAGCAACCTATATTCACTCATTCATCCCTTTTCTACACTATTCTAAACACAATTTCACTTCCAAAACACCTAAAACATTTCTTCTTACATTCATCCAATCCCACCTCACCAGTCCTCAAGCAAACATCAAGCAACAAGCAAATTACATACCCATATTCTTCACACACAATTTTCATGTAATTTAATGTATAAACATCACAAAGAATTCAATTAACGATAAAACCATTAGATAACACATGTTTCTTACCTATTAAACTTCCAAAATCACAAACCCTCTACTTCTCTTCACCACCCACGTTCATCATCCTCTTAAGGGGAAGGTTTATGTTAGCCTTTTTAGGTGAGCTAAAGGAAGAGGAAGCAAGGTGAAAGGAGGAGGAGAAGGTGAGCAAACTTTCAAACACACTAAAGAAGGGAGGAAGCTACGAAAGAGAGGAGAAAAATCACTTAAATCACCTTTAACCCTTATAATTGAGAAGTATCGTGAATGAAGGAATCAAAAAGGAGAAAGTTTGTTAATTAAATAGGTTAGTGGACTAAGGACATGTTTGGCTCCACATGCCTAATTGTTAAAACCTAAGTCCAATTTCTACATAAATCATCTCCCAATTTTCAATGGCTCACTTAAATAAATCCTAAAATCATGTATCTAATTTTCAGTGCCATTGGACAGTACTTTTTACTACCGGTACCCAATCAGTCTAATTTTTTCTAGTCCGAAAAAGTACCCCAAAATTTTCAGAAAAATTTCTAATATTCTCTGAAAATTCAAAACTCACAAAGACCCACTCCAATTCAATTTTCAAGCACAAAAATCATATTTTTCACAATAAACACATTAGAGACACATATATCGGGAAATGCCATGAATGCATATACAATCATTACATGTGCAAAATTTACTATTCACGTGTCTATATGAATGCATGAACATGGCAAAACAATTTTAAACACTCCTAACCCGTTCCAAATTACTATTTTACCCTTCCCATCGGTGATGGGATGTTACACTAACTCATGCTCATTCGCAGTGGCTGAACTCCAATTGGTCTAATTGGATAACTCCTCTGAACCTGCAAAGCCACGTTGCAATTTTTTTTATGAATTTTGCGAACTCAATGAGTGAACCATCATTGATGCTTTCACCGGATTCACATACACAAATCACATATTTCGCAATTAGTCATGCAGAACATGTATATTCCAAATACTCACACTGTCATGGCACATCATTAAATTATTGCGAATCAGAACATATATAAACAAATACAAATGCATATGAGACTCCACATTTGTTATTATTGTTGTGACCGAGTGCCTATCACATATACAAATACTGGCCCATTGGGCTCAGTCAGAACAAAATCACGGAGCATAGCTCTACGTGCAGAATCATACATCACGGAGCAAAGTTCTACGTGTAAGCGCTTTCATACTGACTACTCCGGTCACAACGCCTTTATCTGAGCATGCGTTTTATGAAATACATCAATTCAAAATTTACCATGTATCACAATCTTTTAATAAACACAGTCAAAATTTCATAATCATCGGACCTAAGTTCGGCATTCAACTTTCATTGATAATTCACATAACATATTAGAATCAGAATTATCAAAAAAATCAGAACACTTCCAATACAGTCCCAAATAGATACTCCTCGGACTTTAAGTTCGGAATTCAGAAAGAATCACAACAGTTCAATAATTGGAAGTTTAACAAATCAAATTAAATTTGTCAAATTCATATCAAATCAAAACACTTCCAATACATGCCTAACTATTAAACTCCTCGGATCTCAGGTCCGGAATCCAAAAACAACTCACAAACAGTTCAATAATATTGGAAGTGTAATAAATTAAATTAAATTCAAATCAAATCAATCCTAGGAAATCATCTAGGTTGACTCATAAAATGTTCCAATATGTTATTTCCTGGATGGTCCTGCAATGTCTATCTAGCGTCCACTTGGCTCCTTTAAAACATACACAACACATTCACAAATATCACATTTTTACTCAAATATACAAGTATTTCTTTTATGCACATCAATATATAGAAAGTATGCACAATGCATGTTCACTGACAATTCCGGTATCTTATTATAACTCTCATCATCAAATTGATTAGATATCAAAGCCCTCATTAATATCATATGGTACTTATAATTTGCACCAAAATAAAACAATGTGAAATCAATTTCATAACCTAAGTGACCACATCAGATTTTCTACCCTTATGATCATACCCTCTAATTGTTCAACTCATATCTTTCAGCTCAGACATCCAAAAATTATAAACTTTATATCAATTTAAAGATAAAAGAATAAGCTAAAACTTTGATGAAGATAAATAGCCTAATTTGGCCTACATCAATACAGTTTATTCAATAACCACAGGACATAATTTATGTCCCTGACAGTGCTTCAGCTTAAGCACAACTCACTTACATGCCAATTTTGAAAATCATAGAGACAGAATTAAAATTAAACTTCTTCACAAAAATTGTAGAAATATGTCTCTAGTTTATTATGAAGCAAAAATGAACTCATTCTGAAATCTAAATCTCAAGTTATAATTATAAAATTGAAACATGATCATGAAAATATCAAGTTCATAATATTCCAGCAGACCTCCACACTTTCATCCTATAAATCAATTTCAAATCAATTCAAATAACTCTAAGTTTTTATGGAGAGAAAGAAAAATGTCTTAGGAATTCATTGATCCAAGTTTCAAGTTATTTGGAGTTTGGATGAAAGAGTTATATGCAAAAGATTGGGAGTTGTTCAATGAAAAACTCAAGTTTTTAACCCACACATATAAACCATCAACTTTTCTCTCTCTATCACACCATCTTCATCTTCTCCACCAACCCAAATCGTTTTTTTTTTAACTCTTCTTCCTCTCTTCCACTTACCCTATCATCTTTAATTTATATCCTCTCATTGTCTCTTTCATTTGCAACTTATCTTATGTCAAAACAACTCAAATTACAATATTAGTTATAAATACCAAAACCAGATTTTACTATTCATCATCTTCTTCACCGAACTGCTTCTTCTCTCTCTCTCTTCTTTTTTTTGGTTTCTTGTTTAAATTTCTTACTTCTAACCCGTCCATTCTACATTTTCATATCCCGAAAAATCTTGGCAACAACTTAGACTTAAATTTTAGTTCAAACATTTAAGATCCAAAGTTGCATAAATTTCATATCTCCCTCTACTGTAAACGTTCAAACTCTCATATTTTTCTTTCATTTTTTTTCATCCACTCTTTAACCTCATTTAACTCCTAATTTAGTTCAAATCATTCACATAAGATCAAAATACAAGATTCACACCTAAACATCTACTTTCATTTCATCACCGAAACTTTGCTTCTCTAACCTCAGAAGCATGCATGCATGCATTTCCACAGTAAAACATCGTTTACAACAAGCAAAACCCAACTTAAATATAACTTCCTTGATTCAGCTTTTATTTCCAGCAATGACAAATAAACCCAATGTACAGAGCATCGGTGGAGAAGAACGGTGAAGAACATAAGTGACAAAGGCAAATCCTAACACTGAACATTAGACTACGGGTATAACATGCATGTCATTCACGCGTCTTCACCATTTCAAGCCATTTGTCATAACTAACTCACCATTTGTTAGCTGCCTATTAGCGCCATGTGTCACTCTATCATTGGTCCATAATATTCTAAATGTTTTTTGAAAAATTTTAAATTCACCAAAAATTCCGAAATAATTATATGACTCTCCAAATATTTTTTTAGCTCAAAATAATTCACCAAAATTTTTTAAAATATCTAAAATATACAAAATTGCCAAATCACATTTAATACATTCCAAATAAATCCACAAATTCTATTTATAAACTAATTTACCGGAAATGCCAATGAATGCATGTACAAATCATATGAATGTGCAAAATAAATGTGTAAGTCACTATTAATTATGCATGATGTGCATTTTCCTAATTTCTCATAATTTTCATAATTCACAATTATAGCCCTAACATGGGTAACGGAATGTTACAATAAATTATTGTATTCTCAAAGGTTTTGATTTATTAGAGATTTTAATCAATTAACTATAGAAAATGAACTATATTTCTTAAGAAAGAATATGGTTTATAACTTTGTAATTTATATTAGCTCAAAAAACTAGGATGGGTCTCAAAGTGGAATATGTTAAAACTAAAATTAGAGGAGTTATATCACTGTAGTTTTAAAATTTAGAACAATAAAAGGTGGAGTTAGGTAACTAGTTAAAATAGATACCAAAGTCCCTAGATGTAGATAAATATAATGAAGAGTTGAAAACCAATAAAAGGATCTACTAAACTAATTCATTCATATTAGCAAATAGATCAATGTACTATTACAACAATAGGATAAAATAGATTCGATGCAAAAGATTGATAAAATCACATGTTTTTTCTTTACTGTAGTTTATTAGTGAAGGAAATAAAATAAAATTCACCTAATTTTAAATGCAAATGGTAATAAAATCATATACGGAGAACATTTTTTGTGTGATATCTTATTGTCTTAAAATGTTTAGGTACTAAATCTAGATTATCGAAGTTCAATTTGATCCAAAAAGTTACTTTTTGTTTGTGTAATAGGGATAAGGAATCGTTAGAGCATATGTTCTTCTTATGCTTTTTTTCTACTATAGTGTTACCTTTAGTTACAGGTATTGACTAGAGCTAGGGTTAAGGCAAATGTTTTGTATGGCCTTTCGTTATTGCTTTGTCCACCATGATCTTTAACATATGGCAAAGCAAGAATAAGTCCATTTTTAGGCATAAACAAGTACAAGTAGAAGATTATATTTTTAGGATATTTTAGAAGGGTGTGTATATGTAACATAATAAGAAAACTATAAAGATAGGCTATAATTTTTATTGTTTTAATTCTTTATCTTTTTGTATAGGGGGTTTTGGTGGATGGTATACATGGATGTAATTCTTAAGGTTGTTACATATTTATTCACCTTCTTTGAAAAAATGTAAACTATGAAGAAAAATTGGATTATCAAATCTAAATGTCAATTGGATAAAAAAAGGTATTGAGATAGACTGTATTCAAGATTATGAATATCGTTTTGTACTAGACAATACGTACCGTACCAGACCAAAATTGTTACGAAACAAAGGGTCAATCATATCGAGTTTAAATACTAGTTGGTATCGGTTTGTTTCGAATGGTACCGGCCGGTATTCAAAATACCGACCAAATACTACCCGATATCGAAAATTTTAAGAAATAGGAGGACTTTATTGCAAAATTTTAAAAATCTCCCTCCCTCCCCTTTTTTTCAAAATTTTTAATTAGTTATTTTATTTATTTCAACTTTTATAATTATTGTGAATTTTAATTTTGTTTTAAAATAATAATAAATATTTTATTACCAATAATGTTTATAAATTAAATAAAACTTAAAATAAATTATTATCATTTAAATTTATTTTAATATTTTATATAGTATTTATTAAGAAAATATTAATAAAATATTTTATTTTTAAAATAAATAAATTTAAAATTATTTTTATAAACTAATATTAATTTTATATATTTCTAGATATTATATCAAAATTTATTTGAAATTTATATATTTTAAAATATATTTTAAATTTAATTATATTTATCAATAATTATTAAATGAATTTTATAAATTAAATTAAAATTTTGATTATTATTTATTATCATGATTTTTAGAGATATGATTAAAATATATAGTACAACTGTACAATATGATAATAGATTATTTTGTAATTTTTAAAATTTGGGGACTATTTTATAAATTTAAAAATTAATCGAAACAATACCCAAGATTAATCGGTACGGTATATTACCGTACCAAAACCCTATTCGGTACTAAGATCGGGATGGTATTCGTAATATTGACTGTATTGTATTGAATATATTTTTCATACTGCACTACAAATCTATATATAAATAAAGATTAAAATATTAGGTGGGAATTCTAAATTAACAAATTTTGAAGAATTAAATTAAAACTATATTTTCATGATTGAATATTGCAAACATAAAAATAATTAATAGTTATTATATTTCAAAATAAAATTTTATGTTAATTTTGATAAGTTGAGTAATCAAGTCAAATTTAAAATAATGTTCCATTTTAGTCATATTAAAGGAATAAATTTTTAATTATATAAATTTAAGGAACTATTTTATAATTTTGAAATTACACAAACAAATTTTCAATATTCATGGATAGCAACATAAAAATTGATACAAACTCCAATTCAATATTCATAACTTTATCTCACACTCTTTAGTTACAATTTTAAGTATATCATATAAAAATAATAATAAAAATTGCCATAAAAATCAAAATTACATTGATGTATATTAATTTTTATATTTGATATTGCTTACTCACGTGTGACTTTTACGGTCTTTAGTGTAGTGATTTTATAATCATTATGCTTTATATTACTTAAATCACTCGTATATATCATAAATTATTTATTAATATATAAGCATAATTTAAGTGATAATGATTATAATAGTTATAAAAAGTGCTTTCTTTGTTGATATGAGAGATCATAAGGAAGAATACCACCTGAGAGGTAGTTTGCAATATCTCCAAACTAAGGATGAAAAGGATTGTCTACCATCATTAAAGCTTCTCAATTTCCTCTTCTTCTTCATAATGGCCCCTTCAAGTCGTGATAGGTGATCCACTACAACATTTTCTGGTCCGTTCTTGTCTTTAATTTTAATGCTGAATTCTTGGAGTAGAAACACCCACCGAATGAGCTTAGCCTTGGCATCCTTCTTGGCAAAGAGATAACATAATGTCACATGGTCTGTAAAAACAATAACTTGTGAGCCCAAAAGATAAGAACAAAATTTCTCACATGTAAAAACCACTGCAAGCAATTCCTTCTCAGTAGTGGTGTAGTTCAGTTATGCTCCCATCAAGATCTTACTTATGTAGTAGATGGTATGTAACCTCTTCTCCTTCTTTTGGCTAAGTACACAACTAATAGCATGGTCACTTGCATCACACATAATCTCGAAGGGAAGAGACCAATATGGTGACGTCAAAATGGGTGTTATTATAAGTGCCTTCTTCAACCTGTTAAAAGAATCCAAACAATCATCACCAAATACAAAGGCACATCTTTAACTAATAAATGAGTCAAGGATCTAGCAATAAGAGAAAAATCCTTGATGAACCATATGTAGAACCCTACATGACCAAGGAAGGTTCGGATGCCCTTGATGTTGGTGGGAGGTGGGAGGTGGTAGTTGTTCAATCACTTCAGTCTTAGCTCGATCCACTTCAATCCCCTTGCATGAGATCTTATTGTCCAATACAATTCCCTCTTGGACCATGAAATGACACTTCTCCCAGTTCAAGACTAGATGAGACTCCTCACATCTTTGAAGCACTCTGTCTAAATTAAACAAGCAATGATCAAAAGAATCTCCAAAGACAGAGAAGTCATCCATAAATACCTCCATGAAGTTTTCATTCATGTCTGAAAATATGGCCATCATGCACCTTTGAAATGTGGCAGGTACACTGCATAAACCAAAAGGCATTCTCTGACAGGTGAAAGTCCCATAAGGATAAGTGAAAGTGGTCTTCTCTTGGTCTTCCAAGTATATAAACACTTGATTGTACCTTAAATTTCCATAAAAAAGTAAAAAGAATGGCTAGCCACCCTCTCAATCATTTGGTCCACAAAAGGTAAAGGGAAATGGTGTTTCTTGGTGGCCAAATTGAGCTTTCTATAATCAATAAACACTCGCCAACCTGTGATGGCTCTAGTTGAAATCTTTTCACTATACTCACTATCTAAAATGGGGTAAATAATCCCTACATCCAAAAACTTTATTACCTCCTTCTTCACAATCCCTTGCATGTTTGGATTTAACCTTCTTTGTCGCTTCCTTACAGTTTTACATCCTTCTTCTAGGTTAATCCTATGCATCACCATATTGGGGCTAATCCCCCTTATATCAAAATTTTGCCACCTCATAACTCTCACCCTCTTCTTAATGTCTCTGCCACTTTCTCTTCTTATTCATAATCCAATTGGTTGGAGATAATGATGGTTAGGGTATGGTTCTTAACTAAAATGGTGTATCTCAAGTGGGAAGGTAAGGGTTTAAGCTCTAAAGTAGGGGCCTTAACAATGGAAGGTGGTGTAGGTGTATCTATTCTCTCCAGCTTTTGTAGCTCAACTTTCTCACATAATGCTTGTTCTCTCACACTCTCATCCCTGTGCACTTTAATAACTTCATCAACTTCCACTTCAAACTCCTTCACACACTCATCCATAACATCAATTGTAACACCCCACTCCCGTATGACCCGAACCCGATATCGTTGGTGATATCCGAGTCCGTGTCCCGCGAGAGTGGCGTACTACATCAGTAGATTTAAAACTTAGTATACTTTTTTTTTGGAGCCATTGATTCCACGTTAACACGGCAAACACAGTAAGTAATTAAAATCCGTGTTAACACCCCACTCCCGTATGACCCGAACCCGATATCGTTGGTGATATCCGAGTCCGTATCCCGCGAGAGTGGCGTACTACATCAGTAGATTTAAAACTTAGTATACTTTTTTTTTGGAGCCATTGATTCCACGTTAACACGGCAAACACAGTAAGTAATTAAAATCCGTGTTCAATAAAAACCAGTTTCAGTTATTACAGTCATCCAGTAATAATTTACAATCAATCAATGCAGTAAAACATCAAAACCACAATGGGCTCAGTAAAAATACAAAGCCTTGTTATACAGTGATTGCGGAACACAATTTACTAAGACACTAATGCAGACGCGAACTGATCCCGATCTCTAACCTTTACTCGTTTACAGTAGACATACTCCCGTGTCAACCGGGGTATTCTTCAGGACCTGAAAAATAGATGCAAATTTTGGGTGAGTTTTGCGAACTCAGTGAGAAACCATCATCGATGGTTCACTCAAATCATGCATTACGCCCATGGCGTAAAGATACGATCGATAATAGTCAATTACGATGGCGATCAATAACAATGTCGAGAATGTAAAACCATTCACAGTAATTCATGCCATTACAAAAGCAGTACATGTCACAGAACAGTCATTTATGCGAATGCAATGCATATGTGACTCTTTCCAGTTATTCAGTATTGTGCCCAAGTGCTCATCGATTGTTCAATGGGGACGCGTGTGGATTTCTCCCTCGGGCTCGAGGCGGTCAATCAAAGATGAGAGCTCGAAGCTCTTATCAGTAAAAATAGCAACTTGGGGCACGTCCATTATCTGATCATGCAATTATGCATGCGATGCGAGATTCGATAAATGTACGGTGTTTGGCTATAAAGCCCGTGTATCGATAAATCAATGATATGGCTATAAAGCCCGAGATAGCAAGATTGATATTATGGCTATAAAGCCTAGTATATCGAAGGTGTCATGTAGTACAGTAAAATCAGTAAACATACAATAGTCTACTCTTATACATGCCAGAAATCATACAGTTCATCATTGCATGTAATTCACGTAGAACATATAAGCAACCAGAAATTTGAGAAACCAACTAGGTTACTCACCTATTACTTCTGAGCTAATGCCGGGAAGTCTCTGTGACGTCGGTCAATCGACGCTCCAATTGGGCCTCTATATGAATCAGAAAAAGTACGAGTCACTAAATATAAAATTTGTGCTCATGTTGAGGAGATATGCATGTTCATGAATTCCCGGCCCTAATCCCTTTTTTTTCCATTATAAAAATTCATCAAAAATTTAGAAAACCTATTGGCGCTGACGGTGCGCAATTCGGACCTCTATAGGTCCCCAATTAAATAAAACAGTGATTAAAAGTTTCGTCACCCGGGGCCACGTCAATTTTCCGTCTAAAAATTCTCAATTTCTTATAAAATGAAATTCAATATTCAATGAATCCGATGTCTCTAGAATCAGGTCAATCGAACGTCGGACGGGAAAGTTATTCACGAAAGGAACCAAAACTCAACAATTTATATTTTTATTTATCACCCTTATTTCCCCCTTTATTTTCTAATTTCCAACCAAACTTCCAACACCCATAACTCTTTCTACACATTTCTGAAAAATGCAAACTATACCTTGTTGGAAAGCTTATGAAAAGCTCTACAATTCTCAAGAAGACCATAAAAATCACTTTCACCCCTAAGGGTGTCAAATATCCCATCAAAGCTACTGCCTACTCAAATCCCATTAAACAGAACAGTACATTTCAAATTTAATAACTCTCATTCTGTTCAGACAAAAATTGCACAATAAATATGCTCATCAAGGTCACAATGTTATCTCTAACTTTCATGAACAACTAAAAGTCCAATTCCATTGTTAACTTGGTCAAACAATTCAATCAATGATGCTGTCCCTGAAATCATCCAATTTGAGCAGTAATCTTATAACAAGCATAACTCTCTGTACACAAATCTTAAAAATCAGAGCTTTATATCCCTGAAAAGATAACATCTCAAAATTCAATTTTCATGAAGCACTCAACATCCAATTCGATCTTTAACAATTTCAAAACTGTTATGGAAGCTACTGTTATGATCAGCCATTCATAACCTAATGTAGGGTCAATCTTTGCAAAATCATAACTCCCAATTCTGACTTCTAAAAATTAAACACCATATATCAATTTCAAGGTGATCTCTTCCTTTATAACTTTTCAGAAGCTCATTCACACCAATTCAGTCCACATAAAATGGTAAAATTGCCTCCAATCCGAAAACTCACAAAATCACACTTAGACTAGGTTTCATCAACATGCTCAAAACCAGTCAATAGTAATCAGTTCATATCTCTCAATATACAACTCTAAAAATAGCAAGATCAGTAGAAATGGAAAGATAATTCAATATGCTACAACTTTAATGAAGACCATTCTCCCTAATTCCATCTCAGAAAAATTCCTCAAAATCTCTTAAAATAGAAAACAATTTATGGCGCACTCAGAATAATTTTCCAAATACAACTATCCCATAAATTTCACAAAAGATCCCAATTAAACACTTATGCCAGAAATGTCATGAATGCATGTATACTATGTGCCCGTGCAAAACAATCATCAGTTATAGAGGCTATATGCTATATGCGCATGCCGAGTTCTAATTTAATACTCCTAACCCGTCCCAATTTACCAAAATATCCGTCCCATCGGAAATGGGATGTTACATCAATTTTCATACATGCAGTACCATCCATCGGTTTCTTCAAAGATTTAAACATGTTAAATTCAACCTGCTCATCACCAATTTTCAAAACAAGTTTTCCTTCATGCACATCAACTAATGCCCTACCAGTACTCATAAAGGGCCTACCTAAAATCAATGAAAAATTTCTATCAGCTTCAAAATCCAACACAACAAAATCAACAGGAATGATAAATTTATCCACTTTTACCAAGACATCTTCTACAACTCCAAATGGCCTCTTAATGGATTGATCCGTAAGTTGAATTAGCATAGATATTGGCTTGACCTCTTCTACTCCCACTTTCCTAAAAACAAACAAAGGCATTAAGTTAATACATTCACCTAAATCGCATAAGCATTTAGAAAATTCAAAGTCACCAACAACACATAGAATAATAAAACTCCCTAGATCTTGTAGTTTTGAAGGCATTGTACTTGATATGATCAAACTTGTAACATCCTGTTCCCATACTAAGGGTTGGAGTTCTAGATTTCGATAATGGAGAAAAATAACAATGAGATATTAAAAGAAAGTGCATTTCATGCTCATGCTTAATGTAGCGTACGCACACACGTGAATAGTAAATTTTGCATATAAAAATGACTGTACATGTATTCATTGACATTTTCAGGTATAATTATTTGTAAATGTGATTTTATTTGGAAATTATGGTTTGATTGTATTGAAAATTTGATTTGGAGATAATAATTATTGATTTAGAATTTTCAAAAATTTTGGGAACATTTCTAAATTTTCAGGGCATTTTGGGACTAGGAAAATTGTCAAGTGGCAAAACGATTGTTAAATGGTAGTAGAAATAAGAGTTAAATGACAATGGAAATTTTTATATGTGACATTAAGATTTAATAACTTATTTCATTGAAAAATTGGGATAAAATAGGTTGAAAATTGGAGATAAATGGACTAGTTAATAAAAGACCAAAAAGAGACCTTGAGAGAGTGATATGTGACAAGTGCTACACCATATGTTTAAGTCACAAAATTGTTAAATGAAATAGCATATTTTGGGTCTTTCACTTGAACATTCATGACTTATGCCACATTTCTTCATCTTCTTCATTTTCATCTTTCTCTCTTCTTCTTCTCCATCTATGACACTTTCCTCTCCCAAACATTAGTTTTGAACTTTGCTCTTATCCTTCACTTGCTATTGCCTCTTATTTTCGTTAGCTTCATTTCTTCATCTTCTTCATTTACTTTCTTCTTCACTCACAACATCCTACCCTTACCCTCTCATGTTGATGTTTGTTCAACTCTTTCACCTTTCTTCTTCAAGACTCATTGTCTCCTTCTTCTTGTTGCTAAAAGACCCAACATATTCCACCTTAAAAAGGTGAAGATCATGTATGTTGGACGAGCTAGGGTTTCACGATGATTTGAAGATTTGGAAGCTAAATCAAGTAAGTAGTTTCTTAAATATTATGGGTTTGGGTAAATGAAGCATTTGTGATGATTGTTAGAGGTCAAATGTCATATGATGGTGTTTTATGTAAGATGAACGTGAGTGATGAAATGCTTAGGTAAATTTCTTGTTTTAGTATATGTATGATGATTAATGATTTATAATTTTTTATATAGATGTTTTAAAGTTGAATGATCTTCTTCTTGAGGTTAGGATGAGTGCAGAAAATCAATAATGAATAGGTAAATGTTTGTCTTATTTTTGGGTTTTTGATCATGATTTTTGCTGGTGAATGTTTTGGAATTGAAATAGAGTTGAGAATAAAGAGTAAATGAAGTAGAAAAGGGTGATCTTTGTACAAGTATGTTAGGTGTAAAAATCTGGGAAATTTTGAAGATGATGGATTGGAAAATGTTCACTAAATATGCTTCAGTCTTTTAGCCATGACTTCTTCTCTAGTTATCTAAATAAAATGGTTCTTAATTTGGATTAAATTATAGATGTATAGTTACATTTTTCATTAATAAGTCAAATTCAAATTCTGTCTAGAAGAGTCCCAAAATCTGATCTGAAATTGGAAAAAAACTGGGTATGCATCTGTGAAAGTTCGCCGCGGTAAAACCTCCTTGCCTCACCGTGGCGAACTTGAAGGTTTAGCTAGGATTTCTTTCAGATAAAGTTCACCGTGGGCATTTTAGATTTCTCCGTGGCAAACTTGTAAATTTTCAAGAGAATTCCCCTCTGGAGGAGTTCGTCGCGATGAACTTCTGTGAATTTGCCTCAGCAAACTTTTCTCTGCACTGAACATATTTCAGTATTTTGGGCATATTTTTTTCTATAGTTATCCAAATGGGCTGATTTTTAATTTGGAGTAAACTAAAGACATAGGATACAAATTATATGGAGAAATAAAATTTTGAATCGGACTCTAAGAATTTAAATTTCTGGGTGGAAGTTGAGTATAGGGTACTGTCTTAGAATAAAAGCAGACTGAAAATATTTGGAGTATAACTTTCACAATACTGAACCAAATTGAATGATTTTGGTGTCATTAGAAACTTCTAAGATAAAAGGAAAATTTTCAAAGAGAAATTGTTCCAAATTACTTGATTTTCATTGTCTAAATGATCAAGAAAGAGATACCTAAAAGTTAATCTTTCGAGAAAAATCTGAAATGATTCGTTGGGTTATGAAATTAGATTCTAATGATTTTATTGAGGAATAAACCATAAGCATAAATGGTACTTATACAAGTTTGGGAATACAAATTTTTACATTATATGAATGATAAAGCGATACCCGAGATTGTGATGAACATGCATTGTACATATTCCATATACACATGTGTGTATAAATGAATGCTTATAATTGTGAAAATATTAATGAGTGTGTGCATTGTGTGTATTGCATAATTTTGATGTGCAAGATAAACGTTTGCATTCAAATGTTTCTAAATCATTGAAGCTAGTGCTAATCTAGAGCATACTGTGAGTAGACTTAGATGGTTTTACTTTATTGTTTGTTTGGTTATATTATCAATTTTGTGATTATGAATGAGATGTGAATTTGATTGTTCTAATTTCGAACGGTAAATGTTCGAGGAGTTTCCCAAATGTAAAGATATCGAAGTGCTACTTGTATGTGAATTTGATGAAATGAGTGATACATGATTTGATTGTTAAACATTTACATATAAAAAAAAAGTGATTCTCGACTTTAATGTTGAACGTCGGACTAAGGTCCGATGATAAGTGAAAGTGAATAATTGATCATATGTGATTGATGCATTTCATTACATGAATGCATGAAAGATAAAGGCAGTTGTGATCAAAGTAGCCACCGAAAAAGAGTTTATAACTCAGACTGTGAAAAAGAGCCTAGAGCTCAGAAAGTGTATAAGAGCCAAAGGCTCAATATGTAAAATGAACCCGGTATCTTCAATGGATACGAGACAGTTATCAATGAGCTCGGTATCCACAATAGATACGGAAAAGTTAGGCACTCAGTCACAACAAAGTAATAATAGAAAGTGAGTCTCATGTGCACTGCATATGCATGATATGAATGATTATAATGTGTTGAATGAAAAAGGTGAAACGAGGGATTAAGTGTATGTGATTTAATATGATTATCAAATAAATAATGTGAATTGTGTGTTATGTGAACAAGTGAGCCATCAAGGATGGTCATTCATTGAGTTTGCAAAACTCACCTAAAATTTGCAATATTTTTTTAGGCCTTGAAGAATTACCTCGTTAGATAAACGAGAGTATACACTGCAATCGAGTAAGAGATTGAGGTCGGGATCAGTTCATGTTTGCATTTGTTTCTTTTATTTTGTATCAAATAGAGTTTATGCAATTATTGTAACTGGGGTATTCGAACATTTCTGATTTGTAATAACTTTCTGGATTGGAGATGTTTTGTAAATGATTTTGCAATGTAATGAAATTATGACTACAAGAATTCTGTATTCGAAATGGGCCCAAATGACTATTGAAATTCAAATGATTATAGTACTGTGATTGAAAAAGTTTATGATTAAAATGGGCCCAATTTGATTACTAATTTCCGCATATGTGTGTATTGTTTTTTTAAAATTGTATTGATTTTCAAGTGATTGATTGTTCTAGCATGCCATCCTTGTGTGATGCACACTCAGATATCACTCAGGATTTCGGGTATGTGTCTAACGCGAGTGGGGTGTTACAATTTGGTACCAGAGCCCAAAATTAGTATCTTATATAGGCATTTTCTGAAATATGTGTCAAGTTACATGTATTTTAGACATGTCATAGCAAATAGTAGCAACTGATCCTTAGTATGAGTCACATGAGTATTAGTCACACACATGAGCTTATGTTAAGTGCCTAAGATGATAGAAATAGTGAGAAAAGTGAAGATATGTCAGAACGTGAGAAAATGGAAGTTGTGAATATTTAAAAATGAGAAATAGTATATGATTGGATATGAAAGACAAAGATTTAACAAAATTGTATTGGTGGATGTGTTATGGAATATGATATTAATATTATACTGTGATGATATATCCTCGAATGTGAATCCAATGTGAATGCATTGTTGTGGATTGTTTGAGGAAAATAAGGGTATAAGTAGAAATGATGAGATTAAAGTGTACAAGCCTAGTCGAAAAAAAATAAATTTTTTTATGACCTTGAAAGGTTGAACTTGAACATAGAATGGTTGTGTGAGTATCGTGATAAGAGTTTATGATTTAGTGTAAGAAGATATTAGGGGAATTGAGACCATAATTTCCTAATGATTATGCATCAATAATTTTGAATTGATTGAGGATTTATATATGGGAAAAGAAATAGACATAATTGACTTTACAAGAGATGAATGATGTGTAGTAAGGAGAAAGTTAGAAATGCATATAAGATATGATTTTATGCAAGAATGAGAAGGAGATAAACAAAAGCCCCCAAAGTTAAGTTAATTTGTTATCGTGAGTACATATTTGATAATGGGATTATTATAACAAGTGAGAATATTGGGCACATATGTATTATAGTGTGGGATAATATAGGAAGCAATCTAAGACTTATTGAATATTGTTAATCATAGTTCCCATAGTTCAAAGTCTAAAATGAACTAGAGTAATACATGAAAATGTTAATAATGATTAATAGAGGATAGATTGAGGTTATTAATGATGTTACTATGGGTCATGATTTTGTGAAAAAGAAGAATGGCACGATCGTGGCACAATCCCCACTTGAATTGCCAACAATCTTAACTGTTGGGGATATACTTGAAAACTTATATTTTGGAGTTTATAGGATCAAGAGATTAATGTACGGTTCTAATTGAATTTAAGCATATCAATCACTATCATAGTGATATTGTTAGAATACTGTATGAAATGTTATACGAGAAAAAGGGTCGTTCGTCCTTCCATAGAAATGAAGATGGCCTAAAAATGGTAAAAGGCTATAATAAATTCAAGATACTGTTATGTGAAATGAATCTGTAATAGAAATTAAGTGACTTATGAAAGATGAATGAATTTGAAGGATCAACATCGAAGTTATGGAATATAGTGAAATAGACATAAGAATGGAGTGTATTAACATTGAAGTGATGTGAATTATTAAAGGGAAGATGAATTGTTTCTAAGAGTACCACCTTGGTAAGGTGTGCTCAAATAAGGAAAAAGGATAAACTAAGGCCGATATGAATTGATCTGAATGAAATTAATATGAGTTAGTGTTAGTGATAAAAGGATGTCTTATATTCATAATATGTGATATGTGAATATGCTAAGAAATAATGATATGATCTGACAAAGATGTATTGTCGGCTTGCAAAGTGAAAATTTTGAATAATCTGAGATATTAAGGAACTAGTTAAGATAATAAGTGACAAAATAAGTAATTGAAAGACCTAGTGAGTCTATCGACTGTGATCGTTTGGATGAAAGTATTCGAGTAATGGGGTTGTATGGGAAAAGGAGGAGTATATGAGGAAACAATACCCCTGCCTTATTGATTATTTAGATAATAATTTCGAGGACAAAATTTATTAAAGAAGGGAGAAATGTAACATCCTGCTCCCATACTAAGGGTTGGAGCTCTAGAATTTAGTAATGGAAAAAATAATAATGAGAGATTAGAAGAAAGTGCATTTCATGCTCATGCTTAATGTAGCGTACGCACACACGTGAATAGTAAATTTTGCATATAAAAATGATTGTACATGCATTCATTGACATTTCCAAATATAATTGTTTGTAAATGTGATTTTATTTGGAAATTGTAGTTTGATTGTATTGAAAATTTGATTTGGAGATTATAATTATTGATTTAGAATTTTTGAAAATTTTGGGAACATTTTTAAAATTTCAGGATATTTTAGGATTAGGAAATTGCCAAATGGCAAAACTATTGTTAAATGGTAGTAGAAATAAGAGTTAAATGACAATGGAAATTTTTATATGTGACATTAAGATTTAATAACTTATGTCATTGAAAAATTGGCAGAAACCACACCACATTTTTAAGTCACTAATTTGTTAAATGAAAGGCCATATTTTAGGTCTTTCACTTGGCCATTCACGACATATGCCACATTTCTTCATCTTCTTCATTTTTCATCTTTCTCTTCTCTTCTTCTCCATCTACGACACACTCCTCTCCCAAGCTTTAGTGTTGAACTTTGCTCTTATCCTTCACTTGCTTTTGCCTCTTATTTTCGTTAGCTTCATTTCTTCATCTTCTTCATTTACTTTCTTCTTCACTCATAACATCATACCCTTACCCTCTCATGTTGATGTTTGTTCAACTCTTCCACCTTGCTTCTTCAAGATTCATTGTCTCCTTCTTCTTGCTGCTAAAAGACCCAACATATTCCACCTTAAAAAGGTGAAGATCGTGTATGTTGGAGGAGCTAGGGTTTCAGAGTGATTTGAAGATTTGGAAGCTAAATCAAGTAAGTAGCTTGTTAAATATTATGGGTTTGGGTAAATGAAGCATTTGTGATTATTGTTATAGGTCAAATGTCATATGATGGTGTTTTATGTATGATGAACGTGAGGGATGAAATGCTTAGGTAAATTTCTTGTTTTAGTATATGTATGATGATTAATGATTTATAATTTGTTATAGAGATGTTTTAAGGTTGAATGATCTTCTTCATGAGGTTAGGATGAGTGCAGAAAATCAATAATGAATGGGTAAATGTTTATGTCCTATTTTTGGGTTAATGAGCAATTTGAATGATGTTTTTTGTTAGTGAATGTTTTGGAATTGAAATGGAGTTGAGAATGAGGAGTAAATGAAGTAGAAAAGGGTAATCTTTGTACAAGAATGTTAGATGTAAAAATATGGAAAAGTTTGAAGATGATGGATTGGAAAATGTCACTGAGTATGCTTCAGTCTTAATTTGGATTAAACTAGAGACGTATAGTTACATTTTTCATGAAGAAGTCGAATTCAAATTCTGTCTAGAAGAGTCCCGAAATCTAACTTGAAATTGGAAGAAAAAAAACTAGGTATGCATCTATAAAAGTTCGCTGCAGCAAAACCTCCTTGCTTCGCCGCAGCAAAATTTGAGGTTTAGCTAGGATTTCTTTCGGATAAAGTTCACTGCGGCTAACTCTAGGTTTCATTGTGGCGAACTTGTGAAAATTTCACAAGAATTCCTCTCTGGAGGAGTTCGCTGTTGTGAATTTCTGTGAGTTCACCTCGACAAACTTTTCTCTACACTGAACATATTTCAGTATTTTAGACATGTTTTTTTCTATAGTTATCCAAATGGGTTAATTCTTAATTTCGAACAAACTAGAGACATAGGAATACAAATTATATAAAGAAATAAAATTCTAAATCGGACTCTAAAAATTTAAATATTTAGGTGGAAGTTGAGTATAGGGTACTGTCTCAGAATAAAAGAAGTCCAAAAATATTTTGAGTATAACTTTCACAATACTAAACCAAATTGAATGATTTTAGTGTCATTAAAAACTTCTGAGATAGAAGGAAAATTTTCAAAGAGAAACTGTTCCAAATTACTTGATTTTCATGGTCTAAATGATCAAGAAAGAGGTACCTAAAAGTCAATGTTTCGAAAAAAATCTGAAATGATTCGTTGGGTTATGAAATTAGATTCTAATGATTTTATTGAGGAATAAACCATAAGTATAAAAGGTACTTATACAAGTTTGGGAATATAGATTTTTACATGATGTAAATGGTAGAGCGATATCCGGGATTGTCATGAATATGTATTGTACATATTCCATATACACATGTGTGTATAAATGAATACTTATAATTGTGCAAATATCAATGTGTGTGTGCATTGTGTGTATTGCATAATTTTGATGTGCAGGATAAACATCTACATTCAAACGTTTCCAGATCATTAAAGCTAGTGTTAATCTAGAGCATACTGTGAGTAGACTTAGATGGTCTTACTTTATTGTTTGTTTGGTTATATTATCAATTTTGTGATTATGAATGAGATGTGAATGTGATTGTTTTGATTTCGGACAGTAAATGTTCGAGGAGTTTCCTAAATGTAAAGATATCGAAGTGCTAATTGTATGTGAATTTGATGAAATAAGTGATACATGATTTCATTGTTAAACATCCGCATATCAAAGAAAAGTGATTCTCGACTTTAATGTTGAATGCCGAACTAAGGTCCGATGATAAGTGAAAGTGAATAATTGATCGTATATGATTGATGCATTTCATTACATGAATGCATGAAAGATAAAGGTAGTTGTGATCAGAGTAGTCACCAAAAAAGAGCTTATAACTCAGACTGTGAAAAAAGGGCCTAGAGCCCAGAAAGTGTATAAGAGCCAATGGCTCACTATGTAAAATGAGTCTAGTATCCCCAATGGATACGGGATAGTTATCAATGAGTCCGGTATCCATAATAGATACGAGACAGTTAGGCACTCAGTCACAATAAAGTAACAATACAAAATGAGTCTCATGTGCACTGCATATGCATGATATGAATGATTATAATGTGTTGAATGAACAAGGTGAAACGAGGGATTAAGTATATGTGATTTAATATGAATATCAAATAAATAATGTGAATTGTGTGTTATGTGACCAAGTGAGCCATCGAGGATGGTCATTCATTGAGTTTGCAAAACTCATCCAAATTTTGCAATATTTTTTTAGGCCTTGAAGAATTACCTCGTTAAATAAACGAGAGTATACACTGCAATCGAGTAAGAGATTGAGATCGAGATCAGTTCGTGTCTGCATTTGTTTCTTTTATTTTGTATCAAATAGAGTTTCTGCAATTATTGTAACTGGGGTATTCTAACATTTCTGATTTGTAATAACTTTCTGGATTGGAGATGTTTTGTAAATGATTTTGCAATGTAATGAAATTATGACTACAAGTATTTTGTGTTCGAAATGGGCCCAAATGACTATTAAAATTCAAATGATTGTAGTACTGTGATTGAAAAAGTTTATGATTAAAGTGGGCCCAATTTGATTACTAATTTCCACATATGTGTGTATTGTTTTTCAAAAAAAAATTGTACCAATTTTCAAGTGTTCGATTGTTTTAGCATGCCACCCTTGTGAGATGCGCACTTGGATATCACTCAGGATATCAGGTATCTGTCTAGTGAGTGTAGGGTGCTACAAAACTACAATTCTCTATCAATGTTACCATCTAATTTTCCTCCTAAGTGCATTTATGTGTGAGTATATCCTTAAAAAACTTCACATACTTGGGCATACACTCCAAGGCTTCCACCAATGACAAGTTAATTTGAAGCTTGCTCAGTTTCTCTAAAAACTTGAAAAATTAAGTGTCCACCTGATGTTGTCTCACCTTTTTTGGATACGAAATTTTAGGTTTGTAGGATAGTACTGGTACATAAGGCCTCTCTTCTTCTTTCTCTTTTTCTATCTCCTTGCATTTCCTTTTTTTCTTGGCTATCCTTTGCGCACTTGGTTTTCCACTTGCTTGCCACTTCAAAGTGTAATAATCTTGAGTTGTTCCCTTGGGTTTGCCTCAGTATTGCTTGATATGTTGCCTACACTTCTAAAAGATAAAGCATTAGCTAGTTGACCTACCTATACCTCCAAGTTGTAGATGGATGAGGCATAGTTCTTCACAATCTGATCAAACTTTGCCTCCATCCTCTTTTGACTTTCCTCCTAGCTCGCAAACATCCTCTTTTAGTTCTCTTCTTGATTTGCCAGTTGAGACCCAAAGGGATCCATTAACTTTTCCATTTTGGTCTCCAAAGATCTAAGTCAGTTTTGCTAAAATCTAGGAAGTCCTTGTGGTCTTGCTTGGCCACCTGTATTGTTAGTTTTCAAGAGAAATTTGGGTGGGTTTTCCACCCCGGATTGTAAGTGTTAGAGTATGGATTATTACCTATTTGTGGTTGGCCCAAGTAATTTACCTGTTCTGTACCATTGTCTCCACAAGAAACATTCAGTTGTTTTATGATTATTTTGCCCACATAACTCACACTGTAATTGCATAGCTTTGGCTGTAAATAAAGATGCTCCTTGAATGTTGCTCAACTACTTAGTGAGGGTTATGATCTGTGCCTATAAAGTTGTAATGGGGTCAATTTGGATCATACCTTTTAGCTCCTTTTACCCTTATCTACTCCTCTCACTTAACCACATACAACTATTGCTCGTCAACCCTTCCAAAAGATCATGAGCTGCATCAGTAGTTTTTCTCATCAAAGAACCTCCAGTAGCTGCATTTTTGTTTCCTCTTGTACTTTAATTTACACCATTATAGAATGTTTGCAAAAGGAACTCCCTCAAAAGGTTATGGTAGGGGCAACTTCTCTGTAATTCTTTAAACCTCTCCCAAGCCTTATATAAAGACTCCCCACCAACTTGTTAAAAATTTGTGATTTCCTTTATGATTTTGTTGTCTTGGTCAAGGAGAAGTATTTAGCAAGGAATGTTTAGGCTAGTTGTTCCAAAGTAGTGATCTGCCCTGAACCAAGTGAGTTACACCATGTCTTTTCCCGATCTCTCAAAGTGAAAGAAAATAATCCCAACCTTACAACATCGTCAGGCATCCCATTAAACCTGAAGGTATCGCAGATCTCCAATAAATTTGTAAGATGGGCGTTGGGATCTTCGTTGGACAGCCCATAAAATTGCACACTACTCTAAAGTATATTGAGGTGTGTAGGCTTGATTTCAAAATTATTACCTTGAATCGCTGGCCTTGCAACTCCTAAAGGACTGAAACCTGACCTCATAAAATCCATCAATGTCCTCTCAACTCCTCCCTACTCTCCTTCTTTTTTCATATTTCTTTGTATATTGTCTTGGCACTTCGCTCTTTTCAACTCTTGTTCGTACCTTATGATATCTGATAACTCTTTGTCACTAAATTCAGTACTCGTGCTCCTTGTATTCATACACCTGTAAATACATAAGCAAAACTATTAAAAAATCTTAAGTCAAAGTAACTCAAACTAAACAATATGTTAAACAAACAATTCCCAATAATGGTGTTAAAAACTTTTTGATTACAAAACAAACTACTAGTTTTATGCTCAAAATCGTAAGTATACAAGTTGTAACTTGTAGTAAAAAAGTTGATATCAATCCCATAAGAATTGTGCTTAGACTGTAACATTCCATCACTGATGAGAAGGATAAATTGGTCATTTGGGACGGGTTAGGAGTTTAGAAACATATCTCGGCATGTTCATACATTAGATGGCCTCTAAATATAGATGACTGATAATTTTTACACATGCACATGATTGTACATGCATTCATGACATTTTTCGGCATATGTGTCTAAATGTATTTTTTTGTGAAATATATGATATTTTTGGTTGAAAAATTGAATTGGAGTGATTTATGTGTGTTTTACATTTTTAGGAAATTTTAGAAATTTTTTCTGAAATTTTTTGGAGAAAATTTCAGGACCGAAAAAATTACTCAGTAGCGGACTGATTGGATTTTCGGTATTGAAAATGACTGCTCAATGGCACTAGACTATTAGACATATGATTTTAAGAATTATGAACTTTGAGCCATTGGAATTTGGAGACAAATTGGACTAGAAATTGAATTGGAAGTAGAAAGAACCTAAAAAGTGTCTAAGAAGAAGACAAGTGGCAAGTGACACTTGTCACTTGCCTAGGGGTGTCTTATAGTTAATGGTTTAATAGTTATCTTAAGCTTGCAAGTCTTCTACGACATTCTAAGTTTGAAAGATTAAAATCCCACTTTTAATTGCAAATTTTCTCCTTCAACCGTAGCTTCCTTCCTTCCTTCTTCCTTCGTTGGTTTCCTCTTTCCCTTAAGTTGCTACTCTTCTCTTTGCTTTATTTCGACATATGCATTACATGCATGAATGCATGATCAGTTAATGACAGTTGTGACAGGAGCAGCCTTAGAGAGCTTAAAGCTCAATGTATTTGGGCATCGAGCCCACAGTGATTCAGAGCCTCAGACTCACTGATTAATGCGCCCTTATTGGAACAGTTTTAGGCGCTCGGTCACATTAACGTAATAATTGGAAAAGTGTCACATACACATTTCATGTGCATTCGATTTGGTTTCTTTGATTGATAATAATAATCATGTGGTACTTCTGAATGTGACATGATGAAATAACTGTGTTATGTTTGACTATGCATGAATTGGGTGAACCATCGATGATGGTTCCTCACTGAGTTCACAAACTCACCCAAAATTGCAACTTATTTTTCAGGACTGAGAGAGTAGACTCCTAGCTCCAGAGGGACTTTTCCTGTCGTGTATATCGTGTTGGCAAGAGAAGTCATGACTCATAGGTCGGTCGGCTGGGATTTCTTTCTGGGATGACCTAGATAGACTTTTTTTGTATTAGATTTCTTTTGGAGTATTGTATAAACAGTAAACAATGACAGAGATGTAAATTATGGTTTCTATGAAATGAAATGAGAAAGCAAAATTTGGTTTCAAAGGTTTCTGATTTTTATACTGATGCTTATTATGATGCTATATGAAGTACAGTAGTGATTGTTCGTAGTTCACCCTTATCGTAGGTTATTTATTGGAATGACCTACGGGCATTCCGGTGTATAGCCTACGGTAAGGGGGCGCCACATAGACACCACTTAATTCAGGTTGCTTTTTGTTTAAGAACCAATTCTAATGAATATAAACTGAAAATTTAAACTAAATCAAACAACTAACAATGAACAAATGATAAAGCAAAAGTGCAGAAACTTGAAATTCAATATTTAACAATTAGATATCACCTTTTCCCTATCTTATCTCCCTCCTACCTTGTTAATTAAATTGTGCCTCACTTAAGATGTCCTAATGTGTTAAGTACCCTCTCTCAAGGTGTAATTAAATGTCCCTAACCAAATTAAATGGAGATGATTAAGCGATCTCTCAATCTAAAAAATCAATCCACTAATTCAACTAGTTATAAAATCATCCTATGGGTAATCAACTAATTAGCCAAGATCTATCTCTTACTAATCAATTAACTTGATGAATGTAGGTGTATAGAGTGTCAATTATCATTGTACAATCCTACACAATTTACCCAACTCAATTTCTCAATATATTACAAGGTATAAGCTCAACATTCATCAAAAGCATCATTCATTCAAAAAAACAAAATAGGAGTTCAATAAGTACTTCATGTTGGACCCCGTTTTCAGAGCCCAAATATTCGGAGACAAAACGAAACCTGTCATCCCATAATGGTGACGTGCCCATAATAGTTGAATATCGAATAATTAAAATTTAGAGAGTCACAAGCCAAAATCCAATCATATTTCATAAATAAATTCTAAAAGAGTTTATACAATTCTCATTTCAAAATACAAAAATACAAAAATATGAAATACACACGATACAATTTGAATGCTTATGTTTAAAATGATTTTAAATTACAAAATTTTCTGAACTACCTTCATTACAAAAGTCTCTATTCTCACTGTTTGCCAAGCTTTGCAACGATCAATAATGATCTGCCTTTTTCTGCACCTGCAGAGTGGAAGGGAATGGGGTGACCTGCGAAGCTCAGTGGCTTATAAATTTATAGTCATTGGCAACGAGCCACACAATCAAAAATACATATACTTCATATATTCATATACATTTAAATCTCATTGGGCTAGAAATTCAATCATTCACAATTCAAATTCACAACTTATAATTCAACATATCATCACATTAAACATGTCAAGTGTAATTAGTCATCAAAACATAACACTCAATCTTGCTTCATAACTTGACATATCAAATGGCAAATGCACACATAAATGGCTCGAAAGTTACGTAGAACGAAACGGATAAACCGAAGTTTAAACCGTGAACAAAACGAGTCCGAATTCTTAGGATCTTGTGACCTCAAGCGGGCAGTCGGGAAAAGGCTATACGTCAACGTGCACGTGACTAATGAAACGTTCCTCTTTTGCCCAAACATAATCAAATTTATACTCAATTCATTTCCATACATTTTTCATATTCTCATGTTTCCTATGCTTTCTCTTCTTTTCATTCAATTCAAAATGTCATAACCTTTTTTAAGGTATAACATGGTCATAATTCATCATACAAAAAGTCATTCGTCTTTCATGGCATGACATGATCATGAATCATCATACATTGTTCAATAATCACATTCATTCAATTTAAACAATTTAGCACACATTCACGCATAAGACAAAATTGCTCATTTTATACAACAACCATAAACATATTACCCACCTATTTACTTGCAAACATCCAAGCTCAAGATTGCCTTTCCTTTTGCTCTTGGATTGTAATTCCTTGGTCTCCTTCAAACAACCAAGTTCTCATTCAACACAACATTCCCATAGAAATTCATAAAACTTCAAAAATCACAAAAATGAAATAAATGCCAAAATTGGGTTTAGGCTTAACCTACCTATAGTCTATCTAGGTTAGAAAATCAAAACTTAGTTTAGAAATCCATAAAAAAAAATCTATCTAGGGTTTCTTCTCTTTCTTCCTAAACAACTCATTCTCTTCTCTAATCCCCTTTTTTTTCTACTAAGCAAGAAGAAAGATGATGCTTACCTTAGGTTTAGCCCAAATCTTCTTCTTTCTCCTTCTTTCTCCTTTTCCCCTAGCTTCCACGCATTCTTCTTTCTTTTCTCTTCTCTTTTCACGACTTTCTCTTCTATTTTCTAAGTCCCACGATTTTCCTCTTCTTCTTTTAAATAACACCACATTATGCTTGCTCTGCCCTTTTTACCCTTCATTTAATTGGTTCTCCCAAATTTTCCCCTTTTTATCCATCAACTACTAACATCTTAACTCCTTATTTTGATCAGGTAAATGAAGCAATTTGATAACACTTCCTTCTAGATAAATGTTCCTCTATGTCTTATGTTTCCATTGACACCAAAATCACTCAATTTGGTTCAGTAATTTGAAAGTTATAGCCCAAATATTTTCAGGTTGTTCACAGTCACAACAGTGTAAAATGTACAACGTCCATCAAGAAATTAAATATCTTATAGACTGAATCATAATTCGAATTTTCCATATGATTTATAGCCCTACGTCTCTAGTTTACTCCAAATCAACAATCATCTCATTTGGATATCTATAGGTCAATATATCCCCAAAATATTGAAGCATGTTTGGTAAAACATCCAACTCATATTCTTCCAATCAAACCCCTCACTTTCGTTCAATCAATCTTTTCCCAATTAAGTCCAAAAGCTTTAATTTTTTATAAAAAAGATAGATAAATGTGTTAGGAATTCAATGCTTTAAAAATCAGGTCATTTGAAGGTTGAACGAAAAAGTTATGATCAAAATAATGAGAAGTATTCAGGTTTGGTAACACCAGCGAGGTCGTCGCTATCGCAACTTGCTTCCCTTCTTCTTCCTTTGCTTTTCTTCTACTGACATCCCAACTTCTAAACTCCATGACTTTTGATTTAAAACTCTAAATTTTGCAAACTTTATATCAATAGAAAACTAAAAGAAAGATCTACAATTTCTATAGAACTTAAAAATAATTTCTGCCTCTATAAGGGTAAAAAATGTCAAAACAATGAAGCTGTCCCGAAAGACCATCCTATGTAGCATCAAAAATTTCTAATAATCATATCTCCCAACTCAGATGTAAAAAAATCTCATACTATATACCATTGGAAAGATATAATGATAAACTACAACTTTCATGAAGATAATTTTATCAAAATCTCTCTAGATCAACCCAGAAAATTCATGGAAGTTCATATCAAAAAGTCAACTCTCTCCTACTATTCATTCCCAAATTTTCAGACTTCCAATTTTCAAAAACCAACATTTCAAATTTGTATTTCTAGTTTTTCTACTCCATCTCAATCAACTCATTCACCATAATTTCATACTACTCCAAAATATACAAGTTTAGTCAAAAATCATCAAAAACCAAGAATTCATAATCAACCTATTCATGCTCTGTTACTTTTCTGCATTTTTAACTTTCATGCTCAATCACTATTCATCCTCTCAACTTCCATTTAAACTTAATATCATCCATAAACAAATTATAGTCCATGATTGATCATGAACATTAATAACAGAACATACACATATATACCCACTCATCATCAACTTACTACATTCACTACCTAAATCTTGTATATCATTTCAAATTCAAGAATTCTCCTTTTTCTTTACTCATGACTAGTCACTAAAAAATCCCCATTTAATAGTTGTAACTTCCAAGAAAAGTTCAGGATCCAACAGTTCATAAGAAATCGTTAGAAATAACTCAACCACTCATAATGTCATTAACATCCCCAATAACTAAACAATCCTTAATAAAGATGCTAGAAGAGAAAAAGGAAATAAGAACTAGATGAAGTAAGCTCCTCCTCTTCTTTTCCCAAATATGGAAAATCTAGAGTTAGTGTGCTCTTTGGCCAATTTGGAATGAAAATCTTGATTCTCTACCCCTCTCTAAGCTCTAAATATGTTTTTTAGCTCAAAGAGGCAAGTTCTCACAACACTCTCTTCGACCCTAGGGATTTGTGCCCTAATATAGTCATAAAAAAACTCAAAAATAAGTGAAACTCGCATATCTCTTCGAGCTAGGGATCCCACATTCATGGGAATTAGCATGAATCCCACAATCATAGGTTCTTATCTTACAATTCCTCAACTTCTCTTCTCCTCTCTTGGTCCTTAGCTCAATCACAAAGGTGGCCACCCTCCATTCTTACATCAAAATGATCAATTCTTACCTAAAATCAACATCAAACATAAAAGAACAACCATGAAGATCAAACTAAACAAAAACATACAAAATAAGTCCTAAAACACAACAATAATAACCTATTATGCAAGAAACACATGCCAAATACTTAGAAAAATACACACTAATGCATAACTATCAAGATACACTGAGGATGGACAAACACCTGGTCCATTTGCGAAGTTTCTTTAGGAGCATAAGATAATAGCTCAATACACCATGCTTGGGCCTTTAAAGTAAAATGGTGTAGTAGAAAGAAGAAATCGAACATTATTAGATATGGTGCAGAATATGCTTAGCAGCTCTAAGCTTCCTAAATCCTTATGGATTGAAGCTTTTAAAATGACAGTGTATATATTAAATCAATTTCCAACCAAGGTTGTTTCAAAAAAACCATTTGAGTTATGGAAAAGTTGGAAACTAAGTTTGCGACATATACACATTTCGGGATGCCCATCTGAAGTAAGAGTTTATAATCCACAAGAAAAGAAACTAGATCTAAGGAATATAAGTGGCTATTTCATTAGATATGTTGAAAGGTCTAAAGGATACAAATTTTATTGTCCATCTTATAATACTATGTTTATGGAATCAAGAAATGCAAAGTTTTTTTAGAATGATTTGATGAGTGGGAGTGATCAATCTTTGAACTTAGTTATTGAGAAGAATCATTGTGAAATACAAACTCCTATTTCAAGTAATAGATTGATTGTCATTCGTAGCATCCCTCAAAGTCAAATGGGTGTTGAACAATCAATTATTGAAATTCCACAAGCTGTTGATAATAATCTAGTAGATCCAATTATTTAACAATAACCAGAGGTTGTTAAGCAACCAATTGTACAAGCTCATGACATTATATCATAATTGAGATTTATTGCAACTCATGGCTTGTGAAAATATTTCAAGGTCATTTTTAGCTCCAATATTATAGTCAACTTCTTGTAAATACACAACATAATCACTAGGTATTTTTTATTTCTTCTCTCTAATTAATCTTCTTAATATTGTTCAAGTTTTTTAATGATGCAAAAGTCATTAGATGTAAATGGTTCTTCAAGACAAAAATGGACTCATAAGGCATCATTGAAAGATATAAAGCTAGACTTGTTGTCAAAGGATTTACTCAACAAGAGGGAATCGATTACACAAAGTCCTTTTCACCTGTATCTAAAAAGGATTCCTTACGAGTGTTTATGGCATCGGTTGCCTATTTTGATCTAGAACTACGTCAATTGAATGTGAAAACAACATTCCTAAGTGGAGATCTAGAGGAAAAGGTTTATATGAAACAATTAGATGGATTCTCCTTTAGTGATGGTGAACATTTGGTGTGCAAGCTTAAGAAATCCATATATGATTGAAACAAGTCTCCCGTCAATGATATTTGAAATTCCATGATATCATCTCTTCATATGATTTTATAGAGAATATCATGAATCAATGCATATATCATAAAGTTAGTGGGAGTAAATTTTGTTTTTTTGTTCTATATATGGTTGATATTTTACTTGCCACCAATGACAAGGGTTTGCTATATGAGGTGAAACAATTTCTTTCTAAGAATTTTGATATGAAGGACATGGGTGAGGCCTCTTATGTCATTGTTATTAAAATTCATAGGGACAGATCTCAATATATTTTAGGTATATCCTAAGAAACTTATATCAATAAGGTTTTAGAGAGATTTCGAATGAAAGATTGTTCACCAAGTATAGCATCTATTGTAAAGGGTGATAGGTTCAATTTGAACTAGTGCCTGAAAAATGAGCTTAAAAGGGAACAAATGAAAAATATTTCATATGCTTCCATAGTAGGAAGCCTAATGTATGCTTAGGTTTGTGCAAGACCTGATGTTAATGGACATTTGGTATTAATTTTCGATAGATAATTTGCTAAACTCTTGTCCATTTAATTGGATTAATTAAGGAATATTTGTTTTAATTTTGGGTACACATTAGATTTGTCATTTTTAAAAGACTAAGCAAGAAAAACGTTAAACTTGGACAGATGAAGACACTTTGAACTAGTGGAGGTGACACCAAAAATGCTAGCTGGAAGAGAGGAGATGTAGAAGTAAAGAATGAGCAGCTAGCGTGACTTAAAGACTAAAAGGAACGAGAGGAGTGGGACCAGTATGATTTGGAGACATTCAACATGAAAAATAGCGGCAGCAATGGACAAAGGCAGTGGCGGCAGCAGTAGACTTCCAATACATAAAGACAAAAGAAGATGGCTGATGCAGAAAAGATAAAAAAGGGGAGGTTTAGGCGTGAATGAGGGCTGGAGTTTAGTCAATATGATGTTACAAGAAGAGAGGAAAAGAAGTAGCTGTTGGCGTGAACAAAATGCTGGAGGCGGCAGCGTGAAGAGGAATAGAATGGTGGCTAGTGGCGTGAATTAAGCAGCTGAAGAAGGAGATAAAATAACATAAGCTGGTGAGTTGAAAAGAAGGAAGGTTACATGACCATTAAGAAAAAAATCTCTATTCACGTTGATGAAGGAGAGGGTGGTTTAAAGATAAACATAAAATAAAGTAGTTGGTGGACGTTGGAGGGATTGGGGGGCTTCATCCTTTACACTACTCCATCACTAACATACACTTTCTATCTAGAAAACAGCAGGTGACTTTAGCTAGCTAGGAACAACGTTGCTGTAGCTGGTGGTGAAGGTTGAAGCAGCTGCGTGGAAACTCTCCATTCACGTTGATTACAGTTGTTGTGGCTTGAGGAGAACGTAGTTAGCTGGTGGGTGGAGAACAATGTTGAAGCTGGTTGGGCAAGGTGAACATTTAGGCTGGGAACTAAAAAACGTTGTAGCTGGTGGTTTACAAAAAGGAGATAACAAGTAGCAAGAGGACGTTGCAGCTGGTGGAGTTTCCTATGTACGTAGCTTGTGGATGGGAAATGAAATAATGAAGCAGTTGCGTGGAAGAAGACGTTAGTAGCTCTACACTGATTATACAAGGTGGAGGACATGACAGCCCCATGTAACTCTACACTACTCAACACTCTCCACAAAAACGATGAGCTGGTGATTAAGATAAAAGGAAGCAAACAGCTGTTGGAGACCAAAGGAGACGCTAGAGAAGAAAGAAAGGGGACCACGTTGAAGCAGCTGGTTGCAAGACAATGTGGCAGATGCTGGTGGAGAGAGGTAGTCGTTGAAGCTGAGTGGAGGTGGCTGAAAAGAAAAACGTAACCTTCATTTAGTGCACAAGAACATCAATTGGAGAAGACATCAAAACAAAGTAGGAGGTGACAAAAAGGTGAGCTGGTGGAGACAAATTAGCAGCTGGCAACAAGGAAGAGAGTAACGAAAACAGCTCCACTCCAACATACACATATCAGCCCCCACCTAATATATACTATCCACTCACGTTGAAGCAGCTGATGGAAAGATAAACAATTGAAGATAAGGTGGAGTGCTGGAGAAAAAGCAACGAGGAAGCTAAAAGAAAAGGGGGTGTTTTAATTTGTTTTCTTAATTTTTTTAATTTCGTATTTCTTTTAATTGTGTGGATTTAATCAATGCAAACATATGTTATGACCAAGATTTTTGTTTCATTGATAAATATGTGTGAGTAAATTTTTCTTTTCGGTTAAGGTTAAGATTGATATTGGATTAGGATAATTTTTTGTGGTATTGATTTTTGCTTGATTAAATGCATATTTAGTCTTAATTTAGTTTGATCACCTAGATTAAGACCTTAGATGATTGAATACCACAACCAATGGGATTTAATTTGTCGGAAAATGAATCAAGCGACATACTTGAGACTAAGTGTAGACCAACCTTAGGATCTTGTGTGAGGATACCTAGAATTAACGAACTTAATTTTAGGCTTCTTGTATTTAACGCTTTTTATTCCGAATTATCTATGGACCAAGTAGTGACTCGGATTTAGAAGAAAAGAGAACACCGTGAACATTGGGTTTGACTTGCTTAAGTGAAGTATTTCCTAAATTAATCCACCGTTACTATTTTATTTTAGTTTCCAATCCAATTGAAATCTGAAACCTTAACCGATTTTTGTCATTTGATTAAATCTAGTCGTTTAAATTCATACTTCGCATTTTTCATATTTTCTTAATTTTCTTATTTTATTTTATTTTCAAATCAATCAATTTTAGATCATTTTAGTAATTTGTCATCGTTTAATTTAATTGTCTTCTGTGTTCGAAATTTTTCCCTTGGGTACGATATCCGGTTCTTACCGTTTTATATTACTTGTCGACGGGGTGCACTTGCCTCTAATTGGTTTAGATAAAATTTAATTGTTTTGTTTAGACCGCAACAAGTTTTTGGCGCCGTTGTCGGGGAAGAAAATTTCTGATTTTGAGTCATTAAATTAGACGGTGTTAATTGTCTCAGATTTAATTTTTGCCTTGTTGTTTATTTGCATATTTTAATTATTTACTTGATTGCTTTACGTCGGTGTGTTTTATTTTTCATTTTTAGCTTTGTATTTATTTTCTTTTTATTTATTCCATTTTGTTTATGCTCACTCGTGGTCAAAAGCCGAAAATTTGCTATTAGATACTGAGATTGAAAAAACTGCTCGTAGGTTGCATAAGAAAACCAGATTAGCTCGGAGTAGTACTTCAGCAGAAAGGACTAGAGAAGAGCAGTTTTCAGAGATGGAACAACACGAGGAGAGGTTGATGCCACATACTGAAGAGAGAAGGGAGTTGACTATGATGGATTTGACAATGGGGCACAACAATAGACCCATGCCTCCCATTATAAGGCCGACAATCACAGCTGCGAGTTTTGAGATTCCTCACAGCATTACGTCCATGGTGAGAGCATCTCAATTTGAAGGATTGCCTTTGGAGGATCCGAACACCCATTTGGAAACATTTTTGGATATTTGTGATTTGTTCAAGCAGAATGGAGTATCGGAAGACGCGGTGAGATTAAGGTTATTCCCATTTTCTCTACGGGATAAGGCCAGAGCATGGTTGGCTAGTTTGCAGTCGGGATCGATTACTACATGGGATGAGATGATGAAATTATTTTTGACAAAATTTTTCCCTCCTGCCAAGGTTGCAAAGATGAAAAATGAGATCACTTCCTCCACTCAATATGAAAATGAAAGTTTATATGAAGCATGGGAGCGATTTCGGGATATGTTGACAAAATGCCCTAGTCATGGATTATCTACATGGCAGCAGGTCAATACTTTTTATACAGGAATGAACCCATCGACCAGGAGTACCATCGACGCTGCAGCAAGAGGTAGTTTAATGAGAAAACGCAGATCAAGCTTCTGAGGTTGATTGATGAGATGGCCACTAGCAGTTTCCAATATCATACAGAAAGGCATCCCAGACGACCTACAGGAGCTCGTGTAGTAGACAATACAGTGGCTTTATCTGCTCAAATGGATGTTTTGACGAAGAAGTTGGATAATCTGATGCACAGTGTGAGAGGAGGAGATAGTTCTTCATTACGGAGTTGTGCTTTATGCGAGCATTGTGGTGGAGATTCCCATGCATCTTCTGAATGTCAAGTCGGGAATCCTTTTGCTCAAGAGTCAGAAGAGGCCCATTATGTAGGCAATTATAACAGACAACGATTGGACCCATATTCTAACACTTACAACCCAGGGTGGAGGAATCATCCAAATTTCTTTTGGTGGAACGATCAGGTGGGACAACCACAGTCATCCAATGCTCAGAGACAACCACCTCCACCTCCAGGTTTCAAGGCTCCTAATCCTGCACCACCAGAGAAATCTAATCTTGAAGATTTACTCTCGAAGTACATTTTCACTACCGAGGTCAGGATGCAGCACCAAGAATCTTCTATCAGATATTTGGAGAATCAGATGAGCCAGATTGCAAGTTTGTTGAAGGAAAGACCTTCGGGTTCATTGCCTAGCACTACTGAGGCCAACCCGAGAGAACATGCAAAGGCAATTTTATTGAGAAATGGCAAACAACTTGAAGAAGTTAAGCAGAAGCAGAAGGATAAAGAAGTGGAAAAGAGTAAAGAAGATGAGAGTCGGGAAAGTGGCAAGGAGGCCACAGAAGCACTAGCTGAAAAGGAGAACCATCCAAGGTCATTTGTTGATCCCATCACACATCCGATAAGACCTCGGATTCCTTATCCTCAAAGGTTGAAAGGTACGCAATTAGATAAGCAATTTGGTCGTTTTCTTGAGATATTTAAAAAATTTCATATAAACATTCCTTTTGTTGAGGCCATAGCACAGATGCCTTCTTATGCTAAATTTTTGAAAGAAATTTTGTCCAATAAGAGGAGGCTTGAGGAGTATGTCACGATGAAACTGAATGAGGAATGTTCAGCCAAATTGTCGAGAAAGCTACCACCGAAGCTTAAGGATCCAGGGAGTTTTACTATTCCTTGTGTTATTGGTGATTTAAATATAGATAAAGCTTTAATGGATTTGGGTGCAAGTATTAATTTAATGCCTCTTTCTGTTTTCAGGAAATTAGGATTAGCGGAGCCCAAATCCACAACTATTTCACTTCAGTTGGCAGATCGTTCAATCACCTATCCGAGGGGAATAATTGAGGATGCTATGGTTAAAGTCGAGAAGTTCATCTTTCCAGTGGATTTCTTAGTCCTTGATATGGAGGAAGATATTGACATCCCCATCATTCTTGGGAGACCTTTCATGGCTACTGCACGGACCATCATCGATGTACAACGTGGAAAGCTCATCTTGAGACTTCAAGATGAAGAACTAGTGTTTGATGTGTTCAATGCTATGAAGCATCCTTCTACTCTTGACCCTTGCCATTTTATTGATATTTATTCTTCTAATACTGATGATTCTTCTATTATTTGTGCAGATTTGTTAGAAGGGGAAGCGCAAGGAACTATTGAAGAGTTAGGGAAAGAATTGCAAGAAGAGATGGAGGACATTGCAGATGAGTTGGAGCAAGCATATTGGACACATTATAGAGCATACGAGCCTCTCCAACGTCTAACCAAGCTATTTCCGAAGCCTTCAATTGAAGAGCCTCCTTCTCTTGACCTTAAACCTCTTCCCAGACATTTGAAGTATGTTTATCTTAATCCACCTGAGCACTTACCAGTTATCATTTCTTCTTGTTTTTCAGGTGCTATGGAGGAGCAGTTATTGAGGGTACTGCGGGACCACAAAAAGGCAATTGGATGGTCCATTAAAGACATCAAGGGTATAAGCCCTTCATTTTGCACGCACCACATTTTCTTAGAAGATGGAAGCAAGGTGATAGTACAGCCCCTGAGGAGACTTAACCCACACATGAAAGAGGTAGTGAAAAATGAGGTAGTTAAGCTTCTAGATGCAGGTATTATCTATCCTATTTCTGATTATGGTTGGGTTAGCCCTGTGCATGTGGTGCCAAAGAAAGGAGGCACCACTGTGGTTGAAAATGAGAAAAATGAATTAATAGCCACTAGGAAGGTAACTGGGTGGAGAATGTGCATAGATTATACAAAGTTGAATGATGCCACTAGGAAAGATCATTTTCCTTTACCTTTCATTGATCAAATGATTGAGAAATTAGCTGGACATGATTTTTATTGTGCCTTAGATGGATATAGTGGATATTTGCAGATTCTGTAGTACGGAAGATCGGGAGAAAACAACTTTTACATGTCCCTATGGTACATTTGCCTATAGACGCATGCCCTTTGGGTTATGCAATGCTCCAGCTACATTTCAAAGATGCATGATGGCTATTTTTTCTGAAATGCTTGAATCTTGCATTAAAATTTTCATGGATGAATTCTCTGTGTTTGGAACTTCATTTGATGCATGTTTGAAAAATTTGGAGAAAGTCTTAATTAGGTGTGAAGAGACCCATTTAGTGTTGAATTGGGAAAAATGTCATTTCATGGTAGAGGAGTGCATTGTTTTAGGTCACAAGATTTCTAGCAAGGGTATAGAGGTAGACCCAGCAAAAATTGATGTAATTAAGAAACTTCCACCACCGAACAATGTTAGATCCATTAGAAGTTTCTTAGGCCATGCTGGTTTTTACCGTAGGTTCATTAAGGATTTTTCCAAAATTGCTAAACCTTTGACTGAGTTACTTGAAAAAGATGTTGTGTTTAATTTTGACGATAAATGTTTGACATCTTTTCAATTGTTAAAGGATATGCTTGTGACTGCGCCTATTCTTATATCTCCTGACTGGTCTCTTCCTTTTGAATTAATGTGTGATGCAAGTGATTATGCAGTAGGTGCTGTTTTAGGCCAAAGACAAGGTAAGATCTTTCATTCCATTTTTTATGCAAGTAGGACACTAAACTGTGCACAATGTCATTATACCACCACGGAAAAAGAGACGTTGGCGGTTGTGTTTGCTTTTGATAAGTTTCGCTCATATTTGGTTTTGTCTAAAGTGATTGTGTATACCGATCATGCAGCTTTGAAATACTTGATGACAAAACCCGATGCTAAACCAAGACTAATTCGTTGGGTGTTACTTTTGCAAGAATTTGACATTGAGCTGAGAGATAAGAAAGGGACCGAGAATTTTGTTGCTGATCACCTATCAAGGTTGGATGAAGCTGCCATGGAAAGTGCAATAAAGAAGGACATTCAGGAGATTTTTCCTGATGAGCATCTGATGGTTATGACGGTCACGCCATGGTTTGCAGATTATGTAAACTACCTTGCTGGTAATATCTATCCCCCTGATTTTTCTTATGCTCAAAAGAAAAAAATTTTGTCAGAGGTAAGATACTATCTTTGGGATGATCCTTTGCTTTACAAGATTTGTGTGGACGGTATTGTTAGGCGTTGCATTCCTAAAGAGGAAATGTCTTCTGTGTTACATCATTGTCATTCTAGAGAGGTCGGGGGACATTATGGTGCATCTAGGACAGCTCATAAAGTTTTGGAATGTGGTTTCTATTGGCCCACTTTATTTAAGGATGCATTTACATTTGTGAAATCTTGTGATAGGTGTCAAAGGGAAACATTAGTCGGAGACATGACATGCCATTGACTAACATTCTTGTTTGTGAAGTTTTTTATGTTTGGGGAATAGACTTCATGGGACCGTTCCCTAAGTCTTTCTCTAATCAATATATATTGGTTGTTGTTGATTATGTTAGCAAATGGGTGGAAGCAGAGGCATTGCCTACAAATGAGTCTAGACGTGTTGTTAAATTTTTTAAGAAGAATATTTTTACACGTTTTGGCACACCTAGGGCTATCATTAGTGATGGGGGGTCGCATTTTTGCAATAAACTTTTTGATTCATTATTAGCTAAGTATGGGGTGACCCATAAGGTTGCTACTCCGTACCACCCCCAAACTAGTGGACAAGTTGAAGTTTCAAACAGGGAATTAAAGAAAATATTTGAAAAAAATGTTAATGCTTCTAGGCAGGATTGGTCTTTAAAGCTAGATGATGCACTTTGGGCATATAGGACCGCATTTAAAACACCCATAGGCATGTCACCATTCAAGATAGTATATGGGAAGTCTTGTCATCTTCCAGTTGAGTTAGAGCATCGTGCGTACTGGGCTACCAAATTTCTTAACTTTGATTTGTCTGCTGCAGGTGCTAAGAGAGTTATGCAACTTCATGAGCTTGAAGAGTTTCGTTTGGATGCTTATAATAATTCGAAGTTGTATAAGGAACGTGTGAAGAAGTGGCATGACAAGAAGATCCTCCACCGAGACTTTAAGGTAGGTGACCAGGTATTGATCTACAACTCTCGTCTTCGTCTTTTTCCAGGGAAGCTCAAGTCGAGGTGGTATGGTCCATTCACGGTGATCCAAGTCCTTCCTTTTGGGGCCATTGAGGTAAAACGAGAAAATGAAAATTCATTCAAGGTAAATGGACAACGAGCTAAATTGTATATGCCCAGGTTTGTGGATAACTTTGAGGAGCGATTGTCTCTTCATGACACTTCGCCTCCTTAATCGCGGTGCATGTTTTCTAGTAGGAATGTAGTTTTCTTTCTTTTCTTTTCTCGCTGTTTCCTTTATGTTCTTTTAATGCATTTCTTTAAGTTGTTTTGAGTTTTCTTAAGGTTTGTGTGGTTGGTGAAAAAAAAGGGGGTTCTTGGCCGCTCCTTTTTCAAGAAAGTTTTTTTTTCTCTTTCCCCTCTCTGTGTTTGTTTGTTGATTACTTGAACATTAGGGACAATGTTCATTTTAAGTGTGGGGGGGGGGGGGATTGAGATTATGTGCATGCTACTGATAATGATGTTGATGTTGATGTTGAGAAATACATACTTGAATGGTTGCGACTCTTCTGGTAGCTAACTTAGGTCCTATTTGTGATAAATTTAACCATATGATTCTGTTAAAGTAGTTGGATGGAAAATTGAGTTGTTTGTATGAACTTGGAATAGGCAGCTTGAGAGGATAGTGAACCATGTGGATTAATTAAAGTAGTCAATTGCATAAGCTTAGTCAATAACTGATGCTGAGTGATGAAGCAATGTATAAAATTTTGATGGATTTTCATTTAAACATTTGTGAGGTTTTGAGCCATATGACTGCATCTCATAGTCATCTATTTTCTTTGTCATGTGTGATGCTTCCCTATGTGGATTACCTTCAGAACTTGCTCTGAACCTGTTTGATACTGCTAGTTACATGCTTTATGGACATGATAAAGGCCTTCTTTGTTTTTAACCTTTAGCTTAAATAACCCACCAAATCATTTTTCCATTGTTACCCCCTTTGAGCCTTTAACCTTTTTGTTTTCTTATTAATCAATTTGCATTGAAACTTGAAAACTTTTAGCCTTACCCTTTCACAAGTTGAATGAAGTACTAAGTATTTGATATATTTGATTTAGGGACTTTTATTTTACATGTTATTCTGAAATGTTTTAGAGGTACATCTACTCAGTTGTGTTGATTTATACTACTATTATCTTCTTTACGTTTATTGTTACAAAAAATCAACAAAATAAAAAAAACAAAACAGTAGGGTTTGATAGTGATGAGTAGTTGTAGTCCCATATTTCTGTATGTACATTTCAGAAGTTCTTTTTGATTGTCCTACGTCACTTAGTACTTTGTGAATGCTTGTGAGCAACCCTTGTTCTTTTTATCTCACCTTAACCTAAACCCCATTACAACCCTTAATAAAAGCCCTTTTGATCTATGAAGGCATGTATTCTACGTAGTGAAAAATAGGTGAATTTGCAAGCCTATGGTAGTGCAATCTCTTAGAAGAAGTTTTGAACGAAACACAACCTTTATACACTTGAGCGACATGAGCGAATATCGTGAGGAAAATTCATTTTAATTTTGTGCTTGCTTTTGATCAAAGATATCTATCTTTGATTTTGTTTATGTGCATTGATAAAAATATTATGATACATGTAGTAGCTTGATACTTAAGTTCGTCGAATTTTAAGGGGTTGCAAACACTTAATTTTTGTTGAAAATAAAATGAAAGAATATGTTGGTTGTGACCTAAGTAAGTTGCTTGAGGACAAGCAACAATTCAAGTGTGGGGGTGTTGTTAATGGACATTTGGTATTAATTTTCGAAAGATAATTTGCTAAACTCTTGTCCATTTAATTGGATTAATTAAGGAATATATGTTTTAATTTTGGGTACACATTAGATTTGTTATTTTTAAAAGACTAAGCAAGAAAAACGTTAAACTTGGACAAATGAAGACACTTTGAGCTAGTGGAGGCGACACCAAAAATGCTAGCTGGAAGAGAGGAGACGTAGAAGTAAAGAATGAGTAGCTGGCGTGACTTAAAGACTAAAAGGAATGAGAGGAGTGGGACCAGTGTGATTTGGAGACATTCAACATGAAAAATAGCGGCAGCAATGGACAAAGGCAGTGGCGGCAACAGTAGACTTCCAATACATAAAGACAAAAGAAGATGGCTGAAGCAGAAAAGATAAAAAAGGGGAGGTTTAGGCGTGAATGAGGTCTGGAGTTTAGTCAATATGATGTTACAAGAAGAGAGGAAAAGAGGCAGCTGTTGGGGTGAACAAAATGCTAGAGGCGGCAGCATGAAGAGGAATAGAATGGTGGCTAGTGGCGTGAATTAAGCAGCTGAAGAAGGAGATAAAATAACATGAGCTGGTGAGTTGAAAAGAAGGAAGGTTACATGACCATTAAGAAAAGAAATCTCTATTCACGTTGATGAAGGAGAGGGTGGTTTAAAGAAAAACATAAAATAAAGTAGCTGGTGGACGTTGGAGGGATTGGGGGGCTTCATCCTTTACACTACTCCATCACTAACATACACTTTCTATCTAGAAAATAGCAGGTGACTTTAGCTAGCTAGGAACAACGTTGCTGTAGCTGGTGGTGAAGGTTGAAGCAGCTGCGTGGAAACTCTCCATTCACGTTGATTACAGCTGTTGTGGCTTGAGGAGAACGTAGTTAGCTGGTGGGTGGAGAACAACGTTGAAGCTGGTTGGGCAAGGTGAACATTTAGGCTGGGAACTAAAAAACGTTGTAGCTGGTGGTTTACAAAAAGGAGATAACAAGTAGCAAGAGGACGTTGCAGCTAGTGGAGTTTCCTATGTACGTAGCTTGTGGATGGGAAATGAAATAATGAAGCAGCTGCGTGGAAGAAGACGTTAGTAGCTCTACACTGATTATACAAGGTGGAGGACGTGACAGCCCCATGTAACTCTACACTACTCAACACTCTCCACAAAAACGATAAGCTGGTGACTAAGATAAAAGGAAGCAAACAACTGTTGGAGACCAAAGGAGACGCTAGAGAAGAAAGAAAGGGGACCACGTTGAAGTGTTAAGTCAAAATGACTTTACATAAAAATGATTTTGATGTATAACAAACATAGTGAGATCAAATACAAGAAAAACAAAGCAATACGACGATATGCATTTAATTCGGAGGCGAAGAAGATGGCGTATCTGATTTAATTCGGAGGCAGACGAAGATGACGTATCTGAGCGAATTCGGAGATGAGCGAAGATGACGATCTGAGGCGAAGTTGACATGAGACTAAGTTGAAAAGTCGAATCTGACGCATTACGCATAAATCAAAACACAGACGAAGTTTGTCAAAGTAAAAAGTCAACACAGACGCAGATGACACAAGACAATAAAAGACGCAGACGCAAATGTAGATACAAACGTAGAAACAAAAGCAGACGCAGACGCAGACGCAGACGCAGACGCAGACGCAGAAAAGAAACAGACGAAAGAGTCGAGTCGAAAGTTACGTAACTCAAGTGATTAACTGCTTTAAAGATTCAAGATTCAAGAATCAAGAGGCAGTTAGAGACGAAGGCTATAAATACAAGTCGAAGTCGAAAACTGAAGTGCTTGTTGTTTTGAGAAAAATTACACAAAGCGAAAAAGGGATTAAGTGCGAATTAGCTGAACGCTATCCTTACATAATGAGTGTTCAAATATTTTCTGAAAAGAAAAGTTATACAATTAGCTTGCCAGAGGCTAAGTGTGAAAGAATACTGGTTGTAGAGACCTGAAGAGGCTCGTGAAAGAATACTGTAACGTTTAAAGAGATAGTAAAATCTCAGAAGAAACTCTGAGGACTGGACGTAGCCCACGGTTTGGGTTGAACCAGGATAAATCTGCGTGTCTACTACTCTCACTCTGTTGGACCCCGATTTTGAAGTAAAAATAAGAAATATTCAAAAGTGGATGAGTTAATTGAAATTAAGTTGAAAAATCAAGAAATAAAGAGAGAAAGTGTGAGAAGATGAAAAATTGTAAAAAGGTTGACTTTTCGGCCTTTGAGGGTTGACTTTTGATTTAGGCAAAATTTGATAAAATGGTCTTCTGGAAACTTGTAGATTATGTTAAGAGCTTTCTGTAGCCATAAAGTTTGAAATTTTTCGATATCGGGAGTGAAAGTTATGATCAGTCAAAGTTTAGGTGTGTTTGGGTTGACTTTTATTATGGCTGAAACTTTGACTGAGAAATTGATCTAATTAGAGGTTAATTGAGCTTTGATGTTCTTCATGAAAGTTGAAGGATTTGCTTTGATCTTTATTTTGATATAAATTATGAAAATTTTTGATCTCGGAATAATAAGTTATGATTTTTACAAGTTTATGTTATGATCTTAGCATGAATATTAGAGGACAGAATCTTTGACCGGAAAATGGATTCCCTTAGGAGTCAAATTGATTTTGTGTTCTTCATAAAAGTTGTAGGTGACTTTCTGATCTTCGCATCGATATAAAATATGACATGATTAGAGTTTGTAGTTGAAAGATATAAATTTTCAAAGTTGAGAACTTTGTTTAAATATTTATTATTTGGGTTAAATCTTTAATTAGAAAATTAATCATTTTAGAGATGGAATTAGTTGTGGAGTTCTTCATGGAAGTTATAGAGCTTCCTTCAAGCTTTCCATAGAGACCAAATTTGTTAAATTTGGAGTTCAGGATAAAAAGTTATGATTTTTGAAAGTTTCGAAAAAAAAAAGGTTCAGGTGCACCCAAAAGTCGCGGTCGTGCATATGCACGATCGCGACTCTGCAGGTTCACCGCATTGTCACGATCATGCACGCGCACGATCGCGACTCCGCTGGTCCATGCGGATATCGCGGTCGTGCACGCGCACGATCGCGACTTTCCTACTTGTTTAAGAAAGGCAATTTTCTGAACATATTTCACTCTTTTGCTTATAACTTTTCCGTCCGACATCCGATTGAGTTGATTCTTGTGGTGTTGGATTCCTAAGACAATTATCTACATTCTCATGAAAATTTGTAAATTTTTTAGATTAAATTAATGGTGATTAATTTAATCAAATTGAGTCGGGAAATTTTCCGAACATAGTTTAGTATTTTGAGAAATTCGGGATCTACAGAGATCTGATTAAAGTGATTCTTGAGGCGAAATAAATATAAGACAAGGGGCTACAAATCATATGAAGAAATGAAATGTCAATTTTGCCTCTAAGTCCTTCAAATTATGAATGGAAGTTCGGATTAGGGTGTAATTTTTGGATTAGGAACATCTGAGAGTATTTTGAGCATAACTTTTGATTTGGGAATCGAAATGAGGCGATTCTTATTTCGAATTAAACTAGAGACATAAGGATACAATTGTTATGAAGACATCAAGTTTCAATTCTGGGGTTAAGAATGTAAATTTCTGGACGGAAATAATCGTATATGGAAAATGTGTTAGAATATGGATATACCCGAGCTGTTTTGCGCATAACTTTTGGTGTAGTGATCCGAATTGAGCGCGGTCGGTGGCGTTGGATTCGTATGATTGAGAGGAACATTTCTCTAGAAGTAAGTTTGGACAAATTCCTTCAATTTGATAGTACGAATCAAAACCACAAGTGAAAATGGCATAAAGTAACATGTTAGGGGCATTTTGGTCTTTTAATCAAATTTTAAATGACATGGCACCATTATAAGATGTGTTGCCGTTTAAGAGAGGTCTGGGAAATTTAAAAGAAGAGAGAAATCGATAATTCTAGAAGAATGAAAGAAGAAGAAGAAGAAAGAAGAGTGGAGATTCGGATATGGAGAAAAGAAGAGAGAGAAAACAAAGTTCCAAATTTTCTACTTATTTCTTAAGGATTTTGGGATGGTTCCAAGAGAGAAAAAGGTAGAGGAGCATAAGAGCTTCCTTCCAAGCCAAAAAAATTCAAATTTGGAGAAGAAAAGAGGTAAGAGAAAAATTTGAGCTTTGAGATTTTGATGAATTTTTGATTGAAAAACATGAAAAAGGGCTTGGGTATGTGATATATGAAGTCAATTTTGATGTATATGCTTTAGGTTGAGTTTAATTTTGGATGGAAATTTATTGAGATTTATGCCAAATTTCGAAAATTGGGATTTTTAGAAATTTATGACTTAGAATCATGGAAAGTATGATTAATTGGTGAAATATGATATCAATTATGAAGAATTTGTGAATTATGATATTGAATTTAGATAAATTGGTTTAGGCCAAATTTGGACTTTGGGGATTTTAGAAATTCTGGTTTTAGAAAGCTTGGAATTATGATGTTTATGAATTTCCGATAGTTAAATTTGAGAATTATGCAAATTATGATATGGAATTTGAATGATTATGGCTTAGGTCAATTTTATTTGAAAGAAGGAAAGAAGCAAGGATCAAATTGGAGCTAGGATCAAGTTTCTGGCAATAATTCGAGGTGGGTAGCATATTTATATTTTGATTTGTAAGTTATATATGACTTTTCGAAAATTTAAGAAAGTGAAAGAAAAGATTTTTGTACTTTATTCGTTTCCGAATGATTTTTGGAAAATTATTATAAGCTTAAATTCATTGTTTGAAATGATTTGATAAATCAATAGAAATTTCTGAAAAATCATATGTTATGAGTGCATTGATGAATTATGCAATTTGTTGAATTTGATTGAATTATATGAATTATGTAGAACTGTGAATGTATATGAAAATCAAGCTTTTGATTTGTGCCTTCGGGCAATCCGAAAGTTTCAGTTTTGAATTATGTGATTAAGTGGGTTTGGTCAGGTGCCTTGGTGAGTCAGTGCACTGTCTCTATTCGTCGTAGCCTTCGCCCGGCTGCCCGCTAGTGACACGGAGCTCCGATTTCGGACTCCCTTCAAGGCTACACTGGACCGTTATGCGAGAAAGTGTAGTACGTTCTGTTCACGATTGCACAGGACCGCTATGCGGGAATGTGCAGTACGTTCTGTTTGGACCGAACCAGACCATTTTGATATGTTACGTGTTTTTGATTTGTTCATGTGTTCTGCATTTATGCTTAAAATTGAGAAATGAAAAGGTGAATTTTGTTATGAAAAGTTTGAAAAATTGAAAGGTTTGAGGAAACCGTTTTGAAAAGTTACAAAGTTTGAAAAATAAGCCCTTTTGGCAAAAAGCTTATGAAAAATGATTTCTGCTTATTTATCGATTTATAAATGTGTTATCCACGAGCTGAGCTCACCCCTTTCATCCCCATCTCCGTGTTTGAAGGTGAGATCGGATGAAAAAATGTGAAGACGTTTGGTTCGTTTTTGCATCGTTTGCATTGTATTATGAATTAAGATTTGAAATATTTTGGGTATTGTAAATGGCTTGCAATGCCATTAAAGTGTATTGTATATGAAATTGTATATGAATTTGGAAATGAGATTGAGTTCTGAGGTCAGTATATTGTACTATAGTTATGAGAATGTTTTAGAATTAAGATTGTGTTTGTTTCTGCTGAGATCCCGGACGGAGGGTCCGGTTGATTTTGATGATTGTTTGATTGATTGGGCTTTTAGAAGTGTTGTTTGGAACACTTTGCAGGTTTGGGTTAGGATAAATGCAGCCGTTATGTTGCCAAAATTTCGATAAAAATTGGGATAAAAATGTATTTTGGGACTTGTACGGATATATAAGAATATGAGCAAGTTTTGATATTTGCATGAGAATGAATTTCCAAGAGTGGAAATTGTTTGTTTGATTTGAATGGGATTGCCTAAAGATGTAATAAATGAATATGAGAAAAAAAATTATTTATACCGGATTTTCGTATGGATTAGTTTTAGGTTTCCAACGCGATTGTTTTCTTCGACGTATATGTCTTCGGATGTCGGATATGTTTCAGTTCAAATTGATCCGTTCGTTCGCTTTGTATTTTCCGATTCGATTCTGTATTCGATTTTCTTCCGCTTTCGCTTTGTTTGTGGTTATCGAATTCAATTTATCCAATTTGAATTCGCCTCGTTATTCGATTTGCATTTGCTTTGCTTCCGCTTGCTTTGTGATTTGAGTTCATTTTTTCTATTTGTTTCCGCATTTTGTTATTTCGATGCGAAATTTCCGTTTCCATTCGCTTTGTGTGTCATTATTTTCGGTTGGGATCCGGTTCCCGGATCGGGTCCCAACATTTATGGTATCAGAGCCCAGTAATTGGATCTTAACTGGGCACATAAGATTGATAAGAATGTGTGAGGATAAGGTTGAATTAGTAAGGATGTGCTAAGTGATCATTTGATTTTGATGAAAGAAGTGTGATTGTTTTTAGGAATGTGAAATTGATGTGTATGACTATTTGACGAATTCAAGTGATTGGTTCGATTTGGGTGTTAAGAATATGATTGATTTTCGGAATATGTTGAGGAACTTAAGATTAGAATTTCTTGAGAAATTGTGATGAATTGATATAGATGAAAGAATGATGACATAATGAGAAAGATTACACAATGATTGAACCATATTAGGGTTTCTTAAGAAATGAACCATTGATTTGTGTCCATAAGTGTAGAAACAGTGAGTTATGAATATAGTGTTTTGATATGATATGAGTGGTATGTGATTTAAGGAAGAGAAAATTGTGAAGAGATTGTGAATTTGTATTATGAGTAAATTAGATAAAAAAAGTGATTGATTATGAGTTTTGGAAAGAAAATGGTAAGAAAGTGCTTGATGATCTTTGTTTATAAAGAAATTTATGCAAGAATGAGTTACTTGGAGTTTAAGTAAGTATGAATTTCGAGGACGAAATTCTTTTAAGAGGGGGAGAAATATTGGACCCCGATTTTGAAATAAAAATAAGAAATATTCAAAAGTGGATGAGTTAATTGAAATTAAGTTGAAAATCAAGAAATAAAGAGAGAAAGTGTGAGAAGATGAAAAATTGTAAAAAGGTTGACTTTTTGGCCTTTGAGGGTTGACTTTTGATTTAGGCAAAATTTGATAAAATGGTCTTCTGGAAACTTGTAGATTATGTTAAGAGATTTCTGTAGCCATAAAGTTTGAAATTTTTCGATATCGGGAGTGAAAGTTATGATCAGTCAAAGTTTAGGTGTGTTTGGGTTGACTTTTATTATGGCTGAAACTTTGACTGAGAAATTGATCTAATTAGAGGTTAATTGAGCTTTAATGCTCTTCATGAAAGTTGAAGGATTTGCTTTGATCTTTATTTTGATATAAATTATGCAATTTTTTGATCTCGGAATAATAAGTTATAATTTTTACAAGTTTATGTTATGATCTTAGCATGAATATTAGAGGACAGAATCTTTGACCGGAAAATGGACTCCCTTAGGAGTCAAATTGATTTTGTGTTCTTCATAAAAGTTGTAGGTGACTTTCTGATCTTCGCATCGATATAAAATATGACATGATTGGAGTTTGGAGTTGAAAGATAGAAATTTTCAAAGTTGAGGACTTTGTTTAAGTATTTATTATTTGGGTTAAATCTTTGATTAGAAAATTAATCATTTTAGAGATGGAATTGGTTGTGTAGTTCTTCATGGAAGTTATAGAGCTTCCTTCAAGCTTTCCATAGAGACCAAATTTGTTAAATTTGGAGTTCGGGATAAAAGTTATGATTTTGAAAGTTTGAAAAAAAAAGGTGCGAGTGCACCCAAAAGTCGCATGATCGTGCATAAGCACGATCGCGACTTCTGGGTTCATCCGCATTGTCACGATCGTGCACGCGCACGATCGCGACTCCGCTGGTCCATGCGGATATCGCGGTCGTGCAAGCGCACGATCGCGACTTTCCTACTTGTTTAAAAAAGGCAATTTTGTGAACATATTTCACTCTTTTGCTTATAACTTTTCCGTCCGATATCCGATTGAGTTGATTCTTGTGGCGTTGGATTCCTAAGACAATTATCTACATTCTCATGAAAATTTGTAAATTTTTTAGATTAAATTAATGGTGATTAATTTAATCAAAGTGAGTCGGGAAATTTTCCGAACATAGTTCAGTATTTTGAGAAATTCGGGATCTACAGAGATCTGATTAAAGTGATTCTTGAGGAGAAATAAAGATAAGACAAGGGGCTACAAATCATATGAAAAAATGAAATGTCAATTTTGCCTCTAAGTCCTTCAAATTATGAATGGAAGTTCGGATTAGGGTGTAATTTTTGGATTAGGAACATCTGAGAGTATTTTGAGCATAACTTTTGATCTGGGAATCGAAATGAGGCGATTCTTATTTCGAATTAAACTAGACACATAAGGATACAATTGTTATGAAGACATCAAGTTTCAATTCGGGGGTTAAGAATGTAAATTTCTGGACGGAAATAATCGTATATGGAAAATGTGTTAGAATATGGATATACCCGAGCTGTTTTGCGCATAACTTTTGGTGTAGTGATCCGAATTGAGCGCGGTCGGTGGCGTTGGATTCGTATGATTGAGAGAAACATTTCTCTAGAAGGAAGTTTGGACAAATTCCTTCAACTCGATAGTGCGAATCAAAACCGCAAGTGAAAATGGCATAAAGTAACATGTTAGGGGCATTTTGGTCTTTTAATCAAATTTTAAATGACATGGCACCATTATAAGATGTGTTGCCGTTTAAGAGAGATCTGGGAAATTTAAAAGAAGAGAGAAATCGATAATTCTAGAAGAATGAAAGAAGAAGAAGAAGAAAGAAGAGTGGAGATTCGGATATGGAGAAAAGAAGAGAGAGAAAACAAAGTTCCAAATTTTCTACTTGTTTCTTAAGGATTTTGGGATGGTTCCAAGAGAGAAAAAGGTAGAGGAGCATAAGAGCTTCCTTCCAAGCCAAAAAAATTCGAATTTGGAGAAGAAAAGAGGTAAGAAAAAAATTTGAGCTTTGAGATTTTGATGAATTTTTGATTGAAAAACATGGAAAAGGGCTTGGGTATGTGATATATGAAGTCAATTTTGATGTATATGCTTTAGGTTGAGTTTAATTTTGGATGGAAATTTATTGAGATTTATGCCAAATTTCGAAAATTGGGATTTTTAGAAATTTATGACTTAGAATCATGGAAAGTATGATTAATTGGTGAAATATGATATCAATTATGAAGAATTTGTGAATTATGATATTGAATTTAGATAAATTAGTTTAGGCCAAATTTGGACTTTGGGGATTTTAGAAATTCCGGTTTTAGAAAGCTTGGAAATATGATATTTATGAATTTCCGATAGTTAATTTTGAGAATTATGCAAATTATGATATGGAATTTGAATGATTATGACTTAGGTCAATTTTATTTAAAAGAAGGAAAGAAGCAAGGATCAAATTGGAGCTAGGATCAAGTTTCTGGCAATAATTCGAGGTGGGTAGCATATTTATATTTTGTTTTGTAAGTTACATATGACTTTTCGAAAATTTAAGAAAGTGAAAGAAAAGATTTTTGTACTTTATTCGTTTCTGAATGATTTTTGGAAAATTATTATAAGCTTAAATTCATTGTTTGAAATGATTTGATAAATCAATAGAAATTTATGAAAAATCATATGTTATGAGTGCATTGATGAATTATGCAATTTGTTGAATTTGATTGAATTGTATGAATTATGTAGAAGCGTGAATGTATATGAAAATCAAGCTTTTGATTTGTGCCTTGAGCAATCCAAAGTTTCAGATTTTGAATTATGTGATTAAGTGGGTTTGGTCAGTCCTTGGTGAGTCAAGGTATCTTGTCTCTATTCGTTATAGCCTTCACTATTTGCCCGTTAGTGGCACGGACTCGATTCGGACTCCTTCACGGCTATAATGGACCGCTATCTTGAGAATGTGCGAGACGTTCTGTTTGGACCGAACCAGACCATTTTGATATGTTACGTGTTTTTGATTTGTTTATGTGTTCTACATTCATGCTTAAAATTGAGAAATGAAAAGGTGAATTTTGTTATGAAAAGTTTGAAAAATTGAAAGGTTTGAGGAAACCGTTTTGAAAAGTTACAAAGTTTGAAAAATAAGCCCTTTTGGAAAAAAGCTTATGAAAAATGATTTCTGCTTATTTATCGTTTTATAAATGTGTTATCCACGAGCTTTGAAATACCCCTTTCATCCCCATCTCCGTGTTTGACGGAGATCGGATGAAAGAATGTGAAGACGTTTGGTTCGTTTTTGCATCGTTTGCATTGTATTATGAATTGAGATTTGAAATATTTTGGGTATTGTAAATGGCTTGCAATGCCATTAAAGTGTATTGTATATGAATTTGGAAATGAGATTGAGTTCTGAGATCAGTATATTGTACTATAGTTATGAGAATGTTTTAGAATTAAGATTGCGTTTGTTTCTACTGAGATCCCGGACGAAGGGTCCGGTTGATTTTGATGATTGTTTGATTGATTGGGCTTTTAGAAGTGTTGTTTGGAACACTTTGCAGGTTTGGGTTAGGATAAATGCAGCCGTTATGCTGCCAAAATTTCGATAAAAATTAGGATAAAAATGTATTTTGTGTAACTTCCCACCCCCTCCTGGATGGGTAAAATAGTAAACTTGGCATAGGATGGGACTAATAGGGAATATTTAGAACTGTTCATGCATAATAGGATTGATACACAGTATCAATTGTGTACATGGAATTCTGATAAATGCATTCATGACATTCCGGAAATTGGGCCTAAAGCAATTTTATTGGAATTAATGGGATAATTGAGGTTGGAAAATTGTTTGGACTGCACCATAAATGGTTTTACATTTTTGGGATTTATAGGAATTTTCTGGAATTTTCGGAGAAAATTTTGACCGCAAAATCACCCAGAATCGCCTAAACTTGTTTTGGAGTAGAAAAGGTGATTGTTGTGATTGAAAAATTATTTGGAGTGCACTGTTACCTGTTTTATAATTTTAGGGAATTTCATTAATTCTCAGAAAAATAATTCGGGGAAATTCTCGGACCGGATAAATCGCCAATTGGTGAACCGGTCAATTCTCAGTAGCAAAAATCGCTACCCTTGATGCTTGTACTATTGGGTATATTATTTTGGGACTGAAAGTAGGGCCATTGGAGTGAAATGGAGTAAAATTTTGGACTGGATTAAACAAATATAATTTTGACTTTTCTACTAAAACCAACAAATCAATTTGTGCCATTTAAAAGTTTCATTAATTGCTCCTTCATTAATGCTCTAAGGAATGTTTAAAAGAAAGGAAAGGAGAGTTTGTAAGGCTTTGTTAAAACCCATCGAAACTCAAACATACAAACCCTGATGAAACCATCGAAGTTGGCTCTCCTCTTCTCATCTTTCTCCATAACTCCAAGCTATTCTCTTTGATCTCATCAAAATTAGAAGATGAGTTGGTACATGTTTGAGAAGGAAAAGAGGTTAGTACTTTGGTGTAAAAGTTAGAAAGTGATTGTTGAAGGTTTGAAGGAGGTTTTGATTTGGTAAGTTTTCATTAAGTTTTGATCTTTAAATGTGTTTTACATGGAAATAAATGTCATGATAGTATGGGGTAGTTAATATAAGGATTTAAAGCATGTATAAGGTTCATGTAGACATTAAAGTGTTGATTATTATGATTTAAAGTAAGGGCATAAAGCTAAGTGATGACTGAATTGAAAGTAATGTTATGGTTTGATTTTGAATTGCATAGGGATAATTATTTGAGTCTTTGAATGGAGGAATTTAATGCTGTAAATTTTCAGTATTAACCTAGTATATGTATGACTGGAGTAATATTTAATTTGTATTTATTTTGATGTCTAGTGATGTGAAAAAGGCATTGGAAGTGGTTGAACTAAGGTTAACCTTAAATCTGGAAAGTTGGAATTATAATTGATGTTACTGTTTTATTCATAATTTAATGTGTAGAAATGCAAATGAGGTAAGGTTAGTGGTCACTGAAACTTTGGACTGTTGGCTCCAATTTAGTGTGAAATAGGTGTTGTTGAATTTCAATGATAGAAGGGTGAATTTTTGAATGGGAAAGTTCCTGTTCCATTACCTATGAACAGTAACCGCAACCATGACATCTGAGTTTTGTTGATTTTTATGAATTAATTGAAATGGAATTAGGGAGAATGGTCTTCATGGAAGTTGTAGAATATTTGATTATCTTTCCATTGCTACTGATCTTGCTATTTTTGGAATTGTATATTGGGAGATATGAATTGATTACTAATGACTGGTTTTGAGCATTTTGGATGAAACCTAGCTTAAGTGTGATTTTGTGAGTTTACTGATTAGAGGCAATTTTAACATTTTAAGTGGACTGAATTGGTGTGAGTGAGCTTCTGAAAAGTTGTAGAGGAAGAGATTATCTTGAAATTGATATTTGGTATGTAATTTTAGAAGTCAGAATTGGGAGATATGATTTTCAAAACTGATCCTACATTAGGTTATGAATGGCTGATGATAACAGAAACTTCCATAACAATTTTGAAATTGTTAGAGATCGAATTGGTGTTGAGTGCTTCATGAAAATGAAGTTTATGATGTTATCTTTACAAGGATATAAAGTTCTGATTTTATTGACTTATATACTGGAAGTTATGCTTCTTGTAAGATTACTGCCCAAAGTGAAGGATTTCAGGGACAGTGACATTGAATGAATTAATTGACTGGCTTAGCAATAGAATTTGATTTTGGGTTGTTCATGAAAGTTGTAGAGGACATTGTGAACTTATTGACCATATTTTGTGGTAATTTATTACTAAGGAATAAGTGAGTTATGAAATTGTAAATGTACTGCTCTGTGTTGATGGAAATTGAGTAGGCAGAAGGTTTGATGGATTATTTGACACCCTTAGGGTTGGAATTGATTTTATGGTCTTCTTGAGAATTGTAGAGCTTTTCATAAGCTTTCCAATGAGGTATAGTGGGTATTTTCTGATTTGTGTGCTAAAAGTTAGAGTAGTTGGAAATTAGGAATTGAAATCTGGAAAAAAAAAAAGGACAAGCAGGGAACTCGCCGTCTCATGAGGGCGACTTCTCGCCTCGAGGGCGAGATAATTGGCCTGGTCGCGAGGCGACGGCTTGCCTCATGACGAGGCAGGATGATTCAGCCTCAGGCGACGTTGCGCCGCATGGCGAGATTTAAAGAGGTGGTCGCGAGGCGACGCCGCCTCATGACGCAAAGAGGTGAAATCGCCTCATGAGGGCGGCTCGCCTCGCCGAGGCAGTGCTTGAATATATATATATATATTATTGTTTTTATTTTGTTTGGTATAAATTGATCCGATTGTTCTTTTGTCAATTTCTTTCCGTCGACGTCCGATTGACTCGATTCAGAGGCATCGGATTAGTTGAATATTTAATTTTATATTATGAGAAAACGGAATTTTAGGCGGAATTTGGCGTAGCCCTATCGACGGAACTTGTAAACCTTGTTTTATTTAATTGAGGACTATAGAGGTCCGAATCACTTAATCGTCGCTTTATGGATTTCTAATTTTCATAGAATTTTATTATGGGAAAATATTGAGTTAGGACCAGAATTCATGAACATGCATATCTCATCATCATGGCGCAAATTTTATATTTAGTGACTCGTATTTTTCTCGATTCATATAGAGGCCCAATTGGCGCGATTGACCGAGCGTCACGAGAGGCTTTCGGCATTAGCTCGGAAGTAATAGGTGAGTAACCTAGTTGGTTTCTCAAATTTCGGTTGTTTACATGCTCAGCGTGAATTACGTGCAAAGGTGAATTGTATGATTTCGCATGTATAAAAGTGGATGATTGTATTGTATGATTTTCTTGTCTTGAATGATACCGATATTGATAGACCGGGCTTTATAGCCACCATCTTGAACATCGCTATCTTTGGGCTTTATAGCCATATTGTGGATTCTTGATACATTGGGCTTTATAGCCAAATCTGCATATTTACTAAATCTTGTCTTGCATGCATAATTGCATGATCGGATAATGGGCGTGCCCCAGTTGCTATTTTCTTGATAAGAGCTTGAGCTCTCATCTTTATCTTGACAAGCCACGAGCCCGAGGGGAGAAATCACGCGTCCCCATCAAACCGATCGAGCACTTGGGCACAATCTTGAATAATGGAAAGAGTCTCATATGCATCTCATTTGCATAAACGATCGCTCGTGACATGTCTTGCTTTTGTAATGGCATGAATTCTGTGAATGTTTTATCACATTGGATATGATTATTGATCGCTTATCGGTGTCGATGATTAATGTATCTTATACCAGACGCCATGGGCGTAATGCATGATTTGAGTGAACCATCGATGATGGTTTCTCACCGAGTTCGCATAAAACTCACCCAAAATTTGCATTTATTTTTCAGTTACGAAGAATACCCGGTTGACACGGGAGTATATTCTTGTGAGACGAGTAAAAGGTTAGAGGTTGGGATCGGTTGTCAGGTGCGCATTAGTGTTTTAGTAAATTATATTCCGCAATCATTGTATATGAGGCTTTATATTTTCTTGAGCCATTGTGGTATTAATGTTTATGCGTTGACTTATTGTAATTATTCTTGGATGACCGTAATAAGCAAACGGGTTTATATTGAACACGGTTTTATTTACTTCTTGTGTTTGCCGTGTGAGCGTGGAGTTGATGGCTCGAAAGAAAAAAAGTATCTGAATTTTAAATCGATCGATGTAGTACGCCACTCTCGTGGGACACGGACTCGGATATCACCAACGATATCGGGTTGGGTCTTACGGGTGTGGGTGTTACATTTAGGTGGTATCGAGCCCGATGATACGTAATGTATCAGGCACGATTTGGAACATAGGTTTCATGCATTTGAGTCGTGTCATTGCAGGCCGTGGTAAGCGATCCCTAGTCGAGTCGCTCGAGGATAAATCCTACGGTGCATAAGTGTCAAGTGATTAAGTGAGAGAAGAGTGATCTTTGGATTAGAGTGTAAATCCCAAAGGGATAATCAATTAGGAAAGGATAAAGGAAAATGGATAAGAAGATTGAAAATTGTCTTTGGGTTAGAAACCACTTATAAGTGATAGCCGAATGACCGTGTCGGCTGGGCGATTAAAATTTCGAATTAAATTGACAATATTATGGTGACGAGAAAAAAATGATAATGTTGAGAACTTGAGAGGTCCATTAGAGATATGGGAAGCTTATTGGTTATAGTAGATCTAAGTGAGATTAAAAGCTCGGGATGGTTAGATAATTACGCTTTTATTGTATATGTCATGAAAGGGAAATATTGGAATTGAGTAAAATGTAGATGGTCGATCGGGCATATTTTGATTCAACGTATTGAGTTAGAGATCAGTAGATATTATAAGCAGATGATGATAGTGAGATGGAAGGAAGCTCAATAGAGTACTGTAACGGATTATCGAGAACTGAAAGAACCAAAAAAATAATAATAATAATAAAATAAGATGCCCAGTGCCTATTAGAGTGAGATAAAAGTGTATAGATAAACTGAAGAATTCGTGAAATGATTAGGATTTGGACCGCATATAATGATTATGTGACTATTGTGCTTCGAGGTTGGAAATTCGTATGATAAAATCATAAAGGAAAAAGACAGACAGATGATTTCTACTGATGGTGTATCGGGAAATACTGAATTAGGTGTATATGGACACGAAAATGGTAAATGGATACGTATATAGATAGAGATAAAATGGAGTGGTATCAACGATTTTGTCGGGTATTGGGGACTGTGAACACCCGATCATAAACTATTTGAGGAAAATAGAAGATAAGTAGCAGAAAACAGAATAAAAAAAAATAGGAATAAAGATCATAAGATGAGAAGCCAAATTGTTATGACCTTACAAGGTCAAGTTGCACGTAACGGATAGGGGAATGAGACATACAGTTTAATGATATGGTGAGAATGAAATAAAGATCTTGAAAAGAATGAAACCACAATAGCGGTATATGAAAAGAATTATTGTATTTAAGTCAATTTACTGTTAGGGATATCTATTGGACGGTAATGTTGATTGTGACTAATGAAATGTACGTGACAGATATATGGAAATCATAGAGAAAATGAGCGGTAAATGTTTAGAGTGATTAAAGTGTGAAGTTCTTAAGAGGTTAAAGTAAGACAAAGGTGGACTGAGTGTACCTGTATGAGAGGAACTGAAAAGTGATTCTGGTATAGATTACAGAATAAGTGTGAAAGAAAGTATTTAAGTGATTACCACAAGGAACCTTCGCGAAAGGAATGTTCTGATCTATTAAATGATGGCATAAAAGTGTTTTGATTGAGATTATGCATTATAGTGAAGAAGGATTGAAACACAATTAGGAATAATCATTGATTGAGGAGACTTTCGTGAACCGTATAAAGATGGTATCAAGGCGAGCGGTCAAATGGATAGAAGTAGGGACAAAATTAAAAGTGAAATTGGGACATAGCTCATATTGTTGAGGTTATACAGACTTGTATGTACAAAATGTAAAGAATTACATATGGTGAGATTTTAATTTGAGGTGATTCTATTGCAATGTGAAGTGAATCGATCTCCAGTTATGATGTAAAGCTGTTGAGGAATCTAGATTTGAAACGAAAATAAAAGAGTCCCGAATCGAAAAAGAGATACTAAAATAAAATGGAAAATTTTGGAGGTTTAAATATGGATGACAAGGTATCAACATATGTTGATATAAATGATATGAAAACTGTTGAGAAGAGAAAATGAAAAGAGTAATGGCGAATAGAGACAAGAGGGTCAAAAAAGGAAATCGACAATGAGGTGATGTAGTGACACCTTCATAAAGAAATTGTAGATACACTCATTGTAGACTCAATGAAAAGGGTAAAAGATGTACAGATAGCGCCAATAAGACCCTAATAGGATTTATGCGAGATAAGCAAATGGTAGTAGCGTGATTAGAGATGCAGAATGTGTTTAGAAGTGTTGAGCAGTGAAAAGTGAAAAGAGCGATAGGATTAATTGAGGAATCGACATCGATGATATACATACTTTGGGAAAAGTGGGCAAGTGAGTATTGAGCTGCGACAATATGTTGAACAAGTATGAAATAAATTGAGGCTGACTGTGATAAATGGTATTAGTGCCATTCTCATTATTGAAAGCCTTGGAGGTAGATTCCTATAATCATACAATCGTGTTAATTTGAGGAAAGATCGACAATCTTTGCAATGAGCGGATCAATTCTGAGATATTGGGATTATGGGTAATAGTGAGGTGTTCTTAAAAAAAAATAGTGATGTGTTTACGGAAAATTGAAGTTGTAAATCTAGTGATAAGAATGGTTAAGAGTGCGAGAAAGTAAAAGGGAAATCTTATGATGAGTTTGAATATCTGAATGGAATTGGAAAACTATAGTGAATAAAAGTCGAAGGAGAAATAAGTGTACCCAATAAAAGGTATTAGAACAAGAAAGTGAGCAGTTAAAGTTAGACATTCTAGTCAAAGCATATTTGAAAAGTGAAATTGAGTAATTGTAGGTATAGAATGAAGTGATTCTTGGCTCAAGTGTTTATAGGTTGAATGTCCAATAGGAAAAAGGTTTGATTATGTTCTTGTTATAGAGTTTTGATTCTTTGGAGAATATATCTTGTTACCTTTGCATAGTGCCTCTTGAGAGTTAAAGACCATAATGGGTTTGAGACCTGAAATGTGTGAGAAAAGGAAAGTGACTTAGGAAGGCGCATGGTTAGCTAAAGTGGAATCGGATCGGACAAATGAGACGAGTAAAATGTATATCCGAATAAAGTGTGTGAACACTATAGAGCGATGAAGTGTCTTACGAGAATCGAATTTGAACATAAAGTGAATGGTATATAATAAATGACCGCATTAGGTACATTATTCTGATTATAGTGAAGTGGAATTAAATATTCTTGTATTGGTACCAAGGGAATGTAAATCGTCACCGACGTGATTAAGAGAGGTACCAAAGACATGGAGATGTCCTCGATGGAATCTGAATTGGACTATATGGCAATTGTAGGAAAAAGGTATTAGAAGGATAAAATGTGATCGTGAATAGATTTGAAAATCTTGAATCGAGTCAATATCGGAACCAAAGGTAGTGCCTATTCTAGAAATGACAAGTGAGATAGCTAAGAACATGAGATCGCCAATGTGATAGTTTGTCAAATCATTTCTTGTACTAAGTGATAACGAGTTAGCCAAATCGATGGCGAACCACGATCGAGAGTGGTTATAGTGATCACTCGATAAGTGAATTATTAAGTGGAAAAGTGTATAGGATATATAGACTCATATGATTATTGTCATAGTGAACTGTTGATTTGGGAATTTCGAGGACGAAATTCTTATAAGGAGGGAGAATTGTAACATCCACCCCTCCCGGATGGGTAAAATAGTAAACTTGGCATAGGATGGGACTAATAGGGAATATTTAGAACTGTTCATGCATAATAGGATTGATACACAGTATCAATTGTGTACATGGAATTACAGTAAATGCATTCATGACATTCCCGGAAATTGGGCCTAAAGCAATTTTATTGGAATTAATGGGATAATTGAGGTTGGAAAATTGTTTGGACTGCACCATAAATGGTTTTACATTTTTGGGATTTATAGGAATTTTCTGGAATTTTCGGAGAAAATTCCGGACCGCAAAATCACCCAGATGGCGGCCTAAACTTGTTTTGGAGTAGAAAAGGTGATTGTTGTGATTGAAAAATTATTTGGAGTGCTTTGTTACTGTTTTATAATTTTAGGAATTTCATTAATTCTCGAAAAATAATTGGAAATTCTCGGATGGGATAAATCGCCAATTAGCGAACGGTCAATTCTCGGTAGCAAAAATCGCTACCCACTGGTACTGTACTATTGGGTATATTATTTTGGGACTGAAAGTAGGGCCATTGGAGTGAAATGGAGTAAAATTTTGGACTGGATTAAACAAATATAATTTTGACTTTTCTACTAAAACCAACAAATCAATTTGTGCCATTTAAAAGTTTCATTAATTGCTCCTTCATTAATGCTCTCGGGAATGTTTAAAAGAAAGGAAAGGAGAGTTTGTAAGGCTTTGTTAAAACCCATCCGAAACTCAAACATACAAACCCTTCAGTGAAACCATCGAAAGTTGGCTCTCCTCTTCTCATCTTTCTCCATAACTCCAAGCTATTCTCTTTGATCTCATCAAAATTAGAAGATGAGTTGGTACATGTTTGAGAAGGAAAAGAGGTTAGTACTTTGGTGTAAAAGTTAGAAAGTGATTGTTGAAGGTTTGAAGGAGGTTTTGATTTGGTAAGTTTTCATTAAGTTTTGATCTTTAAATGTGTTTTTACATGGAAATAAATGTCATGATAGTATGGGGGTAGTTAATATAAGGATTTAAAGCATGTATAAGGTTCATGTAGACATTAAAGTGTTGATTATTATGATTTAAAGTAAGGGGCATAAAGCTAAGTGATGACTGAATTGAAAGTAATGTTATGGTTTGATTTTGAATTGCATAGGGATAATTATTTGAGTCTTTGAATGGAGGAATTTAATGTTGTAAATTTTTCAGTATTAACCCTAGTATATGTATGACTGGAGTAATATTTAATTTGTATTTATTTTGATGTCTAGTGATGTGAAAAAGGCATTGGAAGTGGTTGAACTAAGGTTAACCTTAAATCTGGAAAGTTGGAATTATAATTGATGTTACTGTTTTATTCATAATTTAATGTGTAGAAATGCAAATGAGGTAAGGTTAGTGGTCACTGAAACTTTGGACTGTTGGCTCCAATTTAGTGTGAAATAGGTGTTGTTGAATTTCAATGATAGAAGGGTGAATTTTTGAATGGGAAAGTTCCTGTTCCATTACCTATGAACAGTAACCGCAACCATGACATCTGAGTTTTGTTGATTTTTATGAATTAATTGAAATGGAATTAGGGAGAATGGTCTTCATGGAAGTTGTAGAATATTTGATTATCTTTCCATTGCTACTGATCTTGCTATTTTTGGAATTGTATATTGGGAGATATGAATTGATTACTAATGACTGGTTTTGAGCATTTTGGATGAAACCTAGCTTAAGTGTGATTTTGTGAGTTTACTGATTAGAGGCAATTTTAACATTTTAAGTGGACTGAATTGGTGTGAGTGAGCTTCTGAAAAGTTGTAGAGGAAGAGATTATCTTGAAATTGATATTTGGTATGTAATTTTTAGAAGTCAGAATTGGGAGATATGATTTTTCAAAAACTGATCCTACATTAGGTTATGAATGGCTGATGATAACAGAAACTTCCATAACAATTTTGAAATTGTTAGAGATCGAATTGGGTGTTGAGTGCTTCATGAAAAATGAAGTTTATGATGTTATCTTTACAAGGATATAAAGTTCTGATTTTATTGACTTATATACTGGAAGTTATGCTTCTTGTAAGATTACTGCCCAAAGTGAAGGATTTCAGGGACAGTGACATTGAATGAATTAATTGACTGGCTTAGCAATAGAATTTGATTTTGGGTTGTTCATGAAAGTTGTAGAGGACATTGTGAACTTATTGACCATATTTTTGTGGTAATTTATTACTAAGGAATAAGTGAGTTATGAAATTGTAAATGTACTTCTCTGTGTTGATGGAAATTGAGTAGGCAGAAGGTTTGATGGATTATTTGACACCCTTAGGGTTGGAATTGATTTTTATGGTCTTCTTGAGAATTGTAGAGCTTTTCATAAGCTTTCCAATGAGGTATAGTGGGTATTTTTCTGATTTGTGTGCTAAAAGTTAGAGTAGTTAGAAATTAGGAATTGAAATCTGGAAAAAAAAAGAAAAGGACAAGCAGGGGAACTCGCCGTCTCGCGAGGCGACTTCTCGCCTCGAGGGCGAGATAATTGGCCTGGTCGCGAGGCGACGGCTTGCCCTCATGACGAGGCAGATGATTCAGCCTCGCGAGGGCGACGTTGCGCCTCGAGGGCGAGATTTAAAGAGGTGGTCGCGAGGCGGCGCCTCGCCTCATGACGATGGGTGAAATCACCTCGCGAGGGCGGCGTCTCGCCCATGAGGCAGGCTTCGAATATATATATATATATTATTGTTTTTATTTTGTTTGGTATAAATTGATCCGATTGTTCTTTTGTCAATTTCTTTCCGTCCGACGTCCGATTGACTGATTCGAGGCATCGGATTCGTTGAATATTTAATTTCATATTATGAGAAAGCAGGAATTTTAGGCGGAATTTGGCGTAGCCCCTATCGGCGGAACTTGTAAACACTTTGTTTTATTTAATTGAGGACCTATAGAGGTCCGAATTCATGCCGTCGGCTTTATGGATTTCTAATTTTCATAGAATTTTATTATGGGAAAATATTGAGTTAGGACCGGAATTCATGAACATGCATATCTCATCATCATGGCGCAAATTTCATATTTAGTGACTCGTATTTTTTCGATTCATATAGAGGCCCAATTGGGCGTCGATTGACCGACGCGTCCGAGGCTTTCGGCGTTAGATTCGGAAGTAATAGGTGAGTAACCTAGTTGGTTTCTCAAATTTCGGTTGTTTACATGCTCAGCGTGAATTACGTGCAAAGGTGAATTGTATGATTTCGGCATGTATAAAAGTGGATGATTGTATTGTATGATTTTCTTGTCTTGAATGATACCGATATTGATAGATCGGGCTTTATAGCCACCATCTTGAACATCGCTATCTTGGGCTTTATAGCCATATTGTGGATTCTTGATACTTTGGGCTTTATAGCCAAATCGCATATTTACTAAATCTTGTCTCGCATGCATAATTGCATGATCGGATAATGGGCGTGCCCCAGTTGCTATTTTCTTGATAAGAGCTTGAGCTCTCATCTTTATCTTGACCAAGCCACGAGCCCGAGGGGAGAAAATCACAGCGTCCCAGCTGAACACCGACCGAGCACTTGGGCTGTCTTGAATAAGCGGAAAGAGTCTCATATGCATCTCATTTGCATAAACGATTACGTGACATATCTTGCTTTTGTAATGGCATGAATTCGTGAATGTTTTTTATTCTTGGATATGATTATTGATCGCTTATCGTGTCGATGATTAATGTATTATATCTTTACGCCATGGGCGTAATGCATGATTTGAGTGAACCATCGATGATGGTTTCTCACTTGAGTTCGCAAAACTCACCCAAAATTTGCATTTATTTTTCAGGTTACGAAGAATACCGGTTGACACGGGAGTATATTTCTTGTAGAGCGAGTAAAAGGTTAGAGGTTGGGATCGGTTCGTTATCGCATTAGTGTTTTAGTAAATTGTATTCCATGATCAACGTATAACAAGGCTTTATATTTTCTTGAGCCATTGTGGTATTAATGTTTCTTGCATTGACTTATTGTAATTATTCTTGGATGGTGTAATAAGCGAAGCGGGTTTATATTGAACACGATTTTATTTACTTCTGTGTTTGTCGTGTGAGCGTGGAGTTGATGGCTCCAAAGAAAAAAATGTATACTGAATTTTAAATCGACTGATGTAGTACGCCACTCTCGTGGGACACGGACTCGGATATCACCAACGATATCGGGTTCGGGTCTTACGGGTGTGGGGTGTTACATTTTGGGACTTGTACGGATATATAAGAATATGAGCAAGTTTTGATATTTGCATGAGAATGAATTTCCAAGAGTGGAAATTGTTTGTTTGATTTGAATGGGATTGCCTAAAGATGTAATAAATGAATATGAGAAAAAAAAATTATTTATACCGGATTTTCGTATGGATTAGTTTTAGGTTTCCAACGCGATTGTTTTCTTCGACGTATATGTCTTCGGATGTCGGATATGTTTCAATTCAAATTGATCCGTTCGTTCGCTTTGTATTTTTCGCTTTTCGGTTGGGATTCGGTTTCCGAATCGGGTCCCAACACACTCTCTATCTCACTTTTAGTTTCAAAGTTGATCTTTATTTACTATTCATATACTTAGCATTGAAAAGTTTGATCAATCAGGATTAATAAGAATTACGTAAAGAATCTTAATTCTAACAAGTAATTCAAAAAGATATTCAAAAAAGGGAATACACAATTCAACCCCCCCCCCCCTTCTCGTGCATTTTATTGTATTTTTTAAGTGCTGTATTAACGTGTGATTCACTTCAATTGGTATCGAGCACGGTATCCAAGAATCACTTTGGCGAAGTGTGGATTAAAGATAATGATGAGTCACATGTATACATGTTGAAGGAGCCTTAGTCACTAGACCTCCAAACATTCAATGGAGAAGACTATCATTCTTTGGAAAGATAGGATGCGGTTATTCATCGAATCTACACATGTAGACCTTTGGGACGTAATAGAGAACGGACCCTATATACCGTAGATGACAAAGGTAGTTCTATTCCACGAAGCGGATGGATGGTGATCGTAAAGCAAGAATACAAGCTCAATTCAAAGGCGAAATTTTTCTTAACGTGTGCCCTAAGTAGAAGCGAAAGTACGACAAAGTGCATGGTTGCGACACGACAAAAAAATGTGGGACACATTGTCCATTGCTCATGAAGGCACAAGTCAAGTTAAGGAATCCAAGATAAGTATTCTTGTACATCAATATGAACTTTTCAGGATGGAAGATGAAGAATCTATTGATCAAATGTTTGGAAGATTTCAAACAATTATCAATAGATTGAAAGCTCTTGGAAGGACATACAATAATCAAGATCACGTTCGCAAGATTCTAAGAAGTCTTCCTAAGAGATGGAGACCAAAAGTTACGGCAATGCAAGAAGCCAAAGACTTGAGCATATTAAAGCTAGATGAGTTGCTGGGATCCTTAAAGATTCATGAAGTTGAACTCAACGCTGAAGATAAGCCCAAGCGAGAGAAGTCAATAACACTGAAGGCTGGACAAAAGAATCATAAGACTCAGAGAAGGAGGAAGTCATCAAAAGCATTGAAAATTGAAGAATCAAGGGATGACAACTCTAGCCAATCAGATTCAGAATCGAGTGATGAAGATGACGAATTATCTTTCATTTCCGAAAGATAAAGCGATGTGGAAGAAGAAGCCCGAAGTAACGGACATGCGCAGAAAAATGGAAAAGATGAAGCTAAGCCAGAAAAGTCTTTCATCATTTGTTACGAGTGCAATCAGCCTGGACACTACAAGTCCGAATGCCCTACTCTCAAGAAGAAACCCAAGAAGAGTAGAGAAGGAAAGAAAAGCATGATGGTAACATGGGAGGACCTAGATTCATCTGAATCAGATACAAGCTCCGAGTCATCAGAACATGCAAACATTTGCCTAATGGCCGAGGAAGATAGTGACAAGGAGGTAAAATCCGACTACAAAAATTTGCATGATGCATATTCAGAACTGTTAGAAGATTCTCATGCTATTCGAAGCAAGACAAGTTGTTGAAGAAAAGTATCTGAAGAATATTAGAAATCTTGAGAAAATAGAGAGAAAATATTTGCTTAAAAAGGAGTTAGAAGTTAAAAGGAAACTTGTAGCGGATCGATGAGATTAATCAACTCAAAGCGAGGATCAAGAATCTATCGGTGATCTAGTTACTTTCACAGAGAGTACAAAGAAAATGAATGATATGCTAGGAAAATGTAGACATCCTAGTGATAAGATGGATTAGGGTTTTTGGAAACAATACTTAGTCTCGTAATAAATTTGTCTCTCAAAAGGAAGAAGTAGGATAACATATTTTAATCAACGTCAGAGTAATATGCATCAAAGATCATATCATGTGCATACTACTAACCATAAAGGACCCAAGAAAATTTGGGTACCAAGAAATAAAATAGTTTCTCCGCAGATATCCTTCCTTGGAAGATACGGCAAACACCATTGGTATTTAGACAGTGGATGCTCGCGACACATGACGGGAAGAAGGTCTATGTTCCTAGACCTTCAGTATAAGAAGGGAGGATCAGTAACTTTTGGAGACAACCAGCAAGGCAAAATCATTGGAATCGGAAAAATAGGTAAAGATTCCTTTGCATGCATAAATAATGTACTGCTTGTTGATGGTCTAAAGCATAACTTGATTAGTGTGAGTTAGTTGTGTGATTACGGTTTTATAGTTACATTCAATCAAAATCTTTGTGAAGTCGAAACAAAGATGGGTCTATACTTTTCTCGCCAAGAGAAGAAACAACCTTTACAAAATCAACTTAGAAGATTTTCAAAGTCAAAATATCTCATGTTTTCTATCTTCAAGAAGAAAGACTAATCTGCATAAAAAGCTAGGTCATGTCTCTTTGAAACATATTTCAAAATTGGTAAAACATGATTTGGTAAGAGGTTTACAAAAATAAGTTTTAACAAAGAATTTTTCTGTGAAAATTGTTTGAAAGGAAAAGCAGTTAAAACCTCTTTCTTCTAAAATTTTGTAACTTCTTCAAGACCTTTAGAACTATTTCATATGGATTTGTTTAGTCCTACAAGGACATTAAGTCTTAGCGAAAGAAATATGGACTTGTCATTGTTGATGATTTTACTCGATTTTGTTGGATATTGTTTTATCACACAAAGATGAGTCTTTTAAGTACTAGAACTCTATCCGAAAGTTCTGAGAATGAAAAGGAATGTCTATAGCTAGTAACAGGAGTGATCATGGCGGAGAATTTGAGAATGAGAAGTTTAGAGTTTTACGTGAGGAGAATGGAATTTCCCACAACTTCGGTCCCTAGAACTCCACAATGAATGGAGTTGTTGAGAGAAAGAATAGGACGATTCAAGAGATGGAAAGGACTATGCTATGTGAGGCGAATATTCCTAAGTATTTACAAGGAAAGTGTGAATACAGCATGCTATATTCAGAATAGGATCTTGTTAGACCTATGTTGAAGAAAACTCCTTACGAGTTATGGAATGGAAGAAGACCAAGCATATCCTACTTTCATCCATTCGGGTGCAAATGTTCCATTCTGAATACGAGAGAGCTGTTGGATAAATTCGATTCAAAGACCTATCCAGGAATATTTCTAGGTTACTCATTATCGTCTAAGGCATTTCGAGTTTACAACCTGACTTCAAAGACTGTTGAAGAGACGATCCATGTCAAATTTGATGATAGTTCTCAAACCCATAAGGAAGATGACATGGAGATTGAAGGTCCTTCAAAGAACCTAGATGATGCCTCAGAAACTCCCTCGTCAGACATTCATGAGAATAAGATTGAAGATATTCCAGAAACTATAGAACTAAAACGAGATTGGAAGTATAAAAGTTCTCATCCAGAAGAGTTAATTATCGGTGAGACCTCAGAAGGAGTTAGGACAAGGTCCAGATTCAGACGAGAAGCTAATGTAGCTTTTATCTCTGAAGTAGAACCTAAGAAGGTTGAGGAAGCTCTTCAAGACGAAGCTTGGGTGTTAGCCATGCAAGAAGAGCTGAACCAATTCACAAGGAATAACGTCTGGTCCTTGGTTCCAAAACCTCCTAAGAAATCCATTATAGGAACAAGATGGGTTTTCAAGAATAAGTTAGACGAATCGGGAAGAGTGAGTTGTAACAAGGCCGATTAGTAGCACAAGGTTACAATCAGCAGAAGGAATAGACTACAACGAAACATATGCTCGATGTGAGACTTGAAGCTATAAGGATTTTGTTGGCATATGCAACTGTCACGATATAAAGTTGTTTTGGATGGATGTTAAGAGTGCATTTCGAATGGCTTTATAGGCGAAGAATTCTATGTGAAACAACCTCCGGCTTTGAAGAAGTTAAAATCCAGATTATGTCTATAGACTTCACAAAGCCTTATCTGCCTAAAGCAAGCCCTAGAGCTTGGTATGATCGTCTGAGTACCTTCTTAATAGAAAATGGTTTCAGCAGAGGTCAAGTTGATAAGGCGCTCTTTAGAAAGAGTTTTAGAATGATTTTATCTTAGTACAGATCTACGTTGATGATATTATCTTTGGTGCTACTACAAAAGAGTTGTGTTTAAAGTTTGAGAGACTAATGAAAGAGAATTTGAAATGAGTATGATGGGTGAATTAAAGTTCTTTCTTGGGTTGCAAGTTAAGCGGCACTAAAGAGAAGATCTTCATTCATCAGCGAAGTATGTGAAAGAGTTCTTTGAATAAGTTTGACATGAATAATGTGAAGCCAATGGCAACTCCGATGCATCCTTCAAACCTTTTGTCGAAAGAGCGAACTTGGTAGGAAGGTGGATCAAACCCTATATAGAGGATGATCGGTTCTTTATTGTATCTTCTGAAAGTAGACGATATTACATTAGGTGTATGCTTGTGTGCAAGATTTCAAGCCGATCCTAGAGAGTCTCATTTCTTCTTTGTTAAAAGAATTTTGAGATATCTCGCAGTACTACCGATCTTTGCTTAATGTTTGAGAAAGGTAAAGATTTCAAAGTTAATCGGATCTTGTGATGCGGACTATGCCGGAGATAGAATCGAAAGAAAGAGCACAAGTGGAGGAATTCACTTTCTTGGAGGAAATCTAGTCTCCTGGTCAAGCAAGAGACAAAGCTCAATTGCTCTATCAACCGTTGAAGCAGAATACATATCCGCATGAAGTTCTTTGTTCACAGACGCTGTGGATCAAGTATCAGCTTGAAGACTATTCAGTTAAGGAGGAGGAGATTCCAATTTATTGCGACAACACCAGTGCAATAAACCTGTCAAAGAATCCAATTGACATTCGAGTAAAGCATATAGAAGTCGACATCATTTCACGAGAGACTACGTTCGCACAAAGGTGGTGCTTCTAAAGTTCGTTGAAACAGAGCTTCAATGGGCGGACATCTTCACTAAACCACCGAGTGAAGAACGTTTTCAGAAGATAAGACGCAATCTCAATATGGTGATGCTAAATGAGCAGTTAGGCTAAAATAACGTGAGAAACTAACGACGTTATACACAGTGAGTTACAGCTGGTAACTTTTCTCAGAAGGAAGATTTTTGGAGGGAAATATCTGATAAACTCGAGGTTCTTAATGATTCAAGAACCCATCAGTCCATAACCCTATAAGTAGACTGAAGATGATATTATAACAGTCTTTTCATCATCTCCTGACGGTTCATTTCTACTTTACCAATTCTCTCAAAATCTTCTCACTCAAAAGCTTTCCAGAAGATAATCTTTCGCTCTATACAATGGAAGCAGCAATGATTTATGGAAGACTTGTGAACTTTGAATCACTAAGGGGTGACGGCATGGATGTAAAACCTGAGATTATAAAAGCTGGCTGGAAGAACTTCTTTCAGATACAAGAACCTGTCTATATAAATGAGGTATATGAGTTCTGGAAGAACGCTCGTCTGATAGAAGACACTATTGTATCCTCTGTGGATAGAATATCAGTTATTGTCACAAAGGATTTGATAAGGAAAATGGCGATTGCCCATCCGTTGGTGAAAAGCTGTCTACCAAGGCGGATGGATGTCCTCGATTGGAATGAAAGAAGAAGATGTCAAGAGGCGCTCTATGGCACAAATGATTCAAGAGAAAGGAAGAAATCAAATCGATTCCAAAGGCTAGGGTTCCGCATGCAATCTGTTCAATTGCATTCTTCCTAGAGTTGGTTCAAGGCATTTGGTGACTACTTTAGGCGAACAATGTCATTCTTTCTTCTCAATCGAAATCCTATAGATCTACCCTTCCTAATCTTTCACTATATGGTTAAGGGTTAAAGGAAACTTCCAGTTATCCTTATGGTATGATTTTGACGAGGATCTTTATGGAATCCAAAGATTCGCTCACACCAAGGTATAAGATTTAACTGTTCCGGTGAAGAGCAAGATTGATGCTCATACTATTCGACGAATGGGTGCGAATCTGATGAGACAAAGATCACGCCGGTTCTTCAAAGAAACCAAGAACCGAGGGGAGCGTATATTGAAGAAGACTCTGTCTCAAGTTCTCAATCGCTCAGTAAGTATCAAATCGCCCTCGCCGAATTAAGGAGAGTGCTAGGAGACCTCTCATGAAAATGGCGAGTCCTCTTGTCGCAGAAAGTCAATCTCGGAGGGCAAAGCAAAGTGCGCCAAAGAGACAAGGAGAAAGTCTCTTGGCGAAGTTGAAGAAAGCCAAGAGATCTCCAAGAATCGGGACTCGAGGCAACAGGAAGAGAAGATTGCCAGAGAACAAAGGCGAGAAGAAACTTCTAAATCTTGTGCAGCCAAAGCCACAAGATCCTTAGTCTCTATTTTGGAAGAGGATCGCCGGAAGATCTAAAGAGACCGAGAGGAAGAGAAAAGCAACATCTGTTAAAGGAAAATCTCCGTGAAGAAATCAGCAAAACTAATCGAAGGAGAAAAGACTAAGAAGGTTAGTCAAAAGAAGAGCATCTCAGCTGCCGAGGACGTTAGTCTACAAAAGAGCTAGCGTCTTGTTCAAGTTGAAAGTAAACCGAGCATTATGCAGTTCAAGAAATTCTAGTGCTCAACAAGAAGAACCGATGGATGAAAGCACGGTTCATGAGACACTGGCATTATAAAGGAGGAACCAGCGAGAAGAATGGTGGTTCGGGAGACTTATAAGGAACACTGACGAAGCAAGCTGCGATGCAGATTTGGTGATGATGAACCAAGTCGAAGGTATATAACTACCGAAGTTCTTGAGGAAATATAAGTGGAAATCAAATTGGTAGAAGTTATTACCAATCGAGCAATGCTATTATAATCGGTGTTGAACCGGTGAAGAAAATAGTAGCTCGGTGCAACCTATGTTGATTAATGATATCACGTGGCGATTACTAAATGAAAAGAGAAGTCTTTTACGATACCTTGAGGCTTCTTGATCATTTGCCATATCCTCAAGACGCGTCCACCTTACCGTGTACTATGTTCCCAATCACGAGAGAACACAGAGATAAAGGTTGTTCGGATATTCAACCAAGGTGTCCAAAAGATTTTACAAAGGAAAGTCAAAATTATTTCGAAGATAATGTTGATGATGATCGACCGCAGATCGATTGCGAAGAAGTCGGAAAATTGATGAAGCATGCATTCCCGCACAAGACCGAATCAAGCGAGCTGCAGCCATACAAATCGTCGGAAGATCGTCCGATGGGGAAGTATAAAACAGAACATTCTTGAGTTCTTTGTTCGAGCAGTTCTTCGTATTAGCCCTTTGTCTAATACATCGCCTATCGAAGAACATGCCTATCCCGCAAGGAAGGCAGTTGTTGATCTTTGCCAGTTCCTTTTGATCTAAATCTTCTGAAGCTGCGACATTCATTCGTCCACCGACTTTTGAGATTAATGAAGACTACACTCCATCCTCTGATGCCTATACTACTACAATTCCTTTCACTCCTCCATCGTGAGCGAATCAAGCCTCTTCGTCAGATGAAGTCAGTAGATTACGTGGTGAACTCAATGACATGAAGGAGACGGTGAATGATCTAAAGAAGATGATAGCAGAACTACTGAAGAACCAGAATCAATAATCATTTTTTATTATAACAAATAGGGGGAGAGCAGGAAAAGAAGAAAATAATCAGAAGAGGAGAGGATGTTCAGATGAAGAAGGTGTGACCACAACAGACGAAGACAGGAAGAAGATAAGTTTTTGCAACATCTGTAAAAAAATTTTGTTTTGTTTTGTTTTCTTTTCTTGTATGTAATTTGTTATATTCAAAAAGGGGGAGATTGTTAAGTCAAAATGACTTTACATAAAAATGATTTTGATGTATAACAAACATAGTGAGATCAAATACAAGAAAAACAAAATAGTCACAGACGATATCTGATTTAATTCGGAGGCAGAGCGAAGATGGCGTATCTGATTTAATTCGGAGGCAGAGCGAAGATGGCGATCTGAGCGAATTTGGAGATAGACAAAGATGGCGATCTGAGGCGAAGTTGACATGAGACTAAGTTGAAAAAGTCGATCTGATTTATTACGGACAAATCAAAACACGAGGCGAAGTTTGTCAAAGTAAAAAGTCAACAAAGACGCAGATGACATAAGACAATAAAAGACGCAGACGCAAATGTAGATCTGACGCAGAAACAAAAGCGGAATACGCACGCAGACGCAGACGCAGAAAAGAAAGCAGACGCAAGAGTCAATTCGAGTTAATTCTGAACTCAACTGATTAACTGCGTTTCTTTAAAGATTCAAGATTCAAGAATCGAAGCGATTAGAGGCGAAGGCTATAAATACAAGTCAAGTCGGCGGAAGTGCTTCTTTTTGAGAAAAATTACACAAGCTAAAAAGCGATTAAGTGCAAATTAGTGAACGCTATCATACGTAATAAAGTGTTCAAATATTTTATGAAAAGAAAAGTTATGCAGATAGCTGCAGAGGCTAAGTGTGAAAGAATCTTGGTTGTAGAGACCAAGAGGCTCGTGAAAGAATCTTAACGTTTGAAGAGATAGTGAAATCTTAGAAGAAACTCGAGGATGGGCGTAGCCCACGGTTTGGGGTGAACCGGGATAAATCTGCGTGTCTACTACTCTCACTCTATCTCACTTTTAGTTTCAAAGTTGATCTTTATTTACTATTCATATACTTAGCATTGAAAAGTTTGATCAATCGGGATTAATAAGAATTACGCAAAGAATCTTAATTCTAACAAGTAATTCTAAAAGATATTCAAAAGGGAATACAATTCAAACCCCCTTCTCGTGCATTCTATTGTGTTTTTAAGTGTTGTATTAACGTGTGATTCACTTCGTGAAGCATTTGGTTGCAAGACAATGTGGCATTCTTTGGTGGAGAGAGGTAGTCGTTGAAGTCGAGTGGAGGTGGTCAAAAGAAAACGTAACCTTCATTTAGTGCACAACAACATCAGTTGAGAAGACATCAAAACAAAGTAGGAGGTGACAAAAGGTGAGTGGCGGAGACAAATTAGCGGTGGCAACAAGGAAGAGAGTAACGAAACAACCCCACTCCAACATACGTATCATTTCACCTAATATATACTATCCACTCACGTTGAAGCGGTGATGGAAAGATAAACAATTGAAGATAAGGTGGAGTCTTTGGAGAAAAGCAACGAGCAAGCTAAAAGAAAAGGGGTGTTTTAATTTGTTTTCTTATTTTTTAATTTCGTATTTCTTTTAATTGTGTGGATTTAATTAATGCAAACATATGTTATGACCAAGATTTTTGTTTCATTGATAAATATGTGTGAGTAAATTTTTCTTTTCGGTTAAGGTTAAGATTGATATTGGATTAGGATAATTTTTTGTGGTATTGATTTTTTCTTGATTAAATGCATATTTAGTCTTAATTTAGTTTGATCACCTAGATTAAGACCTTAGATGATTGAATGCCACAACCAATGGGATTTAATTTTTCGAAAAATGAATCAAGCGACATACTTGAGACTAAGTGTAGACCAACCTTAGGATCTTGTGTGAGGATACCTAGAATTAACGAACTTAATTTTAGGCTTCTTGTATTTAACGCTTTTTATTCCGAATTATCTATGGACCAAGTAGTGACTCGGATTTAGAAGAAAAGAGAATACCGTGAACATTTGGTTTGACTTGCTTAAGTGAAGTATTTCCTAAATTAATCCACCGTTACTATTTTATTTTAGTTTCCAATCCAATTGAAATCTGAAACCTTAACCGATTTTTGTCATTTGATTAAATCTATTCGTTTAAATTCATACTTCACATTTTTCATATTTTCTTAATTTGCTTATTTTATTTTATTTTCAAATCAATCAATTTTAGATCGTTTGAGTAATTTGTCATCGTTTAATTTAATTGTCTTCCGTGTTCGAAATTTTTCCCTTGTGTACGATATCCGGTTCTTACCGTTTTATATTACTTGTCGACGGGATGCACTTGCCTCTAATTAGTTTAGATAAAATTTAATTGTTTTGTTTAGACCGCAACACCTGACATTGCATTTGTGATAGAATGTTGGGAAGCCTAGGTATAGACCTCTTAAGAGCTGTCAAAAAGGTGATGAGGTACCTTCAAGGAACTAAAGATTACATGCTTATGAGGTAGTTGGCTACTTGGATTCGAACTTTGTTGGTTATGTTAATTCACAAAAGTCAACATCTGAATATGTGTTTATGTTTGCTAATAGAGCCATATCCTGGAGGAGTTCAAAGTAGACTTTGATTGCTACTTCTATCGTGGAGACTGAGTTCATTTATTGTTTTGAGGCTACCTCATATGGTACATGGTTGAAGAATTTCATATCTGGGATTATAATTGTAGATTCCATTTCTAAGCCATTAAGAATGTACTATAACAATTCAATTGCGGTTTTCTTAGCCAAAAATAATAAGAGTGGTAGTCGAAGTAAGTACATTGACGTAAAGTATTTGACCATTAGGGAAAGTGTCAAAGAGAACAAAGTGGTCATTGAAGAGATTAGTACTGAATTAATGATTGTTGATCCTTTAACAAAAGACATGCCACCAAAAAGTTTTAAGGATCATTTTGCTATAATGAGATTCGGTTCTATTATATGATTTATTGTATGTACTTCCACAAAACTCTTATTAATTTTATTGTTTTCTCATTCTAATGTACACATTTTTATTTTGAGAATGACAATTACTATGGACTTAGAATAAACATAAAGGTTTATTCATCCAGTTAAAGTGGAATACGAAATATGATGCATCGTAATACATGAAAGATAATACTCATATTTAGAGGACTTATCGTTATAATTCGTGTATTTGGTTTCTTTAATCAAGTAGAAATTTCATGACTTTTAGCTTACATCTACGACCCAACCCAAGTGGGAGATTGATATCCATTAGTTTCACCATTTGTGATGGGTCGTGTCTATTGCTTTTCTTTTGAAACCTCATGTCTGTCTAACAAGGGGTATTTATCCTTCTATTGTTTTGATGGAACACAACAAGGAGTATAAAATGTGCAAAAGGGTATTAGGTCCGTAAGCTTAGCATTATTATGCATGCACCATTTGAGTGCATTTGCCAAAAGTTTAGAAGAGTACTCACACTTATTTAAATATCTCAACATTAATGACAGTAAGTATAAGATCGAAATTCCGCATTTTCATTTTTATCATAGTAGACATGTATATAGCTTCTTTTCATTTCTAACAAATTCTACATCCCTTTTATTTTGGAAGATCATACGGACAAACAAATTTTTTAATGTCATGTTCATGTTGTACATAACATAGTAATGGGTAATTTGTGGAGCTGGCTGGGATGAAGTTTTACCGCTCTCAATCTCAGCTCTTTCTTTCCACTTGCCAAACATGAGCCAGTTCCATACTTTCGTTGACTTGCAACAGTAAGTAGTTGTGCTTTGAATTGAGAATATGCTAACAATCACAAATAACATTATTTTAAAGATTAATTCAAATATTTTCAGGTTAGATATATATCATTTCTAAATTTTAAGGATTGACTATGACTCACGTATAATTCAGAATACTACACCAAAACTCGATATTTGATGTAAAAAGCCCGAGGTACGACTAGCCTCTTCAACCTGCGACGATCCCTGCTTTTTTTCTCAAGCTCAACTCAACTCTTTGGTCCACAGTTACCGTATCCAACAAATCGTACTCCAACATAGGAAATTTGAGCAACCACGCTCAAATTAGTTTCTTGTTGCATGTCTTCGACCCATTTTACGATTCAGATCCATGCGAATGGCTCACTGTTTGGATTAAATTTTCTCCAAGTTTCCTGACACTGTCACGGACTCCTTTGCTTTGAACTTGCCCTGTAACCAAGTGTAATTGGCGGACAAGTAGCTTTCGAGCTTCCGTCTTCGGGCGGGAAAGAAAGAATAAACGTGTCCTAGTACAAGCCTTGTTTTAAGTTTTAACTGTCTTACAATTAATATACTTTAAATATTTACCAATGTTTTCAAAAACGACCGGACAATCATATCCAATACTGATCAACTAATTTGATCAGCAGATTATATTAGGTGTTTGTTATATGATAAAATTAGATATTTAATATTAACTGTTTATGTATAAAATAATTTATAAAAATATGACTTAAAAATATATAAAAATCAATTTACTTTGTCCCTAGAAATTTAGTTTTAACCATTCTCATTAGTCTAAATATGTTCAATCATATCCGAGAGGTCGTGTATTGGAATTGAATGCATCAAAATAAAATTATTAATTGATGTATTAATTTACATATAATTATTTTAATAGAAGTATAATTATTTTAAATATGCAAAGGTAATTAATTTTTATTAATTAATAATTTTATGTTTTTATTTTATTAATAATTAATATGATAATAAAATAAAATATATTAAAATTTTATTAATAATTAATAATCAATATGAAATTTTATTCAGCTTTTATTTATTACATAATAATACTAATATATATGATGATAAATTACTCATATTTTATTTATAATATATATTTTATAAGTAATTGTTAATTAATTTTATTAATAAATAAAATTTATATTTCTATAATTTATCATACTTAGATGTAAATATACTTTTAAGTATATTAATTTATATATGACATTCATAAAAAAGTTGTAAAAAGAAATTACGTGTAACTTACTCTCTTTTATTATATAGGAAATGATATAATTGGCTTTTAATAGTTAAATACTTAGCTATTTGAAGAAAACACTCCTCTTTTATTACTGGTTGAAAGATAAACAGCTAGTGGTTTAGCTTATAGTTGTTTGGAAGAGTCAAACAGTTGAAGCACACCAATTAGCTGAAAAAATAACTAATTGGTAGCTTACCAAACAAGGCTAATATCTTATTGTCATTAAAAGCTCCAAATTTTTCAATGTTATTTAAAAATTCGTAAACTACACTTTTATCTAAAATATTTGCATCAACTTTTTCTACTGTATTAAAATAAATTACAAATTAACAAAATTTTAAACACTAAATTAGACCGTCCGATCTAACTGTAAAAATTTTAAATCGACCAATTTTTATACATAGATGTTATTAGGTAAAACCAAACCGAACCAATGATCAAGACAAATTTTTTTCGATCAGACCAGACGATCCGCTCCGGTTATTAAAACCTTGATGTTTACCCTTTACTTATCTAAAAGCGTTCCTGGTTTTAGAATTTCCATGCCAATAATATCTTTTTTGGGTGTCACTTCTCATCAACTATTTGAATCAATATTTTAAAAATCAAATAAATCGGTAAAATAAAATATTTAAAATTTAAAAATTCAATCGATATTAAATTATCATAAAATCGGTATATAATAAAGATTGAACAAAATTTAAATTTTAAAATAAGATTAAAGAAGAAAACTATTCTTATTCATTAAAGAGATTAAAATTTAATTAAAAAAGAAACTGCAAATTGATAAATTAATTTATTGATTAATTTTTAATAACAAAATTATTAAAATAAATTGAAAAGTTCAAAATCATTATACTTGCACCAGTACAATTTTTAATCATTTATTTTAATTTTTATCTTTCCTCACTTTCATCCCTCCTTACTGGTCAGAAGAATGGGAGCAGCACCAAATCATTTTTACCATGTTCATACGTTCTGCAAAGGAATGAATTCTTGGTGGTTGTGACTTGTGATACTGCCCTTAAACCTGTTTCTTAACTTTAACACCTAAATTTATAATGGAAAGTATCACCATTCTATGCTAGGAACCAGGATCAAAATTGGTCTTGACTTCAATCAAGAAACCGTAAAAATGTTTATGCTTTCTAAGAAAACAATACTAGTGTAAAAGATCTTCACTGAGCGTGCATTGCAGTGGTAAGTGACAAGAGTTATACTAGCCTGATTTGCCTTCGCTTGGCCTAGGAATTCTTTTGTACTCGTAGTCGTTTATGTCCACTTTCTCCTGCAAAACCTGTGCATAACAGAAAGCCGAGTGACCAAATGCCTTCGTTTATATATTAAGTTGATCATATGAATACACAAACTGCAGTACCTTTAGTTCTTCTTCCAAGGAAATCTTTTTAGGCTTGTAAGTATCAACAGGTCCTTCTCTAGACAAAGCTTTTCTCGACTCAGTAATTTCTCATTCTTGATCATCTTTCACTTTAGCAATATCCTTGCTGGATCAACACATTGGTTCAGGAAAATAGTACAAATTAGGCAGAAGAGTGACAGCAATAATCACCGAGAAGGTTTTGATTCTTAGAATGACAACAATAATCATAGGGAATATTTAACTATGACAAGCAAATCAAACAAGAAACCACATCTGCATTACAACATATTAGTACTGGTTACCACCAAAGCAAGTATGCCATATGCATGACAAGATGAATGTCACCAAACGATACTCAAACTAATAGTCCCAAAATTCTAAGTTCCAGCCCCAGATAGATGCTATCATAACTTTAATATCTCTCCAAAATGTTATTCCCGTAGTACAAACAATCGTAAAAATTAAACCTTTTGGGGGAAAAGAAATTCAAAGTTTCACAGGCACCCACCTTCAGACCTTAAATTCATTCACCATAATAATAACAATGACTGGGAATCGGAGAATATCAAGAAGAGAAAAAGGCACAAACCTGCCTTGCAACAGTTGAGCAAGTCCTAGAGCGCCGAAAACGGTGAGGGAAATCATGGGAAGCCCATATCTCACAAATGGGTACTTCCTTCCCCATCTTCTAAACTTGGATACCGATGGCTCTACGTCTTTATTGGGAGTGGGTTTGTTGTTAACATTTGTATCGCTCCTAATTGTCGTCATGTTCGAAATTTGAAGCTGCCTGGGTAGAGGATGTTAAAATAGATATTTCTTCGGCAATAACTTTTAAGAGTTGGGTTAGGGGTAAGGGCAATTTCAGGATTGTGCATGTAGCTACCAACTATTAAATATCAAACTAACTATAGTAAAAAGCCTTTTAACTTAATTTTAATACACAACACAACTCAAATAATAAAACTTAAAACAAATTATTTGGTTTGATTTAGTGTACGGACTTTGTGAAATTTATTCTCAACACCGTAATTTTACTAATATGCGTTGGATCTATCTGTTAATTGAATTCCCACCCTTATCTTTTTTAATGGTCCTACGTTAAAAGTTGAATAAATAGAATATGGCATGATGTTTATGAATGCCCCTAGGCCCTAGATCTAACATTTCGTTTTCCACCTTAGAACCACCAATAGTGCATGGTATGGAAACCATACTTGGGTTTTTACATTTTTCTAGGATGGTTTTTTATAATAAGGTAACACATATCGGTTGGATGTCTTACTAGCAAACATGTTCCCTAAGCCTTCGCTCTTTCCATTTTTCCTATAGTTAATTGATAAACTACTGCAATAAGATCATCCACAGACTTTTGTCTCATTAACTTGTCGAGTTGAATAGTCCGTCCTCGCATTGAACTATTAAAAATTCAATGCCATGCCATACTAGTGATTAATGCCCGAGCCACAACTGGTGTTTTATTAACAAGTGCTCCTCTACTAGCAGCATCGATAATACTCCTATAGGTCTATAAGTGACCGATAATAATCTCCCCACGTCCTCCAGCAAACAACATATCCCTAACTACCACCTATGCCTGAACATGTAAACACAAATAAACATTAATATCATCATATAATGGAAACTACCTTATGTTTTACTTCACTATGCATCTATACCACTTACTTACTGGTCTTTGGAATTTTAAACTGCAACTTACCTTGTTAATTGCTTGCCATCATCCTCTAACCACAACCAATCACCCTTCTTTAGTTTGTAGCATTATCATCTATATCCTCACCCCAATAATGATTCCCTCATCTATCCCTTCTTTAAAAGCTAGCACTAATGCAATATTCCAACCATCCATAATTAACCACCGCTACTTATTATACGATCTACTACCCAGTATACTACCACAGCATCATCCTTATATCACATTGCGAGTCTCGATTACCATTGATTATTTAACCCCTTTTCATTAATTCACTACAAGATGCTCCCTCAATATCATAGGGATGTACCAATCCTCCCTCCTTATTAAGGTCCATACCTAAACCCCACCCGTAAAGCACCTAGCTATATAATAGTGTAACTAACTCATTAAAAAAGAATGAAAGAAAACTAGACTGTCATACCACCACTATTGCATCTGATGTTGGACCAACCTCGCTTAAATAAGCCTTCAAGCACTCACCAGCGATAACTGAAGAGTTCAATCCACTTCTTTCAAATAAAATATGTCTTGTACCTCAGAAACTGACACAAAATGTTATTAGATATAAATGGATCTACCATATTAAGAAATAGCCTGATAAATCTGTTGTCAAATATAAAGCTTGATTAGTTGTAAAAGGCTTCTATTAAAGACAAAGTAATGATCTTTTAAAGACAACCTTATTGTCAAACTAGCCACTATTCACCTATTATTAACTTTAGTTATGTTAGGAACCTCTAGCTTAATAGGCTAGAGATTAGTATGTATTGATAGTAATTAGTGAAAATACTACTATTACAAGTGATTCGAGGATCACTTACTAAACTAGAGCAAGAGTTGCTCCTCAGGGAAAGAAACAATATCCCTCTCTGTCCAAATGACAATTCTCACTCCTAACTTGTTGAAAATGCCCCCTCCCTCTCTTCTCTCTCCCCCTTACATAATATTTCCCTCCCCAGGTACATTCGGTTCCCTAACTACTTTGCCACCTCAGCATAACTAACTGCCCTCCTGCCCACTGTACCTTCTTCTAGAATACACATTCCACACTACCGGTTTATTCCATCTCCTATTGTCCCTCTCATTGTCTAAGTCATCCTCTCCCCTATAGGTTCTAACATTGCCTACTCCTAAAAAAGCAGCCTTGTCCTCAAGGCTGAGGTGAGATAAATGACTCCAGTTCAACAATTCATCCTCCCTTGTAGCTTGTGCCACTGGCTGGCCCTTTCCTTTGACCAACCATTGCTGTGTTGTGTCTCCAAAAGTAGTTACTATTTTGTTGGCCAGCACATTTTTAGGTTCCGGAAAATTATTCAACACCTGGTTCAGCTCTCCTTCCTCTTTTTTGGTAAGCTGAATCTGTTGTTCCTCCCTTATAGTTATTCCTTTAGCCGATAGGAAACTCCCATCCAAAATAGCAAGGAGACCCTGCCAACACCCTGAATCTAGGACATAAGCATCAATAGTCCACATCCACCATGACCTTTCCTAATGTTTGTAACCAAGCAACCCCTAAGATCACATCCATTCCTTCTAAATCTAGGACATAAGCATCAATAGTCCACACCATTTCTCCCATCCGAATAGGCATTTTCAAACACTTCTCTTGAGTAGTAACCCTATGGCCATCTCCCAGCTTGATTCCCAGCACCTTGCTTGTCTCCACTGTCAGCCCCAATCCACTAACCAGTTCAGGGGAAATAAAATTATGGCTTGCCCCGCTGTCTACTAAGATCACAATTGGAACCCCTTGTAATTGTCCAGCCAACCGCATGGTTTTTGCCTCCGGCATCACTGTTCCATTCAGCCCAAACACTCCCATTGTTCTACATTCCAAGGCTATTTTAGCCTCCTCTTCAACGTCAGCTTCTAAGGCGACAATTTCTCCCTTTTCATCCAGGGTTTCATTGTCATTCAATATTAATGATCGCGATTGTTTTTGATTACCTTTGGTGAAGAGGATGGAACCTCTCACCGCATCGGAAACACAGGCCTTTGGCCTTCCGGTCCATGAGTTCTTGGTACGACAAATGGCGCACCCCTCTACTCCTCTCCACCGGTCGCCGCCTATCCCCTTCGGTTCGCCTGGTAGGAGTCGTCGTGGGTGAGACGATCGTCTGGCGCTGCTCCTGGAACTCAGATGGAGCCCTAGAAAAATCACGTCCTCTCCTAGATCAGACGCCACTCTAGAATCGTCCCCGACCCGTCGGGTTTGAAGGCTCCAGGTCGCGTTGGGTCGAGCTGACCCGGAAATTGCCCTTAAAAGGGCTACTTCGGTGCAGAGACCACCTGTGCATGCGAGGCCCTACTCCATCGACGTTCCCGAGCACGCCATTCACCTCCTCCTCCACCGCCTTAGCTATCTTTATCAGTTGATACCTATTGACAGGTCCGAAAGTACGTACCCTTCTCCGAATATCAGCTCTCAGTCCACTCATGAAATACCCCATGAACTGTTCCTTGGGTAATCGTCCTATCTGAGACGAGATAAATTCGAAAGCCTCGATATACTCCTCCACCGACTCAGTCTGCTTCAAGTCCGACAAGTCCTCAAAAGGATTATCAAACCTCCAACCTCCATAACGATCAATAAGGGCTCGCTTAAACCTCTCCCAGTTCAACTCTTCCTCTGTCTCCCGCAACAGGTTGAACCAATGGATGGTGTTACCTTCCATGCTCAGAAGGGCTAGCTTCATCTTAATCGGGTCCAAAATATTATGAACTTCAAAATATACTTCAGCTCTCGTGATCCACCCTACAGGGTCTGACCCATCAAACATGGGTAACTCCACCTTCCGGACTGACATCCTATATTCTTCCATGGTATCATCAGAGTGTTCCACCGGGTGGGCTTGCCCAGCGCCTGAGTTCCTTACTCCACCAACAGTTGGCCCCCTTCCTGACACATCTCAACTCCCCTGTCCTTCCTCTGGCCTCTTACCCAACATTTTACTCATCTCCAACAGCAAAAAGCGCTGCATTTTGCCTATCGCTATTTGCATGGAGGACTGAATTTCTTCTACCCCAGCCTCCAAGTTAGCCATACAAGCTTCCAATACTTCTACTCGATCGGACATCTTGGGTGGCATCAAGGTCAGTTGCTCTAACTTCTCTAGCCTTCGAAAACAAATGGATCTTCTCCCCCACTATTGGTATCCAACAGGTCAGACCAATTTGTTAGGAACCTCTAGCTTAATAGGCTAGAGATCAGTATGTATTAATAGTAATTAGTGAAAATACAGCTATTACAAGTGATTCGAGGATCACTTACTAAACCAGAGCAAGAGTTGCTCCTCAGGGAAAGAAACAATCTCTCTCTCTGTCCAAATGACAATTCTCACTCCTAACTTGTTGAAAATGCCCCCTCCCTCTCTTCTCTCTCCCCCTTACATAATATTCCCCTCCCCAGGTACATTCGATTCCCTAACTACTTTGCCACCTCAAAGATAACTAAGCGCCTCCCGCCTTGCTGCACCTTCTTCTAGAATACACCTTCCACACTACCGGTTCATTCCATCTCCTATTGTCCCTCTCATTGTCTAAGTCATCCTCTCCCTATAGGTTCTAACAAGTTATCATTAACAGCCGGCCTATTTGATAAATTGATGTTGACACTACTTTTTCGTAAGGGACTTTATATGATAAAGTCTTCAAAAGTCAACATCTAGATTTATTGATACTATCTCAAACATGTGCGTAAACTTTAGAAATCCATTTATGATCTTCATCAAGCACACAAAAAACATGGTACATGAACCCTATAACTTCCTACTATTAGTTGGCTTCAACAACTCCTATTTAGATATATCCCTCTTCATGCTTCGCAAGACTGGTATTGTAATCCACTTCTTAGTCAATATTGACGATATTGTCATCATTAGTTCCTCTGCTACCTCTATAAATTAAATTATCTCCACCTTAGCTTAATTTTTCACTTAAAGACCTCAGCTCACTTTCTTACTTCCTAGTTATTAAGGAATATTTTTTTGGAAGTTAAATAAAGAATTAATTAATAGCCATGAAAGGTATCATAAAGGGACATTACAAAATGTTTCAGACAAAATAAGACACAAACAATAAGTGCCTCATAACTGCTTAAGCAATCATCCTAAGAAGAATTATGTTTATACTTTCCAATAATATGAAAATTTTCATTAAAATGAAACCAAATATTGTATGTTGTAAAATTTTGTCTTCATAATATTGCCCCTGAACATGCATGCTGTAAATATTGTAGTCGAGATAGATGACCTCAAATAAATTAACAAGATGTCGAATAATTTACACTGACACCAGCTTTCTTTATATTCTTTTTCATCTCATCTCCAAACTTGTCCTTTCCGATGCAACCAATATAGCTTGTTGCACCAGGAATTTGAAGCATCCACTGCAAGTGTAACGAAAGACCATAAAGGAAAGAGCAAAAGAGTTTAACTTCAATGACATGTATCTGTATCAAATATACTATCACAAAGGTAGGGGAAAACCTGGGCAACTCTGGTTGAATTTGAGTAGCACCTAGAAGTATGATAACAAATTACTACCCATGAATTGACTTTAAAAAATATTAATAAAGGGAGGATGTTCCAACAATAAGTTGGAAAAATTGAAAGTGTAAAGATGACCTCAAATCCATAAATTTCCTCATGTAAGAAGTCAGGATAGTACCTCCAGCAATGTACTCCACATTCTGTTTGTTAGCCAATTCATCATACCTTCAAAAAGACAACATTAAAATCTAAAATGAATGTCAAATAAAGAAATTTTAAAAAATGATGAATCAACAATAACATCTTTCTCGAGAAGAGATTGGAAAATTCTCCTAGTGCTGATTTTTCTAGCTAAAGCCCTGAAAATCTAATAAATCCGTAAAATAACTGACAGGATTAGAAATTACGTGGGCAAGTGCTTATCTTCAGCCAGGATAGCGTCGTTCAACTTGATGCCATATCTGTTCCAGAAGTACATAATAAACAACATGGGAAAAAATGGAAATGGAAGCAAATATATTGCAGCAACATAAAAAAAAATTATATGCTACTTGAACTAGCTTAAGGAATACAGAAAACTAAAGAAAGTAAGCATTGAGCACTATTTCTAAGTATTAACGCCCCAAAGATTCTAATTTTTTAAATACCCATATCCTTTTCCGCAATAACAATCCCCAAACATAGGTCCAGTTTAACAAAAACAGAAGAAAAAGCAGATATTATCCGGGAAGCCATATTAGGAATGTCATGAGAACTAAACAGACAAAGAAAATACTTAGGTCTATATATTCTCACAACATAAAAAGAATAAAAAAATAACACTTGCTTCCACGAACAATGAGAAACAAACAACGGATCAAGCAATCACTGAACGGAAGAATATGAAAAACATTGCAATAGAAATGAACATATTAAAGAGATTAAGGTTTTAGTAAACTGACTTTTGTAAGAACTCGTCGTCCACGACAGCGGAAATGTCGTGAAGCGGATTTCCCATGCCCAACAGGATTCCCTCGTATGACATGTCGGTCGATCTTAAGACAGTCTACACTTAGCCGATGGGAATATGATGAGACTGAAGCGTCGGTGGTTGGAGGGAGGCGGGTTTTTATAGGGGGTGCAGGCATTTTTTATAGTGATGTCCCACGGTGGGGCTGCTGATAAGCCACCAAACGAATGCAGGAATTTTATTTAATTTTATGTGATTGGTTGAATTGGGTTTTTACATTTGTTAAGTTTTATAGTGTCAAAAATAAAATATTTTCAACATCTTTGATGTCCGTGTTAAATGACTCGGAAACCGGAAATAACCATCATTGTTTTTATAATAAACAATAATGCATCATTTAAGAGTCAAATTATCTTCGCATTTTTATGATATTCTAGATTTTCATCCCACATTTAAGAATTAAATCTTCTTTGTTCATTATAATGTTCCAACCTTGTTTTATTTATTTTTATTTACATATTTATATAAATTTTATATAAATATGTGAATAAAATTAATAGAATAAGATTGGAATTAGTTAACAATGAAAAAAATATCTTTCATCATTTAGGAAATACTCATAATTATATGAAAATAGTATCTAAAATATCTTAATACATTAATGCATATAAAAATAAATTGAGTAATATAAATTATAATAATCAGAAAGTTACTCTACGTTTTTCTTCAAGCATTTATAAATAATGCTTGAGTACCTATATTTCTATTATTCACAGTTGTGATCGAAAGTGTGGATTTATAAGAAACAAAGCTAGATTGGTGGCTAAAAGGTACAATTAAGAGGGGTATAGATTTTAAGGAAAAGTTTGCACTAATAGCTATATTAGAAGCTAATAAAATGTAATTGCAATTACGTTTTGAATTTTGAATTATTTTAAATTGACATCATAAGTGCATTTTCAAATAGTTTTTACGAAAGTGAATAAATATATAATAAACAATCTGAAAAAAATTTCTAAGTTCCAACCATAAGCCTATGTTAAAACAAAAGAATAAGAAAGATAAGCCTTATAAGTATCAATAGGATTAAAAGACATCAACTAAAGCAACTGGAAAAATCATCTCATTTTAATTTCCATATATAACCTTCTCTACTGTAGCACAACTTATGTTAATTGATCGGGGGCAGGTTTTAGTTGGTATTCATAAGGGAACTACAATTTTGTTTGACTCCATGTGAAAAGAGTTGCATTCTAATTATTTTGATAAGCTTTTGAGAAAGGTATCCTTACTCTTTTTTTGTTTTATAAAAGTCCTATTATTGCATTTATAACAAATTCCACAAATAAGATTAAAGTGACTTTGAATACCAAGTTTTCCGGTTGGCATATATAATAGTTTTAACTACTCCATTTAATAATATCCCTCCAATAATTGGGGGATAACCTAAGTTACATAATTTAAGGATTCCATTCTAGCATAGAAGTGAATTCATATTTAAATAGTAGATGGTTCAAAGATTCTTGCTTATTTCGTGTTAGTTCCTAATCGCACATAAGAGAGAGGGTTGTTTTGCATTTTTTGAAATTAGTCACATACACGTGACTCCGAATCGAGGACTTTGAGTTCCGTCACTACTACGCACGACTCTGTAACCAAATTGAAGCTGGAGAAGTGCAACGACCCCACTCCATCAAGTATTCGGTTTTGATTCTAAGTCCGGGCAAGCTTCAGATAGTGTTCTAATACTACATGTTCTCCTTTGCAGGCCTTAACTGCCCTTATTAGGTTTCTGGTTGCTTTCAGTGGAGATACTCGTGGTTTTGCACCAACGGCTTAAGGTTTTATTTGGGTTCATATGCCTGGTAAAAGCTTGCATCATTTTGTTTTTTTTTCCTTTATGTGGTTATCAAATATTGAGTGATATTCTTACATGGAAAGAGTTTGCCATGTGAAATTTTCTAAATGGAGGAATGAGCGCAGTCTAGAAGTACTGAGCTTTTTTTGGTTGAGAGAGCTTTTTTTGTTGTTCTTTATGTTGTGGAAAAACCATCTCCTAGAACTTTGAAAGAGCTTGGACCCTAAGATCACTGTAAAGATCTGGTTTCTGGGTCAACAAGAGCTACCACTGACAAAACTGCATATGACTTCACTACCAAGGTACACTTTATTTCTTTTGTGGGATTTATAGTGTGCATGTCACAAGAAAACAAAACGTTCCTGAATTTCCTTGTAATGAACAAGGTATAATCTTTCTTGTGACTTGTATTCTAATAAGTAACTGCTTTGCTTTCCATTTTTAGTTATTGTGTGTTACTTGTTTCTTTGTTCCTATTAGGTATCGTCTTCATCAGTGTTGTTGCTCTGTGTCACCATTGTCTCGTTTCCTTCCAAGGTTGCTTCTTCGTCTGATATTGTTTTTCTTCTCGTCGAGACTTGAGTGTCACCTTTTCAACTCTTCTGATTTTTGTGTAACAATTTGTACCAAAGTCAGGTCAATGAATGACAATGGTGTCTTGTTTAAAAAAATGTTTTTGTTAGCTGGTTTCTATTGGATTTAGCATAAGTCCGACAACGATATGATAAGTAAAGCTGTAAGTTTCCTTCTTTTTCATTTTTCTTGTGTTTGCACTGATCTTGTAAAAATGGTAGTGTGAGTTTCTCTGTCTGAGCACTTTAATAAACTCACGAGCTATCATTCCAAAGATCACCTTTTTGAGTTGTATACCTTACGTGTTGTGGAAGTCGACATCCAGAGCTCTGAAGATTATCGTTGTCGCTGGCGCCAAAGCATCAATTTCCTGTGTTTCAAGACAATGGTGGAGGGGGCAGAGGATCTGGCACATCACACGCTGACAACTCTGCTGTATCGAGCATCCTAATAAATCTGGTAAGTCCCATTTCTACTGTTAGTTTCGTTTCTTGATTTTACAATCTTTATTATCACACCGTCCATTAGTTACCTGACGTTTTTGATTCTGCAATCTTTTTTTATCACACAGTCTTATTGATAATTATTATTATTGTTGTTGTCGTTGTTGTTGTCTTCTTTACTAATTATTATAATTATTATATATCATTCCTACTTTATTAATTCTGTGGTAGGGTTTGTTAGTTTCAACTTTTAAGGATTTATTAAGACAGTACTTGCGAGAAACGTAAGAGGCACAGGTTAGGAGGGATGCTTCAGATCGAGCGAATGGATTCAGTGCAAGCGGGTTGGTATGCACAACTTGCAGGAATAAAGACTGAGATGATCTAATAAGGATAGGCTCTTGGAATGTAGGAACACTCACGGAAAATTCATTAGAATTGGTAGAGATTTTAGACAAGTATAGGATACAAATAGCATGCATTCAGGAGACTAAGTGGGCAGGAGCCAAAGCAAAGGAGATAGGGGTTTAAATTATGGTACTCGGGTAGTAGGAAGCATAATGGGATAGGTATATTAGTGGACAAGGGACTAATGAACAGGGTAGTGCAGATCACAAGGTTTAATGATAGGATGATGGTGGCCAAAATTGTCTTAAGTAGTGTGGTTCTCAACATAGTATGTGCGTATGCACCTCAAGCTGGCACAGACGGTCAACAAAAATGTACATTTTGGGAGGCACTGGATGGGGTGCTTCAACAAATTTCTTATACTGAGCAGATCATCCTAGGAGGGGATTTTAATGGGCATAAAGGGGCAAATTTAGATGGATATACAGGAACTTATAGGGGCTTCAGATATAGCTCTAGATTTGATAGTGGGGTTGATTTATTAGATATGACCATCACATATGAGTTAGTAATAGTAAATTCCTTTTTTAAGAAAAACGAAGTGCACTTTGTGACATTTCATAGTAACACAACTAAGACGCAAATTAATTATATCCTTGTCAGGACAAGAGTCAGATCATGGTGCAAGGATTGTAAAGTACTTTCGGCCGCATGCCTATCAACCCAACATAAATTGTTAGTTTTAGATCTACAAATTAAGGGATGGAGGGCACAACGATTTATCGAGCGATTTCGCAAAATCAGATGGTGGAGACTAAAAGGGGACATAGTGGAACATTTTAGGACTCAGGTTAGGTATAATACAACATGGGTTGTGAGTGGGGATGCGAATCAGATGTGGCAAGAAGTAGCCCTCGTAGTGAAAAAGACCACCACAAAACTCCTAGGGGTATCTAAAGGACAGGAGGGAGGGCGAATGGAATCTTGGTGGAGGTCAGACGGGGTCTAGGGGACGGTAAAGGCGAAGAAGAGAGATTTTAAACATCTATTGGCAAATGCTACAGAGGTGGAGCAAGCAACAAATAGAGTAAGGTATAGATTGGCGAAAAAAAGGTGAAAAAGACTATCTCAGTGGCTAGAGGATAAGCTTCTAAGAGTATGTACATGGATTTGGATACGGTCAAAAAAGCATAAAGAATTTTCAAGTTCGCACGAGATAAGGCACGTGAGATGAAAGATTTCAACCAAGTCTACTTTATCAAGGACGAAGCAGGACAGGTACTCACAGAAGCCCAAGCTATCAAACGGAGGTGGCAAAGATACTTTTATGGCCTTTATAACGAAGACATATTGGTCAACATAGAGTTAGGGGAACCTCCGTGTCGGGACAATATCTAGATGGGAACTCATGGGAAGTATCACAAGGGGAGAAATTACAAAAGTTTTGAGGAGGATGGGGAGCAGACGAGCCATAGGGCCAGATGAGATCCCTATAGAGATATGGAAGCGACTAGGAGCTATAGATATTGAATGGTTAGTTCAGTTCTTTAATGTGATCCTCGAGGCAACCAAGATGCTAGATGAATGGAGATTGAGTAGGCTAATTCCCTTATACAAGGCTAAAGGAGACATCCAACAATTTCACAACTATTGAGGCGTCAAATTATTAAGTCATATCATAAAGCTATAGGAGAAGGTAATTGAAAGAAGAATTCGGAGAGCTATTTCGATATCAGATAACCAATTCAAATTTATGCCTGGTAGGTCTACGACAGAGGCAATACATCTACTTCGGAGATTGATAGAATGCTATAGGGAACGAAAACAGGATTTGCATATAGTTTTTGTAGATTTAGAGAAGGCATATGACAGGGCTCCTTGAGAACTCATATGGAGGTGTTTGGAAGCAAAGGGCATTCCTAGGACTTATATCAAAATGATTAAGGATATGTATGAAGGAGCATTGACTAGCGTAAGGACAATAGGAGGTGACATGAAAGCATTCTCTATTGGTGTTAGACTACACCAAGGCTTGGCTTAAAGCCCTTTTTTGTTCACATTAGTGTTAGATGAACTTACCAAACATATTCAATGAGAGGTACTTTGGTGTATGTTATTTGTGGACGATATTGTCCTGGTGGATTAGACCAATGAGAGGTCAATGCTAAGTTAGAACGTTGGAGAGAAGTGTTGGAATTGAAAGGTTTTAGAATGAGTAGGTCCAAGTGATTGAGCTAGGTTTATATTATACATTGGCTGCAATTTCATATTTATTTATGCATTTGTTGACTCCTAATTGATGATTTTTTGTGCTTAAATTGGTTCCTCACAATGAGCTCTTTTAATTCACAATTTGTTGGTAAATTGTCATGATCTGGTATTAATTTCTCTATTATTTTCATGAGGACAATTGATACTGCAAATTGTTATTTTCTTGTAGGAGCAAAAGGAGTCAACGGATCAAGAAGTCAACAGTCACTCGGTCCTTCCGCATGTCGCGACGTATGACAGCCCACACGCCACGGCAAGCACATCACTTCCGCACGTCCCGACGCATGACGATGTACACGTCGCGACGAATAAGCCATTGCACACGTCGCGACGATTTAATTTGATTTATTTATTTTATTCGTCATGACGTTGCCGATATCCAGACCTAATATGGAAATTTGTCTCCTTTGCTCGACCGACTCGTGTACAACATATAAAAACTTGCTATTTTTAGGTCGAGAGGAGGGAGATCTGTGAGGTCGAGGCGGGAGGCGGACACACGCAGAGACGCGCAGACACTCGAGGCGTAGACCACGATCGTTCGGGCGTAAGAGATGACACCATTCCTCACCATCGCCATCACGTTTTCATCTCCTTCGATTCCACCCATCACCATCGCCACCGCTCAATCTTACGCTAAAATGAGTATCATCCAACCTTAGAAATGAGGGATCGATTACGAGAATGCGTGGCTAAGTCACCTTTCCTCTTGAAGATGTAGCAACGGTTTGAGTTCACAGAAGCTTCAAAGGGGAGTAATCGCATAGTGTTCTGTAGTTTAGTTATATTTATGTAAACTCTGAGTTAAAGGGTGCATTGATATAGCTAGATTAGCATAGTTATAGTTTAACTGTGTGCTGAATGCTTTGTTGAGATTTGGACTAAGTAATTTGTAGAAATTTTGATGCTTAATATATGAAGTTTCATATATGTCATTGGGTATTACATTTACTTTCTTTATCTGCCTAGTTTTCCTTGATTAGATTGTTGTGTTTTGATCCCATTGACCGATTGCATTTGCTTGTCCAATTTTCACACTAAAGTTTTTAACAAAGATTTAAATGATGGAGTTCATCAATTAAATCTTTGGACCTAAAGAGTCCTTTAGGGTTGATCTTTCAAACTTAGTGGATTTTATCCTTAAAATCATCTTTGAATCGTGATGACTGAGCCTCATTTTCAAGAGGATTTTATCAATTTGATGTTTTATCTGATTCTTTGTTTATTGCATTATTTCAAAAATCCCAAAAATATTCCTTTATACTTTTTGTTCGATTTTGATTACTTTATCGATTTTGACCAAAATACCAAACCCCCGTTTATCAACTTCAATTGCAATTTTTGACATTTAGGCTAGTTTAGACCATTCTTATTTGGTTCCAATTAAGTGAGACGACCGAGGTTGTATTCTATCTGACAATCTTGGAATTTATTTTATTTGACCGGTTTTCAGGATCGATCGAAGATCGCATCGACAGAGCCGCGATCAAATTGGCCATTCTTCGGGAACCAAGAAATTGGTTTACCATCGGATAGCCATTGTCATTCTTTTGACTTGTCGTTGATAATAGGAATCATTGTTTTTGCTTGCATTTAGTATAGTTTGATTTTCACACTTGTTCATAGTATAGGTTTCATTTCTTTTTGCATAAGCATACTCACACTTTGATTTTGTCTCTTACTTTGCACATCTTTCACACATACACACTCATACACTCATACACTCGCATTCATCGCATTTCACTTTTATCTGATTTTGTGTGATTGTGAGAAAACTTTATTCTTGCATTCTTCATTTGAGGATTGATTTTTGGTGCATGCCGGGAGAGGTAGACTTGTTGGTTCCATCCCGAAGTTGAGAGACATTTGAGGAGACTTAGAAAAGAGAGGAAAGAACAAGAGAGAAGGAGAGTAATTGAGAGAGATAGTGAGAATATGGTGAGAACCCAAACATCTTCCCCTAATCCTGATTTTCCTGCTCACCAACCTAGAAACGGACTAATGGAGGAAATGGTGAGCATGAGAGAGGGAGAAAACAATGAGAACCAATGACGTAGGACAATTAGGGAAGCAGCTACATCTGATGTGCATTATGATCCATTTACTGCTGCTTGCCCTAATTTTGATGTTAATTTTGAGATTAAAGGCTTGTTGATTAATTCTCTTCCTAAATTTCATGGCTTGGCAGGAGAGGATCCATATATGCACCTACAGGCTTTGACAATGATCTGCCAGAGTATGAAGCCGGTGGGAGCTACCTGGATCAAGTGCTTTGGAAGGTGTTTCACTTGTCCTTGGAAGGAAAGCAAGAGAGTGGTATATGAGTCTTCCTAGGCATGTGGCTAATGCTTACCATAGCTGGGCCAATCTGAGGAAGGCCTTTTTGGAGAAATACTTTCCAGCTTCCAGGACATCTTCCATGAGGAAGGAAATTTATTCAGCCCGCCAGGATTATGATGAGTCACTGTATGACTACTGGAACCACTTCCAAGATCTTTTGTCCAGATGCCCCCATCATTAAATTCCTGATGAACAATTGGTGCAATACTTTTATGATGGGTTGAAGAGTCAGGAGAAGGGTATGTTAGATGCTGCATCTAGAGGCTCTCTGATTGACCTTACAGCCTTGGAAGCATGGGATCTGATTAAGAAGATGGCTTTAAACCATCAGCGAGACAAAGGTCGAGATCAAAGAGGAGTGCATGAGTTGGGAGCCTTGACGGCTCAAGCTAAAAGAATGGAAAGCCTAGAATCGAAAGTGGATTCTTTGGAAAATCGGATAACATCACAGCTGTCTTGCATCACGGCCGAGCTGAAAAATTTGAATGGGCATCGTTCTACTACTTCAACAGAGCTTACCGCACCTAGTTGTGAAAATTGTGGGTCGGTAATGCATATTTTGAGTGTTTGCCCAGGACGTTATGAGGAAGTTTCGGCAATGTATCAAGGCAGGCAGAATCAGAAATGGGACCCATACTCCAACACATACAAGGAAGGATGGAAGGCTAATCCTAGATTCAGTTGGAGGAATGAGGAGAATAGGGCACCTACCAGATTTTCACAAGGGGGAGGAGCTGGCACTTCTACTAGCCAGTTCCCTAATCAACAGCAAGCCCTGGTAGTCCCACTAAAGGAGGATACCAATCAGTTTCTCCACAGTATGATGACCTTGATGAAGGAAGAGAGGGATTCCAATGCTAACCAGTTTAATGCTATTGCTTCTTTGATTCAACAGGATTCCTCAAAGACTGTTGCTAGATTCAATGCCTTGGAGAAGAGAATGGAAAAATGGGAGACCAAGGTGGAGAACATTAATTCATATGTCACTCAGTTGTCCAACAACATGAGTGAAAATCAAGCAAAAAGCAGTGGGACCATTCCTTCCAATACCGTGATGAACCCGAAGAGTCTGAATGTCATTACCCTCAGGAGTGGGAAGCAAGTGAGGTTTAAGCCTCAAGATAATGAAGAGCCATGTGAGGATGAGATTGAGAGTGAGCCAGTACCTCCACCACAGGATAAGATTATGAGATCAGAAAGTGTGAGGGAAGAAGAGCTATTGAGAGAGAGGAAGCAAGCTTCAAGGAAAAAGGGAACTACTTCAGAGAGTTCCAATGATAAAGCAGAAAGTGCAGAATCAAGCAAGCAATCTAGCACAGGTAAGGAGGTAAGTATTCAAGACCTTCCTTTTCCAAATTCTTATTTGATGAGCAAGCGCCTAAATGAAAAACAACATGAGAAAGAAATCATTGATCTGTTTGGGAAAGTGGAAGTGAATGTGCCTTTGCTAGATTTAGTAAAGAGAGTTCTGGCCTATGCAAAATATTTGAAGGATTTGTGCACTAACAAGAGGAAGTTTAGGCCGAATGAGAGAGTGCAAGTGAGTTCCAATGTGTCTGCCTTGTTTAAGCCGCAGATACCTGTCAAGTGTCAAGACCCCGGATCTTTTACCATCCCTTGCACCTTAGGGAAGGTGACTATCGGTAGAGCTTTGTTAGATCTGGGGGCAGCAATAAATGTGATACCTAAGTCAGTTTATGAGGCCTTAGGAGTGAAGAGTATTAAGCCTACATCTGTTGTCCTCCAGTTGGCTGATAGATCCTTTAGGCATCCGATGGGGATAATTGAAGATATCTTGGTCCAAGTAAAAGGTTTAGTATTTCCTGCAGATTTTTATATTCTTGACATGTCTACTGAGGTTGTGCAGGATACTTCACTGATTCTAGGACGACCCTTCCTCCGGACAGCAAGCACCATGATTAGCATGAAGGAAGGAAAGATAACCATGGAGGTTGGCGATCAAAAGGTGAGCTTCAACATGTATAAGGCAATGAAGCACCCACATGAGGATTGTTCACTTTTGGGTGTAAACATGATTGACTTAGTCGAAAAAAATGCTTGCCAAAAATATGAGTCACAAAAAGATTCTTTCAATTCTGGATTACATTCACTTGATCTTGGAAAAGGTCTTCATTCATGTTTGAGGAAGCGGGAGGGATTAGCCACGACCACCTACAAGGAGCCGAACTCAATGCCGGAAGAAGCGAGGGAGTGATCTCTTTTCTCTTGAACTTCATAAATTAACTCCTACATTATGAAACCTCCGAGCTTGAGCTCAAGCCTCTCCCTCCAACCTTAAAGTATGCCTTTCTTGAGTCCAATGGCGATTACTGTAATAATTGCTAGTACCTTGCCCGACACGATGAAGAGAGACTCATGAATGTTTTGAGGAAACACAAGAGAGCTATAGGGTGGACATTAGCAGATATACTGTATTAGCCCGACCATTTGCACACACCGGATCCTGTTGAGTGAGGGGTCAAAATCGGTGAGGCAACCTCAAAGAAGACTTAACCCACTCATCTTAGATGTTGTAAAAAAGGAAATCACGAAGTTGTTGAGTGCAGGGATAATATATCCTATTTCTGATAGTGAGTGGGTTAGTCCAATTCATGTAGTACCTAAAAAGAGTGGGATAACAGTGGTAAAAAATGATAGGGATGAGCTTATTCCTACTAGAGTGCAAAGTTCTTGGCGTGTGTGCATAGATTATAGAAGATTAAATGATGCCACAAGAAAAGACCATTTCCCTCTTCCCTTTATTGATCAAATGCTCGAAAGGCTTGCGGGCAAATCACATTATTGTTTCTTGGATGGTTTTTCTGGATACTTTCAGGTACCCATTGCACCGGAGGACCAGGAAAAGACCACATTTACATGTCCTTTTGCCACCTTCGCATATCGAAGGATGCCTTTTGGTTTGTGTAATGCCCCAGGAACTTTTCAGCGTTGTGTGATGGCTGTATTCTGTGAATTTTTAGAGGAATGTATGGATGTATTTATGGATGATTTCACAGTCTATGGTGATTCTTTTGATGCTTGTTTGTCCAGCCTTGAAAAAGTTTTACAAAGATGCATTGAAAAGAATTTGATTTTGAACTTTGAGAAATGTCATTTCATGGTCAGTGAAGGTATTGTGCTTGGTCATTTAATTTCTCGCAAGGGGATTGAGGTGGATAAAGCTAAGATTGAGGTTATATCTTCTTTGCCTTACCCTACTTGTATTCGTGACATACGTTCATTTTTGGGTCATGCAGGATTTTACAGGCGCTTCATTAAGGATTTTAGCAAAATTGCGTTACCTCTTTCCAAGCTTTTGCAAAAAGATGAAAAGTTTGACTTTGATAATTCTTGCAAGAGTGCTTTCAATATGCTGAAATCAAAACTCATTTCTCCACCTATTCTAGTTGCTCCTGATTGGAATTTACCTTTTGAGCTTTCATGTGATGCATCTAATTGTGTTGTAGGGGCAATGCTGGGTCAACGAGAAGAGAGATTGCCAAGAGTTATTGCATACGCCTCGAAGACACTAGATCCAGCTCAGATCAATTATACAACCACTGAAAAAGAGTTGTTTGCAGTAGTTTTTGGTTTAGAAAAATTTAGGCAATATCTGTTAAACTCACATGTGACCATTTTTACTGATCATGCAGCTGTTCGGTATCTCCTCAAGAAACCACAATCCAAGCCTAGGTTGATACGGTGGGCATTGTTGCTCCAAGAATTTGATATCGAGATTAAGGATCGTGCGGGAGCAGCAAACCACGTGGTTGATCATTTGAGCAGGCTACCCAATGACACACAGGGAGTGGATTCTTATGACCTTACTTGTGATTCATTTCCTGATTCGGTCCTATGTGCTTCAATTGTTAAAGAACCTTGGTATGCTCATATTGTTAACTACCTAATATCTGGACTGACTCCTCCTTTTATGTCTCAGGCACAAACTCAAAAGCTTAAGAGTGAAGCTAGACATTACATTTGGGATGCCCCTTTTCTGTGGAGAATGTGCAGTGACCAAGTGATTAGAAGATGTGTTCCTCATGAAGAACATGATGATATAATCTCGGCTTGTCATTCAATGGTTTGTGGTGGGCATTTCAGTGCAAGAAAAACATCTAGGAAGATCCTCAGGTCTGGTTTCTATTGGCCTACCCTTTTTAAGGATTCATTTAATTTTTGTCGGTCATGTGATAAATGTCAATGTTTTGGAGGATTAGGAAAACGACATGAAATGCCACAACAACCTCTCTTATTTTGTGAAATTTTTGATGTTTGGGGAATTGATTTCATGGGTCCATTTCCCCCCTCTTTTGGATTTGTGTATATCCTTTTGGCTGTGGATTATGTGTCAAAATGGATAGAGGCCATCCCCACTAGAAAAGATGATGCTCAAGCCGTGTCTAAGTTTCTTAAGTCCAACATTTTCTGTCAATTTGGTATACTGAGAGATGTAGTGAGTGATAGGGGAACCCATTTTTGTAATAGAGTCATTGATAACTTATTTTTGAAATTTGGGGTCACTCACAAAATCTCCACTGCGTATCACCCGCAAACTAATGGACAAGCCGAAGTTTCCAACAGAGAGGTAAAGCACATTTTGGAGAAAATAATAAAGCCATCCAAGAAGGATTGGAGCCTTCGCCTTGAGGAAGCACTTTGGGCATATCAGACTGCATATAAATCTCCAATAGGTATGTCCCCTTACCGTCTGATTTATGGAAAGGCTTGCCATTTACCTGTAGAATTGGAGCACAAAGCATATTGGGCAATCAAACGATGCAATATGGATTTGGAATCTTCTGGAATGGAGAGGAAGTTGCAACTTCAAGAGCTCGAGGAATTAAGGTTAGAGGCATATGAGCATGCACGACTCTACAAAGAAAAATCCAAATTGATGCATGACAAGATCATTCGGAGAAAAAGTTTCAAAGAGGGAGATAAAGTCCTGTTATTCAAAGCTCGCTTCACCTTCAAACATGGGACTTTCAATACTCGTTGGGAGGGACCGTACTTGGTCATAAAGGTGCACAACTTTGGTATGGTAGAGCTTTTACATGAGGCAACTGGAACCCGACTCAAGGTTAATGGCCATCTTTTGAAGCTCTACTATGAGAACCAGAAATCACCGTAAATATCAGGTTTTTCCGTATCCTTTGCTTGTTTCTTTACTTTTTGTATTTTGCACTTACTTTTTGTAGCCCTTAGATATATAGCTTCATTTGTTTTCTTTTCATTTTCCTATCATCCTTTCTGTCCCTTCATGAGTTTCTAGGCATTTGAGCTTCTTTTACATTTTCATTGAGGACAATGTGTGCTTCAAGTGTGGGGGAGTTGTTTTCCCATTTATTTTTCACATTGTATGACTGTTGATCATATGTTTCATTGAGGATAGTATGAATTGTTGGCCAATTGATGCATTCCGTGGATAACTTGGTGGATTTTACATTGTTTCTGTCATTCTGCATTCCTTCGCCACGACGAGTGTCCATACGTCGCGGCGAAGCGTTCTTTTGATTGCGTATACGTCGCGACGTCACCCTTGACACGTCGCGACGTCCGCACGTCTCGACGTCCGTTTTTGTACGTCGCGATGCTATTCTTATGCATGAATGATTTGTGCTTCATTTTTCTACTCATTTCAAATTTCTCTCGCACTGGACTTTTGTGGTTTTTGTTTTCAAAGCTTTTACTAGTTTCAAAATGATGCTTGAGTTTTTGAAAACACCTTCCATCCTTTTAATGATAATTGACTTTGACAAAATCTTGCTTTCAATGTTCTCAATTCAAAGTGAATGGAAGCATGCTAACAAAGTGACATTGTGAGTTTTTGAGACTTGAAATTGTACATGGAGATTATACCCTTGTGGAAGGATATTTGAGCCATAACTTTTCTTCTATCTTTGTGTGCATCTACTTATTTCATTCTTTTCTAGAACTTGTTTCAATTCTTACTTGAAGCTTAATGAACTGAATTTTTGTTGATATGATAGAGGCGTTCCTTTCTCAACCCATTTTCCTAAACACTGTCCACTACACATTTATCCCTTGCCAGTCCCTTTGAGCCCTCTTATTATGAGCATTTGCATTCATATCTTTGTGGTGTCATCAGTTATTTTTCATATATTGAAAAAAAAAGTTTCCAGCAAGAGACAATGTCTCTAAAATGTTCAAAATTCAAAATATATATATATATATATATATAAAGAAAAAAAGAAAAACAAGTTCAATAACAATTTATGCAGCATATGTTGCATGAACAACAAATAAAGAAACATCCTGTTTATGGCATCAATTCTTTGTTTAGTGCATATGCTCATATTTTCTTTCTTTCCATTCATCCATTTCATTTAGCCTTCCATACATTATAACCCTTAAAGTCCTCTTGATTTTCAGAATGATAGTTCTTGTGGTGGAGAAATAGAATTGACACAAGCTTATGGTAGGAGATTGATTAAGTAGACTGAGAGAAAAATATCCTTAGACACAAGTGAGCTGAGCGAAAACACTATATCTTGAGTGCTATCTCTTCTGTTCAATCTCTTGTGCTTAAATTCTTTCAATGTTTGGTATGTTAACATCCTTCTTATTTGCTGTGTTTGAATTATGAGGAAGTGACTTGCGTTAATTTCATTTTATCGTTTTGAGCATGGCGGATATTTTCTTTTCCTCTTGTATTCTTTTTGACTATGGTAAACTTTGTCCAGGAGTACAAAGGTCTAAGTGTGGGGGAATTTGATTGAGCTAGGTTTATATTATACATTGGCTGCAATTTCATATTTATTTATGCATTTGTTGACTCCTAATTGATGATTTTTTGTGCTTAAATTGGTTCCTCACAATGAGCTCTTTTAATTCACAATTTGTTGGTAAATTGTCATGATCTGGTATTAATTTCTCTATTATTTTCATGAGGACAATTGATATTGCAAATTGTTATTTTCTTGTAGGAGCAAAAGGAGTCAACGGATCAAGAAGTCAATGATCCTTTCGGTCCTTCCATGCGTCGCGACGCATGACAGCCCACACGCGCGGCAAGCACATCACTTCCTTGCGTCGCGACGAACAAGCCATTACTGCGTCGATTTAATTTGATTTATTTATTTTATTAAATCATGACGTCTGGCGGATATCCGACCTAATATGGAAAGTCTGTCTCCTTTGCCGCCCGGCTTCGTGTACAACATATGAAAACTTGCTATTTTTAGGTCAGAGAGGGAGGGAGATACGCGGAGGCTGAGACTGGGAGACGGACACACGCAGAGACGCACGCAGACACTTGAGGCGTAGACCCTGATCGTTCGGGCAGAAGAGACGACACCATTCCTCACCATCGTCATCACGTTTTCATCTCCTTCGATTCCACCCATCACCATCGCCACCGTTCGAATCTTCTGCTAAAATGAGTATCATCCAACCTTCCGTAGGCGAGGATCGATTACTGATGTCGTGGCTAAGTCACCTTTCCTCTTGAAGATGTAGCAACGGTTTGAGTTCACGAAGCTTCAAAGGGAGTAATCGCATAGTGTTACGTAGTTTAGTTATATTTATGTAAACTACGAGTTAGAGGGTGCATTGATATAGCTAGATTAGCATAGTTATAGTTTAGCGTGTCTTTGAATGCTTTGTTGAGATTTGGACTAAGTAATTTGTAGAACTTTTGATGCTTAATATATGAAGTTTCATATATGTCATTGGGTATTACATTTACTTTCTTTATCGCCTAGTTGTGCTTGATTAGATTGTTGTGTTTTGATCCCATTGACCGATTGCATTTGCTTGTCCAATTTTCACACTAAGGTTTTAACAAAGATTTAAATGATGGAGTTCATCAATTAAATCTTTGGACCTAAAGAGTCCTTTAGGGTTGATCTTTGAAACTTAGTGGATTTTATCCTTAAAATCATCTTTGAACTGTGATAACTTCGAGCCTCATTTTCAAGAGGATTTTATCAATTTGATTTTTATCGATTCTTTGTTTATTGCATTATTTCAAAATCCCAAAATATTCCTTTATACTTTTGTTCGATTTTGATTACTTTATCGGTTTTGACCAAAATACCAAACCCCCGTTTATCAACTTCAATTGCAATTTTTGACATTTAGGCTAGTTTAGACCATTCTTATTTGGTTCCAATTAAGTGAGACGACCCGAGGTTGTATTCTATACAGCAATCTTGGAATTTATTTTATTTGACCGGTTTCCAAGGATCGATTAAAAGATCGCATCGACAGAGCCGCGATCACCAAGACGGAGTAATTAGAATGCATCTTTTCGGGTAGCCAGATGGTACAAGAGGCGGCAGTAGCAATTAGAAATTACTTCATACTACAGAAATCGAGTTTTAAATACCTCAAATCTATCATTCAAAAAGATGGTAGTATTGATAATGACATAGTACATCGTATTAGATCTGGGTGGGTCAAAAGGTAGAGTACATCAGGTGTTCTATGTGATAAAAAGGTCCTTATAAAACTCAAAGGAAAGTTCTATAGAATGGTGATTCGACCAGCCATATTATATGGTGCAGAGTGCTGGCCTACTAAGCGTAGACGTATGCGACAGTTGTTGATAGCAGAAATGCGGATGCTTAGGTAGATGTGTAACATTACCAAAAGAGATAGGGTACAAAATAAGGTAATAAGAGACAGGCTACAAGTGGCTAGTATTATTGACAAGTTGAGAGAGACAAGACTTAGATGATTTGGGCATGTGAGAAGGGTGCCCTCTGGTGCTCTGGTACAACACTGTGAGAAAACAATCCTTAGTGGCTATAAGAGGAGAAAAGGGAGGCCTTACAAAAACTGAAGGGAGGTGATCAAGAGAGATATGTCAGAGTTGGCTCTTACTGTGGTAGTGGCTAGAATTAGAAAAGTCTAGCATGATAGTATAAGGGTAAATGACATACCGTAGAGCCCTTGCACCTTATCCGTATCGCTTTTTTTCAGGTGCACGGGAGAAAGATTCCCATGATGGACGTATAACACCGTAGAATTACCGTATTCTTAGGGCATCGCTCAGGAAAGACTCATAACGCAACTAACAACGCGAAAAGCTGGTCTTTGCAGGGTGAAAGGTAATAGCAGATTATGGTCACCATTAGGTATATATATAGATACATACTGTCAGTCTTTACGTATTTACTCTTTTATCTGCATCACTATTATCCTGTCACATTTTTATGTGGGTTTACTGGAAATAGTCTCTCTACTGCAGGAATTCAGGGTATGATGATGATGATGAATTTAATTTAACAACAATTAGTGTACGTATATAAGAATAAATGGATTGCTTAACATAAACCAATCAAACAATTAGATAATGATTTAAAGAGGATGGAAAAGAGAGAATGCAAACTGATTTATAATAGTTTGGAAAACAACCTATGTCTACTTATAAGGTTTTTCCTAGAATTCCACTGCAAGTTTTCTTTCAAAACGAATAATAACCCTTATACAATCTTTATTAATAAAGAGAAACTCTTTTACCATCTTTTTCAATAAAGAGGAACTCTTGTAGGGTTTCTCATTTAGATCGGTTCCAAAAATTCCAATATTAAAAGAAATGAAAAAGGTTGCATTTGGAAAATGTTGTCACAATTGTGACATGGGTGTCACAATCATGTTTTTGGAAATTTTCTCTCTATCACGATCTTAACCTGCTTTATTCACTCTTCATCTTCTTCATTATTCATTTTCTTGATTTCCATCACTAACAAACACTTCTTGAAACACAAAATTAAGATCAAATTTTTGCTCGAAACCAAACAAACATTTTGAATACATGCAAACATTAACAATAACATAATTCTAAGCTTATACACATGATAATCATGTAATAAACACTTAAAAACACACTTAAGCATTTAACAAAACATAGTATAATTGACATCAATCATAAAATATAAAAAATTAATCATATAAAAGATATGATGCAAAGTGAATATAAAAAAGCAATATAAATTGAACATAATAATATGATAATTGAAATAATTGAAACTATTTGTATGAAACCATATATAAGAAATTTTAAATTAGATTTGATGAGACAAAATTGCAAGAAAATATAATTTAAGATGGCATTATCCACTAAGAAACCATCTTCTAGCCAAGTTAATATGTATCTCCTACCACAGGTATAGAGCTACTTAAGCTTGCAACTAATATAGCTCCCCAAAAGCTGATATGTCCCCAAGATAAAATGTACCTTATAAAAGTTGTCACAATGATTAATAAGTAGATTATATATAAAAGTGTATTAAAAAAAGATGGAATAAAATTACAATTTGACAAAGATGCATGAAAAATTACAATGTAGGCCAAAAATCAAGGCATAGAGTCTGATGACTCACTAATAGAGATAAAGCATTTAAGTACGAGAACCTTTTTTATATGTGTGAGTTAGGGCTCGTTTGGCAAACAACTTAACAATTATTTTTTAGCTGATTGACACAAGTTAGTTGTTTGATCATCTTAAAAAGCTAATAAATGTGTTTGGTGAATGACTGATTGGTTGACGTATTTAACCCCAACAAGTTGATTTTAGAAGGGTTCCATAAGAGGAGCATTTTTTTATGTTCAGCCAAAAATTAATACATAAAAAATCAATTATACCCTCCTTTCATAATTTTTGAATTATGTTAATTATGCTATAATGACATTATGGATATTTCAAACTAAAAATCATACATAGCTAAAAATCATGCATATATTTTACAGTGATAAATTTTTTTATAGTGAGGTAAGTTTTATAGTTGTAAACGATCTAGAAGGGGGATTGAATAGATCTTTAAACTTTTTCGTAAACTTCTACAAAAAATCAGAAGTTAATTCATACAAAACAATTTAAACAAATTTAAATGCAAAGAGTAGGGAAGAAGAGCAAACACTGTTTTTATAGAGGGTCGGTACTAAGACCTACATCCTCTACCTAAGCTCCCATTTAGGATTTGGCAAATCACTTTACTGCACACTTTTTAGTTCAGTGTAAACTTTTACAACACCTCTTGATTTCTGGCTCAAGCTATCTTTACAATTGATTTGTCTTCCGGCACAAATCCTACCTCACAAGTGATTTTTTACCAACCACTCAACTCACAAAATAACAAAGATAAAGATGATGGAATAACGCTCAGTACAAATTTGGTACTAGCTAAGAGCAATTGAGAGCTAATTAGGAATAATGGTAGTATGCTTTTTGCAATATTGACTTCGCTGCTTATTCCTTGATGTTCTATCTATTTATCTGCAGGCTTCAGACGAATATAGCCGTTGTGGATCTCCTTCTAGTCGTTGCTTGATTTCTTCCTTTCCATTTGGGAATGATCCGGATGAATTTTGTTCAGCTCTATCTGATAGTCGACTAATCGTGCTTTTATAGTCGACTAGTATTAACATTTTTCACTGCAGACTTCAAATTAGCTCTTCGATCAGTCGACTAGTGTCATGATAGTCGACTAGTGCAGCTATCTGACTGATTTGTAGTCGAATTGTAATATTTAAGTTGACTTATTTCAAGCCCCATCTGATGAATCTTAATTTATTAGTCAACTTATGATATGATAGTCGACTTGTGCTGACTCCAACGGATATATTTAATCAGATCTTCCCATAATCTTCATGTTTAAGTCTCTTGCACGTTTGAAGATTATTTCCATCTGGATTTCATAATGATTTATATCTTTCCCATAGAGGATTAATGTTGTCTTGATTTTATCTCAATCCAAAACACCTTAAATAATTTCTTAATCAATTCTATACATTTTATTATTATCAAAACATAGAAGGATTTAATTTGTCAACCACCATTGGTCTAACAATCTCTCCCTTTTTTATAATGACAAAACATTTAGAAGTTGTTTAAGAAATGAAAACAAAGAAACATTGATCAAGGTTTTTATATCTTGTCTTTATAGTTAGATTGTCTCCTCCTCAATCATATAAATCATTGAATTCAATAACCTTGCAAAATCAAATTCACAATTTTAATTTCAAAAGCCAAAACAATTTTAACATATAGTACTCCCCCTTTTTGTCATAATCAAAATAATTAATACACTTGATTAGATCACAATCACATTAATAGAGGAGTAAACCATCAAACAAAAATTGTCGCAAGTAGCAATCCAACACAAAAAAGACACAAAAAATAAGAAGAAAACAATATGAAATGTCGGTCTTGGCTGGATACAAAAACTATCATGGTGGAGAAACATCATCATGAAGAAATCTCAAAGGTAGAAGTGCAACATCCCACTACCATAAGGCAAATACCCGAACACCCAAAGTGTTGGATCGCGTACGGTCCGAGTATTCACAATACGTTGCGGAAAAGACCATACAAAAATATCACGTATAATCGAAAACACGAAGGATTAACGAAAATACCTTATTTTCGTGGGTGGATTGCTTCTTTTCGGATTTCAAGACACTGCAAATCGCTAATGCCCTCTACTGGTATCCACACGAGCATGCACGATCTGGGCTGTGACTGTAGTGTGCTAGCACTTCCTAAAAATCTTTCTGAACGCCGCACGATCTTTCTCTTGGATGGCGGCTAGGGTTTTCTGACAATTGTGTCGTTCACCTAATGAGACCTAAGTTTCTCTATTTATACAGAAACCCTAATCTCATTCAGGCCCTATTAAGTTTCGGCCCATTATATCATATATAATAAAAGCCCGACAACTTAATTAAATCTAGCCCAATAAATATATCTAAATATATTTATTCAACACCTAATAAATTAAGTCCAAGAGAATAAGCCCAGATCACATCACTCTTTGTATGCGACCCAGAGGCTCATTTGATGTTGGCAATGGGCTTGATTACACTTCAAGGCCCATAAGTCATAAGCGACCTCTAGCAAGACATTATGACTACCCAAATCAAATGAGGATCGATAATCCGATTTAACTTTGTAACTATGGTTATAGGCTCGATCCTTTGTAACACGATATCAAGATTAATCACAAGGCATGGTACATGTCAACCTTTGATTAATCATAGTTTCTTGATCCCCAAGTTGACTGATTATTACAAATGACATTCATGACTCTTCATCAATTCATTTGAGCACGCCATGCATTTCTTCATCATACTTGTCAAGAGGCCCAAATGATATCTCTCTCATTTAAGAGAGGTACAAATCCCATCTCGTCATTCACATCCCTCCCATGATTCATTTGATGTCCAACATAAGGCATTTGCTATTAGGTTAAAAATAACTTAGTCTAATATCAAAACACGAATTAGAATGTAGGGAACCATGATGACTTCAGTCAAAGGACTAAAGTCAAACCATATTGAGAATCACTAATGACATGAAACCATGTAGTATTCTCTTTTGGGTCGATCAATATATGTTCTCTAACATATATCTATGTTTCTAATTTGATATCTCATATCCATGATCGAGAAAGCGTGATCATCAATCAGAACACATACTAGCCTTAATTCATTATTTTTCCACCAATAATGATCGACTAGGGACAGTCTAGAATAGTATTATAACACTTATGGTTTTACTATCAAGTCACATACTTGATGACATAAGTTTAATACCATTCATGGAATGTAAATCACATTACATAAATGAAATACATGCATATATGAAACGGAATACCTCATAATATATTATTAACAAATCATAATGTTAATACATGAATCACAAATGTTCATTGGCCTAGGGCACACTACTAACAATCTCCCACTTGCACTAGGCCCAATCAGTCAGATATCTAATACCCATAGACCTCGTATGACTCTCATGTTTAGTTGTGGAAGAGGCTTAGTAAGTGGATCAGCAATGTTGTCATCTGTGCCCACTCTACATATCTTCACGTCTCCTCTTCTAATGATCTCTAATCAAATGGAAGCGCCTCGAGTATGTGTTTGGATCTATGATGCGAATTTGGTTCCTTAGCTTTGTGCTATAGCCCCATTATTATCACAATAAAGGTCTATAGGACTTGCAATGCTAGGAATAATTCCAAGTTACGTGATGAACTTCCCGATCCATCTGACTTCCTTAGCGACATCCGAAGCTGACAATGTACTCGACTTGGTTGTAGAATCAAGCAATGATGTCTTGCTTTGAACTTTTCCACTCATCGCACCTCCATTCAAACAGAACACAAAACCGATTGCGATCTGAAATCATCTATGTCGATCGAAAACCAAACATCGGTGTAACCATTTACAACTAGCTCTCCTTCAAGTCCTCCATAGACTAGGAACATATCCTTAGTTCTTCTCAAGTACTTAAGGATGTTCTTAATCGCTATCGATGACTCTCACCATAATTAGATTGATATCTACTTGTTATGCTCAAAGCATATGAGACATCTGGTCGAGTACATAACATGGCATATATGATAGATCCAATTGCAGATGCATATGGAATCTTACTCATGCGCTCAAGCTCCTTATCCAAGTAGGACAATCCTTCTTAGAAAGCTTGATTCCATGTGACATAGGTAAGAATCCTCTCTTGGAATCTTGCATCTTGAACCTTTTCGATTACCTTATCTATATATGTACTCGACTTAGACCTATAAGCTTTCTTGATCTTTCTATAGATTTTAATGCCTAAAACATAGGCAGCCTCACTAAGTCTTTCATTGAAAGCGTTTCCTTAACCAAATCTTGACACTCTGTAAGGTGAATATCGTTTCCAATGAGCAATATGTCATCAACATATAAAGCTAAAAGACAACAGACTCCACTAACCTTTTGTAAACACAAGGTTCATCTTCATTCTTAATGAATCCAAACTCTTTGACAACTTCATCAAAACGAAGATTCCAGCTTCTTGATGCTTGCTTCAATCCTTAAATGGATCTTTGAAGCTTACACACCTTTCCCGAATTCTTAGGATGGACAAAATCCTCAGGCTGTATCATATATACATCCTCAAGTAAGTTTCCATTAAGGAAAGCCGTTTTGACTTCAATTTGCCATATCTCATAATCGTAGTATGCAGCTATGGCAACAAGAATTCTAATGGATTTGATCATGACCACTGGAGAAAATGTCTCATCATAATCAATTCCATGAACTTGTCGATAACCTTTAGCAGCAAGTCTTGCTTTATAAGTGTGCACATTTCCATCCATGTCGAGTTTCTTTTTGAAAACCCATTTGCATCCAATGGTCTTTAAGCCATCAGACGGATCAATCAAAGTCCAAACTTGATTGTCATACATGGATTGCATCTACGCTTTCATGGCCTCTAACCATTTAGCGATTCGGACTTTCTATAGCTTCTTGATAAGTTGTGGGCTCATTATGATCGATGAGCATCACATTATCATCATCAGTAACGAGAAATCCATATCTCTCGGGTTCATGACGAATCTATCGGATCTACGTAGGCCTTGTGTTGTTGAAGACCGCCATCAACGACTTGTGAGCTCGCTTCAATCTCCTTTTCAGGCTCAATGTCATTTTGTGAAACTTGAATTTCTTCGAGTTGTATTTTACTCCCACTGTTTCCTTTGGAAACAAATTCCTTCTCTAAGAAGAAACCATTTTGAGCAACAAACACTTTGTTCTCTGATGGGATGTAAAAGTAATATCCTTTAGTTTCCTTAGGATATCCCATAAAATAACATTTTTCAGATTTGGTTGCCAACTTGTCAGCAATTGGACGCTTCACATAAGCCTCACAACCCCAAATCTTTAGAAAAGATAAATTGGGATGCTTCCCTGTCCATATCTCATAAGGTGTCTTTTCTACAGCCTTTGAAGGAATACGGTTCAATATGAATGTTGCGGTTTCTAAAGCATAGCCCCAGAAGTATTTTGGAAGATCAGTTTGACTCATCATTGATCGAACCATATCTAATAGAGTTCGATTTCTCCTTTCAGAAACACCATTCCATTGAGGAGTTCCTAGAGGAGTCAATTGTGAAACGATTCCACAATCCTTAAGATAATCATCAAACTCTTCGCTTAAATATTCACCTCCTCGATCAGATCGAAGGATTTTAATATTCTTGCTAAGCTGATTTTGTACTTCATTCTTATATTTTTTGAACTTTTCAAAAGATTCAGATTTGTACTTCATTAAATAGACATACCCATATCTACTGAAGTCATCTGTAAAAGTAATAAAATATAAATAACCTCCTCTCGCTGATATGCTAAAAGGACCGCATACATCCGTATGTATAAGGCCCAATAGCTCATTGGCCCTTTCCCATTTACCTGTGAAGGGGGCCTTTGTCATCTTACCCAGTAAACAAGAATCACACGTGTCAAAAGATTCAAAAGAATCAATGAATCCATCTTTATGGAGTTTTGAAATGCGTTTTTCATTTACATGGCCTAAGCGACAATGCCAGAGATAGGTTGGGTTCAAATCGTTAGATTTAAACTTCTTGGTATTTATGTTATAGATGGGCTCATTTGTTAGAGACTCGGTGTCTAGAGTATAGATGCCATTTAATTGACGTGCAATACCATATAAAACGTCATTCTTATAAATGGAAATACTTATATTCTCAATAGAAAATTTAAATCCATCATTCTCTAAACAAGCAAAAGAAATAATGTTCCTACTCATAGTAGGTACATAATAACAATTCTTAAGTTCCAAAATGAGTCCAGTAAGTAAAATAAGATCATAAGTTCCCACGGATAAAGCAACAACTCTTGCTCCATTTCCCACGCGCAGGTTGATCTCACCAGCCATCAATCTTCTAGTCCTTCTTAAACCTACACATTAGTACAAATGTGAGTTGCAGCTCAGATCTAATACCCAAGATGCGTATGAGTAAATTTGATTTCTATAACAAACATACCAAGAAGTAGTCACACTATTCTTCTTCTCTTTCACTCTTCAAATAGAGTTTGCGTTTCTTTTCCAATGACCAGGTTCATTACAATGGAAGCAAACTCCCTCCTTGGGTGCCTTAGTCTTAGCTTTGGGCTTGGGCTTGGACTTAGGTACTTTACCTTTGCCCTTCGTTGTGCCCTTCTTCTCGAAACCCTTTCCCTTTTGAACCACAAAAACTTCATTGGTGGTCTTTACCTTTCTCTTTAAGTTCTCTTCAGCAGTTTTCAGCATCCCATGCAATTCATCAATGGACTTCTCCATATTATGCATGTTGTAGTTAAGAATGAACTGATCATATTCATCAGTCAAGGATGATAGAATAAGATCCGTTGCCAATTCTTGACTAACAGGTGCACCTAATTTCTCAAGATGATGAATGTAACTCTTCATCTTAAGAACATGAGCACTCACGGGTGTGCCAGGAGTCATCTTGCATGAATTCAATGCCTTAGTGGTTCTAAACCTCTCTTGGCGTGCTTGCTCTTGAAATATGGCTTTCAGTTGAGCAAGCATGTCATAAACTTCCATTCCTCTAAATCCTTCGAAGGTCGAGATCATGGTGCCTAACATAAGGCATGACACATCCGTGGAGTCATTGATATGCTTCGTGTAAGCATCCTTTTGAGCCTTAGGTGCGTTTGCTGGTGGTTCCTCAGGGATGGGTTCCTTCAAAAACAAAAAAAACAATCTCAAGTTCCTATACCAATCTAGGAAATTTGTTCCACTAAGTTTTCTTTCTAAGATAGATCGCATAGACAGGTTTGTGGATGGAGTAGCCATAATCTACAAAATAATGCAATAAGGGTCAACATTCTTATATAGTATGAGGTATTAGCTCCCACTCAAAAAATAACCCTCAATAGAAAAATGGGAGAAAACAAGATCCATATTTCACTAAGTCCTAAGAAAGCTTTGGCTTAACACTCAAAACTTAGTTATTTAGGTAGAAAACTCTTTTCAATTACATCACATGTAACTCTTGATGGGCTTATGTTAAAATACATCTTATGTCTTGCATGTATGTAAAACCCAATCTTATGCCCTAAGCCCAAAACCGTTTTGATAGCTTAGTTAAGTTTAACCATACTTTACCTATGAATAGCACCATTATTCAAATGTCTTCCTAGATAATCCCCCATGCCTTGCTTTGGCAATGACCCACATAAGGATGAGCTAGAAATAAACATTGGTAAAGATTTATGGAAGGCATATAAACTTAAAATTACGATGAGGTCGTTCTTAGAAGGTTATTAATCCTTATAAAGAATTATGGAAGATTACAAAATGCTTGTTACAACCTTGGCTTGATTCTAATTGTGGATTTGAAAATGAATTTAATTTAATAATTCAACTCTTGAAAAATTAAATTAAATTCCAAAACCTTTCCTAATAAATAATCCTTTGAAAACAATTTTCAAATTTTAATAAAAACACCTTTTATTATTATTAGGAGTATTTATTAATTTAATCTCTATTAAAAAAATAATAATAAATTAGGGATTTTAAAACAAATTAAAATAAATAAATAAATAAAAGGGAGGGAGGGGGCCAGACGCTAGCACGCGTGGAGCGTGTCCACGCCCCTGGCAGATTCGGGCGCGTGTCCCACACGCGCCCGTCGTCTTCTCCAACACTCCCGTCCTCTCTCTTCTAGTTTTCCTCCTTTTTTCTCTTCTAGTTTTTTTTTCTTCCACTTTCTCCACGTTTCCACTACCAATCTCCCACGTTCCACGATTCGAAGCATCTACCGTTAGATCTAAACGAAAAATGGGAAGATTCAACCGTTGGATCTCCAACCGAAAACGTGAAGCTTTCGTCACCGCCGCCTGTGGCGTCACTGAAGACACCACAGAGGCACCGTGCGACGCCCATGAGTGGCGTCGCACGTGATGGATTGTCAAAGAACACCATCGGTGTTCTTCAACAACCATGGCAGTAAACACAAAGACAAGGGAAAAAGAAAAAAAATAAACGTAGATCCAAAAAAATAAACCCTAAGAATTTGATTTCCAGATCTATACACGCAGAACCTAAACCAGAGAAAACACCAAAAACATGTATGCGGCAGTGGAGGGAACAATTTCCAGAAGGACAACAAAACATGCATTGAATAACAAGGATTTCAGAAACCCATTAATCACCGTATATGCGTATAGAACAATATCCAGATCATGCATCAACGATTAACATAAATCAGATTGGAAACAATTTCCAGAACATGACATACATTAAAGCATAAACCTTTTTCTATAATATAGTGCGTTTTCGAAGCATCAAAACAAATCAACAATAAAATCAAGCCTCTAATCCAAGATTAACGATTAAACCTGGCTTTGATACCACTGTTGGATCGCGTACGGTCCGAGTATTCACAATACGCTGCGAAAAAGACCATACAAAAATATCACGTATAATTGAAAAAACGAAGGATTAACGAAAATACCTTATTTTCGTGGGTGGATTGCTTCTTTTCGGATTTCAAGACACTGCAAATCACTAATGCCCTCTACCGGTATCCACACGAGCATGCACGATCCGGGCTGCGGCTATAGTATGCTAGCACGTCCTGAAGACCTTTCTGAACGCCGCATGATCTTTCTCTTGGATGGCGGCTAGGGTTTCCTGACCATTGTGTCGTTCACCTAATGAGACCTAAGCTTCTCTATTTATAGAGAAACCCTAATCTCATTCAGGCCCTATTAAGTTTCGGCCCATTATATCATATATAATAAAAGCCCGACAACTTAATTAAATCTAGCCCAATAAATATATCTAAATATATTTATTCAACACCTAATAAATTAAGTCCAAGAGAATAAGCCCAGATCACATCACTCTTTGTATGCGACCACAGAGGCTCATTTGATGTTGGCAATGGGCTTGATTACACTTCAAGGCCCATAAGTCATAGCGACCTCTAGCAAGACATTATGACTACCCAAATCAAATGAGGATCGATAATCCGATTTAACTCAGTAACTATGGTTATAGGCTCATCCTTTGTAACACGATATCAAGATTAATCACAAGGCATGGTACATGTCAACCTTTGATTAATCATAGTTTCTTGATCCCCAAGTTGACTGATTATTACAAATGACATTGATGACTCTTTATCAATTCATTTGAGTACGGCCATGCATTTCTTCAGTCATACTTGTCAAGAGGCCCAAATGATATCTCTCTCATTTAAGAGAGGTATAAATCTCATCTACGTCATTCACATCCCTCCGCATGATTCATTTGATGTCCAACATAAGATTGTTTGCTATTCGGTTAAAAATAACTTAGTCTAATATCAAAACACCGAATTCCTCATGTAGGGAACCATGATGACTTCAGGTCAAAGGACTAAAGTCAAACCATATTGAGAATCACTAATGACATGAAACCATGTAGTATTCTCTTTTTGGGTAGATCAAATATATGTTCTCTAACATATATCTATGTTTCTAATTTGATATCTCATATCCATGATCAGTAAAACGTGATCATCAATCAGAACACATACTAGCCTTAATTCATTATTTTTCCACCAATAATGATCGACTAGGGACAGTCTAGAATAGTATTATAACAGTTATGGTTTTACTATCAAGTCACATACTTGATGACATAAGTTTAATACCATTTATGGAATGTAAATCACATTACATAAATGAAATACATGCATATATGAAACGGAATACCTCATAATATATTATTAACAAATCATAATGTTAATACATGAATCACAAATGTTCATTGGCCTAGGGCACACTACTAACACAAAGGACATTCAAGTACATACCTTATGATAATGGTATGTTGGAGCAAAACATATCCGACTTACACATGGCAATCCAACCTACACATGGCATCATCTAACACACTCAAAGTAACTAAATTTAAAAAAAAACATTCAAATCCATTCATTCATAAAGCTTACACTGATACCACACAACGACTATTTATAAAGCTTACACAAATTCCAGCAAAACGACAAAAATAAAGCTAGAGCACTTCTGGTGTTAGCTGACAGACCTCTGAGTCATATCTCTATCCAAAAGATTCCTTAAGTCCTGACTAAGGAACTAGGTCTCCTGACTCGTACCTGAAAAGTCACATTGCAATTTTGATGAGTTTTGCAAACTCCATAAGTGAACCATCATTGATGAATTCACCGGATCATAAGCACACATCACATATTACACAAACAATCATAAACAGATACATTTATGATTCAAAACTCACACAATAGGGTATAACATTCAATCATTTCCAAGCAGATCATATATAAATAAATACATATGCATATGAGACTCACATTCTTTCTTATTGTTGTGACTGAATGCCTATCACATACTTATACAAATGCTAGCCCATAGGGCTCAGTCAGAACAGAATCACGGAGCATAGCTCTACGTGCACATACATATATCACGGAGCAAAGCTCTACATGGAAGCGCTTCATACGGGCAATTCAAGTCACAACACCTTTATTTGAGCATGCATTTTATGAAATGCATCAAACTGAATATAACATGTATCACAATCACATATAATGCTCAACAAAACTCATAATCATCGGACCTAAATCCGGCATTCAACTTTCGTTGAGAATTCACATAACATTCAGAATAACGTTCAGAATTCCATAGCAGACAAATTCACAATCAAGGCACTTCTAATACATTCCCGAATATTGATCTCCTCGGACAATTAAAGTCCGAAATTCAAAATCAAATCGCAAGCAATATAACAATATTGGACGCTTAAACAAATCAAATTAAATCGATCATAGGAAATCATCTAGGTTGACTCACAGTACGCTCCAATAAGCTATTGCCTGGATGGTCCGAAAATGTCCGATATGCTCCTCTAAAATAGGCAAAACACATTCACAAATATCACACTTTGCACAAATACACAAGTGGTTCTTTTATGCACATCAATATAGAGAATGCATGCACAATGCATGTTCAATGACAATTTCGGGGTGCAATAATGCGATCCTTATCAAAAATCATTTAGGAATCAAAGCCCTCATTAATACCATGTATATTTACAATTGAATTGGACCAAACAATGTCAAATAATTTCATAGCTTCATTGACCACTTCAGATTTTTTCTATAAAACATATTCGGGTCAACTTTCCATACTAAATCAGATAAGGTGAATGACCAAATTAGACAAAACTTCCTTTTGTAAAGTTGTTCTCCCATTTCTTATCTTTCTAAAGACATAAAAATCATTTAATTTGGATCAGTATACCAAGAGATATCCTCAAAATATTCTAGATGGTTCATAAGTTCTAGAAAAATTCATACCTCAACTTCCAACCAAAAATTGAAACTCTTAGAGGCAGAATTAAAACTTTATTGCTTCATAAAAGTTGTAGCCCTATGTCTCTAGTTTATAGAAAAGAAAAAATAACTCAATTTAGATCAGTATAAGGAACGTTATGGTCAAAATACGAAAGCATGTTCGAGCAGTCGAAGGAGGGGTGCTCGCCGCGGCGTACAGCCCAGAAATTAGTTTTTCTCAGGATTTTTGCAACGTTCGCCGCGACGAGCTCAAGGGGGGATCTCATATGTCGCGGCGTACAAATAAGAATGAGCCACGGCGAGAATAAAAATGGACGCCGTGGCGTACAAGCAAGAATAGTCACACGTCGTGACGTATAAAAGAATAAGTCGCAACGTATAAAGAGGAATGAGCCTCGGCGAGGATAAAAATGGACGCTGCGACGTCTGGTTCTGGAACTCGTCTTCCCAATTTCTTTTTCCAGATTTTTCACTTCTATACCCAAAATAATCTTTAAAACTTCACTCCAATTAACTCCTGATCCAGTTCGAATCATTTACATAAGATCAAATTCAAGATTCATTTAAAACATCAAAATCCGACCATCACACATGTGTCTTCACTTCTACTGATAAACAATGGACAAGAATGTATGCATGTCCATTTCGACTATCTCAAAACTCGAACAGAGTATTTACAAATCTTCCAATCTAGAGTCCATTCCATACCATTTAAAACAATTCTTATCTCTCAATCAATCCTCTAATCTATTTAACACCAAAACCAACTTCTCTAACCTCACATGCATGCATTCATTTCCACTGAAAAACATCATTTACAACAACAAAACCCAACGTAAACATAACTTACTTGAATCGGCTATGAATTCCAGCAAAGAGGACAGATTAAAAACAGCAAAAGTCCCAAAGTTTTCATTCGGATGTCAAGTGTTTCTTCATCGAGAACACTTGCAATGCATTTCCTAACTCAAACTCATACTGGGTATACTATGCATGCCTTACACAACCTCTCTAACATAAGCCATTTGTCTCACAATAATTAGTCCATGTGTCACAATAAGATTGGTCCAAAAAAATATTTTTTCTAAAATTCACTAAAAATTCCAAAATTTCTTAAATAATACCAAAATCACCAAAACACACTTTAATCATATTTAACAATTCAATTGTACCCGGAAATGTCAAGGAATGCATGTATAATCATATAAATGTGCAAAAATGTGCATGTCACAATTAATAATGCATGATGTGCAATTTCCTAACTTCTCATAAATTCTCATAATTAACAATTCTAGCCCTAACATGGGTAACGGGATGTTACAAGAAGAGAATGTGTTTTCGGAGATTTAAGGGAAAAAATGAGTTTTTAAAGAAGACCCAGATGACTTATAGTCGACTGGTAGGATGTTAGTCGACTAATAAAAAATAAAATTAAGAGTGGGGGCTGTATGGCATAAAACTAGTCAACTGGTTGCGTATCATTAGTCGACTGGTTTTGAAAAATAGGTGTATTAGTCGACTAGTTGAAGACTAGTAGTCGACTATAACTGTAATATTTGCAACAGGCAACTGACTAACTCGAGTAATTCCTCAACTTTAGTCGACTTAAACTCCAATTAGTCGACTGGAATGATGATAAACTCCAAATAACTCACATTTTAGCCTAAAGTGCAGATCATGATGTATTCTCATATGGAATTGCATATTTGCCTAATATTTGACCATTTTGTTGTGCTAATGTATGCAAAAAAAATTCAATCAACCAATAAAATTCAAATCACACATACCAAGCCTCAATTTTATGTTCACAAACACTTCTTCTTTAAGAGATTTGGTAAAAATATCAGCTAATTGATCATTAGTAGATACTTGTTTTAAACAAATGTCACCTTTCAAACAATGATCATGAATGAAATGATGTCTAATTTCTATATGATTTGTTCTACTATGCAAAATTGGATTTTTACTCAAGCAAATTGCACTGGTATTATCACAATAAATGGGAATATTTTTAACAACAATACCATAATCAAGCAATTGATGTTTAATCCAAAGAACTTGGGCACATGCACTTCCAGCTGCTACATATTCAGATTTAGCAGTAGAAATAGCTACACTAACTTGCTTTTTACTAGCCCACGAGATCAAAAATGATCATAAGAAATAACATAAGCCACTAGTGCTTTTTCTATCTACCCTACAACCACCATGATCAGCATCACTATAAGCATACAAATCAAAAGATTCATAATTGGATACCATAAATCATGATTAACAGTTCTACTCAGATATCTAAAAATTCTTTGGCAAGCACTCAAATGAGAAATTTTGGGACAAGACTGAAATCTAGCACAAAGACATGTACCAAACATAATATCTGGTCTAGAAGCAGTTAAATATAAAAGAGAGCTGATCATACCTCTATAAAGTTTTTTTATCAACATCTTCTTCATGTTCAGATTTTTCTAGGACCAAATTTGTTGCCATTGGTGTTGCTGCTACTTTGCATCCTTCCATTTTGAACTTCTTAAGAAGCTCTTTGGTATATTTTGATTGGTGAATGAAGATGTCATTTTTGTCTTGCTTGATTTGCAACCCAAGAAAGAACTTGAGTTCTCCCATCATGCTCATTTCAAATTAAACTGCATGAGATCACTAAATTCTTTGCACAAAAATTCATTAGTAGCACCAAAAACAATATCATCAACATATATTTGACAAATTAGCATATCTTGATCAACATGTTTAATAAACAAAGTATTATCAATCTTGCCTTGAATATAACCATTTTGAGTTAGAAAAGTACTTAACCTTTCATACCATACTCTAGGTGTTTGTTTTAACCCATAAAGTGCTTTCTTGAGCTTGTAGACATAATTTGGATATTCATGATCTTCAAAACCTGGTGGTTGTTTGACATAAACCTCCTCTTGGATGGAGTCATTTAGAAACGCACTTTTGACATCCATTTGATTTAATTTGATCCTCTTATGCGATGCAAAAGCATATAATAGTCTGATTGCCTTCAATCGAGCCACATGAGCATATGTCTTATTATAATCAAGGCCTTCTTCTTGATAAAATCCTTAAGCTACTAACTTTGATTTGTTCTTGATTGCTTCACCATTTTCATCATACTTTATCCTATTTACCCACTTGACTCCAATAATGGTTTTATCCTTTGGTGGAGCTACCAAATCCCATACATTATTCCTCTTGAATTGATTAAGCTCTTCTTGCATAACCAGCAACCAATTCTCATCTTCAAGAGCCTCTTTTATGTTCTTGGGTTCCACTAGAGAGATGAAAGCTGAATTATTCATGTGCTCATAAACATTTCTCCTAGTTCTTAAACCATCATTCAAGCTACCAATTACTTGCTCCATAGGATGATTCTTTGCTTTTGCCCATGTTTTAATGTTGATTACATGGTCTTCTTCATCTACCTTCATTTCTTCAATCTTGATTCAATTTCTTCAACTCCATTTCCTAAATTTCCTGCATCATCATCAAAGCAAACCTTTCTCGGGGGTGAAATCATATCATCAAATTTAACATGAATACTTTCTTCAACACACTTAGTTCTATTATTATAAACTCTAAATGCCTTACTAGTTAGAGAATAACCAAGAAACACACCAACATCAGATTTTGAATCAAATTTTCCTAAATTGTTCTTTCCATTATTATGAATAAAAACTTTGCAACCAAAAGGGTGAAAATATGAAATGTTGGGTTTCTTACCTTTCCATAACTCGTATGGTGTCTTGTTTTTGTCTCTTCTAAGATGCACTCTATTGATGACATAGCACGCGGTGTTGATTGCTTCCGCCTAAAAGGATTTAGGAAGATTGTATTCATTCAACATTGTTCTACTCATTTCTTCAAGTGACCGATTCTTCTTTTCTACTACACCGTTTTGTTGTGGTGTTCTTGGTGTTGAGAAATTGTGCTCCATTCTATATTTATCACAAAACCTTTCAAATGGTTCACTCTCAAATTCACCTGCATGATCGGTTCTAATCGCAACAATTGTCAAATTCTTTTCATTTTGAACCAACCTACACCACTTAGTATACTCGTTAAAAGCATCACTTTTATTAACAAGAAATCTCACCCAAGTAAATATGGAAAAATCATCAACAATGACAAGAACATATAATTTACCACTAAGACTAGCATGTCTAGAAGGTCCAATCAAATCCATATAAACAAGTTGTAGAATTTTAGAAGTACAAATTTCTTTCTTTGGTTTGAAAGATTCTCTAACATGTTTGCGTCTCAAACAAGATTCACACAAGTGATCTTTAACAAATTTTGTCTTAGGCAAACCTCTCACAATGTCATTTTTAGAAAGCTTATAAATTAAAGGCAATGGTGCATGTCCTAATTTTCTATGCCATAAAAATGCATTTTCTTCTAGTGTCAATAAACACTTTTCATTAAAAGAACTATCATCATGTAAATTAACAATATATGTATTTCCATGTCTCAAACCAATAAAAGCAACATGATCATCCTTCTTGACTATGCAATGAGATGATTTAAATGTCACATTAAAATTCATATCACATAATTGAGAAACACTTAGCAAATAATATTTCAAGCCATCAACAAGCAAAACATTGTCAATGGTAGGCAAAGGTTCCTTACCCACTTTACCAATACCAATGACTTTACCTTTGTTGTTGTCTCCAAATGTGACATATCCTTGATTCTTTGGTCTAATCTCTACAAATAGGTTCTTGTCTCCACTCATGTTCCTTGAACATTCATTATCAATATACCATGTGCTTGGTGGTTTTTCATTCCTTGCTTGTACCTACAATAGAAACATTCTTTCTCTTTATAGGTATCCAAGCTATTTTGGGTCCATTTTGGTTAGCCATATAAACCACATTAGGAGGTGTTGTGCCTTTAACTACCCAAATTTTCTTAACATTAATACATCTCCTAATACTCTTACATGCAATTTCTATATGACCATCTTTCAAATACTTAGCACATTTAGCAACTTTTCCATCTTTAGTGAATTTAGAAATCAAAGAATAACCTCTATTAAAAGGATCATATCCTAAACCATGTCTAGAAATTGAATATCTTTGTAAAGACAACATCTTTTCAAACTTTTCATTTCCACCAGTAAATTTTCCAACCACATAAGAAAACTCCTTTCTAAGTCTATCAAGCTCACAAGTAAGATTTTCTTTTTCAGCAAGGCATGTAGAGTGGTCTTCCTTAGTGCAATCTAAATCATCAATAGTTTCATACAAGACATTATTTTCAGCAACTAATTCTTTTATTTTCTTTCTCAATTTCTTGTTGATTTCAATAGCTTCTTCAAAATCAATTTGTAAAGTATTAAAAGAATCTCTAAGATCTTGATCAATGAATGTTACCTCATCTTCATCATCACTTGTTAAGGAGCTATTTGCCATAAGAGCTAAGTTGTTTTCATCATTGCTTTGATATGCTTCCTCATAATCACTCCAAGTGGCTATTAGGCTATCTTCCTTTTTCCCTTTGTCATACTTGCCATTTTTCTGAAGATTTGAAGTGAAGGATGAGCTTTTACATTATCTAGCATGATGTCCTCTTTTTCCACATTTCTAACATTCTTCATTGCTCTTTTTTTCTTCATAGCCCTTTGACCTTCTTTCTATGGTGTACTTCTTTCTTTCTTCATTTCTTCCACCACGTAATTCTTTTCTCCTATTTTTAAGTTGTCCTTTGAACTTTCTCAAGTTTCTGGCATACATTGCTATTTCTTCATCTTCTTCGTCTTCATCTATTTCTTCGTCACTTTCATCAAGAGAAGAAGCATTAGCTTTTAAAGCAATTGATTTTTGTAACTTACCTCTTCCTCCTCTTGATTTGAGAATGATCTTATAGTTTATGAGAGATCCCACCAAGGCATTGAATTCCAAGTGATTGAGATCCTTAGACTCCATAATAGCGGTGACTTGAGAGTCTCATTCTTGCGGTACTGAACGAAGAATCTTTTTCACCTTCTCGCTATCCGTCATATGCTTTCCAAGGTTGCCTAATCCATTGATTATTTCTGTAAAACGATCAAGCATAATAGAAATAGACTCACCTTCCTTCATGACAAACATTTCATAATCATAGAAAAGCATGTTGATCTTTGTCTCGCGAACTTGATTGGTTCCTTCATGAGTGATGCGAAGTCTTTCCCATATTTCTTTCGCACTAGTACACAAGTTCACTCGATTTCTCTCCTCAACGGTGAGAGCACAGTATATCAATTTCATTGCTTTTGCGTTGATGTAGGCTTGCTTCCAATCATTGTCATCATATTCCAACTCCGTTTTCACCTCGCCATTTTCTTTTAATGAAACATGTGGACCGAAGATGATGATCTTCCAATACTCTACTCCTTTGCTTATAATATAATACTTCATAGGATTTTTCCAAGAAGAATAGTTAGTACCATTAAACAAAAGAGGGCGATTATTTGTGTTACCTTCTTCCGCTAGGTTATTGTGTGCCATCCCTGGATACTTCTGCTCTGATACCAATTGTAAAAGATCTAGAGGGGGGTTGAATAGATCTTTAAACTTTTTCGTAAAGTTATACAAAAAATCAAAAGTTAATTCACACAAAACAATTTAAACAAATTTAAATGCAAAGAGTAGGGAAGAAGAGCAAACACTGTTTTTATAGAGGTTCGGTGCTAAGACCTACGTCCTCTACCTAAGCTCCCACTTAGGATTTGGCAAATCATTTTACTGCACACTTGTTAGTTCAGTGTAAACTTTTACAACACCTCTTGATTTCCAGCTCAAGCTACCTTTACAATTGATTTGTCTTCCGGCACAAATCCTACCTCGCAAGTGATTTTTTACCAACCACTCAACTCACAAAATAACAAAGATAAAGATGATGGAATAACTCTCAATACAAATTTGGTACTAGCTAAGAGCAATTGAGAGCTAATTAGGAATAATGGTAGTATGTTTTTTGCAATATTGACTTCACTGTTTATTCCTTGATGTTCTACCTATTTATCTACAGGCTTCAAATGAATATAGCCGTTGTGGATCTCCTTCTAGCCGTTGCTTGATTTCTCATAGACGTTGTTTGATTTCTTCCTTTCCATTTGGAAATGATCCGGATGAATTTTGTTTAGCTCTATTTAATAGTCGATTAGTCGTGCTGTTATAGTCGATTAGTATTAACATTTTTCAATGCAGGCTTCAACTTAGCTCTTCGATCAGTCGACTAGTGTCATGATAGTTGACTAGTGCAGCTATCTGACTGATTTGTAGTCGACTTGTAATATTTAAGTCGACTTGTTTCAAGCCCCATCTGATGAATCTTAATTTATTAGTCGACTTATGATATGATAGTCGACTTGTGTTGACTCCAACAGATATATTTAATTAGATCTTCCTATAATCTTCATGTTTAAGTCTCTTGCACGTTTGAAGGTTATTTCCATTTGGATTTCATAATGATTTATATCTTGCCCATAGAGGATTAATGCTTGTCTTGATTTTATCTCAATCCAAAACACCTGAAATAATTTCTTAATCAATTATATACATTTTATTATTATCAAAACATAGAAGGATTTAATTTGTCAACCACCATTGGTCCAACAATAGTTACAAAACTTGGAACTACTTTTTACTAATGAAATAAGTTTTTGATTACAAAATAAAAATGCTACGAAAACAAAATTTTTAAGAACGTTCTATGTTTTATTATAGTTAAAAACTTAATTTTGTAAAATTAAATATCTAATAATGATCTTATAAATTCTTTTTTGAGTTATTCTCTCATAAGTTATTTTTCATTTAAATAGCTAATACTAAACAACTAATTTTATCAAATATTTTAATAAACAACTAATGTTATTTCTTTGATCATATTATCGATAATCAAATTAGTTGATATAATCAATTGTTAATTAACCGCTAATAAAATTAACTAACAATTAATCGATCCTTATTTTGCGAAGGACCAAAATGCCAAGACTTAAAATCGAGGGGCGGTTGGTTAAATGCAGGATAATGGTAATAAGAATGAAAATGAATATAGTAAATAATGATAATGGATATTATCATTATAATTATGATGATTAGTTAAGAGGAAGGAATGATTATTATTATCATTGATTTGGTTGGTTTGTAAAAATACTAAAAATAAAATTTTATAATAATAAATTAATTAATTAAATTATATTTTAATTAATTATATTATAAATAATTAATTAAAATATAATTATTAATTAATGATGAATTATATTTTAATTAATTATATTGTATGTAATTAATAATATTTTAATTACAATATTTTAATTAATGAATAATTATATTTTACTTATATTGTAACTAATTAATAATATTATAATTAATGAATAATTATATTTTAATTAATGAATGAATTATATTTTAGTTAATTATAATGTAATTAATTAATTATTAATATTATTTTAATTAATTAATTAAATTAATTAATTATAATATTTTAATTAATTAATATTATTTTGTATTAGTTATATTTTAATTAATTGTAATAAGTACAATAATAATACACAGTTCTGGGATTCGGCCGAACTGGTTATTAGATTCGATCCATGTCTCGATGTACATTGAAGCGATCTTGGTGAAAAAGTCTCCTACAAAACAAATGGAAGGCACGTCGGGGTGAAATCGATTTGCCCTCCGACGCCTTCAAGTAAGTCTTTGGTGGAGGTAAGGTTATCTGAATCGAGAAAGCAACTAGGTTATGATCTTGTACCTTGGTTAAGAGAGAATAATACCTTATATCGTTTTCTGCTAGGTTTTGGGTCTTTCGTTTCTTACGTGCGTGCGTGGGAGATTTTCCTATGCTAATGGGTCGTGGATATATGGATTAGACCAGTTAAGCCATGGTTGTGAGATTGATCGATCGGCGTAATATTGGACTTGGGCCCAATATTGCCGACCAACCATAAGCCCCCTACTCCTCGAGTGCGGCGAAGAGAAGGGTCGAAGAATGCGTTGTTATAGTTAAATCGGTCGCTTCGTAACATGTGAAGCGGGGCGGCCATGCGATGTGGCCGATCGGTCGAGCATTGGCTTTATAGCTCGGTATAGACGACTCAGTAATTTCAAATTGGTGGTCTTGAGCTTCTTTGGGTATAATCTTCAGATTGGCCGACTCGTTTACCGGCGGTTGTTTTGGGATTGATTGATTGAGGTCCCTCTCATCGATCGATTTCACCGTTTATTGCGTGACAACCGGTGCTATAGCATGTCTGACAGTCATCATTAGCAGACGCTTGGGCCTGCGTGAAATACTTATTCATCTAACGGTTCGTGATCTCGGATATTTGCTCGTAATCCAAACGACGTCTTTTAACCACTAACCGTTCTTCTCCCGACGCCCTTCAACTGTCGCGCCTCCAAATTTTGAATAACCCGAACCTGCGGCTTAGATCATGTTGCGTGTCCGAGCACACTCGGATTTTCTCCACGCGTCGTGGTCGATTGGATCACTTTGGGCGCTCCTTCTCCGTCCTTCTATAAATATCCATGCTCGACGAGTTGTGAGTTTACGCCTTTTGCTTTCGTTTTCTTGCCTACATTTTGCCTTCGCTTTGTTCCTTGTTCGCGATTGCGAAACTTCCTTATACTCCACCGTCCGATTTTCCTGTATCCAATCTCCGATTAGGTCGTCCTTTTCTTCATCCCTCTTCTTTTCATGTCATTGGTAGTTACGGGAGTATGGTCTGATGGCGGAGGAGATGGCGATGAGAGAGAGGAAAGACGGTTTGGTTGTGGAGGGACCGCCAAGACCGCATCGTCGATGACCTATGGGGAGTTGAACAGGTTGGCCATTAAATTTAACATCCCTTCGTCATGGAGGCCCCGATTGGCCTTGAAAATGGCGGATTCACAAAGAACTTCGGTGGGTGCGTCGCCGTCTTGGCAGCTTTTTTTCTGATTGGCGGCATGAGGCTTCCATCGCCCGATCATTGACGAGGTGTGCTCTATGTTTGGGTTGTTGCCGAGTCGATACCTCCAAATAGTTGGAGGTTTATAAATGGATTAGCATTCTTTGTGCCACCAGCCTCGACCATCCGGCCTCTGTCGGCGTCTGCGTCACTTCCTCGGGATGAGCCATAGTCCAGAGCTCTGGGCGGGAATCCCATTTTGCAATATAGAGGCGCTCGGTATCGTCCTGCCGGACGCCTCAAAGATCTCTTCTTGGCGAACCAAATACTTTTCGTAAAGCCCCAGTGTTCCTCTGAGTGTCGATCGTGGAGGTATCCTCTGGCCGAGAAGTGGAATGACGCGTCGACCACATCCCTCGATAGAGATGAGTTGAGGTGATTGGTGCATCAAGGAGCTCGGCAGAATCGACTTCGCTTCGTCTCATTCGAGGATACCCACAGGGGGGCTTTGCCGGCTACTTCTTTCCTCGCCGATCCCCACCTCAGACACGGGCTAAAGGAGGAAACCGCCTCGGCGGTTGACTCCTGTGATGGACTTAATTGTTGGACTTTGGTGAGCTAGTTTTATTTTCTAACTTTCGATTTTTCGTTGTGCAGCTATGGTGAGGATGGGAGGTGCCCCACCGAGCTTCTACGTCGAGGAAGGAGGCTTCCGGAAGGTGAGCGAGGGTGCTGATTCGTCCATGAGGTTGGTCTCCTTGGTAGTGTCGGCGGATGTTTCCTAGTGGAGGACCTTCTGTTGCGTCCGAGCCATTGCCGATTGTGACGGCGGATCGGGACGAGCAAATTCAGCGGAGGAAGAGGAGGACGGGTCCTCCTCTTAAGAGGAAGAAGTTGGTGCGGTTGGGTGACCTATCTTCCCGCCCAAGCAGTGAGGCCGGGCATGTAAGGTAAGAGAGGGAAGGGAAAGCAAAATCTCAAGCTCAGGCGGTGGGAGCTTGCCACGAAATTGTCCGAGGATGCCACGCTGGGGATCTCGAGGTGGCCCGCTATCTTCTTTGAGAGGTCACTCCCCGTGGAGGAGCAGCTCATGGAAAAGAAGGGTAGCGTGGAGCTGGGATCTCAGCTTGTTCGTGTCGGCATGCGGGCTGCGACGATGTCCTTTGCCGTGCTGCAGCGGCTGGAGACTCTGGACCAGGAAGTCCAGGATCTCCATGTTCAAATGAAGGATTTGAAGGACGAGTCTGTCTGTTGTAAAGGAGGAAGGATCTCCTCCAGCAAAGAATATGTCCTGGAAGAGGAAAAGAAGGTCTTGGTGACTCGGTTGACCGCGGTAGAGGGGGAGAGAGAGACTGAGAAGAAAGGGAGGGAGGTGGAGAGGATGGAGAGGGAGGTAGAGGTCGAAGGGTGGAGGAAGACAGTGAGAGTGGAGCGGGAGCTTAATAGGCGGCTCCGCCTGGATTGCCGTTCCGCGGCGGCGAGTAGGGACAAAGCCGAGAAAACCTTGGAGGAGGTGCAGCAGTCTGTGCGGGAGCAACGGGTTGAAGCTATCAAGCGGTGGAAAAGGAGGTTCTTATACGAGGAGAGTTTGGAGCTCACCTGCGATATAGCCCTCGCGGTGCTGAGGAAGGGTCACGAGCTCTATGCTCCTGAGGGGTCGATGTGCCCCTCGTTCGAAGATTATGCCGAGCCCCTTATTCCTACGGCTCTCGGACTCTCTTTGGAGGAGATGGAGAAAAGAGTTGAGGGGGAGCCGAGAGACGTTCCGGATGAGCAACTAGATCTCAGCTCTGAGGGGGAGGAGGTCCCATATGAAGATGTTCCTTCAGTTGCTCCCCCGGTTCCTGCTCCTATTGATTTGCTCTCTGAAGATCTTTCTAATGAAGATACTCCGCTGATTGCTCCCATGGGTCCCTGCCTCCGGTTCGGCTTCTCCTCCGCTTCTCAAGGTTCCCGGGTATTCTTCCCCTGATTGTAAAGCTCACTGGTCGGGCTTGTGACTGGGCGATTTTCTTCAATGTGATCTTTGCTTCTTTTAACTTGTCTTTTTTTTTTAGTATTCTTGCTTTTTATACTTGGAGAATTTCGATGAAGTTACTCGTAGTCGACCGGCCGAGCAAGTTAGGTCATGTCGACCGATCGACCGCAATCGATCGTCGTCTCGAGAGTTGTCTTGGCGATCTAGCGGCGATAAGTGAGGCGATTGATGGTTCGAAGTCTCGTTTTGGGCGACCCGACCGGCGATGAGTCGATCTATGGAGACTTCCGAGCGAGGTCGAGGATCTTGTCTGGCGACTGTCGAATGAGGTCGATCTATGGATATCTGAGCCAAAGTGATGGCGCCCGAGGATCTCGCCCCGACGACCGATCGGCGAGGTCGACCTATGGAATCCGAGCCATAGTGATGGCGTCGAGGATCTCGTCTGGCGACCGATCGATCGAGGTCGATCTAAGGAGTTCCGAGCCATAGTGATGGCGTCGAGGATCTCGTCTGGCGATCGATCGTCGAGGTCGACCTATGGAGTTACCGAGCCATAGTGATGGCGTCGAGGATCTCGTCTGGCGATCGATATCTCGAGGTCGACCTATGGAGTTACCGAGCCATAGTGATGGCGTCGAGGATCTCGTCTGGCGACCGATCGACCGAGGTCGATCTAAGGAGTTACCGAGCCATAGTGATGGCGTCCTGGATCTCGTCTGGCGACCGATCGATCGAGGTCGATCTAAGGAGTTACCGAGCCATAGTGATGGCGTCGAGGATCTCGTCTGGCGACCGATCGATCGAGGTCGACCTATGGAGTTACCGAGCCATAGTGATGGCGTCGAGGATCTCGTCTGGCGACCGATCGGCGAGGTCGACTATGGGGTTACCGAGCCATAGTGATGGCGTCGAGGATCTCGTCTGGCGACCGATCGGCGAGGTCGACTATGGAATTCCGAGCCATAGTGATGGCGTCGAGGATCTCGTCTGGCGACCGATCGATCGAGGTCGACCTACGGGTTACCGAGCCATAGTGATGGCGCCCGAGGATCTCGTCTGGCGGCCGATCGATCGAGGTCGACCTATGGAGTTACCGAGCCATAGTGATGGCGCCCCGAGGATCTCGTCTGGCGACCGATCGATCGAGGTCGACTATGGAGTTACCGAGCCATAGTGATGGCGTCGAGGATCTCGTCTGGCGACCGATCGATCGAGGTCGATCTAAGGAGTTACCGAGCCATAGTGATGGCGTCGAGGATCTCGTCTGGCGGCGATCGATCGAGGTCGACTATGGAGATTTGCCGGCGGTGGTTAATTGGATTTTCTCTTTGCCAAATGTAATGTAGCTTTGTTATTGCCAAGAAATCGAAAAACCCTTTATTGATGATAACGAGGGTGTGGGCGTTAAAAACCCACTGGCAAGGGCGGGAAAAAGGTACCCACATGTATCTGAAATGATAACAAAGAAAGATTAACTAGCATGAATACTTATCTATTGGTAGAAAGCTTTCAAGTTACGTGAATTCCATGGCCTTGGTAGAATTTTCCCTTTCTCATCGCTAAGGATGTAAGAACCATGCCCGCTTGCTTAATCACTCGATAGGGTCCTTCCCACGTCTGTCCAGAGCTTTCCAGGATGCTTTCCGGCCGCCTCGGATTTTCGTAGGACGTATCCTCCGACCTTTACACTGTTCGGCTTGACCCTTCTGTTGTAGAACTTAGTCGCCTTTTGCCTGATGGCTTCCGAGCGGCGGCTGCCCTTTCTCTCGTCTCGCTAAGGAGAACGAGCTCGCTCTGCGGACCTCGTCATTTGCTCTTCCTCGTAACCCGACACCCTCGATTAGGCAATGCCGCCTCCCGGGACAAAGCTTCGCTCAGAAGGTCATCAAAATGGCGTTTCTTTGTGGCTCCGTTCGTGTGGTTCTATACGCCCACAATACTTCATCTACTTCCTCTACCCAAGTCTTTCTCCGTCTAAGCGCTTCGAGAGGCGTTCATTATCTTTGTTGGTGTTTTCATGAGACCGTTACTTTGGGGATGGGCGACCGAAGTTAACCGTAGCTCGATCTTTAGTGATTCAGAAATCTCTAAATTTGTCATTGTCGAACCGCCGCCATTATCTGTGATCAACACCATAGGCATTCCAAAGCGGACGATATGTTCTTCTTTATGAAGCTTTCCATTTTCCCTCGGTTATTGTAGCGACAGATTCCACTTCTACCCACTTGGTGAAATATTCCACCGCCACTATCAAGAATTTCTTTTGTCCGGACCGAGGGGAAAGGCCCCAAGATATCCATTCCCCATCGGCGAAAGGGATAGGATGACTTCGATCATCATTCGATTCGCCGGTTGGTGAGACATTCTTGTTTCTCTGGCGGAGCTTCGACCGGTCGACCTTTTTCTCGACAATCTCTTCTCATCGTTGGCGATGGTACTTCGTCGATCAACCGGTGAGCTAACCTCCTGCCCCTATGTGATTTCCGACATCCCTTCATGGACTTCGCCATTGCACCTTTCGGCTTCTTCCTCATTCAGCATCAAGTAGCGGCCGGTCGTGGGACCGCTTATCTGAACATCATTGACGCACCGTATATTCGCCGCCTTCCTCCTTAACTTCCCGGACTCGATGGGTCTTCGGTTGCTTTCCTTCTAAAAGGTATTGCATGATCGGTTCCGCCCAGCCGGTCGATCAAGATTTATGTTAAGAACTTCATCGGCTACGGATGCTAGGACGGTCTAGTCGTTCGACGAGAATATTGTTCTGACATCACGATCGGAAGTTATTTTTGAGCGCGTCCGCCTAGCGTTCTCGAGCTCGCTCTACTCACGATTGAATATTGTCCAAATTGCTCAATTCTTGCTTTACCAAACTCGAGATACTTGATCATGTTATTTCCTTGGCCTCATACTCCCGGTGACTTGGCCGACCACCACTGGCTATCACTATATATCTTCAAATGCCGTATTTCCATCTCACGGCTAGTTGGAGTAGGCTATCAAAGCCTCGTACTCGCTTCATTATTGGAGGCCTTGAATTCCAGTAGAAGGCGTACTCCACTTTCTCATCCGTGATGCGGGCTAATTAGCACTACTCCTACTCGCATCCCTCGGCATTGGATGACCCGTCGACGAACAAATTCCAAAGGGAACCTGCTCGTCTTCGAGCTCGGTTGGCTCATCTCGCAATGAAATCGCCAACACTTGTGCTTTGATGGTCGTAAGGGCTTGTATTGAATATCGAACTCTCTAGTTCTACCGCCCACTTTATCGGCCGACCCGAGGTTTCGGGCTTTTGGAGGCCTTGCCGAGGGTTGATCGGTCCATACCTCAGCGGTATGACTTTGGAAGTAAGGTCTCGACTTTCGGCCGCCATTATCAAAGAGAGTGTTAGCTTCTCTATAGGCGCGTGATCGCGTTTCGGTCGTCAACACTTTGTCGGCGTAGTAGGCGGGTGTTGCTCGCCTCCTTCGGATCGAATAAGTACTGCTGACCGATCGACCCTTCCGTGACGGCCAAATATAGAATCGGGGTTTCCCCTCGGTAGGGCTTTGCAGAGCAGGCGGTCTAGACAAATATTGTTTCAAGTGTTGGAAAGCTTTTCACACTCATCAGGCCATTGAACTGGGTTACATTTGCTTTCCTCGGGACCTTGAAAATGGGAGGCACTTGTCTCCCAATCTAGAAATAAATCTGCAAATAAACTACCCGACCGTCGAATTTGCACGTCTTTCAAGCATTGTGGCGAGGACATCGTATGATGGCTTCAATCTTCTCGGGATTGGCCCGATTCCCACCGAAGTGATCATAAACCCGTGAATTTTCGGATGCTACCCAAGACGCATTTTTAGGGTTTAGCTTCATCTGGAACTTATTTAAAGTCCGAAAGACTTCTTTGAGATCTCGCACATGCTCATGGCCGTCTTACTCTTTATCACCATATCATCCACATAAGCTTCCACCGTCCGGCCTATCATTGTTTAAAGACTTACGTGACGAGCCGTTGATAGGTCGCCCGGCGTTTTCGCACCGAAAGGCATTACTTGGTAGCAAAAGTGCCTTGGTCGGTTATGAAGGCGGTCTTTCTTCGTCTTCCGGACTCATTTGGATCGATGATGGCGAGAAGGCATCCAGAAGTCGCGGCTCGTGCCTGAAGTGGAATCCACCAACTGATCGATCTTAGGCAGCGGGAAGCTGTCCTTTGGACACGCTTTGTTCAGGTCGGTGAAGTCTATACACATTCTCCATTTCCCGTTCTTCTTTTTTACCAACACCACGTTGGCGAGCCACTCCGGGTATTTGACTTCTCGGATGAATCCGGCCTCTAGCAGTTTCGCTACTTCCTTCTTGATCACCCCCTGTCGTTCTTTGCTGTGGCATCGCTTCTTTTGTCTGATCGGCTTATAGTCATGCCGAATGCCGAGGGAGTGAGATGTGACCGATCGAGAGATTCAGGGCATGTCGCTTGGTACCCAGGCGAAGACTGATTTATTTTCCTCCAGACAGTCCATGATTTCTTTAACCAGGTCTCCCTGCAGCCCGGAGCCTAGGTTTGTAAATTTAGAGAGGTCGGCTTCATCCAGCACGACTCTTTGCGTTTCTTCCACCGGATTTATCCTTTCCACCTTTTCGTCGGCTCTCACATCAAGAGAGCTCGTAAGTACTACCGTACCATCTAATGTCTTCGTCTCCGCTAAATAGCATTCTCTAGCAATTTTCTGTTGGCCCCTGACAACTCCGACTCCGTGAGGTGTCGGAAATTTCATGACCTGGTGGTAAGTGGAGACGACCGATCTAAGGGCATTTAGTGTAGCCCGGCCGATTATCGCGTTGTACGCCCCATGGAATTTAACGACTAAGAACTCAACGTTCCTTTCTACTTGACATGGCTTCCCGAACTTCACTTTCAAATTTACCCGAGCGAACGGGTAAGCTGACGCCCCTGTCACTCCCTTGATGGGGCCGTCCGTAGGTAGTAGGCGCTCTTCGGGCACCTTCATCTGCTTGAAAGCCTCGTAATATAGCAGGTCGACCGAGCTGCCCGTGTCTATCATCACCGCTTCACCTCGAATCGTCCATATTAAGGTTTACGACGAGGCGTCATCATGCGGGCAATTTACTCCATTTAGGTCCGACTCGTCGAAAGAAATCATTCCGTCGTTCTCTTTCGCTTCTTGATGGGCACGTCTTCGCCGATTGCTTGGCGTATCTTTCTCGCCTTTAGTGGTGGATCCCCCGCGCATTTCCACCGAATATTGTGTTTATGACCCCGGTGGTCGGTCATCTGTTGTTCGGCATTTCCGCTCGTTTCTTTCCTTGACCGCCCTCTTCTTTCTTGTTGGTTATCGGCATTGGTGTTCGCCTCCCGTCATTCTGTCATTTCGCCTGTGGTGGTCGCCTATTGTTTGGCCGACTGTTTCTACGCCGATTGTCCTCGTCGGCATTTTGCCCTTGTTTCACAAATCGGCCTAATCTTCCCTTCAGATGAGCAATTCAATCTCTTTCTTGATTGCGGCAATCTTAGTGTCATGTCCGACTTCTTGGTAACGGCAATACACACTAGTGTTTACGTCCCGTAGGGTTTTCATTTTAGGGCTCTCGGATAGTTTCCCCCGCTATCATAGCCGTCAAGACTTCAGCGTGTCGTTTGTTAAGCGGGATAAAGTCTTCTTGATTCCAATACTGCCGCTCGGCTTTCTCCAAGTCATTGGTCTCTCCGTCTTTGTGAGGCTCATCCGCCTACCACTCGCCCGCGATAAATGCGCTTCGGCGTTTGTGTTTTTTAACACCTCCTCGAGCTGAATGTACTTATCTGCTCGGCATCTGATCTCCTGAATAGATCGGGGCTGATCGAGGGCTAGCGACTTTTTGAACTCCTCGTCTCTCGTATTGCTCATGAGGGCGGCCAAAGATAGACGTAAACGGCGGTGAGGTCGGTACCTCGACCGCTTCATTATTAAACCGAGTGATGAACTCCCGCAAACTCTCATTCCTTCCTTGGGTGAGTTGCATCACCTCCAAAGCCGTCTTCTGCGGTCGCTTACTGGTGGCGAATTGGTTCAGGAAGAGCGATCTGAAATCTTCGAAGCATGTTATACAGCCTGGGGGTAAGCTGTTGAACCATCGCCGAGCTCCCTCTTGGAAAGTTGTCTGAAAGCCTTGCATTGGATAGCGTCCGTAACGCAATGTAGGCTCATCATGGACTGGAAGTGCTGCATGTAGTCCAGGGGGTCGGTTTTCCCATTATACTTCTCGGGTGTTGGTATTTTTGTGCCGGGCGTTGGGAGACTATCCAAGATCTCCAAACTAAAGGAGAGTCAGATTGCATGGCCGAGGCGGTCTGCATTCGATAACTTCATGCGCGTGAGACCGATCATCGCGGTTTTTCTAGGGCTTCAAATAAGCGATGATCGTTTGTCACGCTAGTTTGTCGAGGCGGTTGGCCGTCGACGGCGGTCTCGGGTGGTTCTTTGTTGCGGCGAGGTCGCAAGATTTGTCGGATCAACAAATCCGCGGCCTCCTCTATCTGCTTCTGAGTCAAAGTGGTGTGCACGACCGGAGGAGGGTCTGCTTCTGATCGGTGTTGGGATTTGTATGTGTGTCGAACGCGACATTATCCTCCGCAGCCGCGCTCTGTTCCTCTTGCTCAAAAGTCTGAGGCTGCTGCTGATCATTCGGATGTGAGGATTCCGCGTGAGACATGCGGCAAAGCGGTATAATGGTGGCGCTATAAACCTAAGCCAGATCGCCAGAGCGCGGCAGCCGCTACGTCCAGATTCGTTGTCGCCGCGTGGCTGATTTGAGTGGTTACGGGCGTGGTTCCGGACGCCGGCCCCACGGTGGGCGTAAATGGTTCTCACGGATTACGGCTGAGCTGGTTATCGCTGTTCGATCCATGTCTCGATGTCCGCTGAAGCGATCTTGGTGAAAAAGTCTCTGCAAAACAAATGGAAGGCACGTCGGGGTGAAATCGATTTGCCCTCCGACGCCAAGTAAGTCTTTGGTGGAGGTAAGGTTAATCTGAGATCGAGAAAGCAACTAGGTTATGATCTTGTACCTTGGTTAAGAGAGAATAATACCTTATATACGTTTTCTGCTAGGTTTTGGGTCTTTACGTTTCTTACGTGCGTGCGTGGGAGATTTTCCTATGCTAATGGGTCGTGGATATATGGATTAGACCAGATTAAGCCATGGTTGTGAGATTGATCGATCGGCCCGTAATATTGGACTTGGGCCCAATATTGCCGACCCAACCAATACCCATTTTTCTAAATTAAGAAAAGAATGACTCTCTAATAGTAATTTCTTATTAAACTCAATCTTTTATTTTATACCTATTCTCCTTTTACCGTACTCTCCCAATTAGGACACCCTGGCGGTGGAAAGCCATAAGCTAAAATCAGATTCACGAACCAAGATGACCAAAAGTAGCAGATTCCTCGAAAACTACAGTAACACTCTATCTATGTAGATCAATCAAGGGGGGAATAGTAAAATGTGCAACTTTGACTTGTGCGGTTAAATTATGATTTGTAATAAAAGAGCACACTTTTTGAATCGTAATTATGTCTACGAATATAATTTCAAGATTTTTTTTGTCTAATTTTATAATATTTTATTTTATTTTATAAATTTTAGTTATTTATTTATATAAAATTTAGATTTATTTAGTAATATTAGATAAAAAATTCTACCCAAATATGAGAGGGTAAAAGGCAGTGATAAGTATTTCGCATGCGTTAAATTTAAAAGTACGTAAGCAGTGTAAATGGTTCGCGTTCAAATTCTGGCCGATCTCGCCGATTTGATCGAGACCGGCGGTCTGCAATACTCGGTACATTTCGGGATCAATCCGTAAAAAAAAAAAATTTGAGGGACTAAATTGAAAATAAAATTTTTTACCTAATTTTATCTACCACGACCCGACCTTCGGATCTAGATCTGGTTTCTCCTCCTCTCCTCACGCCGCCTGTAGTCCTCCTCCTCGCCGTCGTCGCCACTGTCGTCCTCCTCCTCCTCCTCGAATCATCTCGCTCGCCTCCTCGAATCTCCTTGGTTTCTCCTTCCTCCGGACCTCTCCTCACATCGCCGCGTTGCCGTCCTGCCGTCGCCTCCCTCAGGTCAGCCTTCCTCTCCTCGTCGGCGCTTCTGGATTCTCTCTCGCCTCGCCGTCTCCTCCTCGCTGTCGCCGTCTCCTCCTCGCCTCCTCGCCGTCGCCGTCAACCTCACCGAAGACCCGATTGTTTTGACTTTTGGGTGTATGTTTTTTATTTTGTTTTTCATGTTTCATGGAAATTTGAAGTTGATTGTGCCTGTGATTGTGTTGTTGACTTGTTGTTGGATGATGGAAAATCGTAGATCTGGGTTGCTTCGGCTGGAATGAGGAAAAAAAATTGAATTTGTTTGAATGTTGAACAGTTGAAGGCTTGAAGGAGTTGGTTGTTTCAGCTGGAATGAGGAAAAAAAATTGAATTTGTTTGAATGTTGAACAGTTGAAGGCTTGAAGGAGTTGAAGCTGATTTCGGTTGTTGAAGACTTGAAGGGAAGGTTTGATTGAAGTTGAAGTTGAAGTGTTGAACCGATGATATTGAAATTGAAAATAAATTTTGTGACTTTTGTGATTTTGACTTGTGGAAGTTGAACTTCAACCGATTGTGTTAAATTGAAATTGATTGGTGATTGATCATTATTGGTGCGATTGCAAATTAAGTTTGGAATGGTGAATTGTATTTGTGATTTAGTATTTTAGTAGATTTATGAAATTAAAATTCAATTGTTGAATTATTGTGAATGAGATTGAATTTGACTATTTGAGTTTGTGCAATTGAAATTGAGTTTGATTATTAAAATCAAAACAACTTTTAAATCAAATTGTAAAATTGACAATCAATTGATCAATTGTGAAATTAATAATTAAATGTAAAATTGTTAAATTGATAATTAAAATTGACAATCATTAATTGACACATTTTAATATTTGTTAAATGGTCCTTAATTTTAATATTTGGGTATTGAATATTGATAAATAATTAGTTAAGTATAAAATTATGGAATTAGAAATTAATAATAATTTGATTGTAGTTAATAATGATAGTATTTGTTTATTTGAGTATTAGTTTTAGCTAGGTAAATAATTAATTGTTCCTAAAAGGTTAAAAGATGTTGAACTTTAATGGAATGGCAATATATATGTGGGGAATTATAAATATTTAAAATTGGTAATGTTATGAAATTGTGATTTGTGAATATGATGTATACTTGTAGATTCAATTTATACTTATAATGTCGATTAAAATTATAAAAGCATCATATATATTTAAGAATGAAATATAAAATGGTGTATATAATATTATGATGTGTTAGAAATAGAACTATGAATGTTTTGTGTTAATTAGGATTGGAAATTGTTGGATATTGAATGAAATTATGATTGTTTTGTAATTGTTAGAATTGAGAATTGTTGTAAATGGAATGAATGGAAATTGAATTGTGATTGTTTTGTAATTGTTATGATTGGGAATTGTTAGAAATGGAATGAATGGAAATTGAATTGTGATTGTTTTGTAATTGTTAGGATTGGGAATTGTTGGAAATGGAATGAATGGAAATTGAATTGTGATTCTTTTGTAATTGTTAGGATTGTAATTGTTGGAAATGGAATGAATGGAAATTGAATTGTGATTGTTTTGTAATTGTTAGGATTGGGAATTGTTGGAAATGGAATGAATGGAAATTGAATTGTGATTGTTTTGTAATTGTTAGGATTGGGAATTGTTGGAAATGGAATGAATGAAAATTGAATTGTGATTGTTTTGTAATTGTTAGGATTGGGAATTGTTGGAAATGGAATGAATGGAAATTGAATTGTGATTGTTTTGTAATTGTTAGGATTGGGAATTGTTGGAAATGGAATGAATGGAAATTGAATTGTGATTGTTTTGTAATTGTTAGGATTGGGAATTGTTGAAAATGGAATGAATGGAAATTGAATTGTGATTGTTTTGTAATTGTTAGGATTGAGAATTGTTGGAAATGGAATGAATGGAAAATGAATTGTGATTATTTTGTAATTGTTATGATTGGAAATTGTTGGGAATTGCATTGGATTGGATTGGATTGAATTGAATTGGATTGAATTGAATTAGATTGAATTGAATTGGATTGAATTGAATTGAATTGGATTGAATTTGAATTGAATTGGAATTGGAATTGGATTGAATTGGAATTGGAATTGGAATTGGAATTGGTTGAATTGAATTAGATTGAATTGGATTGGATTGGATTGGATTGAATTGAATTGGATTGAATTGGATTGGATTAGATTGAATTGAATTGGATTAAATTGGATTGAATTGACTTGGATTGGATTGGATTGGATTGGATTGGATTGGATTGGATTGAATTGAATTGGATTGGATTGGATTGGATTGGATTGGATTGAATTGAATTGGAATGAATTGGATTGAATTGTATTGGATTGGATAGAATTGGATTGGATTGGATTGAATTGAATTGGATTGAATTGAATTGGATTGCATTGAATTGAATTGGAAGTGAATGGAATGAATGGAATTGAAATTAGAATTAGATTGGATTGAATCCAATTGGATTGGATTGAATCCAATTGGATTGGAATTGATTGAATTGAATTGAATTAGATTGAATTGAATTTGATTGAATTGAATTGGATTGAATTGAATTGAATTGAATTGAATTGGATTGAATTGGAATTGGATTGAATTGGAATTGAATTGGATTGGATTAGATTGGATTTAATTTGATTGAATTGAATTGAATTTGATTGGATTGGATTGGATTGAATTGAATTGGATTGGAATTGAATTGATGTGTTATTTATTTTTGTGTACAGATAAATGGAAGGAAGTTCAAATACTCCCGATCAATCTAGTTCAGGAAGATCTGATGATCCGAACTTGGGCTCATGCTAGTGTGGTTCTGGTCAAAAGAATCATACCATTTGCTTGTTTTGTAACAAGCATTTGAAAGGTGGAGGAATCACCCGATTGAAGAGGCATTTAGCTGGGGTTAAAGGAGATGTGGAGCCATGTAAAAAAGTAAGTCATGATGTGAAGTGGCAAATGAAAACATTACTTGAGGAACATCGATTTGAGAAAGATAGAAGGGAAGATTGAATCTTGAAATTGGTAGTGGAAGTTCATTTCCGATTTACGTGGTGATTATGGAGATGTTGGAGGTGGAAGTGGTAGTGGTAGTGGCGATTAGTCTGGTAGTGTTCCATTTCAATCTCGACCTCGAGGATCTTGCGAATCTGAAATGAGGAAGAGAAGAAGGCACCATCTGGTTTCTTTGCACCACGAACAACTCGAGAATGACCTTCAATTCAGTAGTGCAATGCGAGATAAGAGATGCGGCTCACAATGTGGATATGGCGTAGCTAGATGGTGGTATGATCTGAGTTAGTCATTTAATGCTTCTCAATCATATTATTATCAACCTATGATAGATGCCATAGCCTCTTATGGTCCAGGATACAAAGGGCCATCGGTTGATGACTTAAGAGGTAAACTTTTGAGTTGTGCTGTGTCTGAAATGAGAGCTTATTTGGCTGAAAGAAAAGCGAATTGGGGTATTAATGGATGCTCAATTATGTGTGATGGTTGGACGAATAGGAGACAAGAGCCTATCATAAATTTTTTGGTTTATTGTTTTAATGGCTCTATGTTTTTAAAATCGATTGAAGTATCTGGTCTTATTAGAAATGCTGATAATTTGTTTGAGATATTTGATCAAGTTGTGAATGAAGTAGGGGTGGAAAATATTGTTGGTTTATTATCGACAATGATTCCGCTTATAAAGGCGAGGATGAGGTTGCGAATACCTATAAGTCATTTTTGGACTCCTTGTGTTGCATTGCATTGACTTATATTGGAGGATATAGGAAATCCTAGGTATTTTCTGTTTTGATGAGACCATGCAGAAGGCAAAAAGGTGACAAAATTTATTTATAATCATGCATGGGTTTTAAATTTGATGAGAAGGAATTTACCAATGGTAGGAATTTGTGTAAGCCTATTTGACAAGATTTGCAACAAATTTCTTATCACTTGATCTTTTCTTTTGTTGAGGAAGGAGTTAAGGCAAATGTTTACAAGTGATAAGTGGGTAACCTCAAAGATGCTAGGTCTAATGTTGGAATGGAGGTTTGTAGTATCATCTTTGGAAGATAGAGAATTTTGGTCGGCATCTCAATTAGTTATCCGGGTTTGTGAGCCTTTGGTGAGGTGCTTGGTTGGTGATAGTGAAGAAAAGCCAACAATTGGTTATATTTTTATGATATGGAGAGAGCAACGAAGCAATCAAGGCCAATCAAACATAAGCCTTCTTTATCTGAGTCATATATCTCGATCATTAATGAGAGAAGGAGAAGACAACTTTCTTCTCCATTGTTCAGAATTGGGGCATTTTGAATCCCGGTGTGTATTTTAGATTGGATGTTGAAAAGCAAGTGAAGTTAGTAGAGGAATGTTTTGACAATTACAACAATTGTTCCTCATGACTTAATGCAAATTGCTTTAACCACACAAATGGAGGCTTATAAGTACTCTCGTGGAGATTTTGGAATGTCGGTCGCTATTCAACAAAGAGGACTTCTTTCTCCAGGTATTACTTTTTTCCTATTTTTTATTTGTTAAAATTTATTTATCACTTTATTTTGTTTATAACACTACTTTTGTTTTCTTATAACTTGCAGTTGCTTGGTGGGATCTTTTTGGATGTTGTGTTCCAAAATTGAGAAAGTTTATGATTGAATTTTAAGTCGATGTGTGAGTGCTGTTGGGTGTGAATGAAGCTGGAGCACATTTAATTTATCCATTCAAGAAAAGGAATAGATTGGAGCATAAGAGGTTGAATGACTTGGTTTATGTTAATATAATTTAAAGCTTGGGAAAGGTATGTTATTTTCATTATTAATTTTGATATAATTTCTTATAATTTTCTAATAATTAAATGTAATTGTTTACTAGGACTCTTAGTAGCACAAGTTCTTCAAATGATCCAATGCGATTGATAATATGGATATTTTGGCGGATTGGGTTTCGAAGAACCCAATTGGTTGATGTGAGTGATTTGAATGTGAAAGATGATCTTGGATGGGAGAGCATTGACGTGTCATTTAGTGCATTAAATTTGAATGATGATGATGATAATGAAGCTCCTCTCAATGATGAGGATTTTGTACAAATGAAGAATGAGGTCGATCTTGATTCAATGGTATCCGATTGACGATTGAACTTCGGTTTTATTTTCCTCTTTTTAATTTTACTTGTATTTGATCATTGATGTTTATGTTAAATTATATGTATGTAATGTAAATGTAATATTTTGTTTGAGTTCAACTTCTACTTGATCGCTTATTCGTCATAAACTCTTTTGTAATATTTATTGTTCTTTTTATCGGATGTTTTGAATTTTTGATGTAAATATGTAATATTATTTATTGTAATGATGAAATTGTATGATTGTAATATTTTAAATGCTTTGTATTATTCTTAGTTTTCTAATTGTATGATGATGATTGTTTTATTTATATTAATTGTAGTTATTATTTATATGTAAAATATTTAAAATAATTGTTATTTCAAATTAATTGTCATTATTATTTATTATTAAGATTTTTAAAACATGGTTTATGTAAGCGATGGCTGGTCAAGATATCTGATACAGTTGTATAATATATCAATACGATTATTTTACAATTTTTAAAAATATAGGGACTATTTTATAAATTTTAAAATATCTCAAAGCAGATCGTCAAGATGCAGTTACATTAGAGGCTCTAATTCGATATCAAAGCTGATGCGATATTCATAACATTAGTAAAAGGTAGGTATTCATAACATTAGTAAAAGGTAGAGACGGACAGCTAGCATTTAAGAAAGCAGACTCACGTAACTTACACATTTACGACGTGAACAACCCTTCTTCTTTCTTAACTTCAGTCACCACCAATGCTCTCTCTCTCTCTCTTCTCACAATCTCTCACCTTTCACCTATCTCTCTCTCTCTCTCTTTAAGGTATAGTTTATTCTCTGTCCTACTTAAGTATGCCTTTAGCAGTCTCACAGTCTGTATTAACTTTAAATGGGCGGATATGGTGTTTTTCAGTAAAAGTGAGCCTTTGTTTCTAGTTTATATTTGGAAAGCTTTTCACTTGCATTTGGGAACTTAGTGAGTTTTGAGCTCAGCTTTCGCTTCCTGCGTCTTGCTGGAGAATTTGAATTTTGGAAATTGAGCTTAAAAAATCTGTGTGCATCACTTCATTTCCCGGCTATGAGCTTTTAATATGACATCTGGCTGCTTAGGAATTGGAGGAAAGTGGAAGGGAAGTAAAGTTGGTACACATTTTCCCTTCCGTTGAAACAACAATTCAACTAATCTCAAGGGCTTTGGTTTTAATAGCTTCGTCAAGTTTTCTCACTTTTACCTCTAGAAAGGAGAGGGCCACTGAAGAAGGAATCTTGTAGCAACGTTTAAGTGCTAACGAAATTCAAGTACTCGAATAATGAATCTTGTTTTCATTTCTGTTCTTGCAGGTGCTTGAAACTACGTATTTGGGAAGAATTTCAGTTGAGAATTTGGTTAATTGCAAGCTCATTGTTAACAAGGTTAGCTTCATCATTTCCTCTCACAGTTCGAATTTCGTATAATTTGCAGAGACAGGGTTTCTTGGTCCGGCGGATCCTGCTAACTTAAGCCACGCGTTGATTGAAACAAATTTCGCATGAATTCTTGTGTGCATAAGAAAATTGTTAAGCATAAAGCAAACAGAAAACAGAAAATGGAAAAAGTATCCAATCTTCCCTTTACTCGTCTCAATTCAATTATTTTCACGTTTTTCAAAAATGTTTAATGGGAAGGATTGCTGGAAGCAATTGGCTTTGCAAGGTAAAAAGAGATTACTTGCCCTTTGCCTTTTTGACAAATATTAACGCATGCAACAGTTGTTTTATAATGCGCCAAAGCGCAATGCTTGTCTCCTGGCCCTGGCGTTATCTATTCCCATGAATAAAAATCAATTCCACGGCACAGCCACACAGTGACCTTCCAACCCCACAGTTTGTATTTTCCTGCTGTTTCTTACACTTTTGTATTTTCTCAGGAAAGTGACATTTCTTCCCGAAGAAAGAAACCATGATTGGACCAGCCAGTTTCATGGATGAGATAGACTGCGGTGGCTTCTTCGGCCACGTCGACGACCTCCTCGACTTCCCTTCAGAGGATATTGAGTTTGGTCTCTCTGCTCCCGACAGCAGTAATAACAATCTCAATAACAAATCGTTCCCCAGTATTTGGTCGACACAGTCAAAGTTTCCCCCGGCTTCTGACTCGATGTTTTCTGATAACAGTGCCTCCGACCTGTCGGCCGAGTTGTCTTCTCCGGTGAGTTTGGTTCATTAGCTTATTGTCTGCCGTGGCCGTTAGACTGCTTTGTGATGACGCTGGAAAAATGAAATTCTCTTTTTTTGATTTCTGATCTTGTCTTTTGGCCTCGAGGCTGGCAATGGCATTTGGAACTTAAGGGTATTTCGGTAATACAAAAACAAAACAGCGGGGAGTTGAATAATAGTGTTGCACGCGGGTTGTCATGGGATGAAGAGAAATATATGAAAACTGAATGACAAAATCGTCTAGTTAAAATTTAAAATGAAATGTTTAATAAGTGTTTGATGTGATGACATTGCAATCGCAGTATGGAGATATAGTCCATCTGGAATGGTTGTCCAACTTGGTTGAGGATTCCTTCTCAGGAGGAAATGCAATGAAAAAACAGGAGTCATCTTGCATCAACATCAACAATCACCAACAGTACCAGACATCTACCCCCATTTTAGTCCTTGAAAGCAGCATCCCTAAAGTCGCTGCCTCCGACAAGCGCGGACGTGCTCGCAGCAAACGTCCTCGCCCTGCTACATTCACTCCTCGCTTGCCCCTCCAACTCCAACTCCAACCGCCTAATGTGCCTTTTCATTCTCATAACTATGCGCATTCCCGACTTGTGATCAAGATACCCAAACAAGTTGCCACAGAATATAAGAAGAAGAAAAGAATCAAGCTTTCACCTCCATTGCCTCATGTTGAGGCTAACCTAAACTCATCGCCTCAACAAGCTATTAGGAAATGTATGCATTGTGAGGTAACCAAGACACCTCAATGGAGGGTAGGTCCAATGGGACCGAAAACACTTTGCAACGCTTGTGGTGTTCGTTTCAAATCAGGCCGACTTTTCCCCGAGTACCGTCCTGCGGCAAGTCCAACTTTTAGTCCATCCCTGCACTCTAACTCTCATAAGAAAGTTCTTGAGATGCAAAGCAAGACTAACGACGAAATCCCAATGCCTGGAACTGCTACTGTGGAGTTGATTCCAAATAATACCAACCTAGCAATGGAGTGAGGAGGCAGAGTTATGGGGGTTCCAAGTTGGAATGTTGCCTTCCTATCTTAAGTCTTATGTTACTGGGTTATAGTTTATTTTGTTTCTTTGTTCATTGGTTTATCGTACAGCGATGGAGTGGAGGAATAGGAGCAAATAGATGACCCAACTCTTAGCTAGTATCAGACAACTGAGAAAGGATTAGGAATGAGATGAAGACTTAATGATACTAGGAAATTCTTTTTGCACTTCAATTTGTTAGTACAATATTTCTTAGATGAGATGCATTTTGGGACCTTGTAATCCTTTTTAAACATCCATATTGTACCAGTACTTTTGTTTCTTAATTTCTGAAATGCTTGTTGGACCATTGACATTTTTCTGTGGTTATCTAATCCACGATTCCTGAAGAAATGCTTGATGTAGCTTACATTGATGATAAGCATTCCTTTATATTTGATGGATAGAGCAGAGGATGCATTAGGATCTTTTGCAGGATCTGCATGTGCCTCCTTCAAGTTTGACCTTTAAAAGTAATCTCCACGATAACTTGGATTGCTTACAAAATTTAGAACAGTTTCTGGTAGATGGGGCTTAGTCATTTCATCTCTGACTTTGGACTTATACAGTAGTAGATCATTTAGATTTAATTTAAACTATTACCATTAGTTTCATAGGTCACCACTAATTCAGGGGGAAGAAAGACACAAAAGGATTATTTTTGACACCTTAATTGGCATATAACTGTCTATTTTTGACACCAAATCTACAAAGGATTCAGTTGTAAGCATTTGACGACATTTCTCAATTTAACCAATCCTACCGAAATGAAAAGGAATCATGCATTGGTTGTTAGAGGCATTTGGCCATATGCCTCAATCTAAACAATCCTACCCAAACGAAAGGAATTATTAGTGGTCGGGTCGGTTGTATTGGGCCCGAACCCAGTCATAGCGACCCGTGGGCCGATCGGTCCATCTTTCAAGGATCAGTCTCCCAGGCTCAATCCACGCATCCGCGACCCATTCGCAGGTGGAAGTCTCTCATGCATACGTAAAGACTTAAACCTAGCATCCGCTCCGTATATAAGGTATAACTCTGCCATAATAGAGGTACGTGATCATTAACCCTAATTCCCTCTGCTCACAGCGATCATTCCCTCACAAAAAGACTAACTTGAGCGTCGGAGGGGCTTATCGGGAAACAAGCCCCGACGTGCCTTCTCTCTTTGCGAGGAACCTTCAATTTGGAGCTCGTGTCAAAGATCGACTCCATGGATCCAAACGGCAACGCATAACCTCGCCAGACCGAAGTGAACCAATTGGCGCCACCGTGGGCCCGACATCGTGGCACCACGCCTAAACACGCAGATGAATCGGTCGGCAAAGAATTAACCTCGATATAGCTTATTTGTCGCGATCTTGGCTTTACAACAGATGGGTTTGCGATTACTGTCACCGCCACGACACACCAAGCTTCCCGCACACAGTCTTCGGACCCGAATAATTAACCGCAACCTCAACACCCAGAACAAGAAGAACAGAGCGTAGCCCTAGAAGATAACGCTGGAACCAACATGCGCACGAATCTCCAGCACCTCTCAGATGCAGATCGTCCTGTGCCCGTGCATACCTCCCTCACCCGAAAACAGATCGAGGAAGCAACTGATCTGTTGATTCGCCAGATTTTACAATCTCAGCCAGCACAACAGCAGCCGATCGCACGACAGACTAGTATAACGACCGATCGCCGCCCTGCTGAAGCCCTAGAAAAGATCATAGACGATCGGATCAATGCAGCCATGAGCTTCCGCCGGGATCGTCCAACAGCTCAATATAGCTCTCCCTTTACTCCGACGATCTTGAATAGCCTCCCGGCGTTGGCACCGAAATACCGACGCCTGAAAAGTACACTGCAAAGACCGATCCTCTTGACTATTTGCAGCACTTCCAGTAGATGATGAACTTACACTGCATCTCTGACGCCATTCAATGTAAAGCATTTTGCACCGCTTTTCAAGAGGGAGCCCGACGATGGTTCAATAGTTTACCTTCGTGTTGCATTACTTGCTTTGAGGATTTTAGGCTGCTTTTTCTTAATCAATTCGCCACAAGTAAGCGACCACAGAAGACCGCACTGGAAGTGATGCAATTGACCCAAGGAAGGAACGAAAGTTTGTAGGAGTTCATCACTCGGTTCAATAATGAAGCGGTCGAGGTCCCCGACCTCACTTGCTCATCCATGTTGGCAGCACTTATGAACAACACGAGGGATGAAGAGTTCAAAAATTCATTGGCCCTCGATCAGCCCCGATCTATTCAAGAGATAAGAAATCGAGCGGACAAGTACATCCAGCTCGAAGAAGTATTGAAAAACACAAAACGCAGAGCAGACGATCGCGGGCCGAGCGGCAGAGCCGATGAGCCCCACAAGAGATAGAAGGATCAGTCGACCTGAAGAAAGCCGATCGATCGACAGGGGCATCGACGAGAGTTCACCCCACTCAACAGACGGTATGCGGAAGTGCTAGCGGCCATGAGAGCGGATGGGGAACCCATCCGAGAACCCAATAAGATGAAGACTCCCTCTAAGGATAGGGACCCGGATTTGTATTGTCGTTTCCACAAAGACATCGATCATGACACGGAAGATTGCTGGCAATTGAAAAGAGAAATCAAATTCCTCATCCAAAGGGGAAGGCTGGGTCTATTTGTGAGGCACGAATAAAATACCGATCGAGATAACGAGCATAAGACCGGTCGGCCCGACAACAGGCGACAGTATTGGAGGCGGAATGATAGGAATGATGGAGGGAGGCAGAATGTGAATACTGACGACTGACGCGAAGTGAGGGGACGATCCAGGGCAAGGGGCGATAGAAATGCTGGACAATAAGATGATCGACCGGTTAGGGTCATCAACATGATTTTTGGTGGAAATGCAGCAGGAGGATCCAACGCTAAAGGAAGAAAGAGGTATGTCAGGTAGGTCACCGAAGACTTGTCGACCAAAAGAAAGAGGCAGAACGATGGGATGATATCGTTCGACAAGTCTGACCTTGACGGTGTTAGTTGTCCCCATGATGACGCGCTCGTAGTAAATCTGAACATGAACGGCAACGAGGTGAAGCGGGTAATGATTGATACGGACAGTTCGGTCGACCTGTTGTATTATGATGCCTTCAAGAAGATGGAGGTACCAGAGGATCGGCTACTGCCTATAGAAGGACCTATCAAAGGGGTAACTGGAGCATCAGCCTTGTTAGCCCCAAAAAAATTTTTTTAAAAAAAGTTAAGCATGATTAGATTAATTGAGTAAGTTATGTTAGCATAAATTGAGTTGATATTAATTAATATGTGATAGCATTAAAGAGTTAGGTGGTGAGTTAATGAAATTAAATGTGTTAGTTGGGCCTTAATGAGGTAGGAAAGGAAGAGAGAATATGATGGGCTTAAAGAATTAGTGGGCTTGAGTAAGTTTAAGGAGGATGTAAGAAGAAAGGAAGAATAAATGAGTGAGCTTTGGGCTTATGGGCTTAAGTGAGTTAGGAAGGAGTATAAAAGAGGAAGGAGTTAAATGAGTTAGTAGGAAAAGAAGAGGAAGTCACGAAAATTTAGAGGGAGAAGAGAGAGGTTTCGTGGAAGAGGAAAGAAGAAGGAGAAAAGAAGAAAAGCTTGGTTAGGATTTGAGATTCCAAGAGTTCAAGTGAGAGTTTGAAGAAAGTTCAAGAAGGAAAAGTGTAGAGGAGGAGTTAAGCTACATTTTGAATCAAGAAACTCTTGGGTTGAGTCAAGAACCAAGGTAAGTTATGTTCAAGTGTTGGTTTTTAGTTGGGTTTTGGTGTAGAAAGCTTAGAAATGAAGTGGGTTTAGTGATTTTCAAGTAAATTTTATGAAAGAGGTTATGTAGAATTTTAATTGAAGTTATGTTGAAATGGGTTTTGTTTCTCTTGAAGTAGAGCAAGAGAGAGGAGAAGAGCAAGGAGAAGAGCACTCTAGCAAGGTTAAGCAAGTTATAAGGTGGGTTTCATTTTATCTTTATGTTAGTAAGTTCTAAATACTATCTCAACTAAGGAAAATTAATGTTTTTCAATTACCTTGGGTTGAGCATTGATTGAGCTTTGGTTGTGTATTAATTGATTTATGATTGCCATTATGTGAGAGTTTGATTAGTATATGACATTGCTTGCTTTTTCTTGACAAGTTCATGAATTGAATGAGCATGAATAGTAGTGAAATCATGAAAGGTGATTTAAGCATGAAATACAATTTTCAAGAATCAGCTATTTGGATGCATGAAAATCAATTTCAGAAATCAGCCAATGGACAAGAAACGATCAGATTTTAATGCATGAATTTGTGTTATGTGGGTACTTAAGTCCACCCAAAGAAAGTCACGTGCACGTTGACGATATAAACCGCCACTTTGCTTGATTGTGGCATAGGATGTTCCTTTTTGGACTCCTCAGCATACGACTACACTCGTGTAGTTCATCAGTTATTGTGGACTTATGAACCATCAGCTATGTGTCTATGTGTAGCATGTATGTGCCAGAATGAAAGATGCATGAATCATGAAAGTTATGCTTTTAGCTTGATGAAATTATGAGAATGCAAGTTGTATGAATGTTTGATGAGAAAATTGCTAACAGTATGAATAATGAATAGATTGACTTATTTGCATAAATATAAACATGTTATCCACTGCTAAAGCTCACCTCAATCCGTCCCATCTCGGTGAGGAGGGCGAGATCGACCATCAAGCTTAAAGGCATTACTCCAAAATGATGATTTTGTATTTTCAAGATAGCTTTTGTAAATCAATGCTTTAGATGCAATTTGGGCAAGTTTACTTTTGCAAGTTGTATTTTGGATTTTGGATGCAAGTGGCTTAAAATGCCTCTAAAGCCTTGTAATAACTCATATTTTTCATATGAAAGCAAGAATGTTAAGTTCTAATGTATTTCGTGAAATCCATGTATGTTTTAAAACAATTGCATCATTGTATAGTTGGATATGGTTAGAATGCTAAGAGTGTGGTTGTTGCCTTGAATTGCATTTGGAGATGCTTTTGGGATTGAGTTATGTTATATGAGGTTGCATGTTGAGTTTTATGCAGGTGGAAGCATTAGGATTGCAAATTGGTTAGTTGCATTTTCAAGGGAAGTGCTGTCAAATTTTCCTAAAATTTGTGAAATTGCTTCAGCTTTTACACCCTCTTAGGGCTTGATTTAGATCGGGAAGTCTTCACGAAGATTGTAGTAGAAGTTCAGAACTTTCTAAGGGTGTATCATTTGTCTCATTTGGACTTAGGGTTAAAAAGTTAGGGTTAAAAAGTTAGGATTAAGAAGTTATGAGTTTTGAAAGACGCTAGTGTCAAGTGGTTTGAAGTTGGATTGAAGAGGAGAGGGTTTGAAGTTTTGAAGAAAGGCGTGTCCGTTAAACGGACACGAATGTCCGTTAAACGGACAGCCACCGGTGCCAAAACACCCCTTCGCCTGCTCATGTCCATTAAATGGACTTGCATGTCCGTTTAACGGACATTTCCAAAGCATTTGGTACCCATCCACCCGAATGTGTCTGTTAAACGGACATGGCTGTCCGGTTAACGGACAGTTACGGGAAAAAGTGCAAATTGGACAATGTTAAAGGCCGAATCTCGTTTTGTGGTTTTTATAATAGTTGTAGATCTAGATGTCTACTTTCAAATGGTGAAAGAACGAACACAATCTGATATCTTTATAAAAAGTTATGGCAATCGCGCCAAAAGCGTTTCACTTTGATTTTGGAAGTGAGCATGGTCTATTGTTTTGGGTATAAATCCCTCATCTGACCTCCAATTGAGGTGAGGCTTGAACCATTGGATTTATAAGACATATATATTTCTTGATAAAAAAATTGGTATCATTTGGAGTTAAATTGAGGAAGTTCTCATTAAAGGAAGTGAGAGGCCGGTTAAGAGAGCATGTTTCAGGAAATATAACTCCGATTAAGGTGATTCTTGCCTATATGCGAACGTGAGGCTTTAAGCTACATTTGATATGAACAAGTCAATATGTGATTAGGATGTTTAGGTAGTGTGCGCTCATCACTTTTATGGAGCAACAAAAAATAACACTGCAATGTAATAAGCGCAAGGTTTCAGGAATACGGAAGTTGGGCTCCGGGAGCGGGGTCCGACATCTTGTAGTATCAGAGCAAGAATAAGAGTATTAAGTTATAAGCAGTTGGGTCCTGGATCCAACAACTGTGGTATCAGAGCAAGTGTGACAGTGGTAAGTCTATGCAGTTGGGTCCCGGATCCGACAAGCCTACCCGTTTGCCCGGGTCTATTTGAAAGTGAAGTTCGGGCAAAAGCCGTGTCAAATAGAGAAAGACGTTGAGTTCCTGGTTGTAAAGTTTCAAGGGGTGTACAATGCGATAATCGGACGAGCCACTCAAAACGTCATTAGAGTGGTCGTCTCCACCTACTACCAAGCAATGAAGTTCCCAACGTCCCATGGAATTGGAGTTGTCAGGGGTCAGCAGAGAATCGCTAAGGAATGTTACCTAGCAGAAACAAGAACATTAGACGGGGCGGTAGTCTTGACGAGCTCTCTTGACGTAAGAATCGATGAGGAGACGGAAAGGATGAACCCCGTGGAAGAAACGCAACAAGTCATACTAGACGAAGCCGACCACTCCAAGTTCACAAATCTAGGTTCCGAGCTTCAGAAAAGCCTAGTTAAAGAAATCACGAACTGCTTGGTAAAAAATAGATCGGTCTTCGCCTGGGTACTGAGCGACATGCCTGGAATTTTTTGATCGGTCGCATCGCATTCTCTCGGTATTTGACAAAATTACAAGCCTGTTAGACAGAAGAAGCGGTGGCAAAGCAAAGAACGCCAGGAGGTGATTGAGAAGGAAATAGAAAAGCTACTCAGTGCCGGGTTCATTCGGGAAGTCAAATACCCGGAATGGTTGGCCAACTTCGTACTCGTAAAGAAGAAAAACGGAAAGTGGAGAAGTGTATTGACTTCACCGATTTAAATAAAGCGTGCCCAAAAGACAGCTTTCCTCTACCCAAAATCGATCAGCTGGTGGACTCCACATCGGGGCATGAACTCCTCAGCTTCTTGGATGCCTTCTCAGGCTACCATCAAATTCAAATGAGTCTCGAGTATGAAGAGAAGACCGCCTTTATAACTGACCAGGGCACATATTGCTACCAAGTGATGCCTTTCGGCTTGAAAAATGCGGGGGCCACCTACCAGCTGCTCGTTATGGAAGTTTTTAAGAAACAGATCGGTCGAGGCTTACGTGGATGATATGGTGGTTAAAAGTAAGACGGTCGCGGAACATGTGGAAGATCTCAAAGAAGTCTTCCAGACCCTAAACAAATTTCAGATGAAGCTGAACCCGAAAAAATGCGTCTTTGGTGTGGCATCCGAAAAATTCCTGGGGTTTATGATTACTCAGTGGGGGATCGAAGCTAATCCAGAGAAAATCGAAGCCATCGTCCAAATGCCTTCGCCACGATGCTTGAAAGATGTGCAGATATTGACCGGTTGGATCGTCTTTCTGAGAAGATTCGTATCCAGGATGGGGGACAAGTGCCTCCCTTTTTTCAAAATTTTAAGGAAAGCGGATGTGACCCAATTCCAGTGGCCAGATGAATGCGAAAGAGCATTTCAACACTTAAAGCAATAACTGTCTAGCCCACCCATCCTGCAGAGCCCAGTTGAGGGGGAGAATCTGATTTTATACTTGGCAGTCACGGAGGGGTCGATTAGCGCGATCCTTGTTCGATCGGAGGGAAATGAGCAATGCCCGATCTACTACGTCAGCAAGGTGTTAACCGGACCAGAAACGCGGTATGCGCCCATAGAAAGGCTGGCCCTCTCCTTGATAATGGCAGCACGGAAGCTAAGGCCTTACTTCCAGAGTCATACCATCGAGGTATGGACCGACCAACCCCTCAGGCAGTGCCTTCAAAAGCCCGAAACTTCGAGTCGACTAATAAAATGGGCAGTAGAGCTGGGGGAATTCGATATACAATATAAGCCTCGGACAACGATCAAGGCACAGGTGTTGGCGGACTTCATTGCAGAAATGAGCCAACCTAACTTGCAGGGTGAGCAATCCCCTGCTTGGAGCTTATTTGTGGACGGGTCGTCCAATGCCGAGGGATGCGGAGTGGGAGTGGTATTGATCAGCCCGCACAAAGAAGAAAAGGTGGAATATGCTCTTCGGCTAGAATTCAAGGCCTCCAACAACGAAGCAGAATACAAGGCTTTGATAGCCGGCCTCCAATTGGCCAAGAAAATGGAAATAAAACATCTAAAGGTATACAGTGATAGCCAAGTAGTGGTCGGTCAAGTCACTGGACAGTATGAAGCCAAGGGGAGTAGCATGATCAAATACCTAGAGCTGGTTAAGCGGGAGTTGAGTAATTTCTAGCAATACTCGATCAACAGAATAGAACGAGCTCAAAACGCTAAAACTGATGCGCTCTTTAAAATAGCTTTCGATCGAGATGCGAAAAATAATGTTTTGGTCGAGCGGCTAGAATGGCCCAGCATTCAGAGAGCCAATGAAGTTCTTGACGTGAATACCGGTCTATCGAGTTGGATAGAACCGATCAGACGGTATCTCCTAGAGGGAACACAATCGGAAGAAACGTTGGAAGTCAAGAAACTGAGAATAAAGGCGGCCAAATACGCGGTCATTAATGACACCCTATACAAGCAATCTTATGACTGGCCACTGCTACGATGCTTGAGCGAAGAAGAGGCAGAGCAAGCAATGGCCGAAGTCCATGAAGGAATGTGTGGAAACCATGTAGGAGGCAAAATGTTGGCCCATAGACTGATTAGACAAGGGTATTACTGGCCGACAATGAGAAAAGACTGCCAGGAAAAAGTCGACCGATGTGAGGCTTGCCAGAAAAATGATAGCCTGTCTCACCATCCGACCGAGAGGATGAAAATCGTGAGCCATCCTATCCCTTTTGTTCAATGGGAAATGGACATACTGGGACCCTTCCCTCTCGGTCCTGGACAGAAGAAGTTCTTGGTCGTGGCAGTGGAATACTTCACCAAATGGGTAGAGGTGGAAGCGGTCGCAACGATTGCCGAGTAGAAGGTGGAGAATTTCGTAAGGAAAAATATACAACAGTCGGCAGTTCGATAACTACAAGTTCAGAGATTTCTGCGACCGACTAAAGATAAGGCTACAGTTGACTTCAGTAGCTCACCCCCAAAGCAATGGCCTCGCAGAGAACACTAACAAAAAGATAATGAATGCTCTTAAGAGGCGCCTAGACGGACGAAAGACTTGGGTGGAAGAATTAGACGAAGTATTATGGGCGTATAGAACCACACCAAATGGGGCCACAGGGGAAACACCATTGAGGATGACCTTTGGGGCAGAAGCCCTAGTTCCAATAGAACTAGTATTGCACAATCAAAGAGTGTCAAGCTATGAAGAAGAGCAGAATAATGAAGCCCGCCGAGTAGAACTCGTGCTTCTCAGTGAAGACAGAGACAAGGCAGCTGCTAGTTTGGAAGCCATCAGGCAAAAAGCAACAAAGTTTTACAACAGAAGGGTAAAGTCGAGCGACGTAAAGGTCGGCGGATACGTCCTGCGAAAGGTCGAGGCGGCTGGGAAACATCCTGGAAAGCTCGGACAGGCGTGGGAAGGACCTTCTCAAGTGATCAAGGAAGTCGGGCATGGTTCATACATCCTACGCGATGCGAATGGGAAGATTCTGTCGAGGCCTTGGAACTCCCGAAACTTGAAGGCGTTCTACCAGTAGATAAGTTTTATCTTAGTTAATCTTTGATTATTACTGTTTTTGTACACAACTTGTGGGTACCTTTTTCCTGACCCTGCCAGTCAGGTTTTTTAACGGCCCACGCCATCATCATCTTCAATAAAGGGATTTTCAGATTTCTCGGCAAGAAAAAAAATTCATTAAATTTGGCGGAGTAGAAAATCCCATCGACTATAGATCGACCAGGTTGCCAAGACGAGATCATTGGAACCATCGATCGACTTCGACATTGCTCGGTCGGGTCGCCAAGACAAGATCCTTGGGACCACAGCTCGACCTCGACTATAGATCGACCAGGTTACCAAGACGAGATCCTTGGAACCATCGATCGACTTCGACATCGCTTGGCCGGGTCGCCAAGACAAGATCCTTGAGACCACAGCTAGACCTCGACTATAGATCGACCAGGTTGCTAAGACGAGATCCTTGGAACCATCGATTGACTTCGACATTGCTCGGTCGGGTCGCCAAGACAAGATCCTTGGGACCACAGCTCGGCCTCGACTATAGATCGGTCAGGTTGCCAAGACGAGATCCTTGGAACCATCGATCGACTTCGACATCACTCGGCTGGGTCGCTAAGACAAGATCCTTGGGACCACAGCTCGACCTCGACTATAGATCGACCAGGTTGCCAAGGCGAGATCCTTGAAACCATCGATCGACTTCGACATCGCTCGGTCGGGTCGTCAAGACAAGATCCTTGGGACCACAGCTCGGCCTCGACTATAGATCGACCTCAACACCGTTCGGCCGTGAGCGACTTTATCAAATCCTACTATCGATCGAAAATAAAGAACACAAACGCGAAAAACGACTTCGAAATAATGAAGGACAAAAATAAGAATCTCATTTCTTTGAATCCATTCTGGTCACAAGCCCGACCAGGTGAGCTTTAAAAATCAGCAGAAGGAGAGCTATGAACAGCCGGGGAAGAGGTACGAACAGCCGAGGGAGCAGGAGAAGCCTCGGAGGTCGGTGGATGTACAGGAGAAGCCTCAGTAGTGGACGGAACAATCGGGGCAGGAGCAGGGCCTGAGGGAGCAATCGGAGAAATATCCTCGTGAGAAAACTCGTCCGACTCACTTGAGCTAAGGTCCAGTTTCTCGTCCGGAACAAAGGTCCGCTCTCCCTCAGCCCTCTCACTCATTTCTTCCAGCAAAAGGCCAAGAGCAGCGGGAAGCAGCGGCTCGGCATAATCCTTGAACGAAGGACACTCCAACCCGTCAGGAACGTGAACCTCATGGCAGCTTTTCAGGACCGAGAGGGCCAAGTCGCAAGCGAACTCTAAGCACTCCCCATGAAGGAATCGCTCTTTCCACCGCTTTATCGCCTCGACCCTCTGCTTCTTGAGGGAGCATCGCAACTCCCTCAGCATATCCTCGGTCCTGTGTCTACCCTCCACCGCTGCATGACACTCCTGGAGGAACTTTTCTTTAAGCTCTCTCTCCGACTCCACTTCCCCCTGTAAGACCTCACACTCCTTGACCAGCTCGCCCTTCGTTGCAATCGCCCTATTTTTCTCCTCCTCCTCACTTGTGAGCCGAAGTCGAGCCAAAGCGTTCTCTCCTCCTCCCGAGTGAGCTGAGCTTTGAAAACACTTCTCTCCTCCTCCCAAAACTGTTAGCGATCTAGAAGGGGGGGTTGAATAGATCTTAAAACTCTTTGATAATTTCTACAAGAAAATCAGAAGTTAAAACACACAAAAACAATTTTGATAAACTTAATTGAAAAGTGTAAGGAAGAAGATCAAACCTTGTTTTTATAGAGGTTCGGTGCTAAGACCACGTCCTCTACCTAAGCTCCCACTTAGGATTTTGCCAATCACTTTATTGCACACTTTGTAGTTGAGTGTGAACTTTTACAATCCCGCTTGATTTCGGCTCAAGCTACCTTTACACTCGATTTGTCTTAAGCACAAATCCTACCGACACCGCTTGATTTTCGCTCAAGCAACCTTTACACTCGATTTGTCTTACGGCACAAATCCTACCTCACGTGACCTTTTCACTCGTCACTTAAATTGTAATAAAACAATACAAGAATGAAGAACAAATGCTCAAAATAATTTGTAACAATATAAGAGCAATAATGAGCAATTTGAAGCAATATGAGAGTATTTGAGCTTATGGCACTTCTCTATGTTCTTCATCAATCATCCACCCTTTATATAAGAAGAAATATAGCTGTTGGGAACTCATATAGCCGTTGCTTGATTGTTATAGCCGTTGCTTAATTCTCTCCCTTCCATTTTGGCTAATTGGACCGTTGGAGTTGATCGCTACATACATAAGTCGACTTGTCAATTCATAAGTCGACTTGTTTCAACCATTTACGAAAAATTCATCTCCGCTCTCCAATAAGTCGACTTGTTATATATAAGTCGACTTGTTTATCTCGATAAGTCGACTTGTTTCCTATAAGTCGACTTGTTTACCTCGATAAGTCGACTTGTTTACTATAAGTCGACTTGTTTAGGCATCTATGATCACATCCGACCAAATTCTCTACAAACCTCATGTTTTATGTCATTTTCACTTAGAGGACAACTCCCATCTGATTCTTCAATGATTTGTCACTAACTCATCTTGATTTGCACAATTCTTTTGTTGAATATCAATCCAAAATACTGAAACAATTTCTTAAACAATTACATACATTTTATTATTATCAAAACATAAGTGGAATTAATTTGTCAACCACCATTGGTCCAACAATCTCCCCTTTTGATAATGACAAAATACTTAGAAATTGTTTAAGAAATAAAACAAAGAAACATTGATCAAGGTTTTATACCTTGTCATTTTGGTTAGAAGTCTCCCCTCGATCATATAAATCATAACCTTGAAAATCAATTAAAATTTTAACAAACTCCCTCTTAATCAAGTAACAAAAGGAAATCCAATTTCTCATTTTCTCCCCTTTTGTCATAATCAAAATAACTAATACAAATCAACAATCGATGAAATATCGCAATCACATTAAATAGAAACAAGTCATCAAACACAAATAGTCTCGAATCAAACACACTCCCCTCAATCAAATAGCGGTGACTAAAAGATACCAATTATCAATTTTCAATTTTACTCCCCCTTTTTCATAATTAAAACCAATATGAAAAATGAAAAAATAGCCACAAAACAGCAAACACAAATAAAGGCAATAGTCATAACATAACAATCCAACAATTAATACAAATATCAGAAAGTCATAAGAAGCACCACACACTTGAAATAGCATAAGAATCCGTGTAGACATAATTCGACTTGTTTGCAGATTTGTCACCAATTAGTCAACAATTGGTTGATTTTCATTCCTTGCTTGTACCTACAACTGAAGCATCATTTCTTCTCATTGGTACCCAAGCCATCTTGGGTCCATTTTGGTTAGTCAGGTAAATCACATTAGAAGGTATATTTCCTTTTTCTACCCAAATTTTCTTGACCTTAATACATCTCCTAGTGCTTTTGCAAACAAGTTCTATGTGACCATCTTTCAAACATCTAGCACATTTAGCAACTTGTCCATCTTTAGTGAATTTAGAAATCAATGAACAATCTCTATTAAAAGGATCATATCCCAAACCATGTTTAGAAATAGTATATCTTTGTAAAGACAACAACTCTTCAAATTTTGCATTTCCACCACCAAATTTTCCAACCACATAAGAAAACTCCTTTCTAAGTCTTTCAAGCTCACAAATAAGATTTTCCTTTTCAATAAGACATGCAGAATGATCTTCCTTAGGACAATCTAAATCATCAATCATCTCATGTAAAGCATTATTTTCAGCAACCAATTCACGTATTTTCTTTCTTAATTTTTTGTTAATCTCAATGGCTTCTTCAAAATCAGTTTGCAAAGCATCGAAAGAATCTCTAAGATCTTGATAGGTTAAAGTTACCTCATCTTCATCATCGCTAGTCAAGGAGTTACTTGCCATGAGAGCTAGGTTGTTCTCATCGTTGCTTTGGTAAGCTTCCTCGTCATCACTCCAAGTTGCTACTAGACTTGTTTTCTTCTTTCCTTTGTCATACTGTCATTTTTACGAGTAGCGAAGAGCTTTTGCATTCTCTAGCGATGTGACCTCTTTTCCGCACTTCCAGCATTCTTCATTGTTCCTTTTTCCTCATAGCCTTTATTTCTCTTTTCGTGGTGTACCTTTTCCTTTCCTCAATTTCTCCACCACGTAATTCTTTTCTTCTATTTTGAGAAGTCCTTTGAACTTTCTCGATTTCGAGCATACATCGCTACTTCATCATCATCTTCTTCTTCATCTATTTCTTCATCACTCTCATAAAAAGAAGAGGCGTTAGCTTTTAAAGTAATCGACTTTTGTGGCTTACCTCTTCCCCTCTCGATTTGAGAATAATCTCATAGTTGATGAGTGATCCCACCAAAGCGTTGAATTCGGATGGTTGAGATCCTTTGACTCCATAATTGCGGTGACTTGAGAATCCTATTCCTTGGCGGTGAGCGAAGAATCTTCTTCACCTTCTCGCTATCCGTCATATGCTTCCCAAGGTTGCCTAATTCATTATGATTTCTGCAAAGCGGTCAAGCATTGTAGAAATTGACTCACCTTCCTTCATGGCGAACATCTCGTAGTCGTGGAGAAGCATGTTGATCTTTTCTCCGTGCTTGATTTGTCCCTTCATGAGTTACTCAAGTCTCTCCCACATTTCCTTGGCGTTGGTGCAAGAATTTACCGGTTTCTTTCCTCGTATCGTTAATGCACAATATATCAACTTCATAGCTTTGGCGTTGATGTCGCTTGCCTCCAATCATCATACTCAGCTCCATTTTAACTCACCATTTTCTTTTAACGGTGGTTGAGGACCGAAGATAATTATCTTCAATATTCTACTCCTCGCTAATGATGTGGTACTTCATAGGATTTTCCAAGAAGAATAGTTAGTACCATTAAATAAAGGAGGCGATAATTTGTGTTACCTTCTTCCGCTAGTTTATTGTGTGCCATCCCCGGATACTTCTGCTTTGATACCAATTGTTAGCGATCTAGAAGGGGGGGTTGAATAGATCTTAAAACTCTTTGATAATTTCTACAAGAAAATCAGAAGTTAAAACACACAAAAACAATTTTGATAAACTTAATTGAAAAGTGTAAGGAAGAAGATCAAACCTTGTTTTTATAGAGGTTGGTCTTAAGACCTCGTCCTCTACCTAAGCTCCCACTTAGGATTTTGCCAATCACTTTATTGCACACTTTGTAGTTGAGTGTGAACTTTTACAATCCCGCTTGATTTCGGCTCAAGCTACCTTTACACTCGATTTGTCTTCCCAAGCACAAATCCTACAAACAACGCTTGATTTTCGGCTCAAGCAACCTTTACACTCGATTTGTCTTCGACACAAATCCTACCTCCGTGACCTTTTCACTCGTCACTTAAATTGTAATAAAACAATACAAAGAATGAAGAACAAATGCTCAAAACAATTTGTAACAATATAAGAGCAATAATGAGCAATTTGAAGCAATATGAGAGTATTTGAGCTTATGGCACTTCTCTATGTTCTTCATCAATCATCCACCCTTTATATAAGAAGAAATATAGCTGTTGGGAACTCATATAGCCGTTGCTTGATTGTTATAGCCGTTGCTTAATTCTCTCCTTCCATTTTGGCTAATTGGACCGTTGGAGTTGATCGCTACATACATAAGTCGACTTGTCAATTCATAAGTCGACTTGTTTCAACCATTTACAAAAATTCATCTCTGCTCTCCAATAAGTCGACTTGTTATATATAAGTTGACTTGTTTATCTCGATAAATCGACTTGTTTCCTATAAGTAGACTTGTTTACCTCGATAAGTCGACTTGTTTCCTATAAATCGACTTGTTTGCTCATCTATGATCACATCAGACCAAATTCTCTACAAACCTCATGTTTTATGTCATTTTCACTTAGAGGACAACTCTCATCTGATTCTTGATGATTTGTCACTAACTCATCTTGATTTGCACAATTCTTTTGTTGAATATCAATCAAAATACTGAAACAATTTCTTAAACAATTCTATACATTTTATTATTATCAAAACATAAGTGGAATTAATTTGTCAACCACCATTGGTCCAACAAAAACTTCCTCTCCTCTTCCAAAGAAGAGAGCTGAGCCCCGAGAACATCCTTCTCTTCCTTGGTCTCAGAGAGCTCGACCCTTAAAGTGTTCACCTGCTCAAGGAGGTCATGCACCTCCCGGTCCAGCGACTGAACAGTCCCGTCGAGTAGTTTGGTACGTCGATGCATCGAGGAGACGAAAGCTAGCTCCCTCGCATAGTTACAGACGATACGGGCCGATAGCTCCTAATGGGCCAGCGAGTCAATGCGCTCCTCGTCCACAGTGGGAACGATCTTCTCGGCAATATGAAGAGCCACATCGAGGTTAGCGGCGATCGGTCTTATCAGACCGATCGGCGGTGTTGGGCCGGGCCCGTCGTTCGAATCCCGAGGAGGGCCTCGGGTCGCCCGGCCAGGCGCTCCATATACCGTCGGACCCGATCCCAACATCCATACAAAGACATATTCGATTCGCACATACATAAACATATACTCATACATACCATCGTATGCATTCTCAACATGCATTTCCATATCTCAAATTCATAAAACATATGTCATTCTCATTCGAAGAAATGCAACAGTATTCTCAAATGCAGCGTAATACAAAGTAAAATGAAATTTCAAAATACAAAAGATGCTCCATGATAAAATGCTCGGAGGGCGATCAAAATTACTAACAGGAAAAGCTCTAATTAGTTGGAAGTTTCAGATGCCTCGCCAAGTCAACTATCGTCTCGATCTGCACCTGAGGAGGGGAGAGTAATGGGGTGAGCTGCGAAGCTCAGTGGCATATACGTTTATAGCCATTGGCAACGAGCCACACAATCAAGCAATATATATATATATATAATATACATATCACTAGCAAATCATAATTCATCAATTCAATTCACATTCAATCAGTATATGTCAAGCAATTTCTATTTCTTATCACATCAATCATTATGCAACAAATCTATCAAATCCATCATATCTTATGCTCATCAAATCAATCGTGTATGCACAAACAAGCGGCTCGAGAGTTAGTAATCCATCCGGATAACCGAAGGTAAATCGTAATCCATCAAGTCCGATTTCTCAAGGATCTCGTTGCCCTGGCGGGCAAGGGAGAAGGCTTTCAAAATGTCAGCGTGCGTGACTCCATCCGTAACTCTCTTGCCCAAACAAAGCATATAATCCATTGAATCATGCTCAAAGCATATCATAATCTCCATTCTTTCCATTCTTTCCATTGCCATAAAGGCCCATCAATCCATGCATACTCATAATCAAAAGCATATTCAAAATCTCATGTAATTCAATACAAATAATGTCATATAATGCAAGCAAGCACACATCATGCAATTGCCCATACACACTGATAACCATAAACATATTACCCACCTAGTATTCTTTGAGTATCGGACTCAACGTTGTCCTTCCTCTCGCGATTGGGTCAAATCAACTTGGTTCCTATAATAAACCAAGTTTCCACACAATTAATATCTATAGCAATTATTTAATAAAGCTCAAAAGCAAAAAGTAAAGCGTTAAAGTCTCCATCCGATTCCCATCAAAATTCTCGAACTTTCGAAACAATTCCGAATTTCCTTCTTCATACAACTTGTAGTCCTTAATTTCTAGATCTGCGAATCCAAGATCACTTCATTCGGATATCTACACCAAAAGATATACCTAACAATATAAACATCTCAATTTGAAACAAGGGGCCTCACACTTAGCGAAGGGGCGCTCGTCGCGACGAAGGACCACTTCGCCATGAACAAGCGTCCGACGTCGCGACGTCTCCCTTCGCATGCGTCGCGGCGTCTATAGCATTTCTGCGCCGTGACGAATAATCGTAAAATTATTTTGCGTCGCGGCGTGGCTTCCTTCTTCGTTAAGCGCGGCGTGTTCATACATGCGTCGCGACGTCTGAGTCGAGAACTCGACTCGAACCCAATTCTGCAGATTTCAGCTGCTAATTCCTCCATTACCACACTCAACACTTCTAAACAATATAACAGGTATTAAAGGCATTCTAAGTCATTCTCGACTCCCAAACACATCGATCTAACGATTTAGCCATATTTTACGCCCAAAACCCTAAAACATCGTCGATTCTCACATAATCCACAATCTCGATGTTTAAACCCAATCAAAACAAGTTAAGAAGGAAGTCAACTTACCGATTGAAGCTCTAAATCTGTCGAAACCTTCCGAAATCGCGACTCTCTTCTCTTCCTCTTCACCTCTCTATCGTGGTAACCTTTCTCTTCTTTTCTTTTCTTCTTCTTCGTTTCTCCTTCCTTGTTCTTCTTTTATACATGCTTTTATTTTAACCTAGAGCAAGATCACCTTAATAAGCCTAATTCCTTTTTCTTCTTAAGTAACTGTCCAAAATGCCCTCACATAATTAATCCGCTAATACCTTATTTAATCTCAATTAACTGTCATTATCCATAATTCTCTCAATTAATCCGAATTAAGGCACAAATCACATAATAATATCATAAAAACATTCGGGGCCTAACAGCTGGCTCCCATTTATCAGCGCTCGCTGCTCGCTTCGTCCCCTTGCCTTTATCCGACCGGGTAGTAAGCTCTCCCATTTTCTCTTTCTCCTTGCCTTGGTCCGAAGGACGAGAAGACTGACCAGCAACCTGGACGGTATTTTTCCTCTTAAGAGGTGGCTCCACCTCCTCTTCCTCCTCCCTTCGAACCCGCTTCGTTACGCTCTCCGCACGATCGACAATGGCCTTGAAACCACGACGTAAGCGGTCCTCGGACGAAGGGCCATCAACCTTCATATGCTTTGGCTCGTGGCGGGCGCCGCATATCATCGGACTGGATCTCCTTCCTCTGTTTCTTCCTTTTGGCCTGCTTTTTGGATTTAGGGGGAGCGGTGGACCCGGCAAAATCTTCTTTCCTCGCCATGGCTGCACAGCAATAAAAACAGGTCAGAAAGCAAAACCAATACTTACGAATACAACAAATAATTCAACCAAGAAGGCTCAACCAGACGGAGCGGTTTCCTCTCCTAGCCCGTTAATTTGGAGCGGGGGGTCGATTAGAAAGGAATCAGTCGAGGCCCCCCCGTGATACCCCAGAATGAGTCGAACGAAATCGTATCGACCGAGCCCCTTTATGCGACCGACCACCTCCCATTCCTCTCTACTAAGAGATATGCTCGACGTGTCGTTCCACCGCTCGGCTAAAGGATACCTCCACGGCTGGGACTCGAAGGAGGATCCTGGGGGTTCACAAAGAAGTACTTAGTTTGCTAAGCGGAGACTTTCATTTTGTTCGTAGGCGATATCGGGCATCTACATCTGCAGAGAAGGGATCCCGATCCCAGAGCTCGAACTCTGGCTCATTCTCAAAAAGTGACGTAAGATGCCAACCGAGGGTGAATGGCCGAATTGATGGCACAGTAATGCCAGGCCATTAATAAACCTCCAGCCATTCGGAGGAATCTGGCTCGGCATGTAACATCCCGTCACCGATGGGATGTGTACAGTTCATTGCATACGTATTTGGCACGAGCATGCATTATAGAATTTGTGTATAATTGGCATTTGTACGTACATACATGTATGACATATTTCCGACTTAATTTGGATAATTTGAATTTGGATATAATTAGGTCATGTGTGAGAATTTGGTCAAAATAGGCTCTATGATTGAATTTGAATTAGAAAAGGAAGTTAGGAAATTGAGTTATGAAATTGGAGTATATGATAATGAGTTTCTATTTTTTGAGGATTTATAGGAATTTTTTTGGAATTTTCGGAGCAATAGGCCCGGACCGGAAAAATTGATCGATGACTGGTTAATTGGATTTTCGGTTCCTTAATTGATTATCCAATGGCTTGGACAGGTTAGAAATTTGATTTGAGGAATTATGGTTTAGCCATTGGAATTTGGGAGAAATTAAAATTTGAAATTTGGACTGAGGTTGTTCGGATTGGTCTAGTGGCAATTCCATTTGCCAAACAATGCCTTAGTATTTGGATATAAAACCTAAACTCTTTGAAAATCCTTCCACGATGTTTCTCCTTCCTCCTTCATCGTGGATTTTGCTTGGAATTTCCTCTTGATTCCTTCCTACCATTAGCTCCTTCCTTTGTCACTGATTTATCCCCTTTAATTGATGATTGAAGAAGAAATGAAGATGGGTTTTGCTGTTGGTGTTGCCGTGGATGTCGATGAGTTGGTTTTGGTGTGATCCTTGAAGATTTGAGGTTATAAATCAAGTAAGTTACTTCTATCTTGTCTCTTATGGTTTGATTATTTGATTTATAAAGTTGTTTGAATGATTTAGTTGGTATATTAAAGAATTTGTGAGTTAGGGTTTCCGATAGGGGTTTTCGGTGATTTTAGGGTTTAGATTTGGGAAAATGATTGTTTGATGAAATAGAAGCTAAAATTAGTTGTATGATATGTATGGAATTATTTAGGAGTGATTTGTGAGGAAAACCTGAATTTGGTGGTGATTCTTGTCGAGAATCTGAGATTTTACGGGTTTTAAGGCGTGTTTATAGTGCATGCGCCGTGACGCTGTGAAAGAACACGCTTGTGGCGAGGATTACTCTGCACGCCATGACGTGCCTGAAAAGCGCCTTGTGGAGGAGAAAAGCGCGCGTCGCGACGTCACGTGGTGCGTCTGCCATGACGAAGAAGCCTGTGATTCGCCATGGCGGCGTGTATCTGTGCATGCAATGACGTGGAGAAATGGGAGCTTGCCGCGGCGAGGGATCTGACGCTGCGGCGAGGGATGTTGATTTTCCGAAATTGAAATTTGAGGATTTAAAGAATGGGATTTAGGAAATTGATGGTTCAATTAATTATGGATTAAATTCAATTTGGAGATTATGAATTTGGGAATTCGAAATTGAGATCGGGAAATTCGGAATTGTGTCGGAAATGTCATAACACGTATAGTACGTACATTATTCGATTTATATGCATCATTGGACATTAGAATTGGTACATTTAGTAATGCTATTTATATTTTGATTGTTATAGCGGCTCAGTGGATCGTCGATCATCGACGTGGCGAGACTTCGGCGATGCTTCGGAAGTTACGAGGTGAAGTAACCTAGTTGGTTTCTCAACCTTTATGTGTTTAATTTATGCAAATATGCCATGTGGAGTTAAGGACGGGTTATATGTGTTTGATTTGATTGATTAGGACCACGAGTGTTCGGGATATTCGACCGTGATATAGAAGTGTTGATTGTGCATAAATTGTTCATAATTGATTTCAAATTGTGAGAATTAGGTATATGGGATTCTAATATGATGCATGTATTGTAAAGTAGACATGTGCATATATGCATAACAGTATGATCAGATAAAGGCAGTTGTGACCGGTGTAGCCACCGTATTGAGCTTTAAGCTCAACGCATACGGCTTCATGCCTAACGATTTCTGAGCTTTCGCTCAGCGGATTAGGGCTTTTGAGCCCAATGTTTACAGAGCCTATGGCTCAATGTATATGAGCTCAGGCGCACGGTCACAATAACAAAAGAAAATGAAAGAGTCACATGCACATTGCATATATGAATGATTACATGTGAATTGTGTGAAAGGCATATCGCCTTATAAAGGTGAATTTGATAGCATGTGATTTCTTGAATGTGATAATATGCGATATTATGTGATTGTCTGTAAATGCATGAGTTGGGTGAACCATCGATGATGGTTACTCATTGAGTTTATAAACTCACCCAAATTGCGACTATTTTCGTGGCGCGATAGTTTGACTTCTAGCTCGGTCGGTGAGACTTATCTGCTTTGTGTCTTGCGTGAGAGGAGCATGGCCCATGTGTCATCGTGGGGATCTTTTGGGGGTATTTTGTGGATGACTTATGTAGGAGCTATGTTAGTCCTTTTTGGGTCGTACAGATATATATATATATATACAACTGATGATGTGTAAGTGATAAGTCGACTTGTACCATGTGTAAGTCGACTTACACATGTTCGGTACCGATAAGTCGACTTGTTCATTCGATAAGTCGACTTGTTCAAAATCGATCTTGTTTATTTGTGCCCTAAAGGCAATCCCTTTAGCGTGTTTTATTCAAAGTCGGTGTGCAGACTTTATGAATAAATAAAGAAAAGGCATTATTCATTAATTTGATATTCATAAACATTGTTTATGAATTGATTGAATCTTTAATCGAATTAATGAAGTCCATGATATATGACATAGCATGAAGGAAATTATGATGTGTTCATACTCCCGAGATTCCTATCATGTGCAATTATGTCAAGATGTCGAATTCTCCTAGTCATAGGATTAATGAGAATGGACATCATTAATCCGGATAGACTAGCACATGTCATATTCCTCGATTGGATCAGCGGTGGATCTCGAAGCGTAAATATGAGATATTTAGAATTGACATGTGGATGCTTACTAGCGGTAGTAAGTTCATTGGATGACTGCCATGAGATCATCACATGGATATCTTATCTAAGTGTCGGTGATAATCTCATCATAGCAATGGTGCAAGTATCCTTAGACTTGAGGTACTCGAGGATATCTTGAATCTTGATCACGTGCTTTGACTCCATTCCTTGTTGCCTTCGGAGGTAACTCATAGGGTGGTGCTTGGGTGCGACTTGAGGTATTGAAGATAATTGAGTAGCCAATAAAGGATTCACCACTTACGGATTAGCGAGAAGAGATACCCGTAGCCTCTTGTGGGATCATTACTAAGGCTGGCGGCATGTATGTCATGAAGAGTGTCTTCATTGACATATAAAGTAATGAGTCGGGGCGAGAAGCGATATCACTGGGCTAGACTCGGTCTAGTGAGAGTTGACACTTTGACCATACTCATAACCAAGTGGGGTATAGGATGGTGAAAGGGCGAATTGCACGGTAATTGTCATGGAAGGGTTCGTGATCGGGTTAAGTGATGAATACATCAAACCGATTACTTTCCAGGTCAATTGGGGTCATGATGTGTTGCTAGATACCGCTCATGACTTGCTCAGTTAATTGTTAATCTAAGTGGCCAACATAACCGGGAGCCTAAAGGGTCACACGCATAAGAGTGTTTCGGAGAATCTGTAAAATAGTTATTGGACTAAGTTCCAATTATGGAGAGCATTAGGATTAAATGGATCCCGATGGGATTGGGATATGTCCCGATGAGATCGCGACATCGATATTGCTAAGAAAGGTTTAGGAGTTGTTTCAAAGACCGGCGTGTGATAGGACCGACTCCAGTTGGACTGGACCTTAGCAAATATATATTCTAATTAATTAATTAAGTAAATTAATTAATTAATTATTATATATATATGTACATGCACGTGGAAGGAGGAGGAGAGGAAGCTTTATCTTTAAGTTTAACTTATATATATATATATATATATATAAAGAGGAAAACGTGGACAAGCTTCCACCATAAGTTTTCTACATGTCTTTTAAAGAGTTAAAAGACATAGAAAAGGTAGAGACGAGGAATGATGGTCGACGGTGCTTATGTGTTGGAAGAGAAGTGGAAAACTTAAGTGTTAAGTTTCCTTTGAAAATGGTTTTTCAAGCTTTCTTCCTAAAGGCATCATCGTTTCTTCTCTACTTCTCCAAGGGTTCCAACGTTTCTCTCAAGCTCTCCAGGACAGAGGTAGGGTCTAGCAGCCTTTAATCTGTTCTAGCTATTCCCGGGTCAAAGGGGTTTGACTCGGTTAGATTTTCTGATCTTTCGTGGATCACCTTTAGAGATAGTCTCTTTTGGCTATTTAGGTTGATGTCTTCATACCGATACCAGGATCCTGGGATTCGGGAAAGTCCTGGGAATAAAAATTTTTGTTTTCCGCTGCCGGTACATGTGATGTACCTCCCGGGATTTTCCTACAGTGGTATCAGAGCGTCTGGTATCCCGTATGAAGCTATAACCTAAGCGAGATCAGAAACCCTAATGGAATTTTCTGTTGATGCATGCTATCTGTTCAGATTTCGAATTTATATTGTGATATCTTTTTCGAAAATTTTCTGCCCAGAGTTGTTCATAACATGTTAGATAATATGTCTATGAATTTTGAGAATTTATCGATTTGATTTGATATAGTTTTGCTAATTAATTCCCTAATGTTACAGATGCTGTTTTGTGAAACGATTCTGGAACAGGCATGAGTATAAAATCGAGAATAAATTCTAGAAAAATGGTTTTTCGGATTTTCCTTCACCAAAATGTCTCTAAGATGTTGGTGAATGTCTGTGATAATGGAAATTGGATTTCAAGGTGATTTGATATTTATTCACGAATTTATTCTATGCTGTTGGGAATTGCTGTGCTGATGAACACAGATTTTGAATTGGTTTTGTTATTTAGGTTGACTGAGTTTTTGATGGCCTAAAATCCTGAAAAATTTCATGTAGCATTTTCTGAACATTTACTAACCTATGTAATTTTTTCAGAATTTATTGAAAGTTTTTATTTGATCATTTCGAGCAATGTACAGAATTGGACAGTTTTGTGAAAATTGTTGGGACTGTTTTGCTTGGCTTGATTGAGTGTGCTTTTTCAGTTCCAATGCCTTGAACCATTTTTAATGTGATTAAAAATGTGTTATCTTGATGTAATATGATTGCCAAACTGAATTGCTTGAAGTTGTTTATCCTAGAATTTTCGGATGCCTAATTGATCACAATAGCGTCTCGTTAGCATGTTGCATTATCTTGTTTGTTTTGACCGTCATATTTTTTATGGCATGTGTTGAAGTAAATTTGATAATGTATGTGCTAGCTAGAGATGTAGGTTGATAATTAGGTGTTCCTAAATTATTTGGAAATTAATGAGTTTTGACTCATTTCAAGTTTTTCATATAGTTTGACTATTTAAGGCATTCATGAATCAATGAAGTGTTCATTGAGGCATCAATTCACAGATATTACCCTAGGTATGATGGTGTTGAGAATTGGAATTGTATTGATTGAGGAATTAGCCGATTAGAGATTTTAGCAAAATTCCCTGAATAAGTCGACTTATATGGGACATAAGTCGACTTGTTCGCTTAATAAGTCGACTTGTTTTCTGGATAAGTCGACTTGTTTGAAGAATAAGTCGACTTGTTCAAGATCTCAGTATAAGTCGACTTGTAGTACCTTGTAAGTCGACTTGTTCATGGGCAGATGACATAAGTCGACTTGTGTCATACAAGTCGACTTGTGTGTGGGCAGAAGCATAAGTCGACTCCCATTTGATGAAAGTCGACTTGTGGCATGCATAGGTGGAATGATGGATGATTTTAGGTATAGACTCAATGTGATTGATGAAATGCCCTAAATCATATCATATAGTCATGGTGACTATAATCCTACTGCTTGGAGAAGAAGTAGATGAGACCCAAATCCCTCCTCGGTATATGAAAACTAACGCCTTCCATTAATATGGTAAGAACCGAGTTCTTATAGGGTTGGGTTGTTGAGCTAACCTCAAGCTTACTCTATCTGGATATGTTGAACCATGAAAATAAGATTTTCGGATTAATGGGTGGTTTTCCTAGAAGCGTTGATTTGTTGAGCTAACCTCGAGGTCAGCGTGATGAGGCGAAATTGGGTAGCATACATCATATGTATGCGCATCAAAGAGTTGATACTCAATGTAAGTGCATATATCAACAAGTTGATAGCGATCGATAGTTGTGTCTAAGATGTAATTGGTATATCGATACCTCCGAGACATAAGGTGGCTTGTTGAGCAAACTCAAGGTCATTCTTAATGTCGGTTATCGATGATACAATTGGTATGACCGATACCTACCGATTGACCTAAGTTGTGACTTGTTGGGTAAACCCAAGGTCACTCTTAGCAATGTCGGATATCGACCCACTAGGACATTATGTCACTTTGTTTCTCTGGATTAGTAAAGAGGGTTATGGATTCTAGGAAACTAGTGGAGCCATATGCATGTCATGCAAGTCCTTATGATCATGCAGCATTTCTATTCTATCATTCCTTCTCTCTATCGCTAGGTTGATTGAAGAAGTTTTCGATGTGAATTTTCGCTCTCTATTCGGACTGAATTTTCTTGATTGGTGAGGAATCGAGAATTATTCTTAGATCGAGGGCGGGATCGTCTAGATGTTCCACTTCCGGTTGCACTGCTTTGTCGATGCTTCCGATAAGGATCGAAGCATATCGTAAGCATCTAATGGACGGGACATGGCTACTTGTCTTGATGTCACAGAGCTGCAAAGAAAGACGAGTCCATGGATGCTCACTCTATAGTATTTCATCTTAGGGAGCTATTTGTTGAGCAAGCTCGATCCGAAAGGTTCGAGACCTCGAGGCTTTTCTTCACCATTAAAGATGGCTCGGGGATATCTGGCATGCAAATATACCACGAAGATGAATGGCTATATTGAGAGATTGGCCGTCTTAGGATTTGTAATGGATTATGAGTTAAGTAGAGACTTAATTCTACTTGGATTGTCGATGGTTATTCACGGTTTGTGATAAACTATCGGATAAACCAAATATCCACAACAATTCTGAGTGATCAATCTGCTTCAAGACAAGTGGCGAGCTATCGAAGGATAGCAAGCAAGTGCTAATGGTGGATGCTTCTTCTTCTAGTTCAAAGAAGAAAAGGCCAAGAAACCAAATGGAAGTGCCATCAAGGAAAACCTAAGATTCTGCCCCAAAAGGATTTTGCTTTCATTGTGGCAAGTCTAGCTACCAGAGGCTAAACTAAAATCTATCGAGTCCTTGAAGGAAGAAGGCATCGATGCCTCTACTTCTTCAAATATGTTTGTCATTGAGGTTTCTGATCCAAACATATCGGTATTTGATACGGATGTGGCTCATACATATGAAATGATATGCGGGGCCTCGGGGACGATGAAAGCTCATTCAAGGAGAACTAGACCTTCGTGTAGGTAATGCAGCAAGAGTTGCTACATTAGCCGTAGACACTTATGTCTTGTTCCTCCCTAGTGGGCTTATATTCAAATTGGATGATTGACATTTTGTACCTGTTTTAAACAAAGAACATATTGTATGTTTTATGTTTAATTAGAGCTGGTTTCCATTGGACTTTTAGTAACAATGGTTGTTATATTAGTTGCAATGGAATGCTCTATGGTACTGGTACATTATGCAATATAATTGACATATTAGATATGTCATATCCAGTTATGAATGTCAATGACGCGGAAAGACATAATCGAGATAATTTAAAATCAACTTACTTATGGCATTGTCGGCTTGGCCATATAAATGAGACACGCATTGCTAAGCTCCATAAGAGTGGATGTTTAGGGTCATTTGATTATGAATCATATGACACATGCGAATCTTGTTTATTAGGCAAGATGACTAAGTAATCCTTTAAATGAAAGGGTAAACGAGTGAATGGAATATTAGACCTAATACATTCGGATGTATGTGGTCCGATGTCCATCCATGCCATAAGTGGTTGTCTTTACTTCATTACTTTTATCGGTGATTATTCACGATATGGGTACCTGTATCTGATGAGATACAAATCTGAAGCGTTTGAAACGTTCAAACAATTCAGAAATGAAGTAGAAAACTAACTTGGTAAAAGTATGAATACATTACGATCTGATCGTGGTGGAAAATGCTTAGACCAATAGTTTTTTTGATTATCTCAGAGATAATGGGATTTTATCTCAGTATACTCCACCTTACACGCCGCAGCACAATGGTGTGGCTGAAAGGAGAAATCGAACCTTGTTAGATTTGGTGCGATTGATGATAGGTTTTGCACAGTTTTGGGAATATGCGCTCAAGACAGCTGTTTACTTGCTAAACAGAGTTCCATTAAAGACAGTTGATGTTACTCCATATGAGATATGGACTAACTGAAAACCCTATCTTTCTCAGCTGAAAGTTTGGGATTGTCACCTTACGTGAAGCGGACACGATCGATACATTTGATGTAAAAGGTGACAAGTGTTTGTTCGTGGAATATCAATTTACTTTGCTTAGGAACAAAAGTTGTTTGTTTCCAAGCATCTGTTTTCTTAAAGAAAGAGTTTCTTTTACAAGAGGACGGTGGGAGCAAAGTTGAACTTGGAAGTTCAAGATGCTCGAACAAACATAGATCAATCGCTGAACAAAAGCGTAACTCATATAGATGAGGTAACAGTTCAACCTTCTATTACACAAGAATTTCGAGGTTAAGTAGGATACGCACTGCTCCCTAGAGATATGAATTTCGTAAGTGAGCGAATGACGTATTGCTCATATGAGATGATGCGCCTACTACCTATGAGCAGAGTTACGAAATGTTGATGCGGAACATGGCTTTGTGCCATGAAATCGAAATGGATTCCATGTATAAAAACCAAGTATGGACTTTGGTTGTTACACGAAGGATAAAACCCACGTGGTGCAAAGGAGTTTTGAACAAAACCAACATGGATGGTAATTTGATTACCTATAAAGCAATGCTTACGGTTAAAGGATTTCGTCAAAGACAAAGAGTTGACTATGACAAAACCTTGACCCGTAGCAATGCTTAAATCCATTAGGATACTCCTAGCCATTGCCACTCATTATGATTATGAGATATGGCAAATGGATGTGAAACGACTTTCCGAAGGAAATCGCACTGAGGATGTGTATGACACAACCCGAGGGCTTCACTTCCATCGATGGCGAAAAGGTATGCAAGCTTCGTAAATCCAGTTTGGATTGAAGCAAGCATCCAGAGTTGAATATCCGTTTTGATGAGGTACTCAAAGAGTTTGATTTCTCACAAAATCCGGATGATCATTGTGTGTATAAGAAGGTTAATGGAATTTTCGTATTCCTTGTGTTGTATGTAGATGACATATCGTTACTAGGAAGCGATGTCTCTATGCCGTCAATTAAAATTTGGTTGTCCAATCAATTTGCGATGAAAGACCTTGGTGAAGCAACTTATATCCTAGGGATATAGATTTATAGAGATAAATCAAAAGGTTGCTTGGTCTTTCACAATCATCGTACATAGATGAGATGCTAAAGAGATTTAGCATGGAACAATGCTATGTCACGAGGTCCGATGTATCGTATGCTCTAAGTGTTACGAGCGGATACCAATCGGATCTGGTGAGGGTCCTTTGGGTGGCTGTCAAGAATATCCTCAAGTACTTGCGAAGCACTAAGGATGTTTTCTTGATCTTTGGAATGCAAATCTCAGTGAGCGAGCATTCAGATGCTAGTATTTAATCGATAAGGATGATTACGAATCACAATCGAGGTTATATAAATTCACCTTGAATAGCGTGGCGGTCGGTTTGAAAAGTTCAAACAAGAGAGGACTCTTGATTCATCAACCGAGGCAGAGTACATTGCGTGAGACGCGCATGAAGGCGGTTTGGATCGAAGTTCATTCTTGAACTTGATCTGGTCCCTACCGTGATGGGCCCATAGGATTGTATTGTGATACAATGGGGCTAGTCTTGCAGCAAAGGAACCAAGGTCTTATCGACGATCGAACTCGTGCTTACCGATTTGGGAGATCATTAGTCGAGATGATATCTAATAGAGAATTCCACGAGCAAAGTGTTCTTTGTTAGTTGACAAAGCCATTGTCACGGGAGAATTGTGATTCTCATGGACTCGCTTATGGTATTAGATACTAAGGCGATTGACTTTAGGTCAAGTGGGAGATTTGTAAGTGATAAGTCGACTTGTACCATGTGTAAGTCGACTTACATGTTCGATACCGATAAGTCGACTTGTTCATTCGATAAGTCGACTTGTTCAAATCGGATTGTTTATTTGTGCCCTAAAGGCAATCCCTTTAGCGTGTTTTATTCAAAGTCGTGTGCGGACTTTATGAATAAATAAAGAAAAGGCATTATTCATTAATTTGATATTCATAAACATTGTTTATGAATTGATTGATCTTTAATCGAATTAATGAAGTCCATGATATATGACATAGCATGAAGGAAATTATGATGTGTTCATACTCCCGAGATTCCTATCATGTGCAATTATATCGAGATCGAATTCTCCTAGTCATAGGATTAATGAGAATGGACATCATTAATCCGGATAGACTAGCACATGTCATATTCCTTGATTGGATCAAGCGGTGGATCTCGAAGCGTAAATATGAGATATTTAGAATTGACATGTGGATGCTTACTAGCGGTAGTAAGTTCATTGGATGACACGCCATGAGATCATCACATGGATATCTTATCTAAGTGTCGTTGATAATCTCATCATAGCAATGGTGCAAGTATCCTTAGACTTGAGGTACTCGAGGATATCTTGAATCTTGATCACATGCTTTGACTCCATTCCTTGTTGCCTTCGGAGGTAACTCATAGGGTGGTGCTTGGGTGCAACTTGAGGTATTGAAGATAATTGAGTAGCCAATAAAGGATTTACCACTTACGGATTAGCGGAAGAGATACCCGTAGCCTCTTGTCGGGATCATTACTAAAATTTGGCCAGCATGTATGTCATGAAGAGTGTCTTCATTGACATATAAAGTAATGAGTCCCGGCGAACCGATATCACTAGGCTAGACTCGGTCTAGTGAGAGTTGACACTTTGACCATACTCATAACCAAGTGGGGTATAGGATGGTGAAAGGACGAATTGCACGGTAATTGTCTATGGAAGGGTTCGTGATCAGGTTCGTGATGAATACATCAAACCGATTACTTTCCGGTCAATTGGGGGTCATGATGTGTTGCTAGATACCGCTCGTGACTTGCTCAGATTAATTGTTAATCTAAGTGGCCAACATAACCGGGAGCCTAAAGGGTCACACGCATAAGAGTGTTTCAGAGAATCTGTAAAATAGTTATTGGACTAAGTTCCAATTATGGAGAGCATTAGGATTAAATGGATCCCGATGGGATTGGGATATGTCCCGATGAGATCGCGACATCGATATTGCTAAGAAAGGTTTCCGGAGCTGTTTCAGCACCGGCAGGCCGGTAGGACCGACTCCAGTTGGACTGGACCTTAGCAAATATATATTCTAATTAATTAATTAAGTAAATTAATTAATTAATTATTATATATATATGTACATGCACGTGGAAGGAGGAGGAGAGGAAGCTTTATCTTTAAGTTTAACTTTATATATATATATATATATATATAAAGAGGAAAACGTGGACAAGCTTCCACCATAAGTTTTCTACATGTCTTTTAAAGAGTTAAAAGACATAGAAAAGGTAGAGATGAGGAATGATGGTCGACGGTGCTTATGTGTTGGAAGAGAAGTGGAAAACTTAAGTGTTAAGTTTCCTTTGAAAATGGTTTTTCAAGCTTTCTTCCTAAAGGCATCATCGTTTCTTCTCTACTTCTCCAAGGGTTCAACGTTTCTCTCAAGCTCTCCGGAGATGTAGGTAGGGTCTAGCAGCCTTTAATCTGTTTCTAGCTATTCCGGGTCAAAGGGTTTGACTCGGTTAGATTTTCGATCTGCGTGGATCACCTTTAGAGATAGTCTCTTTTGGCTATTTAGGTTGATGTCTTCATACCGATACCGGGATCACAGGATTCGGGAAAGTCCAGGAACAAAAATTTTGTTTTCATTGCGGTACATGTGATGTACCTCCCGGGATTTTCCTACATGATGCATTGACGGTTTCATGAATGAATGGAAAATGAATCTTTTGGTTTCAAATTCTAGCGAATTTGATATTACTGCTTTCTTTGTATGGATGCCATGAGGTTATAGAAATGATAGTTTGGTAGTGCACCCTCGTCGTAGGTTGTGCATCGGTACGACCTACGGGCGACCCGGTGTATACTCTACGGTGAGGGGGCGCTACACGGCATCAACTGGAAATCGATGCACACCTCGCGAATAATAGGGGCATACGGGAACCTCACGCCACCAACCGAAAAAAAACTATCGGAGACAGCCACATACCCGCTCAAATTAGTATAGATTCGTTCGTTCTCCAAGGCCAGCCTAGGCCCCCAGGACATAGGGATGTTATTCCTGATGATAGACCGTTTTAGCTCCTCCGCGGTCATCGTCGATATATCCCTTGGCGGCTCCTCCACGACCAACCCATCCTTCCGTTCTCTCGTAGAGACTTCTTCAGTACCTCTTACCACACTTCTAGAACTAGCTGACGACATACTTACTAAGAGGGAACTTTTGAACAAAATTTAGAGGAGGAGACAGGGAGAAAGGATGTACCTATCTGGTGAATTGAGGTCGGAAATTTGGATGGCGATCGAAAGAAAACTCCGGAAAAAGTGGGCAAGAAAGATGCAAATGAAAATAAGGTGAAAGCCAAAGGACAAAGCAAGCGTAAAGAAAATCTGCAGTCTATCGACCTTGAGAACTTATAGAGGACCGATCGAGTGGACGCCCCAATTAAAGCTCGACACATGGAGAAAATTCGAGTCAAGCTCGGACACGTGGCAGAATCTGAGCTGAGGTAAATTAGGGTTGTTCGAAATTCGGAACGGCGTGGCGATTGAAAGGACATACATGACAGCTGTACAACGGTTACAAGGATGATTCGTTTCAGATTCTGAAAATCCGTCAGAGGGCACGCGCCGTCAGTAATAATTAAATAAAGTACCCTCACATGCTCGGCACAGACGTTCGCCTGCACTCTCTTGGTACGAGCTGCCACACAATCGGTGTTGATGCTGACCGATCGGGACGCTCAGCTGACCGATCCTAATACAAGCATTCACGCACTATGCATTAATGTCCGATCAATTGGACCTAACACGAGCTGTTCCATAGACGAGCTACAAAATAGATAACCGATCGATCGGGCCTACTCCGAGCTGTCTTACAGACGACCTGCAAGACCCTTACATACTCCTTCGACCCTTCTCTTTGCTCAGACTCGAGGAGTAGGGGACTTATGGTCGGGTCGGTCGTATTGGGCCCGAATCCAGTCATAGCGACCTGTGGGTCGATCGGTCCATCTTTCAAGGATCAGTCTCCCAGGTCCAATCCACGCATCCGCGACCCATTCGCAGGTGGAAGTCTCCCATGCATACGTAAAGACTTAAACCTAGCATCCGCTCCATATATAAGGTATAATTCTGCCATAATAGAGGTACGTGATCATTAACCCTAATTCCTTCTGCTCACAGCGATCCTTCCCTCACAAAAAGACTAGCTTGAGCGTCGGAGGGGCTTATCGGGAAACAACCCTCGACGTGCCTTCTCTCTTTTGCAAGAACCTTCAAACTGGAGCTCTCGTGTTCAGCAGTCGACTCCATGGATCCAAACGGCAACGTACAACCTCACCAAGACCAGGCTAAACTAGTAATCATAAGTAAAGTAGCCAAAAGCAAGAAATTGAGAGCACCGATCATTTTATTTTTACTTCGTGCCATAAAAGTTTGATTGAACATTTAATTAGGAGGTGCGACATTGTTTTAAGAACCTATTTACGTTATGCTTGATAATGAACTGCTAGATGAAGACGTTAAAAGGGACAATGTACCACAATTGTGAATTTTGGTCTATTCTGTCACCCACTCGATGGGCCTCCACAACTTATGTTAAGTCGAACCTGTTTGGCATACGTAACATTTTAATGTTATCAAAAGGGACGTGTGCGCAATCATATGGTGGATTGCATATGATAGGAAACTGCGCGGCATTTATTTTAAATGTAATATGAAGTTGATAAGATAGGTCGAGTTGTGGAAAAAGACTTATAAACATTATGTTTTGGGTTAGGCCTTCATGATTACGGGCTCTTTGCTTCTTCGCTTATCTCTGAAAACTATTATTTTTTAAATTCCATTTATTTTGGTATGGATGGTAGACAGGCCTATACTTCTCAGCCTAATGAGCGGAGGCTCACAAGAAATTAACAGCCCTGGTGAAGTAATTCCTCTAGCCCGTGTTTGTAAGTGAAGTGCCATTAACATCATCTCCCAGATACGCAGCAGTTGACTAAAACTCTCACAAACATCAAAATCTATTTTTTCGTTTTATGGTAATTATTAGTAGGAACCAAAATTGTATAGATTTATTACTGTAGGAAAGAAAGTTTTATACTTACAAAATTATTGATTATAAATCACCAATCTTTTAAAGGTCAAAATGATGAATGCTGCACAATTCTACTATTTTCAAATCTTTATTTCTTTCTTATTTATTCATTTATTTTAAAAAGTTAAATCTTATATATTATGATTATGATTATGAAATTGATGTAATTGTCTTTTGAACAATTATCATATTCATCATATTAAAGTTATATAAATAGTCATCAAGGGTGTTTATATATTTCACGTACTACTCAAAATATGATATGATGATTCAACTAGAATTATTTAGTTCTTATTCAATAACTGTGTAATTATTATATGATGAGAGTTTATTATAATATATTTATTAGGAAGATATAGCATATCAATTAATGAATTTGATCCTTGAGTACATTTTATATGTCATATTCTAAGTCATATCTTGCATCCTTACTATTCTTTGAACTTATTTATCTTCTTCATTTTAGAATTGTATTCAATTCTTTCACTGAAAGACAATAACCACCTCTTAATACACATTTGATGTGAATAATTTCCTTTTCTTCTTTCAATTAAGGGGATTATTCACCCTGTTAATAAATAATTACATTTTGTGGTCATGCCACTCCAACAATATCCTGAAATAAAGCATCATTCAGGCAATTGTGGAACTTTTTTAGTAAGTGATAACCAAGTGGGAAGTCCAAGGCTAAGTTTTCCAATATATTTGTCGATCTGTTTCCCTTGCAGTAGGTGTGGAGGAGGCGAACATTCCACTGACGACTAAATAAGTTCCTGATTTGCTTCATAAGAGGTTCAAAATTGACACTGGTAGATTTTTTGCATCAGCAAGGAGTCAACTATAGTCTTATTATCCAATTCTAAGATCACTTGTCTGAACGCTAAGTTCCATGTTGTGTACAAACCATAGTAAGCACCCCAAAGTTCTGTGACAAAGGAGAAGCATCTTCCAATGTTAACAGTGAAACTAGCCATCCATCGTCTTGTATCATCGCATAATAAGCCCCCTACTGCCACTAGTTGACTACTTCTTTTACGCTTTGTCAGTGTTGATCTTCACCCAGCCAGTTGGAGATGGAATCCATTTTATGAGTATCTCTTACCGCCACATTGGAATTCCATTCTGTCTTAGCAACTCATTGACAAAGTTGATGTTTTTAGCTTTTGCTAGTATATGAGCAATAATTGATTCCTAAGATAAATCCTCTCCTTCGAAACAGGTTTGGTTTCTGGTATTTCATATGATCCAGCATGTGATTGTGAAGATTGTCTTCCATGGAATGCCATCAACTTCCAAGTCATCCTGTAGGTTTGAAGACACCCAGTCAGGAAAGAGAATAAAGAAGAAAGTATCATGTTTTACCTATGGAATGAGTCTGATCCAGATTTGACGAGCTAAGCACATAAGCAAATTGCGTGTTTCAAAGATTTTAGGTTGCCACACATGCCGCATCTAGGACCATTTGTTAAGTGCCTACGCACTTTTTCACCATTAGTTACCAACACCTCATGCATCAAAAGCCACATAAACATACGAATTCTTTCAAGTCCATTCCAGCTCCAAAATCAATTATGGGCTACTCCCATTTTCTTCTGCAAAGAAATTTGTAGGCTGACTTGGTTGTAAACAATCCTAAGTTTGATAATTTCCAAGCGAGGATGTGTAAGTCATCATCTGCTATTAGTGGAAATACAACATTGATACATCTAATAACTTCCTCTGGCAATTTATCCTGAAATTTACTCCAATATGACAGACCCTCTTTAAAGCTAAATTTATTTAATGTTAGCTTTAATTGCTTCTCTAGGATTAGTCGAGTAGCCAAAAGTTCAAGTGGAGTATCCATATCCAACCATAGGTACTTCTAAAAGCATATATTTTTAACATTCCTAATTATCTATTAGTCAAAAAAAATTCCCAAATAGAGCAAAGATGTCTCCATAAGTGTGAGGGATTTTCAGACGATAGAGAGGTTGGCATTCCATGCCTAGGAATTCCATATTTGGCTCGAAGTATTGTTACCCACTAGGTTGAGTCATTTGAGATTAAACCCCACACAAACTTTATAATCAACAATACATTCCAACTTATAACATTGCGAAAATCAAGACCACCTAATTTCTTCGTCTCGTAGACAATGTCCCACTTGACTAGATTTATTTTCTTCTTACTATTGTTAGATTCCTATAAGAATTGTTTATGTATCTTTTCCATTTTCCCACGTATATCTTTTGGAAGAATTGTAGATTGCATGGTGTGTAAAAGGATGGATGCAAGTATCGATTTGTATAGTGTTGCTTGACCAGCCAAAGAGAAGTGAGATGGATTCCATGATTTACTTCTCCCTTCAAGGAGTTGAAAGATATCTAGGTATGTTTTGTTAGTCACCCGTCAATGGAGTAAGGGAACATCAAGATATTTCCCCAAGTTTAATACCAATTTGACGCCCATTTTCCCATTGAATTCATTTCCTTCTCTTGTGAAATATTGAGTAAGCAGTAGAGAAGAGTCTTCTCATTGCTAAACTTTTGATCTGAAGTCTCACAAAATTCGTTAAGAATAGACATGGCATTTGCAACCCGTGGTAAAGATGCCTCCATAAATAGTATTAAGTCATCATAAAAAAGGTGGGATATTGGTGGATCACAATCACCAAACCTGAAAGGTTTCCATGCCCATTTATCAACAGATTCAGATATAACTTAAGAGAGGTGTTCCATACATGGTATAAATACATACAGGGAGATTGGGTCACCTTGTCCGGTCGCCTTGTCGCACCCTTTTTGACGATTTGAATGACTCATTTGTGATCCCATTCTAAAGGACTTGAATGGTATTGGATTATAGACATCCCATAATAACTTTCATTATATTCTCTAGTATTCCTGTATCCAATAAGGAATCTTTCATGAAGATCCAATTCATTTTGTCATAAGCTTTCTTTAAATCAATCTTCAAAGCTACTAGCCCTTTCTGCCCTTCTGTGACCTTATCGAGTGTATAACCTCTTGGGCTACTACAATATTATCTACAATATTCCTTCCTTTGATGAAGCTTATCTGGGTCGAGTGCACTAAAAGAGGCATTAATTCCCATAGCCTATTGGCAACAATCTTAGAAATCTCTTTTAAACTTATGTTGCATAAGTTGATCGATCTGAAGTGTTGGAATTTTCTGGTTGTTCCATTTTCGGTATTAAGCACACTAGTGAGTTATTGATTCTCAGATCCACTACACTTGAGTTGAACACTTATTGAATCATATGATACAAGGACGGGTTAATAATATCCAAATGTTTTTAGTAGAAATGAGCCAAAAATCTGTCATCCATTAGAGCCTTGGTAGCCCCCATTTCATTTATAGTTGCATAAATTTCTTCCTTAGTGACCACTCTACCTAGCAATCGTCTCTTCTGGTCTGAGATACTAAGAAATCTCCCAAAAAATCTATACAAGGAATGATAATAGGATTCTAAAAGAAGATCAATTCCATTTCAGGGATTCTTGGGAAATTTTAAGTAAAGCTGAATGAAAATCCAAATCGAGGTCCTAATAATGTCAAATGAAGTTGTCCCACTCATTATGTGTTGTCCAGGCAGCCACATACTTAAACTTATGGTTTCTAATCACCTACTGAGACTGCCCTTTTAAATGAGATTAAAACCAAGGAATGATCCAAGCGTATCCTAGGTAGATGAGATACATAAGGTTTGTTGTAGGTCTTTTCCCAAAGTTCATTCACAACGACCCTATGCAATCTTTCGTGACAAAGCCCTCTCACCCAAGTAAAGTGAGGGCCAGTGTATCCAGGGTCCAAAAGATTGTGATTAGTCACCCATTCGCTAAACCTTTTACAAATTCTGATCATGCTATTGTTGCCACCAACCTTGTCCTCATGTTCAAGAAGGGCATTAAAATCCCCTACTATTATCTAAGAAGTATGTATGTTCATTTCCAAGCTATCAAATCATGTCCATAGTGTCCTCTGAATCTTAGTTGTTGAGGAGCCATAGATAATGGTGGAAATAAACCATAAAGACCCTTCCAATCAATCCAGCAGTGGAGATATTGCCAATTATTGGATATGATTCACACATCAAAATCATCATGCCATAATAACCATATTTCTCTAAAAAAACCATAAGCATCAATACAATGAGAAAATTTCAATCCCAAATTGTGATGCCCTAATACCCCCTGGGAGGATACGGGGGCGCCATACATACATATAGAACCTAAACAAAACCAAAACATACAAAACATTCATCATGCAATCTCAATAGCTCCAAGCATAAGCAATTCAAAGAAAACATACATCATAATACACTGAGTTTAATTACAACTTGTTTCAAACCGGAACTAGCCTGAATTAAGGTTATTTCAAACCTTCAGATAAATCCAAAGTAATATACATCAAAGACAAGCCAAAAATAAACTCCAAAAATACAATTTTAACAAAAAAAGACTCAGACTCCATTGACCACTGCGGTTGACTCGTCCCAGTCCTTATGTCCTTCTCTCTGAACCTACATGGGACAAATCCATCGTGCTAAGCATATAGCTTAGTGAGTAATAACTAATCTATGCATAATCTGACAACTAATTATACACAATCATGATATATCAAAAGCATGCATTAATAGTTTATCTGAACGAACAATTCAAACATATTATATTGGATCTCAAACAGATTGTATAGAAAACATGTTGGATCCCAAATTGATCTTGGAAGTTAGAACTATTATATGTGAAATGTTGGAGGTGAAAAGTTAGAAAATATAGTTGGAACATGTTCATTGAGCATGCTTCGATGTTTTGGCCATAAATTTTTCTCTAGTTATCCAAAAGAGGTGATTCTTAATTTGGATTAAACTAGAGAAATAGAGATACAATTGTTATGAAGAAATCTAGTTTCAATTTTGTCTTTAAGAATGTCAATTTTTGGATGGAAATAAAGTGTTGGAAAATGTTTTAGTAAAAGACAGTCCGAAATGTGTGGACTATAATTTTTGATGTAGAGCACCAAATTAAATAATTTTGATGGCGTTATGAAATTAAGACAATGATGAACATTTTTCTAGAAGGAAGTGTTAGCAAATTCCCTCAATTGTTCGATGATAATTAGTTAAGAAGTTAGAAGTATAAGATATTATTTGTAAAAACAAAAGGAGGGCATAATGGGAAAGGCAAGGTTAATGAAGGGTAAAATGGGAAAAAGACCAAATAAATAGGCAAAAATTGAGAGGAAAAGAGGGAATTTCGTGGGCTACCCAAGGAAAGAGAGAGAAAGGGAAAAAGAGAGAGAGAACGTGAGGGAGAAGAGAAGAGGAAGAAGACAAATCGAAAAAGGCTAGGAAAAAGTAGGAAAATTTGTGGGGAAGAGGAAGAATCAAGGCTTCCAAGGTAAGTTCTTCATCTTTCCATCTTGATTATTGAAGAAAAGGGTTGTTGGGTGAGAATGAAGAAATTCTAGAGAGAGAAAGGGGTTTATGTTGTAAATGGTTGGAGGAAGAAGAAGATGGTGAAATCCATAGGGTTTTTGGGTTTCTAAGCTAAGTTTGGAGTTTTCTAACCTATAGGAACCATGGATAGGTTAGACTGGAATTTGATTAGGGTTTATTGCATTTTATTGAGATTAAGGGAATTTCCAATGGAATTGGTGTAGGAAAATCCCGGGATGTACATCACATGTACAAGGTGCGGAAAACAAAAATTTTTGTCGCCGGGACCTTCCCGAAGGCCAGGATCTATGTGTCGGTATGAAGACTCAAACCTAAATAGCCAATAGAGACTATCTCTAAAGGTATCCACGCAGAGATCAGAAAACCTAACCGGGACAAACCCCTTTGACCCGGAAATAGCTAGAACAAATTAAAGGCTGCTAGACCTTACCTTTGTCCTTGGAGAGCTTAGATCAACGTTGATGAAGAGAAGGGATGAAGCTTGGAGATGAAGCCTTGATGATCGATGATGGAGAGTGAGAGCATAGGTTTTAAACTCTTTAAAAACCTTTCCTTCCTCTCTTTCAAAGACCAACGATTCTTCTCATCTTCATTTCTTCATATGTCTTTCTCAAAGACAAAAGAAGAAGATGGTCTCCGTATGTTTCCAAGAGAGAAGACACCATAGGCTTATCTTTTTACCTTTTTTGTCTTTTAGCCATTAAATGCCTTTTTAATGACTAAGCATAAGGAAACTTCTAAGTTCTTCTCCTCTCTTCCACGTAAATGTTATATATATATATATATTAATTAATTCTTTAATTAATTAATTATATATATATATATAAATATAATTGCTGAAGTGGTCCAACACGCTGGAATTGGTCCTAGGCCTATCGACCCCCGCATCAAAACGCTCCGGAGACCTTTCTTAGCAATATCGATGTTGCGATCTCATCGGGACATATCCCGATCTCATCGGGATCCATTTAATCCTAATGCTCTCCAAAAATTGGAACTCTATCCAATTACTATTTTACAGATTCTCTGAATCACTCTTATGCGTGTGACCCTTTAGGTTCCCGGTTATGTTGGCCATTTAGATTAACAATTAATCTGAGCAAGTCATGAGCGGCGTCTAGCAACACATCATGACCCCCAATTGACCGGAAAGTAATCGGTTTGATGAATTCATCACGAACCAGATCACGAACCCTACCATAGACAATTACCGTGCAATTCTTCCTTTCACCATCCTATACCCCACTTGGTTATGAGTATGGTCAAAGTGTCAACTCTCACTAGACCGAGTCTAGCCCAGTGAAATTAGTTCTCGCCCCAGGACTCATTACTCTATATGTCAATGAGGACACTCTTCATGACATATTTCTTTGTGACCTTACAAGTAATGATCCCGACAAGAGGCTATGGGTATCTCTTCTGCTAATCCAGAAGTGGTGAATCCTTTATTGGCTACTCAATTACCTTCGACTACCTCAAGCTGTACCCAAGCACCACCCTATGAGCGACCTATGGAAGGCAACAAGAAATGGAGTCAAAGCACAGAATCAGTATCCAAGATATCCTTGAGTACCTCAAGTCTAAGGATACTTGCACAATTGCTATGATAAGATTATCAACGACACTGAAGAAGATATCCATGTGATGATCTCATGACAGGTCATCCAATGTACTTACTACCGCTAGTAAGCATCCACATGTCAACTCTAAATATCTCATATTTACGTTTCGAGATCCTTTGTTTGATCTAATCAAGGAATATGACATGTGCTATTCAACTTGGGATTAATGATGTCGGTCTCATTAATCCTATGATTAGGAAAATTTAGATCTTGACATAATTGCATATGATAGGAATCTCAGTAGTATGATCACATCATAATTTCCTTCATGCTATGTCATATATCATGGACTTCATTAATTCGATTAAAGATCCAATCAATTCATAAACAACATTCATGAATATCAAATTAATGAAATATGCCTTTCTTTATTTATTCATAAAGTCCGCATACCGACTTTGAATAAAACACGCTAAAGGGATTGTCTTTAGGGCACTACTCTAACAATCTAACGATGATGGACATCCATAAGTCGACTTACCTTTGGTGAACAAGGCGACTTATCAAGATCGAAACAAGCATAAGTCGACTTACACATGGTACAAGTCGACTTACACTTATAAATCTCCCACTGACCTAAAGCCAATCGCCTTGGTATCTAATACCATAAGCGCGTCCATGAGAATCACAATTCTTACGTGACTATGGCTTTGTCAGATTAGCAACACTTTGCTCGGGAATTCTCTCTATTAGGACATCACCGATCGATGATCTACCGAATCGATGGAATCGGCGGAGTACGTGTTCGGATCGTTGATGAGACCTTGGTTCCTTTGCTTCACGACTAGCCCCATTGTATCACAATACAACCCTATGGGCCCATCACGACTAGGAACGGATCAAGTTCGAAATGAACTTCGATCCAAACGCTTCCTTTCTTTGCATCCGATGCGGCAATGTACTCTACCTCGGTTGTTGAATCAGCAGTCTTCTCTTGATTGGAACTCTTTCCAACTGACCGCCAAGCCGTTCAGTGTGAATGTATATAACCTGATCGTGATTCAGAATCATCCTTATCAGATTAAAATTGGCATTTATATGCCCGCTCACTTGGAGATTTTCATCTCCATATGTCAAGAAAACACCCTTAGTGCTTCGCAAGTACTTGAGGATATTCTTGACAGCCACCCAGTGACCCTCACCAAGATCCGATTAGTATCTGCTCGTAACACTTAGAGCATATGATACATCGGGTCTCGTACATAGCATTGTTCCATGCTAAACCTCTTTAGCATCTTATCTATGTACGTTGATTGTGAAAGACCAAGCAATCTCTTTGATCTATCTCTATAAATCTTTATCCCAAGGATATAAGTTCGTCCACAAAGGTCTTTCATGGCAAAATGTTTCGACAACCAAATCTTAAGCGATTGTAGCATAGAGACATCGTTTTCCTAGTATTAATATGTCATCTACTTATAACACAAGGAATACGATTGCGGTCCATGAACCTTCTTATACACACAATGTACATCCGAATTTTGTGAGAAACCAAGCTCTTTGAGTACCTCATCAAAACGGATATTCCAACTCCTGAATGCTTGCTTCAATCCATACATGGATTTCTGAAGCTTGCATACCATTTCGCCATCATAGGAGGTGAAGTCCTCTGGTTGTGTCATATACACATCCTCGGGAAGATTTCCATTCAGGAAAGCTGTCTTCACATCCATTTGCCATATCTCATAATCATAATGAGTGACAATGGCTAGGAGTATCCTAATGGATTTAAGCATTGCTATGGGGCTGAAGGTCTCGTCATAGTCAACTCCTTGTCTCTGACGAAATCCTTTGGCCACAAGCCTTGCTTTATAAGTAATCACATTACCATCCATGTCGGTTTTCTTCTTGAAAACCCATGTGCACCCTTTGGGCTTTATTCCTTCGGGTGCAACAACCAAAGTCCATACTTGGTTTTCATACATGGAATCCATTCAGATTTCATGGCACAAAGCCATTTTTTAGACTCGAACTTTTCGTAACCTCTTCATAGGTAGTAGGCTCATCATCTCGTATGAGCAACACGTCATTCTGTTCCCCACGAAATCCATATCTCTCAGAACACAACAGATCCTACGTGACCTCACTGAAATTCTTGTGTAATAGAAGGTTGAACTGTTACCTCATCCGTATGAGTTACGATTCTGAGTTCAGCGATTAATCTGCGTTTGTTCGAGCATCTTGAACTTCTTCAAGTTCAACTTTGCTCCCACCGTCCTCTTGTAAAAGAAACTCTTTCTAAGAAAACAGCATGCTTTAAAACAAACAACTTTTGTTCCTCAAGGTAGAATTGATATCCCACGATATCCTACGAACAAACACTTGTCGACTTTGCATCAAGCTAACTGACCGTGTCCGCTTCACATAAGGTGACAACCCCAAACTTTCATTTGAGAAAGATAGGGCTTTCAGTTAGTCCACATCTCATATGGAGTAACATCAACTGTCTTTAATGGAACTCTATTTAACAAGTAAACAGCTGTCTCGAGCGCATACCCCCAAAAACTGTGCAAAACCTATCATTAATCGCACCATGTCTAACAAGGTTCGATATCTCCTTTCAGCCACACCATTGTGCTGCGGCGTGTAAGGTGGAGTGTACTGAGATAAAATCCCATTATCTCTGAGATAATCCAAAACTGTTGGTCTAAGCATTTTCCACCACGATCAGATCGTAATGTATTCATACTTTTACCAAGTTAGTTTTCTACTTCATTTCTGAATTATTTGAACTTTTCAAACGCTTCAGATTTGTATCTCATCAGATACAGGTACCCATATCGTGAATAATCATCGATAAAAGTAATGAAGTAAAGACAACCACTTCTAGCATGGATGGACATCGGACCACATACATCCAAATGTATCAGGTCTAATATTCCATTCACTCGTTTTCCCTTTCCCTTAAAGGGTAACTTAGTCATCTTGCCTAATAAACAAGATTCGCATGTGTCATATGATTCATAATCAAATGACCTTAAACTGCCACTCTTATGGAGCTTAGCGATGCGTGTCTCATTTATATGGCCAAGCCGACAATGCCATAAGTAAGATGATTTATTATCTCGATTATGTCTTTCGCATCATTGACATTCAGAACTGGATATGACATATCTAATATGTCAATTCCATTGCAAAATGTACCATTAGCATAGAGCATTCCATTCGAACTAATAGAACAACCATTGCTACTAAAAGTCCAATGGAAACCAGCTCTATTGAAACAAGAAACAGACAATATGTTCTTTGTTAAAACAGGTACAAAATGACAATCATCCAATTTGAATACAAGCCCACTAGGGAGTGACAAGACATAAGTGTCTACGGCTAATGTAGCAACTCTTGCTGCATTACCTACACGAAGGTTTAGTTCTCCTTTATGAGTCATCTCATCGTCCTCGAGGCCCCGCATATCATTTCATATGTATGAGCCACAACCGTATCAAATACCCATATGTTTTGATCGAAATAGTATTAACCTCAATGACAAACATATTTGAAGGAGTAGAGGCATCGATGCCTTCTTACGCTTCAGAACTCGAGATAGACTTTACGGTTTAGCCTCTAGTGGCGGCCTTGCCACAATGAAAGCAAAATCCTTTTGGGGCGATTACTTTGGTTTTCCTTGATGGCACTTCCATTTGGTTTCTTGGCCTTTTCTTCTTTGGACCGAAGAAGAAGCATCCACCACTAGCACTTGCTTGTTATCCTTCTTGATAGTCTCCTTTCATTTTGTCATGAGCAGATTGATCATTTCGAGAATTGTTGTGGATATTTGGTTCATCGATAGTTTAACACGAACCGTGAATAAGCGCCGACAATCCAACCGTAATTAAGTCTATACTTAACTCATAATCCATTACAAATCCTAAGACAGCCAATCTCTCAATATAGCCATTCATCTTGTGGCATCTTGGATGCAGATGTCCTCGAGCCATCTTTAATGGTGAAGAGAAGCCTTGAGGTCTCGAACCTTTCGCATCGAAGCTTACTCATCAAACAGCTCCCTAAGATGAAATACTATAGTGTGAGCATCCATAGACTCGTCGCTTCGCAGCTCTGGTGACATCGAGGCAAGCATAATGCAAGTATCCATATCATCGTCCTTTAGATGCTTCGACATGCTTTCGATCCTCATCGGAAGCATCGACAGCGAGTGCATCTGGAAGTGGAACATCTAGACGATCCAGTTCCTCGATCCGAGAACAATTTCGATTCCTCACCAATCAAGAAAATTCGGTCCGAATAGGAGCGAAAATTCACATCGAAAGATATCTTCAATCAACCTAAGCGCGATGGAGCGAAGGAATGTTAGAATAGAAATAGATGCATAATCATAAGGACTTAAATGATATGCAAAAAGCTCCCACTAGTTTCATAGAATCCATAACCCTCTTTACGAATCCAAAGAAACAATATGACATAATGTCCTAGTGGGTCGATATCCAACATTGCTAAGAGTGACCTTGGGTTTACCCAACAAGCCATAACTTAGGTCAATCGGTAGGTATCGGTCATACCAATTGCATCATCGATAACCGACATTAAGAATGACCTTGAGGTTAGCTCAACAAGCCACCTTATGTCTCGGGAGGTATCAGACATACCCATTACATCTTAGACACAACTATAGTCCAGTGCTATCAACTTGTTGATGTGTGCACTTACATTGGGTTATCAACTCTTTGATGCGCATACATCTGATGTACACTACCCAATTTCGCCTCTGTCCACGTTGACCTTGAGGTTAGCTCAACAAATCAATGCTTTTAGGAAAACCGACCCATTAATCCGAAAATCTCATTTTCATGGTTCGAACATATTCGTATAGAGTGAGCTTGAGGTTAGCTCAACAACCCAACCCTAGAAGAACTCTGGTTCTTACCATATTAATGGAAGGCGTTAGTTTTCATATTCCGAGGAGGATTTCAACTCTAGACTCAAGTGAAGGATTATAGTCGCCAGACTATATGGAATGATTTAGGTTTCATCAATCACATTGAATCCATCCTTATAATCATCCATCATCGAACTGAGCATGTCATAAGTCGCCTTACATCGAATGCAAGTCGCCTTTTATGCCCTCGCTTCATACACAAGTCGACTTATACGATACAAGTCGCCTTATGGCAATACCTAGAACAAGTCGACGTATGTACAATACAAGTCGACTTATCCAGCAAGAATTGCTATACTTTCTAATCGGCTAATTCCTCAATCCATGTAATCCCAATTCACAATACCAATATACCTAAGGTAATATCTGTTAATATGATGTATCAATGAACACTTCATTGTACCATGATTGCCATATATGGTCAAACCATACAAGAAAAGCTTGAAAATGAGTCATCACTCATAAATATCCAAACAATTTAGGAAACAACAAATTATCACCCTAAGCATCTCTAGCTAGTCCATACGTTATCAAATTACTTCGGCACAAGTCACAAAAAATTATGACGGCCAAAACAAGCAAGATAATGAAATACACTAACGAGACGCCAATGTGACCTATTCGGCATCCGAAAATTCTTGGAAAACCAAATTCAAACAATTCAGTTTGGAAAGCATACTACATCAAGATAACTCATTTTCAATCACATTAAAAATGGTCCAAGGCATTGGAACTGAAAAATACACATTCAATTATGCCAAGCAAAAAAGTCCCAGCAATGTTCATAAAACTGCCAAGTACTACACATTGCTCGAAATAATCATTGAAAAAATTTCAATAAATTCTGAGAAAATTACAAAGGTTACTACATGTTCAGAACATGCTTCATGAAGTGTTTTAGGATTTATAGCCATCAAAAACTCAGTCAACCTAAGCAACAAAACCGATTCAAAATCTGTGTTCATCAACACAGCTATTCCCAACAGCATAGAATAAATTCGTGAATAAATAGCAAATCACCTTGAAAACACTTTTACATACACATAGACATTCACAAACATCTTAGGGACATGTTGGTGAAGGCAAATCCGAAATTTTTTTTTTCTAGAATTTATTATCGAATTTATACACATGCCTGTTCACAGAATGTGTCACAAAACAACATCTAGAACCTTAGGGAATAAAATAGCAAAACTATATCAAATCAAATTGATAAATTCTCATCTTTCACAGACATATTCTATAACATGTTATGAACAATTCTGGGCAGAAAAATTTCGAAAAATATATCCCTATACAGAATCGAAATTGGGACAGCACACATGCATCAACGTCAAATTCACATAGGGCTTCCGATCTAGCTAGGGTTTTAGCTTCATACACGACACAAGTGGCTTTGATACCACTGTAGGAAAATATCGGGATGTACATCACATGTACAAGGTGCGGAAAACAAAAATTTTTGTCGCCGGGACCTTCCCGAAGGCCAGGATCTATGTGTCGGTATGAAGACTCAAACCTAAATAGCAAATAGAGACTATATCTAAAGGTATCTACGCAGAGATCAGAAAACATAACCGGGACAAACCCCTTTGACCCGGAAATAGCTAGAACAAATTAAAGGCTGCTAGACCTTACCTTTGTCCTTGGAGAGCTTAGATCAACGTTGATGAAGAGAAGGGATGAAGCTTGGAGATGAAGCCTTGATGATCGATGATGGAGAGTGAGAGCATAGGTTTTAAACTCTTTAAAAACCTTTCCTTCCTCTCTTTCAAAGACCAACGATTCTTCTCATCTTCATTTCTTCATATGTCTTTCTCAAAGACAAAAGAAGAAGATGGTCTCCGTATGTTTCCAAGAGAGAAGACACCATAGGCTTATCTTTTTACCTTTTTTGTCTTTTAGCCATTAAATGCCTTTTTAATGACTAAGCATAAGGAAACTTCTAAGTTCTTCTCCTCTCTTCCACGTAAATGTTATATATATATATATATATATATATTAATTCTTTAATTAATTAATTATATATATATATAAATATAATTGCTGAAGTGGTCCAGTCACACTAGGGTCGGTCCTACCGACCTACCGGGCCCCGGTACCGAAAATATTCCGGAGACCTTTCTTAGCAATATCGATGTCGTGATCTCATCGGGACATATCCCGATCTCATCGGGATCTATTTAATCCTAATGCTCTCCAAAAATTGAAACTCTGTCCAATTACTATTTTACAGATTCTCTGAATCACTCTTATGCGTGTGACCCTTTAGGTTCCCGGTTATGTTGGCCACTTAGATTAACAATTAATCTGAGCAAGTCATGAGCGGCGTCTAGCAACACATCATGACCCCCAATTGACCGGAAGGTAATCGGTTTGATGAATTCATCACGAACCAGATCACGAACCCTACCATAGACAATTACCGTGCAATTTGTCCTTTCACCATCCTATACCCCACTTGGTTATGAGTATGGTCAAAGTGTCAACTCTCACTAGACCGAGTCTAGCCCAAGTGAAATTAGTTCTCGCCCTAGACTCATTACTCTATATGTCAATGAGGACACTCTTTATGACATATTTGCTTTGGATGACCTTACAAGTAATGATCCCGACAAGAGGCTACGGGTATCTCTTCCGCTAATCCGTAAGTGGTGAATCCTTTATTGGCTACTCAATTACCTTCAATACCTCAAGCTGCACCCAAGCACCACCCTATGAGCGACCTCGAAGGCAACAAAGAATGGAGTCAGCACGTAATCAAGATTCAAGATATCCTCGAGTACCTCAAGTCCAAGGATACTTGCACCATTGCTATGATGAGATTATCACCGACACTAGAAGAAGATATCCATGTGATGATCTCATGACAGTCATCCAATGTACTTACTACCGCTAGTAAGCATCCACATGTCAACTCTAAATATCTCATATTTACAGCTTCGAGATCCACCGCTGATCCAATCAAGGAATATGACATGTGCTAGTCTAACCGGATTAATGATGTCGGTCTCATTAATCCTATGACTAGGAAAATTTAGATATCTTGACATAATTGCACATGATAGGAATCTCAAAGAGTATGATCACATCATAATTTCCTCGCTATGTCATATATCATGGACTTCATTAATTCGATTAAAGATCCAATCAATTCATAAACACTGTTCATGAATATCAAATTAATGAAATATGCCTTTCTTTATTTATTCATAAAGTCTGTACACGACTTTGAATAAAACGCGCTAAAGGGGATTGTCTTTAGGGCACTACTCTAACAATCTAACGGTACTGGACATCCATAAGTCGACTTACACTGGTGAACAAGGCGACTTATCAGTACCGAGCAAGCATAAGTCGATTTACACATGGTACAAGTCGACTTACACTTACAATTGGAATTTATGGAAATTTGGTTGGTTGTTTTAGGAAATCAAGAGGCTATTCAAGAGCAAGAGGAAGGAGGCAATTGATTTTGGATTTTCAAGAGTTATAATGTGGATAATTTATTTATGGTTATTGTGTAATGAGCAAATGAATTGTGTATGCAATATGTGCTAAATGAATTGCTTGAATTTCTATGATATGGAAATTGCTTTACGTTGTGTTCATGTCATGATATGCATTGATCTTTTGATATGATTGTCATGCCATTGAATTTAATCATGGAATTTTGTATATAAATGATTGAATTGTGAGAATGATTGTCATGTTATGTCATGAAAGATGAATGACTTTTTGTATGATGAACTATGACCATGTCATACCTTGAAAAAGGTTATGACATTTTGAATTGTATATGAGCATGATTATGCTATGCCTTATGGAATTTTGATCAAATGGAAAGAACAAAAGTGTGAGATTATGAAATTTTGAAGAATTGATTTGAGCATGAAAATGCGATTATGTGCTTTGTTTGGGCGAGAGAGGAACTGTAACATCCCGTCACCGATGGGAAGGTGATATTGGTAAATTGAGACGGGTTAGGATTTTTACCGCATATTATTGACTGAGCATTCATTTGGCCTCTAATTTTAGAGGAATGGGTCTTTTGCACATGCACATATAGGTACATGCATTCATGACATTTTCTCGGCTTTTAATAATGATACTGATATGAATTGTGAATTGTGAGATAATTAGATTTGATTATGATTTATTGGGAATTTTGGAATGATTAAGTTTGAATATTGAAGTGGAAATGTTCTGGAGTAATTGTCAATGGATAGCGACTCTTCGGAATTTTTCTGGAAAATTCGGGAGAAAAAGTCCGGACAGGAAATTTTCTGAGTGACGGATGGATTGACTGCATGGTGCTAGAATAACTGGTAAATGTCAATGGAAAATTTAGATATATGATTTTAGAGATTAATATGTTGAGTCATTGAATTTTGGAGACGTTTTGGACTAGAAATGAAATTGAAAAGGGAAAGAGATTTAATTGTTTTGCGAGGAAAAAGGACTAGAGGCTTAAGTGATTAACCTATAAATGTCTTAGCTTTAAAACTTGGAGAACTCTTCTCCTTCCTCCTAGGGCACGATGTTCTTCTCCTCTCCTCCTCCCTTGGAGATTCTTGCTTGCTTCTTCTCTACTTCGTAGTCTAGCTTAGTCCATGAGAAGATGAAGATTTATTGAGGTATGGAGAAGCTCGCAGTCGGTGTTAGAGAAAGAGGAAGGGTTGGAGGTGATTTTCGAAAGAGTGAAGATTTGAGCTTGATTGGCAAGTGAAATGGTTTTAATGTGTTTTTATGGTTGTTAAATGCATGCATGAATTTTATTGTGAGAGATTGGAATAGTTATGGGTGAGTTAAGGAAGTTTTTAGAGAGAAAAATGGCGGAATCTGGTCAGAGAAGACGACCTGCGGCTTGTACGTTGCGACGTGTGCTAAAGGCCTCGTCGTGACGAGCAAACAGTTGCTCGCCGCGACGAACAGTTGCTCGCCGCGATGAACTCCCTTCGACGTCGCGGCGAGGCCGAAGTTATACGACGCGACGAGCCCTTTTGCGTGCGTCGCGGTGAGCCCAGAGAAAGCGTTCGCCGCCACGAACGTTATTTCACACTGCGGCGAGCATCTCCAGCACGTCGCGACGAACGTATATACGTCGCGGCGAGGAAAAATTTCCTGAATGAATGTGTTTTAGTTTTTGAGGCATAGCTAATGGTGTAGACCTCCAATTGAGGTGATGTTTAATTCGTTATGATCTTGAGAAAGAGATCTATAATTGATGTGAAGAATGAAAGTTTGAAATTAAATTAGTAGGATCGCAATTATAGAAAGAAAGTTAAAAATGTGATTGTATTGCAACCTTAGGATTGTTCTTGATAATTGGGGAATAATGTGAGACTTTGAAAATAAATTTAATGCTACTGGGAATTTTAGAAAACTGAGCATAATGGGTGATTTTGATCTAGAGAATAGTGATATAGATTTTGAGGTAATACCCTAGCGAGTATGACATGATAAATTGACTGAATATTAGAGATGGAATTGGTGGAGTTCTGTATTATGTTATTGAATTGGAATTGAGGTATTATTGAGCAATTGAGTGGAAAGTTAGCATTTGACAAAAGAAAGTGGAAAATGGGATTAGCACCGGGAAAGTCATTAATAGGCATCATACATCTTTTATTTAAGGCATGTGCATCATCAAACTATTTTGACTGTGCATTTTGTAATGGGCATTATTTGACTGTTATAGAGGTTTCGATGGATCGATATTCCACGAACATTGCTGGGACTTCCAGGCTGTAGCTCGGAAGTGTAGGTGAGTAACCTAGTTGGTTCCTCAATCTATGTGTGTTTAATATTATGCATTGATGCCATGTGGAGATAATGGATGGATATGTGTGTTTGCTTTTGACTGACTTTGGACCATAGGTGTCTGAAGTATTGGAAACTTGATATTGAAGTGCTATTGTGTGCAACTGCTTATGCATGCTTTAATGAAATAAACTGAACATGATTACGACTGAAATACCGGACCGAAGGTTCGAAGGAATGGGAAATGGGTCATTGAAAGGTAAACTGACTAAAAATGTAAATGGGGACATATGCATTCATGCATAAAGGCATATTCAGATAATGATAGTTGTGATGAGTTGCTACTGATACTGAAAAGAGCCTAGAGCTCGAACACTGTTACTGAACCGAGCCTCGAGCTTGAGGGGAGTTAGTGCATACCCAGAGGGCTCTCCTACTCCCTGGACGCGTCTGATTACTGATCACTGAATAAGCGCTTGGTCACAAAATCGTAATAAATTGGAAAGTGTCACATGTGCATTGCATATATAGTGTGATTGAATGTGAATTGTGTGAAAGGCGAAACGCCTTACATTTGAGAAATTTCATCGTATGTAATTTTTGGTAAATTGTGTGTATATGCCTGAATTGAGTGAACCATCGATGATGATTTCTCATTGAGTTCGCAAACTCACCCAACATTGTAATTATTTTTCAGGAATTGACTAGTACCCCGTTAGACAAACGGGAGTATGACTACTGCAAGAGAATCAGAGTTTAAGGTCGGGATCAGTTTCACATCTGCATTAGAGTCATTCGGTATTATTGTAAATTGGTAACTCTGCAAATTTCGTAGAATACAACCTGTCTTGTTTTAGGGCCCAATTGGATTACGGATTTTGTGCATGTCGTTGATTAAAGACTGTTGACTGTTTTTATATGACTGAATTTGTGTTTCGACCGGAACTGTTTTTAAATTAGATATGGGCTCGAATTATCTACTGATATCTGCGCACTCAATTGTTTTCAAAAATAAAGATGCATTACCGAGTTTTTGAACTGCATTGACTGCAATAGCATACCACCCTCGTGAGGCACGGGCTCGGTTATCACGATCGATATCGGGTTCGAGTCTTGCGGGAGTGGGATGCTACATTTGTGGTATCAGAGCCCAGAAGTACAATCTTACATGGGCTTTCTGAAAAATGTGTCAAGTTACATGCATTTAAGTCATGTCACGGTAGACAGTGACAACTGATCCCCAGTCTAGTACATGAGTCACATGCATGAGCATGTATCAGTCATTTAAACGGTTAGAAATAGTGAAGGAAATGATAATGTGTCAGAATGTGATAGAAGGAAGTTGTGGTTATCGAGAAATCGGGAAAAGGTGTATGGTTCGATTTGACAGATAAAGATTTAGTGTACTGGTATTGGCGGATATACTATGAAATACGACATCCGTGTTAATACCCCGGTATATCCTTGAATGTGGGATAGAAATGAAGATATAGTTGTGGATTGGTAGAGGAAAAAGAAAATAGAGATATGATAATGGCAAGATTTCAAGTGTATAAAGTGGATGAAAATAAAATGTCTTATGATCTTGAGAAGTTACAATTGGGTTTGAGTATTGTGATGAGAGTTATGAGTAATGTTTGGTGACTTTGAGTCAAAATATGTTAGTGGAAAATTAAGAATGATTGTATATCTATGATATTGATTTGAGTGTGAAAATACATGGGTATGATGGAATAATGAAAAGATTGAAAGGTAAGACAATGAAATTGGTAGATGAAAAAGTTGTTAAAGTTCAGTTGATTGCCTACGTAAATATACACCTGATAATGAAAGTACCATAGCAAGTGAGGATATGGAGTTCATATGTATCTTATGGATGGAGATGATATCGAAATCAATCAGTGAGTTAGTGGATGACCGCCAGTTATAGTTTTTAAAGTTTAAAGTTCAATATGAGTCAGAATAAGAAATGAAAGTGTTTAAAGTGATCAATTGGGAATGAATAGAGATTGTATTCGATCCTCACGAGCGAGGACGGGTGCAAAAAGGAAAGTTGTTGAATTCAAATTATATTGTCACTGTAAGTGTACACCTGATAGTGGGATCACCATCAGGGGTGAATATTAAGCATAAGTGGGTAATAAGCGTGAATATGATATAGGAGGTAATTGGTGACCTATTAAATAAGTTCCGATCATAGTTCCAGTAGCCCCAAGTTCGAGATGAGTTAGAGTAAGGCATGAGAATGCTTGTAACGATCAATTGAGAAAGAAGTGAGGCTATTAAAGATGTTAGCATAGGAAATGAACTTAAGGGAATGAAAGAGGGACATGAGCATAGCCAAGTTTCCATGATCGAGAACTGGTACCAAAAGGATTAAAGTGTTCTTAGTAGTATAAGTCACTGATGGGTAATTGATGTAAATACATTTTTAGATAAGAGGTGATGATTATAACGATGTACGCTAAGATATTAAAGTAAATGAAATTGTTTAAGTGCCCTGCAGAGCCTCATTATAAGGGATGTTCTAATTTTGTAAGGCATGGTATGAACTGCTCCTATTGGGATATTAGGCATAGTTGAAATTGATCTTCTCGAGGTATTAAGAGTGACTGATATAAAGTGATGAAAAATAGTTGATTGATAAAGTATTATGAACAGTATTAATGGTTGTTAAGGTTTAGTGGATCTGACGATTTAATTTGATAGTAATCATCGAAGAGATAAATCTGAAATGGAGTACCAGTAAATTTTGGAGTCCGAATTCTAGCAGAGACTCAAGTGTAAGAGATAGAATATGCTACTGAAAAAGTGTATATTATGTTGATGAGATGACTCCGATTATGTAAGAGAATTACTGAACATCAAGGAAATATTAATTGCTAATATGAGGAGAATATAGGTTCGTGTATATTTTGTGTAATTATGTTCCGAAAGTACGAGATTGATATGATGATTGTTTAATTCAACCCAGGGAGTGATCTATCACAAATAAATTGGGTTATGTGGAGAAATTAGGGTAAAGGAACATGTGTCAGAATATGTTCTGATGGAACTGAGAAAATTTTAAGAAGATTGTTTCTCATTAGAGACGTTCGATAATTAAAGAGTTATATGAAGCATTTATGGGTATAAGGAGTTTATTGTATTACTGAAGGGTAAAGTGTCTCAATTGTATTTAAATTGGATAGTGATTATGATCATCGATGATCGATTAAATGCATTTGAAAAGTGAAGAAGATAAATTGACACAGTTGAGAAAATTGGTTATCATGCAAGTTTCATAAGAGTGAATCTTAATCTGATAGAATGAATAGTGGATGAATTAGTATGCGAACAGGGTACTTTGGGAGACTTAATGACGATAGAGGTGATGATAAAATGCAAAATTTCAAGGGACATATGTATACGTGATTTAACTACTAGTTGTATGCTGAATATGTCGAGAAATTGTCAAAGATTTTTTGGTTTAACTTTGACAGCAATGTTTGAGAAAAAATGCATGAATGTGATGACTGATGATTGTAGAGGAGACATTTGGAGATTTGTAATATATACAGAAGTGTCCCAGTAAAGGTTATGATACAATCTATTGAAACTATATAAAGTGATTTTATGTACCTAAAGACAAACATAACTTCATGGGCTGTATTATGATTGATAATTTGAAATTTGTTGTACTGACTGTTGCTTTAACAGCTTGGAGACATTAATTGTACAGATACATTTTGAAGTTGTACATGGATATGCAAATCGATAACGTTCGAGAGATTTCGTTTGAAAAGGATTAAACGATTGATTATTTCAACCTAAGCTAGTGATACAATTCGATGGATTGAACAAAAATTTCAATGGCTGAAGATCATAATTCGGACGATAAGTTTGTATTACTGAGTGCAAACTATCAATATAGCAAGGGGGCAAAAAGAGTGTATTATTAGTTATTGGAATCCCAGAGCAGATGTGTATATAAAGGAATGGCAAAGACCAAAGTAAGGTGTTTGAAATTTGCGAACCTTATCGAGGAATTGAAAATAACTCCAATTGTGGAGGAAAGTGATAGGTATAGTTTGACTAAGAATATGTGTAGTACAGACTAAAGAAATTGTTAGAAAAATCACAAGGATGGTAAAGGTACATTGAAAAAAGTAATTGATGGTTTAGAGGGTAAAATCGAATGATTATAAATGTGAATAACCAACAGACTTGACTGTTGGAAACAAATGTCAAACTGGTATTATAGGGTTCATAGGGACATGAAATTGATGTATGGTCCAGATTGATTGAAGACATAACAATTGTTGTATGGGTGACACCATTTGAACAGTGTATTATGTTGATGAGTAAAGTGAAATTGTAATGGGGATTGAGAAATCCAAGTAATAGGGTAATGATTTGAGTGGATCGAGGTTATTAAAATCTTATGAGATTAGTGTTTTAGCACTAGTGAGACGTAATCTGATAAGCGATAAATGAAATGTTTCGAAGGGTATCACATAGGCTAAGATACACTCAGATAGGGATAAAGGTTTAAATAGTGACCTCTATGTGACTGTGGTGAAGATAAGAATTTGCAATTCAGTTTAAGACCTAAAAGATGTTTTGGATCCAAATTGTTATATAGATAGGATTAGGGAATATTGTTAGGATCCGATATATGTGTTATTGATATTGAAAGTGACGAATTGCGAGTCATCATGGGAAAACAGTAAGGCAATGTAGAGTTTGAGAACGTTGAGTGGTTCATTGATTGTTTTGATTTCAGTTAAGTGGTAGAATTAATGCGTGTAGCAAAATAAGTGGAAATCAGAGAGTAAATGATCGAAAAAATTTCCCCGCTTTCTGATCAATCATATATGAAATTTCGAGGACGAAATTTTTATTAGGAGGGGAGAATTGTAACATCCCGTCACCGATGGGAAGGTGATATTGATAAATTGAGACGGGTTAGGATTTTTATCGCATATTATTGACTGAGCATTCATTTGGCCTCTAATTTTAGAGGAATAGGTCTTTTGCACATGCACATATAGGTACATGCATTCATGACATTTTCCTGGCTTTTAATAGTGATACTGATATGAATTATGAATTGTGAGATAATTAGATTTGATTATGATTTATTGGGAATTTTGGAATGATTAAGTTTGAATATTGAAGTGGAAATGTTCTAGAGTAATTGCCAATGGATAGCGACTCTTCGGAATTTTTCTGGAAAATTCGAGAGAAAAAGTCCGGACCGGAAATTTTCTGGGTGACGGACGGATTGACTGCATGGTGCTAGAATAACTGGTAAATGGCAATGGAAAATTTAGATATATGATTTTAGATATTAATATGTTGAGTCATTGAATGTAGCATCCCAACCCCGCAGGACCCGAACCCGATATCGTGGGTGATATCCGAGTCCACGCCACACGAGAATGGTAGGCTACAGCAGTCAACTTCAGTACAAAACTCAATACACAATTTATTTAACGCTTTAGAAACAATCAAAAATGCACAATTCAATAAACAGTTGGGTCCCCTTTAAAACGAATACATTCACTCAAAACACAATTTCAGTAATCACATTTCGGTTATACAATTATCACTATATGGGGCCTATAAAATAGCAGTTCAATTTAGAGAAAAGCGGAATTATTCATTTACACACACAACTCGGAAAGACACTAATGCGACGCTAATCGATCCCGACCCTAGTCTCCGACTCAATGCAAAGATCATACTCCCGTTCGTCTTACGGGGTACTTGTCAATCCCTGAAAAATAGTTGCAATGTTGGGTGAGTTTGCGAACTCAATGAGAAACCATCATCGATGGTTCACTCAAATCATGCATTACGTGTATCGCGTATAGCACAGTACAGTAGTAGTCAATTTATAGTATCGTATAACATTGTATAAAGACTATATAACAGATTCTGATGATAAGCGAAACATGATATATACAATTCACAAGTGATAACCAATTACAGCATACCATACCGTAGATTACAGATGGCCTCACGATTCACGATAGTCTATTAACGATCTATGGTAATCATACATAACAATTCTGATGTCACATCACGGTTGTCGCAGATATGCGAGCAGCGATAAATCATGTCAACATGCAATCAGTCATTGCCACAATTCAGTCATTCATTCTCAATAATTTGCAGTAGACAGTCACAGTCATTCACAGTAATCATACAGTCATTTCAGACATTCAATATAGCATGCAATGCATATGAGACTCTTTTCCAGTTATTCAGTGTTGTGCTCAAGTGCTCAGTCAGTGTTCAGTGAATGCGTCTTAGGAAGTAGGAGAGCCCTCTGGGTATGCACTACTTTCCACGCGTCAGTAGGGATAGGAGGGCCCTCTGGGTATGTACTAATCCCTTTCCAATTGTAGGACCCCACACCCCACTCGTAGGTGTTTGCAGGTGTTACTGCGGCGTGTGTTTGCGGGTGTTACCGCGGCATCCTTAATTCAGTAACAGTATTCGAGCTTAAAGCTCTTTTCAACATCAGTACAGTGTTCAGGGACAACTCCCCTCGGGCTCGAGGCCCGGTCAGTAATAATCGCAACTCGGGTCACATTCCATTATCTTATCATGCATTTATGCATGCAATGCGAGATTCATGGTTCAAGAATGTGGCTATAAAAGCCCAATAGTGTTCGGGCCTCAAATGTCATTCAAGAATCCAATTCAATACAAGAACGCACACACTTCAATCGTACTCTTTTCAAAGAATAATACAGTTCACTCATACATTTCGGTGGTCATACAAGAGTCCATTCAATACAAAGTGAGAACATACGGTTTGATCATGTATATTTCAATAATCATGCAATTTACAAATGTCATGTAGCGTTCCGCTCAAGACAAGAAAAGCATACAATTCAATCACATTCATTTGATAATTCATACGGTGAGCATTTAGACAATCAAGAATTTGAGAAACCAACTAGGTTACTCACTTTGTAACTTCGAGCTATTGCTCGAAGTCCCAAAGCAATGTCCGTGGAATGATGATCCAACGGCGCCACTATAACAGTAAAGTACAACCCATTACTAATTGCCCAATTAAACAGTACAGTAATGCATATGTCTCAGTGCAAATGATGTACAATGCGTGCTCACGATTTTCCGGTGCTAAATCCCAATTTCGATACCTTAAGCCCAATTCCACTTTCTTACTCAATTGCTTGACAATAATTGATCCAGTCCTATGATCCAGTCCAATTTTCTATATTCATACTTCCTATAACAATTTCCTATCCACTGGGTCAAAACCTCTATTGCAATCTCCAATTAAAACTCCAATAGTCTCAAGTTGTGACACTTAGGTCACACTATGAATCACAATTGACCTCAATTTCTATAATTCAGTACCAATTAAATCAAATCTAATTCCTATAATTATTCTCAGCTGTAGACCTCTTTTCCTATTTCATAACGAATCTGGAATTACCTCAATTGGAGGTCCACAACAAAAGATATGCCCAATAACCCAGCAATCATCCAATCAGAAAATCCATCCTCGTCGCGACGACGTCGTCCTTCGCCATGACGACGTACAAATGATCGATTCACGAGACGATAAATCGTTTCGCCGCGTAACACTCCTGATTCGGCTCACGCCAAGACGCCAAAGGCTCGCCATGACGCACCAATTTTTCCACTCGTCGCGTCGTCTACACAAGCTCGCCGCGACTAACACATTTATTTAAATTAATTTATTCGTCATGACGAAGCCCTACCACTTCTATGCTCGTCATGACGCAAGCGAAGACCAGATCGTCTTCTCCGAATGATTTTCCGCCATTAAAGCTATTAATAACCTCCATTAAACACCCTAACCACTCAATCTAACCCCATAAATGCCATAAGCGCTCAAATAACCAAGAATAACAACATTAAATCCAATAAAACTTACCAATCGATGAATCGATCCACAACTTCCGTAAACCCCAAAATCTTCCCAATCACCGATTAACACTCTCAAACCTCTCAATCCTTCATCAATCACAATAAATCGTTAGCTTAGCACAATGAGATGAAAACCATAGAAAGATCAAAGAATCCTCACCTATGGAGGAATCAAGATCACCGTCAAGAGAGAAGAAGAAGAAACGATAATGCCTTAGGTTATTTTTCCCCCAATTTCCAACCCTACTATTTATAGGCTTAAGTCTCAGAATCAGTCCAATTTTTAGTCTCAAATTTTCCATGGCTCAACATATTTATTTCCTATCAGTAAACTTCTAATTTTTTCCATTACCATTGGACAGTTCTTTCAGTAATATACGGTCAATCAGTCTGTCACTCTAAAATTTCCGGTCTAGGTATTTTCTTCCGAATTTCCCGAAAATTTTCTATAAGCCTCTATAAATTTCCAATCACTCGCAAACAGTTCCAAATCAATCATTTGAACCCAGTAACTCCTAATTTCTCACTCAATCATATTTCCAGTAAGTTCCAGTCAGTTCACAAGTCGATCAATTCACATACCAGTCAATTCAGTCAATAACAATTCACAATGAAATACCGAAAAATCATAAATGCATGTACCTATGAATAAATGACTATGCATATGCAGTAGACCTGTTCCTCTATAATTAGAGGCCAAGAGCATGCTTTCGATCGGTAAATACAAGATGCCCTATCACCATCCAGTATACCATAATACCTCATCGACAAGAAGCGGATGTTACAATTCACCCCTCCTTATAAAAATTTCGTCCTCGAAATTTCATATACAGCGAATCAAGAGGACAGGAGAATTGATCCACTCTTCTCTATTCTGATTCTCACTCATATTCTTATCAGTATTCGCAATTCCTACATTCAGTACCAGAAACACATTTATCATTCCATAACTCTATTTCCCAATCCAGTCCATAAAACATTTTATCAGTCAGGACCATCTTTAGGTTTTAAACCACTCTACCAATCTATTTTCACGATGGTCACGCAGAGGCCATTTAATAACGATTTTAGTTTCCTTAACGATTCGACTCATAGTCATGACTGGGATCACTCAACCCCTCTTATAGATTCACGTCACTGTCATCATTTACTCAATTCAATTATAGTCTTTGACTATGTTCAGACAATCACAACGGACTCCAAGGATATCAGTCTCACGATTGCCTCAGCCGTCACATTCATTAATCATTCCCACAATTTACTATTCAATTTCTCACTCTAGACCTTTGATTTCTCTTCAAGACACTCTTGTTGAAACACAACACTTCATCGATTCCTTAAAATTCTCTAATGTCTCTTTGGCGGGTAAAACACACACTTCACAATACAATCATAAATATCATTTTCTCATAAGTTGACTCCATTTGAATTTCCCAATACGGTTTGTAGTTTTCGAATCACCGATTGTTTTGCAATACTTTTATACACAATTTATTTGAAATTCGATAACTCATATTACTTTCTTTTTACCAGTTTGACAATTATCCATCAACAAGAATACTCTTATACGCTATTGAATTTCTCGCTCAATCCATTTAATCTCCTTTCATAATCATTCAAATTCCCAAAGTATCTCGATCATCATTGATTTGCATAACCATGGATATATCCATAACCTTTCTATCGATTAATGCCCCCACACTTTTAAGGCGCCACTATTTCATAAAATCGATCACAGTACAGTATACAACGTTATCCTTGTCCCTAGATACGTTTAATCACATTGCAATATAGTAACTAATTACCTCATAACCTTTACTGGGACATTTCACTATATATTGCCACATCACCAATTCAAAACAATATAATTAACACTTGTGAGCAGTTCTCCAAATGTCTCTTCCACAATCATCAGTCATACTTTTCACACATTTTCTCAAACATTTTGTCATTTCGGATAGATCCAAAGACTCGATTAATTCTCAATAATTCGAATACATATATTAGACACATGTTCCTTTACACTAACTTCTCCACATAAGCCGCTATAAATCACTTCACGGGTTGAATAAACATTCATCACTTTCGAGCAGTTTTACTCAATTATTTGCTAATCAATATTCTCCTCAATGAGCAAAATCATATTACACATTCGGATCCTTACATTAGCATAATACATATTTTCTCAATAACAGATTTTATCTCGACACTTGAGTCTCAACTCGATTAGGATCCCTCATTTCAAATTTAACTCTATTGTCCTTTCATTAATCACCACTTAGTTTCATTCATCGATTTTACTCATGAAATTCTTCAACATCACAGCTTGTCACATGTCTTATCGGTCATTCTCAATACCTAGAAACTCAATTCCAACTATGCACAATATCCCATATAGATCAATAACACATCCATATAATCGAGCAATTAAACGGAACATCTGTTTCATTTCTCCGTATCATTATCTTACCTTTCAATCTTTTCGTTATTACATTATACCTTGAATTTTCACACTAAAAATCAACATCATAGATTTTCCATCATTCTAAATTTCTCACTAACGTAATCGATCTTCACCATAAATCATTATTTATAACACTTATCACAAGAATCAATCCCAATTGTAACATTTCATTTCATTCCCTTACACACTAGAACTCGGTCATTTCTATCATATTTCTATTTCCTCTATCAATCCACAAGTCTATATTCATATCACATATTTCAGCATTCACTCTCTTTTGCATATCATCGTATATCTATCAATATCGATACACTAAATGTTCACTTGTCATATCAGACCATATACTTTTTTTTTCTTATCCTTCGATGATCGCCACTTCCTTTTATCACACTCTACCGTCTTATCATTTCTCTCTATCTCGACCGCTTATCGATCGATACACGCCATGCATGCGACTCATCACGCTAGGATGGGATCGATTGTCACCGTCTGTCGTGACGACTTTAATGCATGTAACTCAAGACAAATTTCGAACGCCTGTACAATCGCATTTCTTCGGCTCGATACCTAAATGTAGCATCTCAACCCGCAGGACGCGAACTCGATATCGTGGGTGATATCCGAGTCCACGCCACACGAGAATGGTAGGCTACAGCAATCAACTTTAGTACAAAACTCAATACACAATTTATTTAACGCTTTAGAAACAATCAGAAATGCACAATTCAATAAACAGTTGGGTCCCCTTTAAAACGAATACATTCACTCAAAACACAATTTCAGTAATCACATTTTAGTTATACAATTATCACTCTGGGGCCCTATAAAATAGCAGTTCAATTTAGTAGAAAACGCGGAATTATTCATTTACACACACAACTCGAAAAAATACTAATGCGACGCTTGGCCGATCCCGACCCTAGTCTCCGACTCCAATGCAAGAGACATACTCCCGTTAAATCGACGGGTACTCTTCAATCCTCGAAAATAGTTGCAATGTTGGGTGAGTTTAGAACTCAATGAGAAACCATCATCGATGGTTCACTCAAATCATGCATTACGCGTATCGCGTATAGCACAGTACAGTAGTAGTCAATTTACAGTATCGTATAACATTGTACAGCACTATATAACAGTTTACAGTGATAAACAGTTACAGTATTATATACAATTCACAGTGATAACCAATTACAGTACCATACCGTAGATTACAGTATGGCCTCACAGTTCACAGTAGTCTATTAACAGTCTATGGTAATCATACATAACAATTTACAGTGTCACATCACGGTTCGCAGTATTATGCAGCAGTTTACAGTAAATCATGTCAACATGCAATCAGTCATTGCCACAATTCAGTCATTCATTCTCAATAATTTGCAGTAGACAGTCACAGTCATTCACAGTAATCATACAGTCATTTCAGACATTCAATATAGCATGCAATGCATATGAGACTCTTTTCCAGTTATTCAGTGTTGTGCCCAAGTGCTCAGTCAGTGTTCAGTGAATGCGTCTTAGGAAGTAGGAGAGCCCTCTGGGTATGCACTACTTTCCACGCGTCAGTAGGGATAGGAGGGCCCTCTGGGTATGCACTAATCCCTTTCCAATTGTAGGACCCCACACCCCACCCGTAGGTGTTTGCAGGTGTTACTGCGGCGTGTGTTTGCGGGTGTTACCGCGGCATCCTCAATTCAGTAACAGTATTCGAGCTTAAAGCTCTTTTCAGCATCAGTACAGTGTTCAGGGACAACTCCCCTCGGGCTCGAGGCCCGGTCAGTAATAATCGCAACTCGGGTCACATTCCATTATCTGATCATGCATTTATGCATGCAATGCAGTGTTCAGTGGTTCAGTAATGTGGCTATAAAAGCCCAGTAGTGTTCAGTTCTCAGTGTCATTCAGTAATCCAATTCAATACAGTAAACGCACACACTTCAATCGTACTCTTTTGAGAATAATCTGATTCACTCATACATTTCGGTGGTCATACAAGAGTCCAGTTCAATACAATGAGAACATACAGTTTGATCATGTATATTTCAATAATCATGCGCTTTCAAAGGTGTCATGTAGCAATCCTGCTCGAAGACAAAGAAAAGCATACAATTCAATCACATTCATTTCAATAATTCATACGGTGAGCATTTAGACAATCAAGAATTTGAGAAACCAACTAGGTTACTCTTTGTAACTCCGAGCTATTGCTCGAAGTCCCAAAGAATGTCCGTGGAACGATGATCCAATGACGCCACTATAATGAAGAAAGTACAACCCATTACTAATTGCCCAATTAAGCGAAGACAAGAATGCATATGTCTCAAAGGCAAATGATGTACAATGCGTGCTCACGATTTTTCGGTGCTAAATCCCAATTTCGATACCTTAAGCCCAATTCCACTTTCTTACTCAATTGCTTGACAATAATTGATCCAATCCTATGATCCAGTCCAATTTCCTATATTCATACTTCCTATAACAATTTCCTATCCATTGGGTCAAAACCTCTATTGCAATCTCCAATTAAAACTCCAATAGTCTCAAGTTGTGACACTTAGGTCACACTATGAATCACAATTGACCTCAATTTCTATAATTCAGTACCAATTAAATCAAATCTAATTCCCATAATTATTCTCAGCTGTAGACCTCTTTTCCTATTTCATAACGAATCTGGAATTACCTCAATTAGAGGTCCACAACAAAAGATATGCCCAATAACCCAAAGAATCATCCAATCGGAAAATCCATCCTCGTCATGACGACGCCCTTCGCCATGACGCATACAGCGATCGTTCGCGCTGACGTATAAATCGTTTCGCATGGCGAACACTCCCCACTCAGCTACGCCGCGGCACACGCCAAAGGCTCGCCATGACGCACTAATTTTTCCACTCGTCGCGTCGTCTACACAAGCTCGCCGACTAACACATTTATTTAAATTAATTTATTCGTCATGACGAAGCCCTACCACTTCTATGCTCGTCGTGACGATGCGAAGACCGATCGCCTTCTCCGACGATTTTCCGCCATTAAAGCTATTAATAACCTCCATTAAACACCCTAACCACTCAATCTAACCCCATAAATGCCATAATCGCTCAAATAACCAAGAATAACAACATTAAAGCCAATAAAAACTTACCAATCGATGAATCGATCCACAACTTCCGTAAACCCTAAAATCTTCCCCAATCACCGATTAACACTCTCAAACCTCTCAATCCTTCATCAATCACAATAAATCAGTTAGCTTAGCACAATGAGATGAAAACCATAGAAAGATCAAAGAATCCTCACCTATGGAGGAATCAAGATCACCGTCAAGGAGAGAAGAAGAAGAAACGATAATGCCTTAGGTTATTTTTCCCCCAATTTCCAACCCTACTATTTATATGCTTAAGTCTCAGAATCAGTCCAATTTTTAGTCTCAAATTTTCCATGGCTCAACATATTTATTTCCTATCAGTAAACTTCTAGTTTTTCCATTACCATCGACAGTTCTTTCAAGAATATACGATCAATCGATCATCACTCCAAAATTTTCGGTCCGGGTATTTTCTCCCGAATTTCTCGAAAATTTTCTATAAGCCTCTATAAATTTCCAATCACTCGCAAACAGTTCCAAATCAATCATTTGAACCCAGTAACTCCTAATTTCTCACTCAATCATATTTCCAGTCAGTTCCAGTCAGTTCACAAGTCGATCAATTCACATACCAGTCAATTCAGTCAATAACAATTCACAATGAAATACCGAAAAATCATAAATGCATGTACCTATGAATAAATGACTATGCATATGCAGTAGACCTGTTCCTCTATAATTAGAGGCCAGTAGCATGCTCAGTCGGTAAATACAGTACATCCTATCAGTCAGTCCCAGTATTACCATAATACCCTTACTGACAGTAACGGGATGTTACATTGAATCTTGGAGACGTTTTGGACTAGAAATGAAATTGAAAAGGGAAAGAGATTTAATTATTTTGCGAGGAAAAAGGACTAGAGGCTTAAGTGATTAACCTATAAATGTCTTAGCTTTAAAACTTGGAGAACTCTTCTCCTTCCTCCTAGGGCACGATGTTCTTCTCCTCTCCTCCTCCCTTGGAGATTCTTGCTTACTTCTTCTCTACTTCGTAGTCTAGCTTAGTCCATGAGAAGATGAAGATTTATTGAGGTCTGGAGAAGCTCGCAGTCGGTGTTAGAGAAAGAGGAAGGGTTGGAGGTGATTTTCGAAAGAGTGAAGATTTGAGCTTGATTGGTAAGTGAAATAGTTTTAATGTGTTTTTATGGTTGTTAAATGCATGCATGGATTTTATTGTGAGAGATTGGGATGGTTATGGGTGAGTTAAGGAAGTTTTTAGAGAGAAAAATGGCAGAATCTTGTCGGAGAAGACGACCTGCGGCTTGTACGTTGCGACGTGTGCTGAAGGCCTCGTCGTGATGAGCAAACAGTTGCTCACCGCGACGAGCTCCCTTCGACGTCGCGGCGAGGCCGAAGTTATACGACCCGACGAGCCCTTTTGCGTGCATCGCGGCGAGCCCAGAGAAAGCGTTCGCCGCGACGAGCGTCTCCAGCACGTCGCGGCGAATGTATATACGTCGCGGCGAGGAACAATTTCCTGAATGAATGTGTTTTAGTTTTTGAGGCATAGCTAATGGTGTAGACCTCCAATTGAGGTGATGTTTGATTCGTTATGATCTAGAGAAAGAGGTCTACAATTGATGTGAAAAATGAAAGTTTGAAATTAAATTAGTAGGATTGCAATTATAGAAAGAAAGTTAAAAATGTGATTGTATTGCAACCTTAGGATTGTTCTTGATAATTGGGGAATAATGTGAGACTTTGAAAGTAAATTTAATGCTACTGGGAATTTTAGAAAACTGAGCATAATGGGTGATTTTGATCTAGAAAATAGTGACATAGATTTTGAGGTAATACCCTAGCGAGTATGACGTGATAAATTGATTGAATATTAGAGATGGAATTGGTGGAGTTTTGTATTATGTTATTGAATTGGAATTGAGGTATTATTGAGCAATTGAGTGGAAAGTTAGAATTTGACAAAAGAAAGTGGAAAATGGGATTAGCACCGGGAAAGTCATGAATAGGGATTGTACATCTTTTATTTAAGGCATGTGCATCATCAAATTATTTTGACTGTGCATTTTGTAATGGGCATTATTTGACTGTTATAAAGGTTCCGATGGATCGATATTCCACGGACATTGCTGGGACTTCCAGGCTGAAGTGCAGGTGAGTAACCTAGTTGGTTCCTCAATCTATGTGTGTTTAATATTATGCATTGATGCCATGTGGAGATAATGGATGGATATGTGTGTTTGCTTTTGACTGACTTCGGACCACAGGTGTCCGAAGTATTGGAAACTTGATATTGAAGTGCTATTATGTGCAACTGCTTATGCATGCTTCAATGAAATAAACTGAACATGATTACGACTGAAATACCTGACCGAAGGTCCGAAGGAATGGGAAACGGGTCACTGAAAGGTAAACTGACTGAAAATGTAAATGGGGACATATGCATTCATGCATAAAGGCATGTTCAGATAATGATAGTTGTGATCGAGTCGCCATCGACATCGAAAAGAGCCTAGAACTCAAAATCGCATCGAACCGAGCCTCGAGCTCGAGGGGAGTTAGTGCATACCCAGAGGGCTCTCCTACTCCCTAGACGCGTCTGATTACTGATCACTGAATAAGTGCTTGGTCACAACACCGTAATAAATTGGAAAGTGTCACATGTGCATTGCATATATAGTGTGATTGAATGTGAATTGTGTGAAAGGCGAAACGCTTTACATTTGAAAAATGTGATCGTATGTAATTTTTGGTAAATTGTGTGTATATGCCTGAATTGAGTGAACCATCGATGATGGTTTCTCATTGAGTTCGCAAACTCACCCAACATTGCAATTATTTTTCAGGAATTGAGGAGTACCCCGTTAGATAAACGGGAGTATGACTACTGCAAGAGAGTCAGAGTTTAAGGTCGGGATCAGTTTCACATCTGAATTAGAGTCCTTCGATATTATTGTAAATTGGTAACTCTGCAAATTTTGCAGAATAGTCCTGTCTTGTTTTAGGGCCCAATTGGATTACGGATTTTGTGCATGTCGTTGATTAAAGACTGTTGACTGTTTTTATATGACTGAATTTGTGTTTCGACCGGAACTATTTTTAAATTAGATATGGGCTCGAATTATCTACTTATATCTATGCACTCAATTGTTTTCAAAAATAAAGATGCATTACTGAGTTTTTGAACTGCATTGACTGCTCTAGCATACCACCCTCGTGAGGCACGGGCTCGGATATCACCATCGATATCGGGTTCGGGTCTTACGGGAGTGGGATGCTACAGGAACCGTTTCGTAAGTCACGTGCATGTCGACGTAAAAGCCTTCTCCCGACTGTCCGCTTGTAGCCCACGAGATCCGAAATGGACTCGTTTCATTCACGGTATAAACCTCGATTTATCTGTTTTTTTCACGGAACCCTCGAACCATTTGATTGTGAATTTGCATCTTAATTTGCTAAGCTATGCTTTGGATTTAATTGCATTCAAATATGTATTATGTGATGATGTTATGAATTATGGAGTTGGAATTGAATTGTGAATTGTAAATGTTAAGTTTTCATGTTGATGAATATGCCTACATGAATGTATGTATATATATGGAAATATGGTTGACTGTGTGGTTCAATGCCAATGGCTATAAATATTTTAGCCACTAAGCTGTGTAGCTCAACCTAATAATTTCCCTCCTCAGGTGCAGAACAAGAAGAATTAGCGATCCTTGCAAGACAATTGGACAACTTCGAGATAGATAGCCTTTGTACTAAACTAGTTTGAATTCTTTGTATAGGTTAATAAGTATGTTGAGCATTGAGCATTCATTTGTATTGTTCTCAATTTGTGATGTGTATTTTGATTTGTAAATAAAGTTTGTTCAATGATTTATTTTGCATAGAAATGAGAACAGGAAATCGAGGATTCCCTTTTGTATATGTATATGTCTTTTTAAGGTTGGAATTTATGATAATGAAAATGACTTGTGTGTGCGCATATGTTTCTTTGTTGAGATCGTAAGTTGTTGTTTGTTTTAGAATAGGATGTTAGCGATTGGAAAGGTTTCATGGGATGAATTAATTGAGTTGGAATTAAGCACACTTAAAAAGGAAATCCTTTGAGTTGACGAACTTTGAATAGGAGTGCTATATATGTGTGAGATATTATGGAAAAGCAAGAGAGGAGCTTGGTGATTGATAAGATGTTATTGAATTTAAGAAATCATATGAATTGAGGTTGAGTGATGTATGAATGCCAATTGGAGGATGAATGGTTGGGAATGATGTTGTGATAGAAGAAGTTAGTTGGGATGAATGTGCTAAGTTTTCATAGGGGAAATTATATGTCCTGACTTCCAATGAAAAATTGTATTGATCTAAGTAGAATTAGCCAAAGTGGCCTTCTTGAAGGTTGTATTTCGTCTTTATAGCTTTCGAACTCTATAAAGTATATAATTTTTCGATATCGGAGTTGAGAGTTATGCTTATTACAAGTTAGGATGTCGTATAGGACGAAATTCCCGAACCATTTGAGTTTATGAAGTGATATCAGGCTCAAAAGAGTGGATTTTGGCAAGATTATGAGCATATGAGAAGTTAGGATGGATTTAGGACCCTTTGGAGGGGTCTTGGAGGGTAAAAATTTATTTTACCCGAAGGTTACACGGCCTGCCCATGTGAATTTACACGGGCCGTGTATTTTCCAACGCAGGGACACCTTTTCACCCGAAGGTTACACTGGCTGTGTGATTTTTACACGGTCCGTGTAATTTGACCCCCATAATATCCGAATTTCAAATTTTGGTCTTCATGAAAGTTTTAGCCCTAGATGTCTACTTTCTAATGGTCTAAGAACAAAGTCAATCCGACATCTATAGTGAGAGTTATGGCATTTGTGCCAATATATATTCAGTAGAAATCAGGATATGAACATATCGGATTCGTTTGGCTATAACTCCTTCGTCCGACCTCCGATTGAGGTGATTCTTAAGGCGTTAGATCCATAACACCTTTTAATACCTCTCCATAAAAATTTGTAGCCATTGGATTTAAATTTAGAAATTTTGATGAAAAGGAAGCAATGGGTAGGTTTGGAGAGCATGATTGGGCCATGAACCTACTTCCAATTCTTAAGCATATCTTGAGCTATAGAGCTCTGATTGAGGTGGTTCTTGCTTCTAAATGAACTAGAGACTAAAGGATACCATTTGGAAGAATTCAAATGTGATTTTGTGATTTTGTGATTTCGTTGTGTGGGCTCGCTTTTGCGGCTTGAGATGTCATGCAAGTGAGGACTGTTCGAAGAGGGTTAAAGAGATTTCATTGGAATAACCCTATAGGGTGATATGTGCACGTCTTATGTTTGATTTTGGGTGTGATTGTTGGGCTTCGGAAACGAGGCCCAACAAAACAAACTGAGTCTTAAAGGAGGGTATAAACCCTTTATATTCAGAACACAATTTCTTTGTTTATATCAGAGTCAGATGGAAATCAGAGTATAAGATCATATGAATGTTAAATCCATTTACAGAAGTGGGTAACGGGACTTATACAGGAGATACCATGATTGGTATCAGCAGGAGAGACATATGTTTCGATATCAGGAGACACCGAAGTGTTAATATAGGAGACACCGAATTGTCGATACAGGAGACACAGAGGTGTCAATAACAGGAGTAGCTGCAGACCCTTCTAGGCATGCCTATTTACCCACGACTAGGACTTGACAGTTTTAAAACTAAACAGATTCATTTCATGTTCAACATAATTAGTCAATCATTGGTTTCATGCGAAAAATTTAACAAATTAATCTGACAATTTTGCAAATCATTCAATGGACCAAAAGCAGTAGCAAACAAGATAGTCAAAGCAATACTATCAAATTTGACCATCTAAATTACTTACACAAAATACCGTCTAAGATTACTTACAAAAGCTCCCTTATTGTTTATTGCCTCGAAGTCCCAGCAATATTTGGAATCGATCGCTTTAAGGGTTCCTCTAAAACATTCAATACAAACATATATTACTATTATGCACAATTATGAATTCAATTATGCACACTCGTGTATATTGAATATGTATGATGCATATTCATGAAAAAAATCTAGTTTCTAAGCCCTAATCTTCTCACATTATCATTCATGTGAAGCCAACCCCAATTCCTCAAACCAGATTTATTTTACACTCAACTTTCGAATCCACCTTGCTCAATTATTCTCATCAAGTAGTTGAGATAATTAGGTAATACTTCCTTCTGGAAAGTTTTCCCTCTTTGTCTTAGGTTTCCAATGATGCCAAGTTCGTTCAGTTTGGTTTAGTATACTAAAAGTTATACTCAAAAGATTTCAGGTTGTTCTTGAGCTTCATCAAAATTCTTATCTCACTTCCAATCAAATTATGAATTTTTTAGAGGCAGAATTAGAATTTAATCTCTTCAGATAATTTGTATCCTTATGTCTTTAGTTTACTCCAAATCAAAAATCACTCCATTCGGATAACTACAGAGAAAGTTATGTCTAAAATACCAAAGTATATTTAAGTTATCAGGAACTTTCCAGATAGCAGAATTCTAAGACATTTCTTAAAAGTTTGCCGCGGTAAACTCAAAGAGAACTTTTACAGAAATCAATTCCTTTGAGTTGGCCGTGGCGAACTAAACATAGTTGGCCACGACAAACTCAACTGTGCTAAAACATCTTCTTCCTCTCATTCTTTTCCCATATTTTCTCACTTCCCTCTTATTCAATGAACACATAACACAATAAAATTAATTCTTCTACTTCCATTTCAGATCATCACATCTCAAACAAATCAAATCTATATTCAAACACTAAAAATTGATGCATGCACTTGAAATCATTTTCAGCTTTCTCTCTCTACTGTATCTTCATCCTTACTACATTTGATTAATACAATCACTTCATTAACTCATCTTAGTATCAGAACCTCTCTAAATTCATTTTCCCTATCCTTACATTCATTTCAGATCACCTCAAAACCATGCATGCATGTAAATATTTACACCGAGAAAAGAACATCAACAACAACACTTACTTGCTTCAACAAAACTCTAACAGTAACTTTCAGAGGAAGTAGTAACAATTATTCAGCAGTGAGATTTCGGTGATGAAGGTTTGGTGACTTTCAAAGAGCACTCCTTAATTTGAAGAACAACTAAGCTTCATCAATTTTTCCCCTGTAACACACATACTCACGTGTGTTGCTAACACGTGCATTGCTACCAACTTGACACATGGCTCATTTCATGTGAGCCATTTTTCATGCACATAAAGTGCTACATGTCATTAAGCCATTGACCCTTTTTTTAATATCTCAAACACCAATAAACCAAAATTCTTACCTTAATCAAAATTCTAAAACCAATTACACCCGGAATGTCATGAATGTATGCACAAAAATTGTATGTGACTAAAATGCTTATGCACAAATAAGCAAATATTCAAATATGCAAAGCATAAAGTGTACTGAATTTTCCTAATATTCCAACCCCTAATATGGGGCGTTACAAATCTTCCCTTTTTAAGAAATTTTGTCCTCGAAATTTACCTGATCCGAATAGTTGCAGATATTGAGCTTTCATGGTTTCTTTAGGTTCCCATGTTGCTTCCTCAAGTCTAAGATGTTGTCAAAGTACTTTTACCAAAGGCACTGACTTGTTCCTGAACTGTTTAACTTTTTTGGCTAATATCGAAATTGGCCCTTTTTCATAAGACAAATCCGGTTGTACCTGAATTTCTTACACAGGAATCTTGTGTGAAACATCAGACCGATATCTTCTTAACATTGAAACATGAAACACATCATATAGCCTGGCCAATTCTTCAAGCAAAACCAATTGATATGCTACTGGTCCAATTCTTTTTAAAATTTCATAAGGACCAATGAATTGTGAACTAAGCTTACCCTTCTTTCCAAACCGAAGTATGTGTTTCCATGGTGACACTTTAAACAATACTTTATCGCCTACTTGATACTTAATATCTTTCCTTTTTAGATCAGCATAAGACTTCTGCCTATCAGTAACAACTTTCAATCTTTGCTGAATAATCTGAATCTTCTCTTCAGTATCTTTCACAATTTCTGGCCCGATCATCTTGTTTTCACTCAACTCAGTCCAACATACTTAGGTTCTACATTTCCTACCATACAACGCTTCATAAGGCGTCATACTATTGCTCGTCTGATAATTGTTATTATAAGCAAACTCCATCAAAGTCAGATAATTATCCCAACTCTCGGGAAACTCTAACACACAACCCCGCAACATGTCTTCTAATTTCTGTATAACTCGTTCAGATTGTCCATCAATCTGGGGATGGAAAGTAGTACCAAACTTAACCTGAGTACCCAATGCTTTATGTAAACCTTTTCAGAATCTCGAAGTAAATTGAGGATCACGATCTGAAATGATAGACAATGGTACTCCATGTAGTCTCACTATCTCATTTACATATAAATATGCAAGCATATCCAAAGAATAGTCAGGACAAACATACATAAAATGAGTAGATTTGGTAAACTTATCCACAATTACCCATACGACATCATGCTTCTTTTATGTGAGGGGAAGACCCGTGACAAAATCCATGGTAATGTTATCCCATTTCCACTGAGGAATAGAAATAGGATGTAACAAACCAGATGGAACCTGGTGCTCAGCTTTAACCTGCTGGCATGTCAGACATTTTGTTACATAATCCACAACATCCCGTTTCATACCTGACCACCAATAATATTGCTTCAGATCCTGATACATCTTGTTTCCACCCAGATGCATAGTAAATACTGTATTATGATTCTCAAACAACAGCTTCTTCTTCAATTCATCATTAGCTGGCACACATAACCAATCCTTATAATACAATTCACCATCTCCTTGTACAGAAAAATTAGACTGTTTACCTTTCTGAGTAGCCAATATAAGTTGTTGTAACTTATCATCAGCTCTTTGAGCATCATAAATTTCTTGCCTCAATGTAGGCCTTGCTTTCAATTGAGCTATTAAAGCTCCATCAGATTCAAGTTACCATTCACCTCGCTTCACTGATAATGCTGAAATTGTCTTTCGACTCAAGGCATCTGCCATAATATTAACCTTACCGGGATGATAATCCACAATACAATCATAGTCCTTAAACAGTTCCAACCAACGTCGTTGTCTCAAATTGAGTTCTTTCTAGGTAAGCAGATACTTCAGACTCTTATGATCTGTGAAAAATTTACACCTTTCACCATACAAGTAATGCCGCCAAATTTTCAAGACAAACACTACTGTTGCAAGCTCCAGATCAAGAGTAGGGTAGTTCTGTTCATGAGTCTTTAATTGACTAGAGGCATAAGTAACTACTTTTCCTTCCTACATCAAAACACAATCCAAACCTGTTCCAGATGCATCACTAAACAAAACATACTCCTTACCATAAATAGGTTGGACTAATATAGGAGCTTCAATAAGCATACTCTTCAGCTGATTAAAGCTACTTTGACATCTATCAGACCATTCGAACTTCACTCCCTTTCGTAATAGTTTAGTTAAAAGGGATGCTATCACCGAGAACCCCTTAAAAAATTGACGATAATAACCAGCCAAACTCATAAAACTTCTCACTTTTATCACATTCCGTGGCGACTTCCAATTAACAATCGCCTCTATCTTGCTAGGATCAACTCTAATTCCTTTGAAAGAGACAACATGTCCCAAAAATGATATCTTCTGAAGCCAGAAATCATACTTACTCAGTTTAGCACCCTCAGGGTCTGTAGCACAATTCAGAGATGCTCACTATGATCCTGTTCATTCCTAGAATAGACCAGGATATCATCAATAAATACCACAACAAACTAGTCCAAATAAGGCCTGAGCACTCTATTCATTAGATCCATAAATGCTGCTGAAGCATTAGTTAACCCGAATGGCATTAATAGGAATTTATAATATCCATAATGGGTCTTAAATTCAGTCTTCGGTACATCCACATCCTTTACCCAAAGCTTATAACATCCCGATCTCAGATCTATCTTTGAAAATACTCCTGCATCTTTCAACTGATCAAATAGATCGTCAATCCTTGTCAATGGATACCTATTCTTCAGTATGACTCTATTTAATTGCCTGTAATCGATGCACATTCGTAGTGTGCCATCCTTCTTCTTAACAAACAACACCGATGCTCCCCATGGTGTCACACTGGGTATAATAAACCCTTTATCCAGAAGTTCTGGTAACTGCACCTTCAACTCCTTCAACTCAGTAGGAGCTATTCTGTACGGTGCCATGGATATAGGAGCAGTATCAACCATAACTTTAATAGATAACTCCACTTCCCTTTCAAGAGGGAGTCCAGGTAATTCTTTAGGAAATACATCTAGAAATTCATTCACTACAAGAATGTCAAGCAGTTTTCCACCCTCCTTCTTGGAATCAAACACAAAAGCTAGATAAGCTTCACAACCCTTCATGAGAAGCTTTCGGGCTTGCATAGCAGATATCACCTTAACTAAAGAGCTACTGTAGACGCCATGCAATATTACTTCAGACTGATCAGATCTCCTAAGTGTAACAGTCTTACCCTTACAGTCAATTACTGCCTTATGCTTGGATAACTAATCCATCCCTAGAATCAAATCAAATTCACAGAAAGGCAATCTTATCAGATATGCTACATAGTCATTTCCTTGAATCATAATTGGAAAATTCCTATACACCTGATTAACCAACACACTACTACCCGGAGGACTGGTTACCTGTATATCATACTCTAATTGATCTATAAGCATCTCCTTATCAAACACTTCTTCAACACTGATATATGAATATGAAGATCCAAGATCAATTAATGCATACATTTCATAATCAAAGAGAGAAACCATACTAACAATAACATCCGGTGCATCCTGGTCCTCATGAGCTTTCAGTGCATAAGCTCGACTTGAAGTAGTTGGCACAGCTGGGCGATTCACAGTTTCTGATTGATTACTCTGATTTGGTCTATTCTGCCTAGATCCTTCTCGACCTCTACCACGTCCTTTGTTCCCAACAAATGTATGAAAGACCTCTCGACTGGCTTGTAATATTTGAGCTTGGTTGAGAAGGCAATTGGCTATCTTATGCTCAGTACTGCCACAACGGAAGCATGCACCTGTAACTCTCCAACAGATACTCCAATGATGATTAGAGCAGTGTGGGCACTCTAGGGCACCAGAAGCTCGGCCCCCAGAGGAACCCCTACTAGAGACAGTCGATGTGGGAAAGTTTTGTTACCTTCCCTTAGTCACAAATCTCTGAGCTACTTCGGGTGCAGAGGAAGTACCTTCCCAATTTTGTTTTCCCGAGGACTCACCACCTCTAGTGGAGCCTCTTCTCTGACTTTTTTCTTTCCTGATCGTCTCTTGTCTTTCTATTTTCATCGCAGCTTACACCAACTAATGGTAAGTAACTTGTTGCAATAAAGTAAACGCTGCCAGATGCTCCTTGATAGAGTCATGCAATCCCTCCTCGAACTGATGGCATTAGAAATCCTCAATACGTACAAATTTAGGGGCATACTTACTGAGTCGATTAAATTCCCGGTCGTACTTAGCAATTGACAAACTCCTCTGCTTCAGATTCAGAAATTGCTTCCACCTATCCTTCTTATAACCCTCTGTCACATAGTTTTAAATTTGTGGGTAAAGAATTCCCAAGTCAGAGACACTGGAAACTGAGAACTCCTCAGAACAAACTTCCACCACTCATAAGCTGCTCCCTGTAGAAAGGAAACAACACTGTAGCACCCCACTCCCGCAATGACCCGAACCCGACATCATGGGTGATACCCGAATCCGTGCCTCACGAGGGTGGCATGCTAAAGCACTCAATCATTCAAGAGTCGGTATAAAACTTTTTTTTTGAACCACAAACACAATATGCGGAAATCTATAACCAATTTAAGCTCTTTCATAAATACAATACACTTTAGTCATAATGCCTTTACATTACAACATAAATTATTTGTACAATAGTTTTAGCATATACAATTTTATACAAAATAGGAAAAACACAAATGCAAACATGAACTGATCCCGACCTCTATCCTTCACTTGTATGCTGTAGGTATACTCCTGTTGGCCTAACGGGGTATTCTTTTAATTTTGAAAAATAATTGTAAATTTTGGGTGAGTTTGATGGATAGATACCCGGGGTTATCATGAGCATGCATTGTACATATTTCGTTTCATATATGTGCATTATTGAACAATTATGATTGTTCATATTATGACATATGTGTATGTGTTTAATATAGAGGATCAAATTGAGCATCATCCTCCAGACGTTGTCGGGACTTCGAGGCAATAGCTTCAAGAGCAACTTGTGAGTAACCTAGATGGTTTCTCTCAATTATTGTTTGCTTAAATTATGCTTTGAATGATAAATGAATGTGCTTGATTGTTGATTTTGGACAAGAGGTCCGATGATTGTGAATGTGGAATATATATTGAAGATGTTTAATGAGCCCTATATGGGATAGTTATTAATTGTACACTTATTTTTGTATGTGCAAAGATTCAAATTCATATGCATGTATGCTGACATGCTGCTGGGCATGAAATGCAAATTTTTCTAACTCTCACATTGCTATTCTCTTCATTATTAAAATCTGGGTTCTAACTCTTAATATGGGGACGGGGTGTTACAATTCTCCCCTCTTAAAAAGAAATTTTATCCTCAAAATTCTTACCTGTTTGCTTGAACAGATGAGGATATTGTCTCCTCATATGCTCCTTTGTCTCCCATGTTGCTTTCTCAGTTGAGTGGTTCCTCCAAAGGACTTTCACCAATGGAATGACTCTGTTCCTCAATTGCTTGATCTATGATCCCACAATCTTGATTGGTTCCTCAACATAACTTAAGTTACTAGCAACCTCAATCTCCTGAGCCGGTATCACATGTGTCAGATCCGATTGGTATCTTCGAAGCATACTCATATGAAACACATTATGCAACTGAGACATCTCATTCGGCAAAGCCAGCTTATAGGCCAAAGGTCCTATCCTATCAACGATCTCATAAGGACCAATGTACCTAGGGCTCAACTTGCCCTTTTTACTGAATCTCAAAACTCTCCTTTATGGTGACACTCTCAGGAATACTCTGTCTCCCACATTGTACTCCATATCACATCGATGTTGATCCACATAACTCTTCTATCTATCCTGAGCCGCTTTAATTCGAATTCGGATTAATTTCACCTTATCCACGATGTCCTGTATCAACTCTGGGCCTTCCACCATTCTCAAGCCCTCTTCATCCCAATAAAATGACGACCAACATTTTCTACCATACAGTGCCTCATACGGTGCCATTCCGATATTACTGTGATAATGGTTATTATAGGCAAACTCTATCAATGCCATATATTGATCCCAAGCTCCTTTAAACTCTAATACACAAGCTCTAAGTATATCCTCAATAGTCTTGATTGTTCTCTCACTCTGTCCATTTGTCTAAGGATGACATGATGTACTGAAGTTCAACTTAGTACCCATAGTAGACTGCAAACTCCTCCAAAACTTCGAAAAAAATATGGGATCCCTGTTCGATACTATGGACACTGGAACCCTGTGCAGTCTCACCACCTCATTCACATATTTTCGGGCCAACTGATCAAGTGAGTTATTCTCTCTCACTGGTAAGAAGTGGGCTGACTTAGTCAACCGGTCCACTATGACCCATATAGCATCATTCTACCTTGGAGTTTTAGGTAATCCCATGATGAAGTCCATTGTAATTCGTTCCCATTTCCACTCCGGAATAGGCAATGGATGGAGCTTTCCTACCGGAGCTTGGTACTTAGCCTTAACTTGCTGACATGTCATACATCTAGATACATATTCTGCCACTTGTTTTTTCATTCCAGACCACCAGAAATGCTGCTTCAGTGCGTTATACATCTTAGTAGTACCAGGATGCATAGCATAGGTGGCCATATAAGCTTCCTCAAGAATCTCCTTCCTCAGATCATCCACATTAGGTAAACACAGCCTCTGTCTCAACCACAATGTCTTATCCCTCAATTCAAACTCAGAATTCGGATTCATCTTCACTTTCGATTCTGTCATGTAGCATCTCAATTTCAATGTAGCAATCAAGGCCCTATCCTGCTCCAGATTCCATCTTAATCTCAAATGAGAAACTCTATTTTATATACTGCAAAATCTCCAAATCTGAATGGCATAATTAACATTAGGGTTATAGTTCCTCAAAAAAATTTTACACAATCATCACTCATACAGTTTACATGTTTTTCCTCTAGTATTCAATATATTCTCTTTACTATTCGAACACACTTAAAATACCATCTATGATCATAGTCACTAACTGTTATAATTTGGCTTGGATCACTTTAACCTTCAATATCACGTCGGGGCATTGTTAACTCCAACAGATATAACCTAAGACTCTTTATGCCCATGATTTGTTTTTGTCATTCTTTATATAACTAATTCCTTAGTGAAGTAGTATCATTGCATGTTATTCTCAATTTCCCAATTATCCCCCTTTTCAAATGATTTTCTCAATTCATTCGATTTCCCGTGATTTCACATTGAATTTCTCTAATGTCCGTTCATTCATACTAGCTTTTTCGAACGTTTCAATTTATTTGACATCTCAATTTTCTGTGTTGGTAACCCATTCACCAAATCTGATTCGTATCTTTTATACTTAATATCACCTTAAATTCATGAATCCATCAATTATTTGGATACTTTACATCAACTAAATGCATACACTCTCAATAGCATGTTCTAACTCTTATGCTTGAGTGTTTGTTAGTGATATGACGCCAATATTCACTTTTGACTCATTAACTACTCATTTCTGATTGTATCCTCGGCACTGCTCATGAAATCCTTATCAATCAATCATTTTCCACGATTACTTATCAATCATTCTTAGTACCTTAAGAAGATCAATTTTAACCTTTCATAATATCTCAATACGATCAATTTATGCAATAACTTATGTGATTAGAACATCCTTTATAATAAGGCTCAGTCAGGCACTGAGCAAACTCATTTACTCTAATACCTTGGTATATACCATCCAAAATCAGTACATCTTATCTAGAGATGTATTTATGTCAATTCTCTAATTAATAACATTCGCTAATGATACTTGAATTCCAATTGATTCTAGTCTATCCTTGTTCTGATCTCCATATTAAGTCCATTCTCAAACCTCCTACACTTGCCTTCTTTAGTAGGGATTAGAGCAGTAGCATACCCCATCAACTCAGTAAATTGGATCTCATATTCAGCCACTGTCATCCTACCTTGCTTCAGTTCCAAGAACTCCTACATCTTCATGTCCAAATAGATCTTGGGCATGTAGTTGTCTCTGAAGACCCACAAAAAGTCTTCCCACTTGAACTGGCAAGGCCTGGTGGTACTGCCTGGAATAGTTTTCCACCACTGATATGAGAGGCCCTACAGTAGAGACACTATATGATCGAATCTCTCATTAGGCTCACAGTCCATCTGATCAAATACCCTTTCTGTCCTCTCTAACCATCCGTCGGCCTCAGCAGGGTCTATGTTGTCATAGAAGTCCACAACTCCCTGCTTCCACAACCTATTATACCTCCTCTCCCTTCTCTCGGGAACTCTAGGAGGCATCTCCTAAGATCCAAGTATCAAGGACTTCCTACTGGTTCCTACCGATCCTTGGTCAACTGGTTAATCAACCTGATCACCTAGAGCGGATGACCTATAACAAACAATAACTTCAATCATTATCCACATTTTTCATGACATTTCATGCATCACCTGAATGTAGCGCCCCCTTACCGCAGGGTACACATCGAGATGCCTGGAGGTCATTCCGGTATATATCCTATAATACGGGCGTGTCACATTCGATCACTACACTCACTTCACTTGGCATGGTATCATAAGAAAATCACAATATTTTTAAAACTCACTTTTTTTTCTTCATTTCACTTCACAAAACCGAAAGTCTACATTATGCTTTTCAACATTTTCTATATGTACATCAACAAAACCTCATACAAAAGTATTATAAGGAAGAGGAAAGTATACAAAGTCTATTTATTCTGTCGAAAATCCCAGATGATCGACCTTTGAGCCATGACTTCTCTTGCCAATTACAATCTACACGGCTGGTAGAGCCCCTCAATAGTTAGAGTCGTCTCTCGGTCCTGAAAAGGCAACATTTCAATTTTGGTGAGTTTTGCGAACTCAATGAGGTAACCATCATCGATGGTTCAATCAATTCATGCATCACAACAATTCACCTAAGCATAAACCATACTTGGATGAGATTTGATATGAGATTGATTTTGTGATAAAATTGATGGATAAATACCCGAGGTTATCATAAGCATGCATTGTACATATTTCGTTTCATATATGTGCATTATTGAACAATTATGATTGTTCATATTATGATATATGTGTATGTGTTTAATATAGTGGATCGAATTGAGCATCATCCTTCAGACGTTGTTGAGACTTCAAGGAAATAGCTTTGGGAGCAACTTGTGAGTAACCTAGATGGTTTCTCTCAACTATTGTTTGCTTAAATTATGTTTTGAATGATAAATGAATGTGCTTGATTGTTGATTTCGGATAGGAGGTCTGATGATTGTGAATGTGGAATATATATTGAAGTGCTACTTGAATGTAAATTTGAAGACCTAAGTGCCTTATAATGTTAGTGATTGTGGTGCATGCATTTCATACATGAATGCATAATCAGATAATGACAGTTGTGACCCGAGTAGCCACCAACCAGAGCTTAAAGCTCAACGAGTGAAAATGAGCCTTGAGCTCAAATGTGATTAAGAGCCTAAGGCTCACTATATAGAATGAGCCCTGTATCCCCTAAGCGGATAATGGACAGTTATTAATGAGCCCGGTATCCAAAATAGATACGAGATAGTTCAGGCACTCGGTCACAACAACTGCAACATCCCACTACCACAAGATATATACCTAAACATTTAAGAATATTCAAGTACATATCCTATGATAATGGCATGTTAGAGCAAAAATATATCCAACTTACACATGGCATCATCTAACATAATAAAAAATCATCAAATTTTAAAACCATTCATTGCATTCATTCACAAAGTCTACATTGTCTCCATTAAATAAATATTTATAAAACCTCATATAGGTTCAAGAAAAAACTACAACATAAAGCTATAACTCTCTGACGTCAACTAACTGACCTTTGAGCCATAACTTAGTCCAAAACGTTCTTCTAATCTAGAATAAACACTAATTCTCCTGTCTCGTATCTGAAAAACTACATTACAATTTTTATAAGTTTTGTAAACTTAATGAGTGAACCATCATTGATGATTTCATCGGATTCACATACACAAATTACATACAGAACATGAATATTTCAAATACTCACACTGTCATGGCACATCATTTTATCAATGCGAATTAGATCATATATAAACACATACAGATGCATATGAGACTCCACATTTGTTATTAACGTTGTGATCGAGTGCCTATCACATATACAAATACTGACCCATTGGGCTCAGTCAAAAACATATATCACAGAGCATAGCTCTACGTGCCAAATCATATATCACGGAACAAAGTTCTACGTGCAAGCGCTTGATACTTTCCACTCTAGTCATAACGCCTTTATCTGAACATGCATTTTATGAAATGCATCACTTCAGAAATTACCACATATCACAATCATGTATAAAGCACAATTAGAAATTTCATCATCATCGGACCTAAGTCCTGCATTCAACTTACGTTGAGAATTCACATAGCATAATACAATCAAAATTATCAAACAAATCAAAAAACTTCCAATACAATCCCAAATATATACTCCTCAGACTTTAAGTCCGGAATTCAAAAACAATCACAATAGTTCAATAATTGGAAGTTTAACAAATCAAATTAATTCAATCCTAGAAAATTCATCTAGGTTGACTCACAGTACGCTCCAAGAATCTATTGCCTGGATGGTTCGACAATGTATGAATGACGTCCGATGTGCTCCTCTAAAACATACACAACACATTCTTAAATATCACATTTTTGCACAAATGTTCAAGTGTTCTTTTATGCACATCAATGTATAGAAAGTATGCACAATGCATGTTCAATGACAATTTTGGGTATCTTATTGTAATTTTCATCAACAAATTGATTAGATATCAAAACCCTGATTAATATCATTTGGAACTTATAATTTGGACCAAAATAAAACAATGTGAAATTAATTTCATAACCTAATTGACCACTTCAGATTTTATACCCACATGATTTCGGGTTAACTTTGCATAATTAATCTGATAGGGTAAGTGACAAAATTAGGCAAAACTTTCTTATGTAAAGTTGTTCTAAAGTGTCTTAAGTTTCTAATGAATTCAATATCATCCAATTTGATTCAGTATTGAATGCGTTATGCACAAAATACCACCGACTCTGCACATTTGAACTTTTAGCTAGTACATAATCATACCCTCTAATTGTACAACTCATATATTTCAGGTAAGACATCCAAAAATTACAAAATTTATATCAATTTAAAGTGAAGAGAATAAGCTACAACTTTGGTGAAGACAACTCATCCTAATTCGGCCCATATCAATACAATTTATTCAATAATCATAGGACATGATTTCTGTCCCTGGTAGTGCTACAACCTAAGTTAAAACTCAGTTCCATGCAAATTTTGAAAATCATAGAGACAGAATTAAAATTCTACTTCTTCACAAAAGTTGTAAAAATATGTCTCTATTTTAATAATAATAAAAATAAACTCATTCAGAAACCTACAACCCAATTTATAATTAGAAAACCCAACCATGATCATGAACATTTTCCAATTCATATCATTCCAGCAGACTTCCATAGGTTCATCTATCAATCACTTTCAAATCAATTCAGATAACTGTAAATCTTTATGGAGAGAAGGAAAAATGTTTTATGAATCCATTGATATAAGTTTCAAGTTATTTGGAGTTCGGATGAAAAAGTTATAGGCAAAAGACTGAGGGATGTTCAATGAAAAACTCTAGTTTTTAACCCACACAAATAACTCATCACCTTTTCTCTCTCTAGCATGCCAACTTCATCTTCTTCACCAAACCCAGATTACTGAACTGCACTTCTCCTCTTCTTCTTTCTTTCTTTTTTTTTTCCTTCCTACACATCACATCTGCTACATAAACCATTTTTTTTCTACTTCTATCTCAATTGAACCCAACACAAATAACTCAAAATTTCAAAGTTTTATACATATGTGGTATAAAATTTCAAAGTTTTATACACAAATAACTCATCTACTCCATACATCACATTGATTCACCGAAACTATACTGCTCATACTTCTTATGCATGCATATATATATATATATACACATCGTAAACATTATGAATTATTTACTTGATTCAGCAAAGTCTTCGGGCAGTGACAATGTCTTAATTGTACAGAATCACAACTATTGTTTCAATGTTATATCACGAAGAGGGTTTGGTGAGCAAAACTCTAGATGGTGAAAAAGACAAAATGAAGAATAAACTCTGGAGGCAAGTTTCCTTCCTAACTACGTGTTTTACTATATCACTGGCAGATGTCAGACATGCATATAGGCTATTTTCCTTCCTAACTATGTGTTTTACTATATCACCTGCAAATGTCATACATGCATATAGGTTATTTGTCATCAACTTAATCAGTCTATATGTCTCTTAATTATTGGTCCATATGTCACACATTAATTGGTCCAATTGTCATTTACTTACTAGTCCAAATGTACCCCAATTTTTTTTAAAATTTTTAAAATTCACCAAAAATTTTGAAATAATAATAATACTCTCCAAATAAATTTTTAGTTCAAAAATAATTCAACAAAAATTTCAAAATATCCGAAATGTACAAAAATTGCCAAATTCTACGATTTCCATTTATTAACCAATTTACCCGGAAATGCCAATAAATACATGTACAATCATACGAATGTGCAAAAATAAATTTGTATGCCACAATTAACTTATGCATGATGTGCATTTTCCTAATTTCACAATACTTTCTCATAAATTACTATTCTAGCCTTAACAGGGGTATCGGGATGTTACAACTCTCCCCTCCTAACAAAAATTTCGTCCTCAAAATTCTTATCTGAATGATCAAATAGGTAGGGGTACTGATTCCGCATGTGCTCCTTCATTTCCTATGTGGCTTCCTCACTCGAATAATTCTTCCAAAGGACTTTAACCATCGGGATCACTCGATGCCTCAATTGCTTATTTTGGTAATCAATTATCCTCACAGGTTCCTCAACGTAGCTAAGATTACTAGAGACTTCAATCTCCTGAGTTGGTATCACATGAATTGGATCCGACTAATATCGCCTAAGCATGCTTACATGAAACACGTTATGTATCTGAGCCATTTCCGAAGGTAAGCCTAACTTATAAACCAATGGTCCAATTCTTTCAGTTATCTCATATGGACCAATATACCTCAGATTTAACTTACCCTTCTTGCCAAATACCAGTACACCTCGCCAAGGTGATACTCTCAAAAATACCCTGTCATCAACTTGATACTCCATATCTCCCCTGTGTTGATCCATATAACTTTTTTGTCTATCTTGTGCCATTTTAATTCTGCTGCGGATCAATTTGACCTTATCAATGGTATCCTGAATCAATTCTGGGCCTTCAACAATTCTTAGACCCTCTTCATCCCAGTATAAAGGTGAACGACACTTCCTGTCATACAAAACCTCATATGGAGCCATACCAATACTGCTATGATACTGATTGTTGTAGGTGAATTCAATCAAAGCTATATATTTATCCCATGCTCCCTAAAACTCCAGAGCACAAGCTCTAAGCATATCCTCCATAGTCTTGATCGTTCTCTCACTCTGACCATCTGTCTGAGGATGAAAGGTTGTACTGAAGTTCATCTTGGTACCCAAAGCTGTCTGTAAACTACCCCAAAATTTTAAGGTAAATCTAGGATCCCTGTTCGAAACTATGAACACTGGAACCCCATGTAACCTCACAACCTCATTCACATATCGTTGAGCTAACTGATCTAGTGAAAGATTTTCTCTCACTGGCAAGAAATGAGCAAATTTGGTCAGTCTATCCACAATGACCCAAATGGGATCATATTGCCTCAGAGTCCTCGACAAACTAATAATGAAATCCATCATGATTAGTTCCCATTTCCATGCCAGAACAGGTAAAGAATTTAATTTCCCTCCTGGAGCTTGATGATCAGCCCTAACCTGTTGACAAGTTATACATTTAGACACAAACTCTGCTGCTTGCTTTTTCATACCAAGCCATCAATAATGTTGTTTTAGTGTGTTATACATCTTGGTAGTACCGGGGTGCGTAGCATAAGCTGTTAAATGTGAACATTAGGCACACATAGTCCTTGCTTTAACCTCAAAGTATCCTCTATCACTTCAAACTTAGAATCTGGATTCACTTTCAACTTCTCAATTAAATTTACTAAATCTGGATCTCTGCTTTGAGCCTCTTCGATTCCTTCCACCAAAACAGGTCTCAACTTTAAGGTAGCTATCAATGTATCATTTTTCTCCAAATTTAATTCAACATTCAATGTTCTCAACTGAACTAGGTTCGGTAACCTCGATAACTGTACTTGTGCCATACTGCTATATGATTTCCTACTCAATGCATCAGCTACAACATTAGCTTTGTCAGGATGATACTCAATTGTACAATCATAATCTTTTAACAATTCTATCCACCTCCTCTGTCTCATATTTAACTCTTTCTGGCTCAATAGATATTTCAAACTTTTATAATCAGTAAATTCCTGAAAGGTTTCACCATATAGGTAATGTCTCTAGATCTTCAAGGCAAACACTACTGCAGTAAGTTCTAGATTATGAACTGGGTAATTAAATTCATGACACCTCAACTGTTTAGATGCATATGTTATTACTATACCATATTGCATTAGTATACAACCTAAACCCTGATGGGACGCATCACTATACACAACATAACCTTCAGAACCTAATGGGATAGCTAACAAAGGTGCTGAAGTTAACCGATACTTTAGCTCCTCAAAACTCCTCTGACAATCATCACTCCATCTGAAAGCCACATTCTTTCTTAAAAATTTTGTCAAAGGGGTTGAGATCAGTGAAAATCTCTCGATAAACCTTCTGTAATATCCAGCTAATCTAAAGAAACTTCGGATCTCAGACACGTTCTTCAGAGCTTCCCACTTCATCACTGCTTCTATTTTCTTTAAGTCCACCTGAATGCCCTGACCAGACATAATGTGACCCAAGAATATTACTTGATTGAGCCAAAACTCGCACTTACTAAACTTGGCATAAAGCTATTTCTCCCTCATCAACTGAAGAACCAATCTCAGATGTGCAATATGATCTTCTCTATACTTCGAATACACCAAAATGTCATTAATAAAAACAATTACAAATTGATCTAAATAAGGTTGAAATACCTTATTTATCAAAGCCACAAAAGCCGTCGGAGCATTAGTCAATCCAAATGGCATTAACATAAACTCAAAGTGCCCATATTTGGTTCTAAATGCACTTTTGGGAACAATCACCTCAGCTATCTTTAGCTGATAATATCTCGATCTCAAATCTAACTTTGTGAACACCTGAGCTCCATGTAACTGGCCAAACAAATCATCAATCCTTGGTAGTGGATATTTATTCTTAACTGTTATCCAATTTAACTTCCGATAATCAATACACAATCTCAGAGTGCCATCCTTCTTCTTTACAAACAATAACGGAGCTCCTCAAGGTGACACACTAGACCTGATGAAACCATTATCTAATAACTCTTGTAACTGAGCTTTTAGTTCCTTCAGTTCAACAGGCGACATCCTATATGGAGGAATTGATATAGGAGCGGCACCTGGGACAATATCAATAGTGAACTCTGTCTCCCTATTTGGGGGTAATCTCGGTAGTTTAGTCATAAACACATCTAAAAGTTTCCTAACAACTGGAATGTCTTGAATGGTTTGTTGATTTCGAGTATCCACCATGTGGGCCAGATAAGCCTCACATCCACCTCGGATCAACCTCAAAGCACTCAGAAATGAAATTAGTTGAGCTGGCACTGCTTGACTAACTCCTTGAAACACCACTCTCGACTGGTTAGAGGATTCAAACATTACCTCCTTAGTATAACAATTCATCACTGCCCTATGAGCAGTGAGCCAGTCCATGCCTAAGATGAGATCTATCTCTCTCAGCTGCAAAATGATCAAATCAGCTTCTAGTTCTGCCTGATCAATTTGAACTTTACACTTTTTACATACCCCACCGATCACTGTTGTACTACCCACTGGAGTGCTCACTACTAACCCATATTTCAGTATCGCTTGCTCACAATGCAATCTAGATGCCAAATGCGGGGTGATGAATGAATGGGTAGATCCTGGATCTACTAGTGCATATGCCTCAAAATTAAAAATATTCAACACACCTGCTACCACATCTGGGAAGTCTTATGCCTCCTGTATGGTAATGACGTAGACCCTGGCCTAAGATTGCGGCTAGTTGCTCCGCACCTCAATCCTAACATTGCGCCCTGCTAACTAAGTCCTACCTCTACCACTACCTCTCTGTGTAGGTTTTCCATCTCTACTTTGCTGAACTGTAGTCTCAGTCATAGTCTCTCCTCTAGCTCCAGACTGTGTTTCCAACATCTCAGAATAATCTTTGATCTGATGCTCATATGAGCCACATCGAAAACATGCTCCTGTTATCCGCCAACACTCACCACCATGCTTTCTACCACAGTGCTCACATTCAAGCAATTGGTGCGACTGACTTGTAGGCATCTGTCCTCTACCTTCCCCAGACTGAAAAAATTTATCTCTTCCTCGCAATCTAGATTGTCTCGATCTAGACTAGAATCGAGATGATCTATTCTGACGCTTTCTGAAGCTTTAGAATCAGCCTGAGACTCATCCTGCCTCTTACCTCTAACCTCCTGTTTGTTCTCTGCCTAACCATCTTTCAACCATTGTTCAATTCTGATCGATGCCGCTCGGAGTTCTGTAAAACTGTTCAAGTTAGAAATGTTCATTCTCGTTTTGATCTCCATGTTCAAACCATCCTCAAATTGTCTACATTTTTCTTCTTCAGTTGGGATCAATGCAGTTGCATACCTCATTAGCTCATTGAATTTTATCTCATACTCTGCCACTATGAGTCTACCTTGCTTCAATTTTTTTTTTTTATTCACATAAATCTTCGGCATATATTTCTCTCGAAACACTCTCAGGAAACCCTCCCAGGTCAAACTACAAGATCTGGTGGTACTGCCTGAAACAGTTTTCTACCACTGATATGTGAGACCTTGCAAGAGTGAGACAGCATAGTCGAATTTCTCATTTGCCTCACAATCCATCTGGTCGAGCACTCTTTCAGTTCTCTCAATCCACCCTTCTGCTTCATTCGGGTCTCCACTTTCATAAAAATCTACAACCCCTTGCTTTCTCAACTTATCATATCTTTTTGCTCGCCTCACGGGAATTCTCGGAGGCATCTGAGCAAACTTAGGTATAGAAGAATTTAAATTGACTCCTACAGACTCCATGCCACCTGACTCTCCAATTTGATCTCCTATGGAAGGTGACTTATATCAAACAAAAGTTGTGATCACTGTCAGAACATCTCACTAATTATCATATCTTAACTCATATTTGTTCCTAGAGATGCCAAATCATACTTTGATACCAAAAATACAACATCCAACTATCACAAGATACATACCCAAACATTCAAGAATATTCAATTACATATCCTATGATAATGGCATGTTAGAGCAAAAACATATCCAACTTACACATGGCATCATCTAACATAATCAGAAATCATCAAATATTAAAACCATTCATTGCATTCATTCACAAAGTCTACACTGTCTCCATTAAACAAATATTTATAAAACCTCATATAGGTTCAAGCAAAAACTACAACATAAAGCTATAACTCTCTGATGTCAACTGATTGACCTCTGATCCATAACTTAGTCCAAAACGTTCTTCTAATCTAAAATAAACACTAAGTCTCCTGTCTCGTACCTGAAAAACCACATTGTAATTTTTATGAGTTTTGTGAACTCAGTGAATGAACCATCATTGATGATTTCACCGGATTCACATATACAAATTACATACAAAACATGAATATTTCAAATACTCACACTATCATGACACATCATTTTATCAATGCGAATCATATCATATATAAACACATACAGATGCATATGAGACTCCACGTTCGTTATTAATGTTGAGATCGAGTGCCTATCACATATACAAATCCTGGCCCACTAGGCTCAGTCAGAAACATATATCACAAAGCATAGCTCTACGTGCCAAATCATATATCACGGAACAAAGCTCTACGTGCAAGCGCTTGATACTGGCCACTCTGATCACAATGTCTTTATCTGAGCATGCATTTTATGAAATGCATCAATTCAAAATTTACCACATATCACAATCATGTATAAAGCACAGTCAAAAATTTCATAATCATTGGACCTAAGTCCGGCATTCAACTTTCGTTGAGAATTCACTTAGCGTAATATAATCAGAATTATCAAACAAATCAAAACACTTCTAATACAGTCCCAAATATATACTCCTCAGACTTTAAGTCCGTAATTCAGAGTAATCACAACAGTTCAATAATTGGAAGTTTAACAAATCAAATTAATTCAATCTTAACAAATCAAATTAATTCAATATTAGGAAATTCATCTAGGTTGACTCACAGTACGCTCCAAGAAGTTATTGCCTGGATGGTCGAACAATGTCAGACTAGCGTCCGATGTGCTCCTCTAAAACATACACAACACATTCACAAATATTACATTTTTGCACAAATGTACAAGTGTTTTTTTATGCACATCAATGTATAGAAAATATGCATAATGCATGTTTAATGACAATTCTAGGTATCTTATTGTAATTTTCATCATCAAATCAATCAGATATGAAAGTCCTTATTAATATCATTTGGTACTTAAAAATTGGACCAAAATAGAACAATGTCAAATCAATTTCATAACCTAATTGACCACTTTAGATTTTCTACCCATATGATTTCGAGTTAACTTTGCATAATTAATAAGTTTCTAATAACTTCAATATCATCCAATTTGATTCAGTATTAAATGAGTTATGCACAAAATACCATAGACTGTGCACATTTAAACGTTTAGCTAGTACGTGATCATACCCTCTAATTGTACAACTCATATCTTTCAGCTAAGACATCCAAAAATTACACAATTTATACCAATTTAAAGCTAAGAGAATAAGCTACAACTTTTATGATGACAACTCAGCCTAATTCGGCCTATATCAATACAGTTTATTCAATAATCACAGGACATGATTTCTGTCCTTGGTAGTGCTACAACCTAAGTTAAAACTCAATTCCATGCCAATTTTAAAAATCATAGAGATAGAATTAAAATTCGACTTCATCACAAAAGTTGTAGAAATATGTCTCTAGTTTAATAAGAATCAAAAATCAACTCATTCGTAAATCTACATCTCAATTTATAATTAGAAAACCCAACCATGATCATGAAAATTTTCCAATTCATATCATTCCAACAGACTTTCACACTTTCATCCTATCAATCACTTTCAAATCAATTTAGATAACTCTAAATTTTTATGGAGAGAAATAAAAATGTCTTAGGAATCCATTGATCTAAGTTTCAAGTTATTTGGAGTTCAGATGAAAAATTTATAGGCAAAAGACTGAGGGATGTTCAATGAAAAACTCTAGTTTTTAACCCACACAAATAACTCATCACCTTTTCTCTCTCTAGCACACCAACTTCATCTTCTTCACCAAACCTAGATCACCGAACTGCACTTCTCCTCTTCTTTTTTGTTTTTTTTCCTTCCTTCCTACACATCACATCTGCTACATAAACCATTTTTTTTCTACTTCCATCTCAATTGAACCCAACACAAATAACTCAAAATTTCAAAGTTTTATACATATGTGGAAAAAACGGTACTGTTCACGTAAGCAAAAGCCACATTTCTACATTTTTCTTCCATCTTCATCTGTTGCATTCCTTTTTCTTTTTTTTTGTCATTTAAATCCTTCTTAAAACACAACACTACATTACTCTTATCAAGGACGGAGCCACAATGGGGGCAAGTGTCCACTAGCTCTAAAAAGTTTTATATAAAAAATTTATTATTTTAAGTTTTTGATCTTATACAAAAAATAAAATTTTGCTTTCATTAAAACTTTGCCCCCAATAAAAATAAAATTTTGTTCCTATTGAAATTTTGCCCCCACTCAAAAATTTCTGGATCCGTCCCTCACTCTTATGTCCTCTTTAACTCTAGCCTCATTTAAACCCATCACTAAGATTACCTAAACATTAACGCATATATAACAAAAAAAACAAAGCATGTCATCTTCTTTACTGCAACGTTATTGCATATATATATATTTCTGCACATGTTTTAATTTTCTCATTCCTATATTATGCAACTCATATGTAAGTCACCTATACCACTTTCTTCTCAGTTCAACGCAACAAAAATGAATCAAAATCTAAGATTCACATCCAATTCAAAAACCAACATGTTCATACATATTTTCGTTTTTCTGCACCTTTCCAACTTTCAACATATGCATTTCCTTCCACTGATATGTACACTTTCACTTCATTAAACCCCTTTTTATACCACAACCTTCCCTAATCCTCATTTCTTATCATCAAACTCATTTAAATTCATGTTCACACATTTCCAAAAACATTCACATACATCAACAAGAAAAACAGAGTATGAACACCGTGAACATCCAACCATTATTTTCTTTAATTATAAGTATTTCACTAATCTCCATTTAACTCAAAATTTCACAATCTCAATACACTTTCTGCTCATTCCTTAAATTCATAAATTCTTTGTCTACTCCATACATCACATTGATTCACCGAAACTATACTGCTCATACTTCTTATGCATGCATATATATATATATATATATATACACTGTAAACATTATGAATTACTTACTTGATTCAACAAAGTCTTTGGGCAGTGACAGTGTCTTAATTGCACAGAATCACAACTATTGTTTCAGTGTTATATCACGAAGAGGGTTTGGTGAGCAAAGCTCTCGGTGGTGAAAAAGACAAAATGAAGAATAAACTCTAGAGATAAGTTTCCTTCCTAACTACGTGTTTTACTATATCACCGGTAGATGTCAGACATGCATATAGGTTATTTTCCTTCCTAACTACGTGTTTTACTATATCACCGGCAGATGTCACACATGCATATAGGCTATTTGTCATCAACTTAATCAGTCCATATGTCTCTTAATTATTGGTCCACATGTCACACATTAATTGGTCCAATTGTCATTTACTTACTAGTCCAAATGTACCCCAAAATTTTTGAAACTTTTTAAAATTCACCAAAAATTCTGAAATAATAATAACACTCTCCAAATAAATTTTCAGTTCAAAAATAATTCCCCAAAAATTTCAAAATACCCAAAATGTACAAAAATTGCCAAATTCCACGATTTTCATTTACAAACCAATTTACCCGGAAATGCCAATGAATGTATGTACAATCATATGAATGTGCAAAGCTAAATGTGTATGTCACAATTAACTTTTGCATGACGTGCATTTTCCTAATTTCACAATACTTTCTCATAAATTACTATTCTAGCCTTAACATGGGTATCGAGATATTACAACAACGTAATAAATTGAAAGTGTCTCATGAGCATATCATATGCACATTGTTAAGTATATTTGTTAAAATGAAATGCCTATGCTTAAGTGAAAATGTGAAATTTATGAAAAGTGTTGTATGTGATTATATGTTAGGTGAATTGTTGTGATGCATGAATTAAGTGAACCATCGATGATAGTTATCTCATTGAGTTCGCAAAACTCACCAAAATTGCAACGTTGTCTTTTCAGGACCGAGAGACGACTCTAGCTATTGAGGGGCTCTACCCGCCGTGTAGATTGTAATTGGCAAGAGAAGTCATGGCTCAAAGGTCGGTCATCTGGGATTTTCGACAGATTAAATAGACTTTGTATACTTTCCTCTTCCTTGTAGTACTTTTGTATTAGGTTTTGTTGATGTACATATAGAAAATGTTAAAAGACACAATGTAGACTTTCGATTTTGTGAAGTGAAATGAAGAAAAAAAAGTGATTTTTAAAAATATTGTGATTTTTTTATGATGCCATGCCAAGTGAAGTGAGTGTAGTGATTGAACGTGACGCGCCCATACTGTAGGATACGTATCGGAATGACCTCCGAGCATTCCGGTGTGTACCCTGAGATAAGTGGGCACTACAGCACAGTGCACCATCTGCTCTGCTGGACAACTGATTTCATTCAACACATGCTTATCCTTCTCTATCCAGTATTCAACTTTCTCAGATTCCTCCAGAGATGTCCTAATAAATTTCTCAGCTGATCAATTGGAGCCTTGGGTGCTGTCATCTGATGCAACAACATCATCATATCCTGTGACAACTTCATCAAAGCATCTTCTTGAGCTGGAGGAGGTGGTGGCATCCCATCTTCACCTTGATTGGCCCCTGAGGGTCTAGGTATTTCTGGAGAGTTTGTTTCGATTGATTGTTCTCAACAACTTCGTCAACAAATTCGCGAGATCCTTCCATCGAAAATTCAATAGACAAAACATGGGACACCGTATTAGGCCAAAACACAACTTATGCACTCAATAAAAGCAACAGTTAAGCATTGGTTAAACCAGAATTACCTAAACCATACTCCAATACCAAAAAAGACGCCCTAATACCACCTGGGAGGATACGGGGGCGCCACGCAGACAACATAACATACATGCATATGGAACCGAAACAAAACCAAAACATACGAAACATTCATCATGCAATCTCAATAGCTCCAAACAGAAGCAATTCAGAGAAAACATATATCATAATACACTGAGTTTAATTACAACTTGTTCCAAATTGGAACCAGCCTGAATTAAGGTTATTGCAAACCTTCAAATAAATACAAAGTAATATACATCAAAGACAAGCCAAAAACAAACTCCAAAAATGCAATTTTAACAAAACAAGACTCAGACTCCATTGTCCACTGCAGTTGACTCATCCCAGTCCTTATGTCCTTCTCTCTGAACCTACACGGGGCAAATCCACCGTGCTAAGCATATAGCTTAGTGAGTAATAACTAATCTATGCATAATCTGACAACTAATTATACACAATCATGATATATCATAAGCATGCATTAATAGTTTATCAGAACGAACAATTCAAACATATTATATTGGATCTCAAACATATTGTACAGAAAACAAAACTGAGTCTCAAAGGAGGGTATAAACCTTTCATATTCAGAACACAATTTCTTTGTTTATATCAGAGTCAGACAGAAATTAGAATACAAGATCATATGACTGTTAAATCTATTTACATAAGTGGGTAACGGGACTTATACAGGAGATACCATGATTGGTATCAACAGGAGAGACATATGTCTCGATATCAGGAGACATTGAAGTGTCAATACAGGAGACACCAAAGTGTCGATACAGGAGACACTGAGGTGTCGATAATAAGAGTAGTTGCAGACCCTTCTAGGCATGTCTATTTACCCACGACTAGGACTTGACAGTTTTAAAACTAAACAAAATCATTTCATATTCAACATAATTAGCCAATCATTGCTTTCATGCCAAAAATTCAATATATCAATATGACAACTTTGTAAATCATTCAATGGACCAAAAGTAGTAACAAACAAGATAATCAAAGAAATAATATCAAATTTGACCATCTAAATTACTTACACAAAATACCGTCTAAGATTACTTATAAAAACTCCCTTATTATTTGTTGCCTCGAAGTCCCGGAAATATTTGAAATTGATCGCTCTTAGAGTTCCTATAAAACATTCAATACAAACATATATTACTATTGTGCACAATCATGAATTCAATTATGCACACTCATGTATATTGAATATGTATGATGCATGTTCATGACAAAAATCCAGGTTTCTAAACCCTAACCTTCTCACATTATCATTCATGTGAAACCAACCCCAATTCCTCAATCCAGATTTATTTTACACTCAACTTTTGAGTCCATGCTCAATTATTCTCATCAAGTAGTTGAGATAATTAGGTAATATTTCCTTCTAGAAAGTTTTCCCTCTTTGTCTTAGGTTTCCAATGATGCCAAGTTCGTCCAATTTGGTTTAGTATACTAAAAGTTATACTCAAAAGATTTCAGGCTATTCTTGAGGTTCATCAAAATTCTTATCTCAAATTCCAATCAAATTATCAAAATTCTTATAGGCAAAATCAGAATTTATTCTCTGCAGACAATTTGTAGCCTTACGTCTCTAGTTTACTTCAAATTAAAAATCACTCCATTAAGATAACTACAGAGAAAGTTATGCCTAAAATACCAAAGTATATTTAAGTTGTCAAGAAACATTGCCGCGGAGAACTTTCCAAATAACAGAATTCTAAGACATTTCTTAAAAGTTTGCCGCGGTGAACTTTTACAGAAATCAATTCCTTTGAGTTGGCCACGACGAACTAAAAAAAGTTGGTTGTGGTGAACTCTATTGCTCTAAAACATCTTTTTCCTCTCATTCTTTTCCCAGATTTTCTCACTTCCCTCTTATTCAATGAACATGTAACACAATAAAATCAGTTCTTCTACTTCCATTTCAGATCATCACAACTCAAACAAATCAAATCTATATTCAAACACTAAAAACTGATGCATGCACTTGAAATCATTTTCAGCTTTCTCTCTCTACTGTATCTTCATCCTTACTACATTTGATCAATACAATCACTTCATTAACTCATCTCAGTATCAGAACCTCACTAAATTCATTTTCCCTATCCTTACTTTCATTTCAGATCACCTCAAAACCATGCATGCATGTATATATTTACACCAAAAAAAGAACATCAACAACAACACTTACTTGCTTCAACAAAACTCTAACAGTAACCTTCGAAGGAAGCAATAACAATTCTTCAACAGTGAGATTTCGATGATGAAGGTTTGATGACTTTCAAAAAGCACTCCCTAATCCGGAAAACAACCAAGCTTCATCAATTTTTCCCCTATAACACACATACTCACCTGTGTTGCTAACACATGCATTGCTACCAACTTGACACATGGCTCATTTCATGTGAGCCATTTGTCATGCACATAAAGTGCTACATGTCATTAAGCCATTGGCCCTTTTTTTAATATCTCAAAATTCCTAAAATTCCCACTAATAATTTCCAAATAAATTTCCCTCACCAATAAACCAAAATTCTTACCTTAATCAAAATTCTAAAACCAATTACACCCTGAATGTCATGAATGCATGCACTAAAATTGTATGTGACTAAAATGTTTATGCTCAAAAAAGCAAATATTCAAATATGCAAAGCATAAAATGTATTGAATTTTCCTAATATTCCAACCCCTAATATGGGGTGTTACACAAATGGGCAACTATATCAAAGGCTTTAACACCACTAATTCTAGTTTCAAGAAGTGCAGTCATTTAACATTATGCAATATAAAAAGAGATTAAAAAACCCTTATAAAATGTTTAGTTGCAGGGCCTTGCTAATTCCAAGCAATAATATTTCAATCTATAGATAAAATTAAGAAATTAAAGGTGTATCTCCACCTAAGGTTTCTTCCAATTCATTCTGAGCCACTTCAAGGTCCTCAATTCCTAACTGATGCTCTCCAATTTATCCTTCACTTACTAGATTTTTGAACCAGTCAACATGTTTCTTTGTCTTCCTCCTAGAGTTATTCTTGGTGCTTGGATGATTAACCTTAAGTTTACCTTTGAGGTTGATTGCGTTTGACTTATTTAGCGGTTTGTTTGATTTCCCAGATCTTCACAGTTGGGACAAATGTGGTCTAATTGAGAGGTCTTTGGACATGATCAATTGTTGATAGACACTGAAGTTGTCGCAGGTATGGGATGCTCCAAAATGACCACCATGTGTGGGATTTCCTTTATTGTTCTGTCCCGTTTGCTAGCAGCTGAGTTGTCTTTTTCAAACATAGTGGAAGTTCTCACCATGTTGTGTCAGTTCCTCCTCGAATTGGATTTAGATGTTATGGCACCAGGGGATTTAGTAATGTTCGCAGCTGGGTTCTCCTTAGAATTGATAGCAGGCCTAGTGACAGGTATGACCTCACTGGACTTGGTGATCTAGGCTGAAGGAAAGATAGAATGGTCTAGCATTAATGGGCCCATATAATCCTTATGTTGAGGGGCCAAGTATGTCAGAGTTCGAGAATAATCACACTTCATTAAAACTTCTGTTGGTGAAACATTTAAATCCTCAAGAATTCTTTATTAGCTTTGTTTAGATACCTCTTGTCCCAAGTTGTTTATGTCTATTCCATTATTGGGGGAGTTTTCTATATTCTTTTCATTAATATTTACAAGGATAGAGAATCTTGAGCGGGATTGGGGATTGGTACTAACATTCCTCTATTGAGCAACGTATTCTTTCCTTGTAATATTGTCCTCTTTGTTAATAGTTTGGTTTTTTCTTGTAGAATTCCTTCCTGATTTAGATGCATAAATATATGGGTCGTAACTAACACTTGTGCTTGTCATCACTTCCGGTTCATTTTCGGTCGATGGAGCAAGATCTATTTGGTCTACCTTAGTTGTGGAGTGAACCGACACCAGACAGGAAGCCTGATCTTTTTCCTGGGCAGAAGAAGAAGGATAATATAGACATTTATCCCAAACATGACCATATTTCCCATAAGTATAATAAATCATTGGCAAATCCTCATATTCAACTTTTTGGAGTTTGTTGTCCACCATGATTTGAGATAGAAGAGGCTTCTTGAGGTCTAATTCCACTGCAACACGAGCATATCTTCCTCTTTAGACAGATTCAGTATTATAATCAACTCTGATGAATTCCCTACCATTTATGCTATAGGTTTTAACAGGTTCAGTTGATAGTATTGGGTGGGGAGGCCTAGGAGACGAATCAAGCAGTAAATATAGATACATTATTCTCCCTTGTGTTAAAAGTAAGACTCCATGGCTGGAATATAATATAGTGACCCAAAACTATCCAAGCACCATTAAGTAAAGCCATCATGTAGTCATCTGTCGATGATAAACGAATCAGGTTGTATTCATTATCAAGGTCAACCACTTTGATGTCTCTATTGGGTCTCAATAGATTCATAATTATGTTATACAACATTTTGTACCCAATGTTTTAACCCATTAACCTCACAACTAATGATAGTTACATTGATTAAGCTATAAGATTTTGCACATGATCAGAAAATTTGTATTAAAGAAATGCTATCATTGATTGTTGTCAAAATGTCTTCCTCTAGGATCTCAATAATGGGGTAATCCATTTTTATGGTTTCATTCGTTTTGACTTTGTACATCAGAATATCCCAGAAGGAGGATCAATTAGTCTCACGATTCTTAACTTTCTTCTTAGCCAGCATGTTTCTGTTCTCATCCAGTGGGCAAGGAGTGTAGTCAGAGGGTGGTTTAGAGGTCGTAGAGAGCATTGTTACCAATACCTAAAGGATATTGACTCTGTTAATGACTTGAATCATTTCTAAATCTCTCGAATTATATTTCATTTACTTTCTTATAATTATCCCATAATATAACATCACAGATGATCTTTAAATAACATTCTAAAGTAGCAAACCTTAAATTTAATTCTTATATCTTACATCTACTTTTCATGGTCAATTTTACACAAGTGGTAGTATTAATGTGTTACAATATTAGTTATGCTTTATTTAAAGTGGATATTTTTATTCATGAAATATCATATAGATGTTAGTTCAAACATACTTAGTGTTTAAACTAAGTTTACTAGTCAACTATAAAATTCAACTCTTCAAAACTCATGTATGAAAAATTAAGATAGATATAATGATCTTCTAACTAATTAAACAAATTTATTTTATTTTATCTTCTAAGATGCACTTATAGTTTAAACTCCTTGCTCTCAATCATTACCTAAATAACAAACTTTAAACATACTTTATCTCCATTTTTACAAACATTAGAGGCAATTGTTGGTGTAAGAGGCCAATCTCTTATCTATTTGACATACTTTTTTACTCTCATTCAAAATATTTCAAACAGAAACATACTTAGAATCATGTTACATAATGCTTATTATATAACAAACTATGTCAACATGTATTTTGCATTTAGATATGACAATATAATGAATGACCATACATATAGATGTTGAAACAAGGGAAGTTCCAATTGATGTTTTGATGATAAAAAAAATAACGACTACAATGAAAATAAATAATAGAACAAGATAAAGTCATAAACTAAAGAAGATTTTGTTGGCCCCCAAATTCTTTTCTTATTGAATAAGCATGATTTCAATTTATTTTTGAGGTTCTGTTTGATTAATTGCTTTTGGTTAGAGTTTAATTAACATGTCAATGGTTGGAGGATTTATTGCTTAGATTGATGGAATTAGAAGTATTAAATTGAGAAATTAAGATTAAGTTAGAGTATAGTATAGTGTAAGTTAAATTGAAGGAATAAGAATGTATAAAGGCAAAATGGGAAGATCACTAAAGGTAAAAAGGTACAAGGCTTACAAGGAGGGGTAGATTGGTCTTTTTGGCTTCATTAAAAGAAAGAAAGAAGACTTGTTGTGTGTTAGGAGAAGAAGGAACAAAAATTTGAAGGAGAAGAGAGGAGAGTGTTCAGTTGAGAGGAGAAAGAAGAGAAGAAGAAGAACAACTTAGGGTTTCACCTTTCTTTGCTTTAGAAGAGTGATTTTAAGAGTTTTTCAAGAAGGAAAAAGAAAGAGGAAGACTTGGTCTTCCATTAAAGCCAAAGAGAAAAAATCGTGGGTGGAGATTCAAGTTTAGTTGTTTCAAATCATATTTTGATATTAATGAAAGATATTCAGGTTTTATTGTGTTTTTCCAATGTTGTTCCAAAGGTTACTTTGCATTGTTTTTCTAAATGTCCATAAGGGTAGGTTTTATGTATGCTGACTTCGAGGCAAATTCTGGACTGATATAGGTTAAATTTGATCAAGTAGCCTTCTTGAAAGTTATAGAGAAATTTCATAGCTTTCCAACGATGTATAATATGAAATTTTTGGATGTGGGAGTTGAAAGATGTGAATTTTTGAAAGTTTGGGTGATGTCTAGGATGGTAATTTCAGGACAGTAAGTTTGAGTAGAATTTTGACCCTCATAAAGGTAAAATTGTTTATAAAGTCTTCTTGAAGGTGGAATTTTATCTTTTTATCTTTTCATTGATATAAAGTATGACATTTTTGGACCATGGAGCTGAAAGATATGATTTTTAGAGGTTATGCTACTGTTTAGGATGACATTTTTCAGGCAGCTACTTTGAGGTGGATTTTGACTCCTTTAGAGGCCGAATTGGTTTTTATGTCCTTCATGGAAGTTGTAGAGATTCTTTTTAACTTTCCACTGATACCAAATTTGAAAATTTTGGAGTTTTGGGTCAAAAGATATGAAGTTTGGAAGTTAGCTAGTCGGAGGAAAAAGGACCAGAAGGTCACGCGTGTTGCGAGTGCGACGCCACGCATTCACGCCCGTCGAGAGGGCGATGCGTCGCCATATCGCAATGTGTCGCCAGTGCGACGCTGCGCATTCGCGGGCGTCGTGAGGGCGACGTGGCCCTTTCCCTCCCTTGACTCGACCTCCTTCGACTCTTTTGCTTATAACTTTTTCGTCCGACCTCCGATTGACCTAATTTTTGAAGCGTTGGATTTTTAAGACATTTCTCTACCTATCCATAAAAATCTATAGTTTTTGAGATTGATTTGAAAAAGATGCATTGAATCAAATTGAGAGGATCGATTGAAAAAGTCTGAACATGCTTCCGTATTGTGGTGATATCTCGACCTGTAGAGGTCCGAATGAGGTGATTCTTGATTCTGAAAAAGCTAGAGGTCGGAAGTATGTGATTTGGGTATTTTTGTTGAGGTTTGGCTTGGTGTGAAATTTCCTCCTTTGTGAGATGCGCGTCAAAATGTCACGTAAGACGTCGAACACGTGACTCGCAGGGGTGGGGTTCCAACAGATTGTGTATGTAGTTGAAAAAGAGAAGTTGAAGTTTGCAACTGTGTATTAAGTTGAAAAAGAGAAGTTGAAGTTTGCAATCAACAAAATGAAGATCAAAACAATAATTAAAGAAGATCAGGGCTTACCAAGGTCATTTTATATCTTGTATTATTATTTATAATCTCACTTTGTTAATTTGATGGTTTTAAAGACTCACTATGGATAATTATTTCATCTTACTTCATTTCATAAGTCTTTACATTCATCAAGAGACATTGAAGATTTTGATTTTAAGGAAAAAGCCTTACAATCTTTCAAATAATCTTTGGAGAAAATTTTGGGAAGTATTTTAATCACATTATGATTAAAAAAATTAGTTTTGAGTTTTTTAAGTTGTTAAAATTATATTTTTAGGGTGATTGGTCAATCTATATACATTAGTGGTTACCCTATATAAGTTAAAGTTGTTAATTTTGAAGCACTGGATGTTTGCTATAACATTAGCTGATGTAATGATTGACCAATCATTCATATTAGTCAACCAGTATCATTTGCTAGTCAATCATTGCTCTAACGACTAATGCATCTAGTGTTGTAAGTGCATATTAATCGATCATTATGTTATAACAGTCGCCCGGTGAATTGTATATAAATGTTTTAACGACGAGTTCTTGGCTCTAATGACTATTTTGGGCCCCAAAATATTATAAGTAGGTGTTTTCTCATTAGTTTTGTCATCAGGAAGGTATTGAGTGTTATATACTCACATTCTAAAGAGTTTTTCAATTATTAAGCATTTGATATTTGTGTTAGTAAGCCATTTTTAAGTTATCAAGTGAATAAATCAGATATTTTTTAGTTTTAATATTTTGTAAGGAGTGTTAGTGTCTTTATTTTCTATTTTTTATGTGTTGATTTTCTTTGTTTTTAAGGTTTAAAGTTATACTTAATGGAAAGTATTCTTATTTTATGTCAAGGTGTATTTTAGAACCAAAGTAACCAAACAATTGATCGCCTAATATTGCCCAAAGGGAAACTCCCTGGCAACGGCGCCAAAACTTGTCCGAGGTCTCGCAAGTACGGGTCACGCAAGTAAATAGGGAAGTAAGAGTATCGATCCACAGGGAGTTACTGAACAATTACTAGGCTAAAATCACTCAATTATTTGGGCTGATCACTTAAATGTTGATAATTTAGAAATTGATTAATTAACGAATTGCTAATATTAATCCTAAAACAAACAGAATAATCGCGCAATTTATGACTGAAAGGGATGAATCAAATACTTAAAAGACAGGTTTCAAATTTGGTTTCGTGGTCGACTTCTAATTATTCTCTTCCCGTTTATTCAATAAACTTGATCTCTAGACTTTGAAGGAAACTAGATCTGAATTATCTATGATTCTCTATCGAGATGTCAAAGAAGTATCGTAGTTAAAATCAATCCCGACTATCGTGGCTCATGAAATTAACTAAAATCCATTAAGATTTTTATCTAGTTGGTGATTCCTCTTGTAACATCCCGTTATCGATGTGATGGGTATATCAGTAATTTGGATCGGGTCCGGATTGAGTACAGGCAAATGTTGCATTGTACATGCATTATAGTTTCTATAGACATCGGTAAATAATTGTTGATTTCATAAGCATATGAATGTACATACATGTATGACAATTTCCCGATTAAATCGTGTAAAGTGGAAATTTGGTTATAATTGTACAGATCAGGTTTTGAATATAGAATTGGAGTGAAATTGAAATTTGAGTATGGGAATGGGTATTTATTAATTTTGTGAAATTATAGGAATTTTTCCGGAATTTTTAGAGTATTGGTTCTGGACCGAAAAATTGGCTTAGAGACTGATTAATTGGATTCCGGGTCCGTGATTGATTGACAATTGGTATAAAACAATTGGAGGTGTGATTTCTAGAATTATGGTTGCAAACCATTGAGAAATTGGGAGAAAAATAGAATAAGAATTGGATTGTTAGACCCTAAGATTTGGGCATGTGACATAAGAGTTGCCAAACATGCCCTTAGCTTTAAAATCTTTTATATATATACCCTTACCTTTGAGTTTACCTCCTTCGACCGATTCCCTTTTGGTTTTGAGAAAAAATCTCATTTTCTTCTTCTCTTCTCCTTCGCGATTCATCATTCTTGATTGTTCTTTCAATTTTCTTCCTTTGAATTGCTCCAATCATCGTTGTTAACCTAGCTAAATCGGATTTGAGAAAGATGATGAATATTGGAGGAGAAATGAAGGATTGCCGTCGATGTGTTTAGGCTTGATCGTTGAAGTGTTTTAGTGATTTTTAAGAGGTTGAAAGCTTGAATCAAGTAAGTTTCTGCTCCTTTATGCCTTAAGTCGTTTAATTTGATCATTGAATTGAGTATGAAATTGTGTAGAAATTGATAAGTTTCGAATGTTAGGGTTTTTGAGAATTTCATTGATTTTGATTTGGGTATTTGATGAATAACGATTAAATGATGGATTTGAGGTTAGAAATAAGTTGGGTTTAATGTTTAAAATTGATTGAGAGTGTTTGGAATGGATTTGGGTAAATTTATATCAGAAGATCAGAAGAATTTCTAGGTTTCGGATGCATTTCTGGGATCGCACGCTGCGGCGAGCGATGAACACGTCGCGGCGAGCCACCCCATCGTGCACATCGCCACGAAGAAATGGATTATACGCCGCGACGAGCTAAAATCTGTCGCACGTCGCGACGAGTGAAGATGTGCGCCGCGGCGAGAGGATTTCGTCTACACGTCGCGACGAGACCAAGACGCACGCGTGACGGCGATGGATTCGTCATGAGGGAGAAAAGCAGCGCGTCATGGCGAAGGAAGAGGTCTCACCGCGAGCAACCATCTTGCATGCCATGAAAGCAATCTTATTTTTCGAAAATGAAATTTAAGTGTTTATGAGATGATTGTTACAAGTAATGAGTTTGAGGTTTTGATTTCAAATGAATTGGTTCCTTAGTGATTAATTGGAAATTAGAGACTAAGAAATTTGAATTGATAAGATGAAAATTTGGAATTGAATTCGATGATTATCGGATATCGAATGGCAATGAATAGTGAACGTGATTTTAATTGGAATGTGACTTTAGAGTATGGAAATTAGTAAATTGAATTATGGTATCTGGAATTGTTATGAATTAGAGTGAGAGTGATTAAATTGAGAAAATTCGGGAATGTCATAACATGTATAGTACGTAATCTATTCGATACATATGCATGATTGATTATTGGAATTGGTATAATTGGTAATGTGAGATTATTTGACTGTTTTTAAAGGCATTGGAGCAATTCCACGGTATCTTTGGGACTTCGTGTTGTAGCTCGGAAGTGCAGGTGAGTAACCTAGTTGGTTTCTCAGCCTATATGTGTTTAATTGTATGTACTTATGCCATGTGGAGTTAAGGATGGATATATGTGATTGCTATTGATTGATTTCGGACCATGGGTGTTCGAAATATTGAAAATGTGATATTGAAGTGTTAATTTGAGTAAATGTTATGGATGCATCAGTGAAATTGAATTGAATCAGATATGATTGAAATACGGACCAAAGGTCCAAGAAATGAAAATGGTACGAAATGGAAACTGACTGAAAATGGAAAGTGACATATGCATTCATGCATAATTGAACCATCAGATAAAGATAGTTGTTGACCTGAGATGCCACTGTACTGAACCGAGCTTTGAGCTTGAGGGGACTAGTGCATACCCAGAGGGCTCTCCTATCCCTAATATGAGTGGGCAGTAGTGCATACCCAGAGGGCTCTCCTACTTACCAAAAATGCGAATACTGTTACTAAACCGAGGGGAGTTAGTGCATACCCAGAGGGCTCTCCTACTCCCTAGATGCGTCCGATTTCTGATAAGTGATAGGCGCTCAGTCACAATAACTAAAAGAAAATGAAAGTGTCACATGCACATTGCATATATGAATGATCAAATGTGAATTGTGTGAGAGGCAAAACGCCTCATAGTCGTGAAATTGAATGCATGGGATTTGATGAATGTGTTAATATGTGATATAATGTGAATTGTATGTATATGCATGAGTTGGGTAGACCATCGATGATGGTTTCTCACTGAGTTCGCAAACTCACCCAACATTGCAATTATTTTTTTCAGGAAGTGAAGAGTACCCCGTTAGACAAACGAGAGTATGGCTACCGCTAGCAAGGCAGAGTAAAGGGTCGGGATCAGTGTTGTTCACATCTGCATTAGTGTAGTGATTTTATTAAGTGGGCCCCAATTGATTATGTATAATGGTATTGTATTACTGAAAATGTTCAGAAATGGCATTGGGCTCAGTTGGGTCATGCATTTCTATTTATGAAATGATTGAGCACTATTGAGTGCTAGTTAATGACTGAAATTGTTTTATATCTAAAAATGTTTTTGTTATAAATCGGGCCCAAATTATTTATTGTTCTTGCGCACTCAATCGTTTTTGAAAGAAAAATTTCATAACGAGTTTTAAAGTGTATTTGATTTGCTCTAGCATACCACCCTCGCGGGTCACGGGCTCGGATATCACTGTAGATGTCAGTTCGGGTCTCGAGGGAGTGGGGTGCTACATTTGTGGTATCAGAGCCCAGAAGTACAATCTTGCATGGGCATTCTGAAAAAAATGTGTCAAAGTGCATGCATTTAAGTCATGTCCCTAGAGCGATGACGGTGATCCCTAGTTTAGTATTTGAGTCTAATGCATGGACCTGTACCAATGGTTTAAGTGGTTAGAAATAGTGAAGAAAAAGATGATATGAAGAGTGTGATAAATGGAAGTTGTGATATCAAGGAATAAGAACAGGTATATGGTACGATCTGATAAATGGAGATTTAGTGTATTGTTACTGATAGACTTATTATGAAATACGACATTAGAGTTATATTGGAATATATTCTTGAATGTGGAATAGATGTGAATATATATGTATATGTAGTTGCGGATTGATAGAGGAAATATGGAGATATGTTAAAGATGACAAGATTGAAAGTGTATAAGTAAAGTGAATGGAAATAAAATGTTATGTGATCTAGAAGGATTATCATTGTATTGGATTATCGTGATGGGAGTTATGATTGGAGGTCTATGACTTAGAGTCAGAATATGTTAAGTGAGAAAGCAAGAATGAATGTACATCTATGATATGGATTTGAGTGTGATTAATCTTGCGTAAAACGAGATAATGAAAAGATTGAAATGTAAGAAAATGATATTGGTAGATAAAAAAGTTGAAAGGTTGTTAAGGTTCAGTTGAATTGCCTTTGTGAAATGCACACCTGATAATGGGAATACACCATAGCAAGTAAAAATATGAAGCCTATAGGTATTTTATGGATGGGAATGATATCGGAATCAATTGGTGAGTTAGTGGGTAACTGCCAGTCATAGTTCTTATAGTTAAAATTCATGTGAGTTGGAGTAAGAAATGAAAGTGCATATAGTGATTAATTAGGAATGAATTGAGATGGTAAACAGGATATTATTATGGTAAAATCCTCATGATTGAAGACAGGTGCAAAAAGGAAGAGTGTGGTCAAAAATAAAATGAGATTGAAGTATCCTTAGCGTAAGTGACTAAATTGTGAGTTGCTCACGCCTATTTCTTGAAAAGATGAAGTGATTTTGATGGTATTTTCTTCAAAAGGATGTCCTCAGATTAATCGAGGCATAATTGATTTTCACGTGATATTATGAGTTATAGTAAAATGGATTTCTAAGGCATTGAGAATGCCCGATAAGAAATGTGATGATTGTTGATGATTAGGAATTCCATTAGTGGTATTGATAGAAAATAGAAATTTTCTTATCTGTAAGAGTTTCCTAATTGGGTTAAGTCGATCGATGATTTAATTGGAAGAATTATGGATTAAAGGGTAAATCTGAGATAAAGCTAAAATGAATTAAAAGTCATTATTGGGAGTCCTGATCTTAGTAGAGACTCAAGTGTAAGAGATGGAATGTGTTGCTAAAAAGGTATGTGTGATGATAATGTAAAGAATCCGACTGTGCAATAGGATTATTGAACGGTAAAGAGATATTAGTCGTGATTTGAGGAGAATATCGATTCATGAATATTTCGTGTAAATATGATCGTAAGGCATAAAGTGGATTTGATAAATATGTTATTAACCCAGTTTGTAATGATTGCGAATAATTGAAATGTGTGGAGAATCTAGTGTATGAGAATATGTGTTTGAATAGGTTATAATGAAACTGAGAAAAGATTGTGAGAAAAATTGATCCTCATTGGAGACGTTCAATATTTAAAGAGTTATATGACAATCCATCATGAGTATGGTATAAGGAATTTTAGGTGGAAATTATCAAAGTTCTTAACGCTCCTGAATGTATTGTGCTATTGAAGAGTAAAGTGTCTTAATTGTATTTAGATTGGAGAGTGGCTATGATTGTTAATGATATATGTAATGTATTTAAAAAGTGGAGAAAAATATTTCTTCGAATATGGCTTTGGGAGATTTAATGGCGATAGAGGAATTGATAAAATGTGAAATTTGCAAAGGACCGATATATATAAGGAATTTGGAGTTATTTTAGGACTGATTGTATGTTGGATACGTCCAGCAAATTGTTGAAGGTTTTCGATCTTAGCCTTGATGATAATGTTGGAGGAAAATGTAAATTGTATGACTAATGATTGTAAAAGAGACATTTGGAGAAATTTATAATTCGAGTATTGATCGTATCATTTTAAAATTGGAGATGTTATAGTATTTAATGAAGTGTCCCCAGTCAAGGCTATAACGCGATCTATTGAAAGAGTGCAAAGTGATTCTATGTTCGTGGAGATCAGTATAATCTTATGGACTGCATTGTAATTTGATGACTTGAAATTTATTGTACGGAAAGTGTTTTGAAAGTTTGAAGGTTCTATTAAATGCAGAAATGTTTTGAATGTATTTATAAGTAAGTAAAGCAATAATGATTATGCTAGTAGTGAATTTGGAAAAAGGACTATGCGGTTGAGTGTTTCAGAATTTCGTTAATGAAGCAAATAATTAAGTAATAAGGTTATGAAACCTGATTTAAGGTTGAATGCAAGTTGTCGAGTTAGCAAAAAAAAAAGTATTAGCGATCGGAATCCTAAACCAGGTGTGCAGGTGTGTATAGAAAGAATGGCAAAGTCCGAATTGAGAATTTTGAATTTGTGGATCTCATCGAGGAATTGTGAATAGCTTTAGCTATAGAGAAAATGAAAAATTATGACTGGACTAAGAAGTATGGGTAAAACTCATTAAAGGAACTGTTAGTGAAATCGTAAGGAACAATTAAAGCTATATTCCAGTAAGAGCGCATTGAAAGAGTAATTGAATGTTAGATGTAGAAACGAAGGGTTATATGAATGTCAGACCTACAGACTTGACTGTTGGAAATAAATGTGAAATTGATATTTGGGAGTTCATAGAGTTATGAGATTGATGTATAGGTTAAATTGATTGTGAGGATATCAATTGTTAAATTGGAGACATCATTTGAAAAGTGTATAAAGGGTCTTAAATCCAAAAAGGAGTTGTTCATCCTGATAGTAAAGTGAACATGACCTAATGTAGTCGAAGGCCCTGAGTGATTTGAGTTAATGTTGATGGGTGAATTGAATCTGCAATAGGGCTTAAGTAATCCAAGTTGATGGTAGTGAATCAAATTGATGATTATTGAGGTTTTTGAAACCTTATGAGATTAGTAATTTGCATTAAAGAGATGCAATTTGATAAGCGATATATGAAATGCTTCTAAATGTATCACCTCGGCCAAACTACGCATTGATTGAGAAAAAAAAAGGTAAATGGGAAATTAAATTCGTTATTAAGTGGCCTTCATATGATTGTGGTGTGAATAGACTTGTAAGGCAGGTTAAGAACCAAAAAGATGATTCGGATTCATTAATTGTTTTATGAACAGAGTTCGGAAATATTATTATGATTTGATTTGATATGTATGTGTTATTGGTATCAAAAGTAAAGAATTTGCAATTGATTGTATTGGCAGAATTTAGTTCTGTAATGATATAGTGGAAAAAGGTATTTTAGTGATCGGACTAATTCCCCTGTCTTCCTAATCAATTGTATATGAAATTTCGAGGACGAAATTTTTATTAGAAGGGGAGAATTGTAACATCCTGTTACCGATGTGATAGGTATATCAGTAATTTGGATCGGGTCCGGATTGAGTACAGGCAAATGTTGCATTGTACATGCATTATAGTTTCTATAGACATCGGTAAATAATTGTTGATTTCATAAGCATATGAATGTACATACATGTATGACAATTTCCCGATTAAATCGTGTAAAGTGGAAATTTGGTTATAATTATACAGATCAGGTTTTGAATATAGAATTGGAGTGAAATTGAAATTTGAGTATGGGAATGGGTATTTATTAATTTTGTGAAATTATAGGAATTTTTCTAGAATTTTTAGAGTATTGATTCCGGACCGAAAAATTGGCTTAGAGATTGATTAATTGGATTCCGGGTCCGTGATTGATTGACAATTGGTATGAAACAATTGGAGGTGTGATTTCTAGAATTATGGTTGCAAACCATTGCGAAATTGGGAGAAAAATATAATAAGAATTGGATTGTTAGACCTTAAGATTTGGGCATGTGGCATAAGAGTTGCCAAACATGCCCTTAGCTTTAAAATCTTTTATATATATACCCTTACCTTTGAGTTTGCCTCCTTGACCGATTCCCTTTTGGTTTTGAGAAAAATCTCATTTTCTTCTTCTCTTCTCCTTCGCGATTCATCGTTCTTGATTGTTGTTTCAATTTTCTTCCTTTGAATTGCTTCTAATCATCGTTGTTAACCTAGCTAAATCGGATTTGAGAAAGATGATGAATATTGGAGGAGAAATGAAGGATTGTCGTCGATGTGTTTAGCTTGATCGTTGAAGTGTTTTAGTGATTTTAAGAGGTTGAAAGCTTGAATCAAGTAAGTTTCGCTCCTTTATGTCTTAAATCGCTTAATTTGATCATTGAATTGAGTATGAAATTGTGTAGAAATTGATAAGTTTCGAATGTTAGGGTTTTTGAGAATTTCATTGATTTTGATTTGGGTATTTGATGAATAACGATTAAATGATGGATTTGAGGTTAGAAATAAGTTGGGTTTAATGTTTAAAATTGATTGAGAGTGTTTGGAATGGATTTGGGTAAATTTATATCGAAGACCGTAAGAATTTCGGTTTGGATGCATTCTAGATCGCACGCCTTGCGAAGCGATGAACACGCCGCAGCGAGCCACCCCATCGTGCACGTCGCGACGAAGAAATGGATTATACGCCGCGACGAGAGAAGATGTGCGCCGCAGCGAGAGGATTTAAATCTACATCGTCATGACGAGACCAAGACGACGTCAGCGGCGAAAGCGTGGATTCGCCATGAGGAGAAACGAAGCGCGTCGTCGCGGTGAAGGAAAAGGTCTCGCCATGGCAATGACGACCATCTTGTATGGCGAGGGACCTTATTTTTCGAAAATGAAATTTAAGTGTTTATGAGATGATTGTTACAAGTAATGAGTTTGTGGTTTTGATTTCAAATGAATTGGTTCCTTAGTGATTAATTGGAAATTAGAGACTAAGAAATTTGAATTGATAAGATGGAAATTTGGAATTGAATTCAATGATTATCGGATATCGAATGGCAATTAATAGTGAACATGATTTTAATTGGAATGTGACTTTAGAGTATGGAAATTAGTAAATTGAATTATGGTATCTAGAATTGTTATGAATTAGAGTGAGAGTGATCAAATTGAGAAAATTCGGGAATGTCATAACATGTATAGTACGTAATCTATTCGATACATATGCATGATTGATTATTGGAATTGGTATAATTGGTAATGTGAGATTATTTGACTGTTTTTAAAGGCACATTGGAGCAATTCCACGGTATCTTTGGGACTTCTGTGTCAGTAGCTCGAAAGTGCAGGTGAGTAACCTAGTTGGTTTCTCAGCCTATATGTGTTTAATTGTATGTACTTATGCCATGTGGAGTTAAGGATGGATATATGTGATTGCTATTGATTGATTTCGGACCATGGGTGTTCGAAATATTGAAAATGTGATATTGAAGTGTTAATTTGAGTAAATGTTATGGATGCATCAGTGAAATTGAATTGAATCTGGATATGATTGAAATACCGGACCAAAGGTCCGAATAAATGAAAAATGGTACCGAAATGGAAACTGACTGAAAATGGAAAGTGACATATGCATTCATGCATAATTAAACGATCAGATAATGATAGTTGTTGACCTGAGACGCCACTGTACTAAACCGAGCTTTGAGCTCGAGGGGACTAGTGCATACCCAGAGGGCTCTCCTATCCCTAATGTGAGTGGGCAGTATTGCATACCCAGAGGGCTCTCCTACTTGCCAAAAATGCGAATACTGTTACTGAACCGAGGGGAGTTAGTGCATACCCAGAGGGCTCTCCTACTCCCTAGACGCGTCCGATTTCTGATAAGTGATAGGCGCTCAGTCACAACAACGAAAAGAAAATGAAAGTGTCACATGCACATTGCGTATATGATTGATCAAATGTGAATTGTGTGAGAGGCGAAACGCCTCATAGTCGTGAAATTGAATGCATGGGATTTGATGAATGTGCTAATATGTGATATAATGTGAATTGTATGTATATGCATGAGTTGGGTGGACCATCGATGATGGTTTCTCACTGAGTTCGCAAACTCACCCAACATTGCAATTATTTTTTTCAGGAAATGAAGAGTACCCCGTTAGACAAACGGGAGTATGGCTACCACTAGCAAGGCAGAGTAAAGGGTCGGGATCAGTGTTGTTCACATCTGCATTAGTGTAGTGATTTTATTAAGTGGGCCCCAATTGATTATGTGTAATGGTATTGTATTACTGAAAATGTTCAAAAATGGCATTGGGCCCAGTTGGGTCATGCATTTCTATTTATGAAATGATTGAGCGCTATTGAGTGCTAGTTAATGACTGAAATTTTTTATATCTAAAAATGTTTTTCTTATAAATCGGGCCCAAATTATTTATTGTTCTTGCGCACTCAACCGTTTTTGAAAGAAAATTTTCATAACGAGTTTTAAAGTGTATTTGATTTGCTCTAGCATACCACCCTCGCGAGTCACGGGCTCGGATATCACTGTAGATGTCAGGTTCGGGTCTCGCAGGAGTGGGGTGTTACACCTCTCACAGATTTTTGCCTATGTCTAGGTCTAAACCTATAAGTTCATAATTTTGATTTTTCACTACCGACTTTCACCTTTCGATTTTTCAACCGATAATTTTGACGCAAATTATGTGAGACCTAACACATAACAAGCACAATAATTCGCAAAACAAGAATCAACAGTCAAGAACAAATTTTATTGAACAAAATCTAGAATCAAATCATATAGAAATTCGAAAACTACTACCCATCTTTGAAACCCAACAAGAGATCTACTCAATCATGTTCATGTTCAACAAAATAAATATTAAATCAAGAAAAATAGATATTAAAGGAGTAAGGAACGAAAAACCCAAATGAATCTTGGACATAAAACGTTAAAAACCAGTCTGGAAAATATTTTCCCAGCTTCGGCGTCACTTGGGGCGTCCCTTTGAGCTTCGTCCGTTTTCTCTCTATTTGGTCTCACGTTTTTCGCCATTGTTGTGTGTTTTCCTCTCTCTTGCACTGCTCATCTCTCTGCCGCTACTCACCAATTTTGCTACAGCATAATAAAACCTCCTCCCCTACTGCCTTCTCAATTAATAATATATACTCCTCTGTTTTTCTGCCCATTAAAAACCAAAGCGTTCAAAGTTGCCCATCCAAAGAATCGTAAAAACTGTAAATCCAAGCTCTCAAATTCACTTTTAGCCTTTCCGCTCAAACCATTCCCACCTTCATGATACAAGAAACTAATAAATTACTCAAGCCAATATTCCTTTAACCTTTGACCAATTATGAAAAACCCTCATCTTGCAAGAAGCAAAGAAAACTAAAATTGGTTCCACAACAACTTATAACTCAAATATCTCATACATAATGATGATATAGTTAATTAACCAATCCCATAGGCAACACATCCTAACCTATCTCCACTAATGTAGCACTTATTAATAAATGATCAATAGGTCTTACTAGGTTGTAATAGGGCTATTGGGTGTGTAATGTGGGTTTGAAACAAAGAAAGGGAAGATAAAGGCTCAAAAAAATTGAGGAATGATTGTTTAAAACATGCAAATGTAGAAAACATGCATAAATCCAATGTTTTTTTTCTTTTTTTTCTTTTTTGAATAAATAAGGAAATATAGAATTGACATCCAAATATCTCAAATGATTACAAGCTCCTATTTCCAAATGCATTCGAATAGGCTTTGGTCCACATATAAACAACATCAAGCCTCCACAAATTAGGACAACTTCCCCCAAACTCTTTTCATCGCATATTTCGGGGCATTAAATTTTTCTTTTTCATAGTTGGGAACAAACAAACAACTCTTGGATGCAATTCTTTTCTTCTTTTTTTCATTTTTTTCATTTTTTTTTCATTTTTTTACATCAAAATTATACACATTCCAAAACATCACAAATCTTAAACAATCAAACCACATAAAAGGGTAGGGAATTTAGGTCTTAGGCTTGGTTTAATTAAGGGTGCCAAGGAAAATGAGGATAATGTGTAAGGCTCAAAAGGGGTTCCAAGGAAAATAAGGGTGAGTAAGCTAAAAGACATTTAGGCTAGATAACAAAGAACGGTGCCTAAATCATTTCCTTCTTTAATAAATGCTATGATTTCTCCTCGATAGGATTAGAAAGCTTGTTCTAGGATTGGTGAGATGTCAACAAGTTATAAATTGCCAAGGAATTTTCTTTTAAGTTCTCTAAATGTCTAACAAGAATTAGGAAGATCTCCAATTAAATGAACATTAAAAAAAAAAACAAATTCCTAAGATTCTTGCACCAATCAGGAACTTTCCAATCCATAACCCAGTCTAAAAATAGACTCAATTGCTCTTCAAAATAGTTCCTATTCATCCATGGATAAGGTAGAAATTTTTTAAATTTTTTTTTAAAAATTTTAAAAATATATGTCATGAATGAATACATAAACACCAATGCATGTAAAAGAAATGCAAAAGAAGAAGAAAACAAAAATTTTAGTCACCCCCCCAAACTCAAAGTTGACAGTGTTCTCAATGTCAAATAAGTCAAATAATTCTCATCCATAAAATTTCACACAATGCACAATATAAATCAAACACCAAATTCAGCCAATCCATACTCATCTATCCATTAAACATTACTGTGGAATAACAAAAGGAAGTTTAATGAAACTTCCCTGGACCGTGACGGTGAGTGCATTTCCAACCAAATCCTTTATTCATCCACAATCCCGAGTTGTTGTTCCTTCAAAAAAAAATTTGAGAATTATTAACTTGAGTTTGGAAAAATGGAATAGTTGTACTAAAAATAAATAAATGAACCAAACAAAAAAGAAAAGGAAATTGGGTTGCCTCCCAATAAGCGCTTGTTTAAAGTCCGTAGCTAGACTTTGAATTCTTCTCTCGAGGCTTTGGATTAGAAAGGGAGTAAACTGTCCCTTTCTCGATTTGAGCTCTAGCAATATATGGCTTTAGACATTGTCCATTGACCTTGAAAACTCCAATTTTTGGGTCCTCTATCTCTATTGCTCCATAAGGAAAAACCTTCACCACTTTGAAAGGCCCCGACCATTGAGATTTTAACTTTTTAGGAAATATTTTCAGTCTTGAATTGAAGAGTAGCACCAAATCTCCTTCTTTGAATTCCCTCCTTACAAGGTTCTTATCATGCCATCTTTTAATTCGTTCCTTGTAGATTTTGGCACTTTCATAAGCGTCATGCCTTAACTCTTCCAACTCGTTCAGTTGCAACAATCTTTTAACACCTTCTTCTTTAAAATCCATATTCAGCTTCCTTATTGCCCAATAAGCTTTGTTTTCAAGTTCCACTGGAAGATGGCAAGACTTCCCAAAAACCAGTCTATATGGAGTTGTCCCTATAGGGGTCTTGTACGCCGTCCTGTATGCCCACAGAGAATCATCAAGCCTCAAAGATCAGTCCTTCCTTAATGAATTAACCGTCTTCTCTAATATAGATTTGATCTCTCGGTTAGAAATTTCAGCTTGACCGTTAGCTTGAGGATGGTAAGCTAACGCTTGTTTATGGTAGACCCCATATTTTTTCAACAAATTCTCGAAGGAACGGTTGACAAAGTGAGTCCCTCGATCACTTAATATGGCCCTTGGGGTCCCAAACCTTGTGAAAATATTCTTCTGAAGAAATTTTAGCACCACTTTCGTGTCACAAGTTGGACAAGCAACAGCTTCTACCCATTTCGAGACATAATCTACCCCCAGAAAAATAAACTTGTTACCAAAAGAAGGTGGAAAAGGCCCCATGAAGTCCAATCCCCACATGTCAAAGAGTTCCACTTCCAAAATCCCTTGCATTGGCATCTCATGTTTCCTTGAAATGGTTCCAGTTCTTTGACATCGGTCACATGCTTGAGTAAAATTTCTTGCATCCCGAAAAAGTGTTGACCAATAAAATCCTGCTTGTAGCACCTTGGCTGCTGTCTTTTCTGAGCTAAAATGTCCTCCATAAGGTGAGGAATGGCAATTCATCAACACTTCTTCAGCTTCCTCGCTTGGCAAACATCGCCTAATAATTCCATCATTGCATCTCCGAAATAAATATGGCTCCTCCCATATATAATACTTCAAATCTGAGAAAATTTTCTTCCTCTGCTGGTAGGACAAATCAGGTGGTGTAATTCCAGTGACCAAGTAATTCACGAAGTCTGCATACCAAGGAACAATGGAAGGTATAATCACATTAATTCTTGAACAAAGACAACATAACTCGCTCAGATCTGCACGATTGCTCATTGGTACCTACAAGAGAAAACAAATTCTCATCACAAAAATTATCATCTATATCCAATTGATGAGTTGAGTTTGAAAGCCTCGATAGATGATCTGCAACCACGTTCTCTGCCCCCTTCTTGTCTTTGATCTCCAAATCAAATTCTTGAAGGAGAAGTATCCACCGTATTAGCCTTGGTTTAGCTTCTTTCTTTGCAAGTAGGTACCTAATAGCGGCATGATCTGAATAGACAACTACTTTGGAACCAACTATGTAGGACCTAAACTTGTCCACCGCAAACTCCACAGCTAGGAGCTCCTTTTCAGTAGTCGCGTAGTTCAATTGTGCGTCATTGAGTGTTTTACTTGCATAATAGATAGCATGAACTACTTTATCCTTCCTTTGCCTAAGCACAGCTCCTACAGCAAAATCGGAGGCGTCACACATAATTTCAAATGGTAAAGACCAATCCGGAGGTTGAAGAATTGGAGCAGAAATTAAGGCTTCTTTTAACCTGCGAAAAGAATTCAAAAAGGCATCATTAATCACAAAAGGGACATCAGTATTCAATAGATTTGTCAAAGGCTTAGTTATTTTAGAAAAATCTTTGATAAATCTTCTATAAAAACCAGCATGTCCTAAAAAACTTCTGACTTCCTTAACCGAGGTAGGCAGAGGCAAATTTGTTATCACTTCGGTTTTAGCCTTGTCTATCTCAATTCCTCGATTAGAAATAAGATGACCAAGTACTATCCCTTCTTGCACCATAAAATGACACTTTTCCCAATTTAATACAAGGTCCACTTCTTCACACCTGCTCAAGACTTTGCCAAGGTTATATAAAAATGAGTCAAATGAAACCCCATATACTGAAAAATCATCCATGAAAACTTCCATAATTTCCTCAATAAAATCAGAAAAGATCGTCATCATGCACCTCTGAAAGGTAGCTGGGGCATTACACAGACCAAACAACATCCTTCGATAAGCAAAGGTACCGTAAGGGCATGTAAATGTCGTTTTTTCTTGATCATTAGGGTGAATAGGAATTTGGAAGAAACCAGAATAACCATCCAAATAACAGAAGTAATCATGATTAGCTAACCTTTCTAACATTTGATCAATAAAGGGTAAAGGGAAATGATCCTTACGTGTGGCTTTATTTAATTTCCTATAATCTATACACACAAGCCAACCTGTTACAGTTCTAGTTGGAATCAACTCATTATTATCATTTCTTTGTTAGTAGTGTGCCCTAGGCCAATGGATAGTTGTGATTCATGTATTAACATTATGACTTATTAATAATATATTATGAGGTATTCCTTTCATATATGCATGTATTTCGTTTATTTAATGTGATTTACATTCCATGAATGGTATTAGACTTATGTCATCAAGTATGTGACTTGATAGTAAAACCATAAGCATTATAACACTATTCTAGACTGTCCCTGGTCGATCATTATTAGTGGAACAATAATGAATTAAGACTAGTATGTGTTCCGATTGATGATCACGTTTTACTGATCATGGATATGAGATATCAAATTAGAAACATAGATATATGTTAGAGAACATATATTGGACCGACCCACATAAACAATACTACATGGTTTCATGTCATTATTGATTCTTAATATGGTTTGACTTTAGTCCTTTGACCTGAAGTCATCATGGTTCCCTACATGAGGAATTCGGTGTTTTGATATTAGACTAAGTTATTTTTAACCGAATAACAAGTAGTCTTATGTTGGACACTAAATGAATCATGCGGAGGGATGTGAATGACGTAGATGGGATTTGTACCTCTCTTAAATGAGAAAGATATCATTTGGGCCTCTTGACAAGTGTGACTGAAGAAATACATGGCCGTGCTCAAATGAATTGATGAAGAGTCATCAATGTCATTTGTTATAATCAGTCAACTTGGAGATCAAGAAACTATGATTAATCAAAGGTTGACATGTACCATGCCTTGTGATTAATCTTGATATCGTGTTACAAAAGGACTGAGCTTATAACCATAGTTATAGGTTAAATCGGATTATCGATCCTCATTTGATTTGGGTAGTCATAATATCTTGCTAGAGGCTGCTTGTTGGGACCCGATCCGGAAACCGGATCCCAACCGAAAATCAGGAATCGGAAACAAAAAGCGGAAGCCAATAGCTAATCGAAGCAAGCGAATAGATTTCGCATCAAAATATCGAATCGGAAACAAAGCAATAGATGATGCGAAACGAAAAACGAAACGGAAAAGCGAAATAACCGAGGAAACGAAACAACCGAAGCGGAATCACCGCAGAAGCAAAACGAAGGCGGAAGCGAAAAATAGCCAAACGAATCACAGCAAACACATCCGACATCCGGAAACAATAATCAAAGAAAATTTATCGAATGAACATAGTCGCGTTGGAAACCCAAACTATCCAAAATCTGGTATAATTTTTTTTTCTTTTCTTTTCTATTCCATCTCTTATGACCATTTTTACTCAAACCCATACAAAGCAATATTTATCAATTTCATCATCCCACTCAAATCATAACAAAGTTCTTTACATTTATACCAATCTCATAAATCCATCTTTCATATATCTAAATCTTATTTTCTTCATTTTCACTTTATTTTCTAACTAAATTTCAAAGATAACGGCTGCATTTATCCTAACCCAAAACCTGCAAAGGTAAATAACCACTTCTATAATCCCAAACAGATCTCAAAATCATCGGACACTCCCGTCCGGAATCCAAACACCAGCAAAACGCAAACCTAAATCTAACATTTCCATAAATCTCAATATACATTCATAACGCAATTTAATATCCAAAACTCATTCACATTTATTCTTATACCAGATACAATGCTTTAATTCAATCTAAACACAACCCAATCATTTATGTACATACACCATACTCATCTTTCTACGCAAATCTACTTATCCAAACTTATCTAACTCATATACACATTAACTCACGAATCCAAATGATACAAAATCAAACCAAACGTCTTGACATACTTTCATCCGATCTCCGCTTCGAAACACGGAGATGGGAATGAAAAGGGAAGTGAGCTACACTCCGTGGATAACACATTTATAAACCGATAAATAAGCTGAAATCGTTTTTAATAATCTTTTTGCCAAAAAGGGCTAATTTTTCAAACTTTATAATTTTTAATTTTTTTTCAAACTTTTCATAGTAATCTCACTTTTTCTTATTTTTCAAACATTCTCGAATTTTCATAAATATGAATGCAACATTCGAAACAAAATTGAAAACACATAACATATCGTAATGGTGCAGCTAGTCCAACAGAACGTGATCGCACATTCGCATAAGCGGTCTGTGCAAAGTGAGCGAGAACGATACTACACTTTCTCGCAAAGCGGTCCAGTGTAGTCGTGAAAGGAGTCCAAAATCGGAGCTCCGTGCCACTAGCGGGCAGCCGGGCGAAGGCCATACACATAGAGACAGCGCTGACTCACCAAAGGACCTACCAAACCCACATAACACATATCGAAAACGGAAATTCAAATTGCCCGAAGGCACTTTCCAAAATTTTACTTTTCTAACATTATTTCATCAACTTAAAATAATCTCACAAATTCACACATATCATATAATTCAATTAATTCAATCAATCAATAATTGCAACAATATGCATAATTATCAATGCGTACACAACAAATACAGTTTCAGAAATTTCTAACGATTTAGCAAATCATTTAACACAATGAATTTAAGCTTGTAATAATTTTTCAGAAATCACTTAGGAATCATAATTTCAAACCTTAAAACAATTCTTATTTTCAAACATTTCCAAAAACAATAAGTGATCAAAATTTCAAACTTTTGCTTTCTTTTAATTTTTTCAAAATTCGTATTAAGCTTACAAATCAAAATATAAATATGCTACCCACCTCGAAATGATGCCAGAAGCTTGTCCAAATCGTTAATTCTCCAAATTCCTCCTTCTTTCTTTAACTTAAAAATTCCCTAAGCCATAAATATCCAAATTCATCATCATAATTTGCATAATTTTCACACTTAACTATAGGAAATTCATAATCTTCATTTTTTTTCCAAGCTTTCCAAAATCAGAATTTCTAAAAGCCCCAAAGTCCAAATTTGACCTAAACCAATTTACTCAAATTCACTCTCATAAATAGCTTAATTTCCAAACCTAATGTCACAATTCATCAATTCACATTAATTCCAAAATATCTACATCCTCAATTTCAAAAATCCTCAAATCTTAAAATTGGCCTAAACTAATTTATCCAAATTTAATATCATAATCCATCAATTCTTCAAAATTAACTTCACATATCATCAATCTGTAGTATTTTTCATGATTCTACACTAACAATTTCCAAAAATCCCAAATTATAAAATTTGGGCATAATCCCAATTAAATTTTCACCCAAAATTAAATCAATTTCAACATGTATTCTCTAAAATTGATCATGGAATAAGTAAACCCACATCATTTCTAATGATTCTAAACCAAAAACTTATCAAAAACTCAAAAATTGAAATTTCTCTTACCTCTTTCTCTCTCTAGACTTTCGAAATTTCTGCAAAACCTATGGAAAGCTTTCCTCATTTTCCTTCTTTTCCTCTTGAAATCTACTTGAAACTCATGCTAAAAGCTTCAAAAATTCGAAGAAATGGGAAGCTCTCTCTTCTTTCCCATATACGAAGCTTTCTTCTTCACTTTCTCTCTCATTTCTTCTTCTTCTCTCTAAAAGAATCGTTATTCTCTCTTCTCTTAACATTTCCAGACCTTTCCTACGGCTACACCACTTAAAATGATGACATGTCATTAAAATTTAATAAAAAGACTAAAATACCCCTCACATGTTACTTTATGTCATTTCACTTGCGGTTTTGATTCGCACTATCGATTTGAAGGAATTTGTCAAAACTTCCTTCTTAAAAAATGTTCCTCTCAATCATACGAATCCAACGCAACTGACCGCGCTCAATTCGGGTCTAAAATGAAAAAGTTATGGCCGAAAAACTATTGGACCTGCACTAAATCCGAAATTCAACATTAACCCTACTTTAATTCAAAAATTAACGACCTTAGGGACTAAAATAAAATTCGAGCCCTTCACATAATTGAAGTCCCTTATCTTAACTTTATTTAACCTCAAGAATCGACTCAATCGGATCTCCACAGCTCCCGAATTTTGCAAATTACCGAACCATGTTCGGAAACTTTCTCAACTCATTTAATTAAAATCAATCACCTTCAATTCAATCTCCTAAAATTCATAATTCTTCAATAAAATGACATTAATTGTCTTAGGAATCCAACGCTTCGAAAATCAAGTCAATCGGATGTCGGACGAAAGATTTATAACAAAAGATTGCAAAAGGGTCGGAGTTCAAGCAAAATTGTCAAAACCTTAAATACCCACTTATAACTGAATTTTTCAAAAATCATATCTCTTAATTCCGAACTCGGAATTTGACGAATTTAGTGTTTATGGAAAGGTAAAAGGAAGCTCTACAACTTACCTGAAGAACAGAAAAATCCAATTGGCTTCCAAAGAAGTCAAATTTCCACTCAAAGATTCTGTCGTAATCAACTTTTCCTAAACAACTTCCAAATTTTCATCGCTCATAACTCCTTGCCCCGATCTCGAAAAATTACATACTTTATGGCGTCGGAAAGATCGAAATACAAGCTCCAACTTTCATTAAGACCACTTATTCCAATTCAGACTAAATCCATACGGCGAGTGGCCTCGAAGTATAGCACATGCAAATCTATACTTATTAACATTTTCAAAACAAAGCATATCTTCTGAAAATCATATCTCCCAATCCCGACATCGAAAAAATAGCAAACTTTATGTCCACGAAAAGCTCTCGACAGAGGCTACAAGTTTCACGTTGATCATTTTCTCGAATTTGACCTAAATCAAAAAAGTCAACTTTTTACCCTAAACACCAAACTTCCAAGCCAACTTTGACTGATCATAACTCTCACTCCCGATATCGAAAAATATCAAACTTTATGTCTACGAAAAACTCTTGACATAAACTACAAGTTCCCAGAAGACAATTTTCTCAAATTTTGCCTCAAACAAAAGTCAACTCTTAAGTCAAACATTCTCTCTCCAAAAAGTCAAACTTTCTAAATTCTTCAAATTTTCACACTTTTTCTTTTTAATTCTTGTTTTTCAACTCTAGTTCAATCAACTCATCCCCTTGATCATTCATATTACTAAAGTAAAGTGTCATTCAAGGTTCGGGGTCCAACATTTCTCTCCCTCTTAAAAGAATTTCGTCCTCGAAATTCATATTTACTTAAACTCTAAGTACCTCATCCTTGCATAACTGTCTTTCTAAACAAAGATCATCAAGCATTTTTTTTTTAATTTACTCATCATACATATTCTCAATCTCTTCACAATTTTCATTTCCTTAAATCACATACCACTCATATCATATCAAATCACTATAGTCATAACTCATTGTTTCTACACTTATGGACACAAGTCAATGGTCCATTTCTTAAAGAACCCTAATATCGTTCAATCATCATTTAATCTTTATCATCATGACATCTTTCAAATAGTCATACTTTCATCTCAAAGAAGTATAATCAAATCAATTTCATCCAAATGTTATCATTCAGTTCAAATCTCAATTTTCCATCATCACAAACCTAAAATGCATTAAAGTTCTTAACCCTCATCGAACACTTAATTAGGTCTTCACATAATTCATCAAAATCAATCTCCATGTTCATCTTTCACTCACAAACCATCCTAATTCCTCATGAACTTCAAATCTCAATTTCATGCACAATTTCCTAAAATCACTTAACATTCTTATCATCTTCATCTATCAAGCACTTTAGTATACACTTTATCTTTATCACAATCTCACAAATTCAATCTTATGCTTGAACACTCTTATACAAATCAGTTAGACACAAACGCCCAAGTACGATCATAATACTGGGCTCTGATACCATAAATGTTGGGACCCGATCCGGAAACCGAATCCCAACCGAAAATCAGGAATCGGAAACAAAAAGCGGAAGTCAATAGCTAATCGAAGCAAGCGAATAGATTTCGCATCAAAATATCGAATCGGAAACAAAGCAATAGATGACGCGAAACGAAAAACGAAACAGAAAAGCGAAATAACCGAGGAAACGAAACAACCAAAGCGGAATCACCGCAGAAGCAAAAAGAAGGCAGAAGCGAAAAATAGCCAAACGAATCACAGCAAACACATCCGACATCCGGAAACAATAATCAAAGAAAACTTATCAAATGAACATAGTCGCGTTGGAAACCCAAACTATCCAAAATCCGGTATAAATTTTTTTTCTTTTCTTTTCTATTCCATCTCTTATGACCATTTTTACTCAAACCCATACAAAGCAATATTTATCAATTTCATCATCCCACTCAAATCATAACAAAGTTCTTTACATTTATACCAATCTCATAAATCCATCTTTCATATATCTAAATCTTATTTTTCTTCATTTTCACTTTATTTTCTAACGAAATTTAAAAAGATAACATTTGCATTTATCCTAACCCAAAACCCGCAAGGTAAATAACCACTTCTATAATCCCAAACAGATCTCAGAATCATCGGACACTCCCGTCCGAATCCAAACACCAGCAAAACGCAAACCTAAATCTAACACTTCCATAAATCTCAATATACATTCATAACGCAATTTAATATCCAAAACTCATTCACATTTATTCTTATACCAGATACAATGCTTTAATTCAATCTAAACACAACCCAATCATTTATGTACATACACCATATTCATCTTTCTACGCAAATCTACTTATCCAAACTTATCTAACTCATATACACATCAACTCACGAATCCAAATGATACAAAATCAAACCAAACGTCTTGACATACTTTCATCCGATCTCCTGCTCGAAACCTAGAGATGGGGATGAAAGGGGGGGTGAGCTACACAGCTCCGTGGATAACACATTTATAAACTGATAAATAAGCTGAAATCGTTTTTAATAATCTTTTTGCCAAAAAGGGCGAATTTTTCAAACTTTATAATTTTAAAATTTTTTTCAAACTTTTCATAGTAATCTCACTTTTCTTATTTTCAAACATTCTCGAATTTTCATAAATATGAATGCAACATTCGAAACAAAATTGAAAACACATAACATATCGAATGGTCCGTTAGGTCTAAGCAGAATGTCTTGCACATTCAAGCATAAGCGGTCCTGCGGTAGTGAGAATGTAACATACTACACTTTCTCAAAGTGGTCCGGTGTAGTCGTGAAAGGAGTCCAAATCAGACTCCGTACACTAGAAGCAGCAAATGAAGGCTATACACATAGAGACAATGACTCACCAAAGGACCTACCAAACCCACATAACACATATCGAAAACGGAAATTCAAATTGTTCAAGGCACTTTCCAAAATTTTACTTTTCTAACATTATTTCATCAACTTAAAATAATCTCACAAATTCACACATATCATATAATTCAATTAATTCAATCAATCAATAATTGCAACAATATGCATAATTATCAATGCGTACAACAAAAATACTGTTTGAAATTTCTAACGATTTAGCAAATCATTTAACACAATGAATTTAAGCTTGTAATAATTTTTCAGAAATCACTTAGGAATCATAATTTCAAACCTTAAAACAATTCTTATTTTCAAACATTTCCAAAAACAATAAGTGATCAAAATTTCAAACTTTTGCTTTCTTTTAATTTTTTCAAAATTCGTATTAAGCTTACAAATCGAAATATAAATATGCTACCCACCTCAAAATGATGCCAGAAGCTTGTCCAAATCGTTAATTCTCCAAATTCCTCCTTCTTTCTTTAACTTAAAAATTCCCTAAGCCATAAATATCCAAATTCATCATCATAATTTGCATAATTTTCACACTTAACTATAGGAAATTCATAATCTTCATTTTTTTCCAAGCTTTCCAAAACCAGAATTTCTAAAAGCCCCAAAGTCCAAATTTGACCTAAACCAATTTACTCAAATTCACTCTCATAAATAGCTTAATTTCCAAACCTAATGTCACAATTCATCAATTCACATTAATTCCAAAATATCTACATCCTCAATTTCAAAAATCCTCAAATCTTAAAATTGGCCTAAACTAATTTATCCAAATTCAATATCATAATCCATCAATTCTTCAAAATTAACTTCACATATCATCAATCTATAGTATTTTTCATGATTCTACACTAACAATTTCCAAAAACCCCAAATTATAAAATTTGGGCATAATCCCAATTAAATTTTCACCCAAAATTAAATCAATTTCAACATGTATTCTCTAAAATTGATCATGGAATAAGTAAACCCATATCATTTCTAATGATTCTAAACCAAAAACTTATCAAAAACTCAAAAATTGAAATTTCTCTTACCTCTTTCTCTCTCTAGACTTTCGAAATTTCTGCAAAACCTATGGAAAGCTTTCCTCATTTTCCTTCTTTTCCTCTTGAAATCTACTTGAAAATCATGCTAAAAGCTTTAAAATTTTGAAGAAATGGGAAGCTCTCTCTTCTTTCCCATATACGAAGCTTTCTTCTTCACTTTCTCTCTCATTTCTTCTTCTTCTCTCTAAAAGAATCGTTATTCTCTCTTCTCTTAACATTTCCAGACCTTTCCTACGGCTACACCACTTAAAATGATGCCATGTCATTAAAATTTAATAAAAAGACTAAAATGCCCCTCGCATGTTACTTTATGCCATTTCACTTGCGGTTTTGATTCGCACTATCGAGTTGAAGGAATTTGTCAAAACTTCCTTCTTGATAAATGTTCCTCTCAATCATACGAATCCAACGCAACTGACCGCGCTCAATTCGGGTCTCAAACGAAAAAGTTATGGCCGAAAAACTATCGGACCTGCACCAAATCCGAAATTTAACATTAACCTACTTTAATTCAAAAATTAACGACCTTAGGGACTAAAATAAAATTCGAACCCTTCACATAATTGAAGTCCCTTATCTTAAATTTATTTAACCTCAAGAATCGACCCAATCGGATCTCCACAGCTCCCGAATTTCGCAAATTACCGAACCATGTTCGGAAACTTTCTCAACTCATTTGATTAAAATCAATCACCTTCAATTCAATCTCCTAAAATTCATAATTCTTCAATAAAATGACATTAATTGTCTTAGGAATCCAACGCTTCAAAAATCAAGTCAATCGATGTCGATTTAAAGATTTATAACAAAAGATTGCAAAAGGGTCGGAGTTCAAGCAAAATTGTCAAAACCTTAAATACCCACTTATAACTGAATTTTTCAAAAATCATATCTCTTAATTCCGAACTCGGAATTTGACGAATTTGGTGTCTATGGAAAGGTAAAAGGAAGCTCTACAACTTCCCTGAAGAAAAGAAAAATCCAATTGGCTTCCAAAGAAGTCAAATTTCTACTCAAAGATTCTGTCGTAATCGCTCATAACTCCTTGCCCCGATCTCGAAAAATTACATACTTTATGGCGTCGGAAAGATCGAAATACAAGCTCCAACTTTTATTAAGACCACTTATTCCAATTCAGACTAAATCCATACGGCGAGTGGCCTCGAAGTATAGCACATGCAAATCTATACTTATTAACATTTTCAAAACAAAGCATATCTTCTGAAAATCATATCTCCCAATCCCGACATCGAAAAAATAGCAAACTTTATATCCACGAAAAGCTCTCGACAGAGGTTACAAGTTTCACGTTGATCATTTTCTCGAATTTGACCTAAATCAAAAAAGTCAACTCTTTACCCTAAACGCCAAACTTCCAAGCCAACTTTGACTGATCATAACTCTCACTCCCGATATCGAAAAATATCAAACTTTATGTCTACGAAAAACTCTTGACATAAACTACAAGTTTTCAGAAGATAATTTTCTCAAATTTTGCCTCAAACAAAAGTCAACTCTTAAGTCAAACATTCTCTCTCCAAAAAGTCAAACTTTCTAAATTCTTCAAATTTTCACACTTTTTCTTTTTAATTCTTGTTTTTCAACTCTAGTTCAATCAACTCATCCCCTTGATCATTCATATTACTAAAGTAAAGTGTCACTCAAGGTTCGGGGTCCAACACCGCTTATGACTTATGGGCCTTGAAGTGTGATCAAGCCCATTGCTAACATCAAATGAGCCTACAGGGTCGCACACAAAGAGTTATGTGATCTGGGCTTATTCTCTTGGGCCTAATTTATTAGGTATTGAATAAATATATTTAGATATATTTATTGGGCTAGATTGAATTAAGTTGTCGGGCTTTTATTATATAAGATATAATGGGCCGAAACTTATTGGGGCCTCAATGGGATTAGGGTTTCTTTATAAATAGAGAAGCTTAGGTTTCATTAAGGTAGAAGACACAATTGTCACGAAACCCTAGCCACCATCTGAGAGGAAAATCGTGCGGAGTTCAGGAAGAGTTTCAGGACATGCTAGCACACCATAGCCGCAGCCCGGATCGTGCACACTCGTGTGGATACCGGTAGAGGGCATTCGCGTTTGCAGTATCTTGGAATCCGAAAAAGAAGCAACCTATCCACGAAAATAAGGTATTTTTGTACATCCTTGATATTTTCGATTATACATCATGCTGTTGTATAGTCTTTTCCGCAGTGTATTGTGAATACTCAGACCGTACGCTATCCAACAGTGGTATCAGAGCCAGGTTCTTCTGTATAATCGATAATATACGTGTTTTGATTACACGTGTTTACGGATTTGGATTCTGTAGAGACGAAAATATGCATGTTTTGATTACATGTGCTCACGGTTTTGGATGCATGATACGAATGTGATTTATTTTCACGCATGTTGTTTTCGGATTTGTTGATTATCTTGGTTCTGATGTGAATATATGACAAGCATGATGTGTTTCGGCCATGGAAGTTGATTACATTGAGATGTATTTCGGTTATGGCTTGTTTCGGAAGAAATTAAGTTCGTGCATGAGATGCTTATATCATGGTTGTTTCGGCCAAAAAGTGTTTCGGCCATGACATATGATGATGATCGAAACTTCCTTCAAGGTGGCGGCTAGGGTTATGGCCGAATATGCATCGGTGGTGACTATTGTTTCGTTGCGCGTGTTTGTTCGTTACGTGTTATATATTCTGGGTGGTTTTACATGTGTTTATTTATATTATTTGAATATTTACATTCATATGTAAATTACTATTCTATGCTTTTAATATATATATACTCAAGTATGTTGTAGTATAGGATTAGAACTAGCATAGTACAAACACCCTTACTAATAGGATTAGTAACCTTCATAATGTACTAAGAACGACCCTCATGATAATATTAAGTTTCTATGCCTTCCATAAAACTTTACCCATGTTTATCTCTAGCTTATCCTTATGTGGGTTTTTGCCAAAGCAAGGCATGTAGGGATCATCTAGGGAAGACATTTTAATAATGGTGCTATTCATAGGTAAAGTATGGTTAAACTTGACTAAGCTATCAAAACGGTTTTGGGCTTAGGGCATAAGATTGGGTTTTTACATACATGCAGTACATAAGATGTATTTTAACATAAACCCATCAAGAGTTACATGTGATGTAATTGAAAAGAGTTTTCTACCTAAATAACTAAGTCTTGATTGTTAAGCCAAAGCTTTCTTAAGACTTAGTGAAATATAGATCTTGTTTCTCCCATTCTTCAATTGAGGGTTATTTATTTGAGTGGGAGCTAATATGTAACATCTCACCCCCTACTGGAAGGGTAAAATAGTAAATTTGGCATAGCATGAGATGGATCGGAATGACTTAGGACTGTTCATGCATAATAGGATTGGTACACAGTATCATTTGTACACATGAAATTACTGTACATGCATACATGACATTCCCGGTTTTTGTGCCTAAGGAAATTTTATTGTGATTAACGTAGCTATTGGGTTTGATAAATTATTCTGAGTGAGTCATGGAGTGTTTTATATTTTAAGTGATTTTTAGGAATTTTCTAGAATTTTCCGGAGAAAATTCCTGGACCGAAAAAAAATAATCGCCAAGTGGCAAACCGGTTGATTTTCTACTGTTATTTTGGTACTAAACTATTGAATATTTTGGTGGGACCAAAAGTGGACCCTTAAAGTTTGTTGGAACTGATCGAGGCTCTGTCGATTTGATCTTACGATTAATCCTTGGAAACCGGTCAAATAAAAGAAATTCCAAGATTGCGGTATAGAATGTAACCTCGAGTCGTCTCACTTAATTGGAACCAAATAAAAATGGTCTAAACTAGCCTAAATGTCAAAAATTGCAATCGAAGTTGATAAAATGGGGTTTGGTATTTTGGTCAAAATGATAAAGTAATCAAGATGGACAAAAAGTATAAAAGAATATTTTTGGAATTTTAGGAATAATGCAATTAACAAAATCAGATAGAAATAAAATTGATAAAATCCTCTTGAAAATGGGCGCAGGCTGTCACGGTTCAAAAATGATTTTTAGGAACACAATCCACTAAGTTTTGAAAGATCAACCCTAAAGGAATATTTAGGTCCAAAGATTTAATTAATGAACTCCATTATTTAAATCTTTGTTAAAAACCTTAGTGTGAAAATGGAAAAATGAATGCAATCGGTCAATTGGATAAAACACAACAATCTTAATCAAACACAACTAGGCAGAAGAAGACAGTAAATGCCATATCCAACGACATATATGAAACTTCATATATCAAGCATCAAACATTCTACAAATCACTTTATCCAAATCTCAACGTAGTGTTCAGCACACGATTAAACTATAACAATGCTAATCTAGCTATAACCATGCAATCTCTAACTCAGAACTTACAAAACCATAACTAAACTTCAAACACTAAGTGATTACTCCCCTTTTAGAACTGGTGAACTCAAACCGTTGCTACATCTTCAAGAGGAAATGGGTTTAGCTGCTCATAACTCCGGACTCTCTCACAACTTGTGGAGATTGGATGGCTTCCATGGTAACAGAAAATGCGGACTGTGATGTAGCGGAGATGATCGAAGATGATGAAGATGGAAAATGATGGTGGCTGCTTCCAGAGTCTGTCCCAAAGAATCTCCGTCTTTTGACCTAAAAATAGCAAGTTTATAAATGATGGACGCGGGTCGGGTCAAAACAGTGAGAGATGTTCCCCAATGAGAGTCCGGGTATTTATCTGCTCGCCGCGGCGTGCTCTTCTGGTCTTCTCGCAACGGCGTATGCTCGTAGGCGTCGCGACGTTCGCCATTTGTATCCTGGCCGCGGCGAGATGAGTTTAGGCGCCGCGGCGTGCTACTCTGATACGCTCGCCGCAGCGAGATGAAAGGTTGCGTCGCGGCGTGCTGACTTCTCTTAATGCTTTGACTCTTCTTTTCCCTTACAAATTAAACAACAATATGGCAGAATCAATTGTCCTTGAAAAATTACGATAGAATTAAAGTTAATTTGTGACAATTTTATTATCAAATTGTATAAAGTGTAAGCTCATTATGATGGACAAATTAAAGCACAATGTCACAAATTAAGAGTCAAAAAGTACATTAAGAGTATAAAAAATGTAGCCAACTAATAAGATAAACTTGGGCTCAATCAAATTCCCCCACACTTAGACCTTTGTACTCCTGGACAAAGTTTACAAGAGTCAAAAAGAATACAAGAGGGAAAGAAAATATCTGCCATGCTCAAAACAAAAAAAGAAAATTGACGCAATTCACTTCCTCATAAATAAACCACAATAAAGTGAAAGAGTGCTAATAAAACAAACATTGAAAGAATTCAAGTAAAAGAGAATGAACAAAAGAGAACCACTCAAGATATAGTGTTTGCGCTCATCTCACTTGTGTCTAGGGATATTTTTGCTCTCATTCTGCTTAATCCAACTCCTACCATAGGCTTGTGTCAAATCTATTTCTCCACTACAAGAACTATCATTTCAAAGATCAAGAGGACTTTAAGGGTTGTAATGTACGGTAGGCTAAATAAATGGATGAAGTGAAAGAAAGAAAGAATAGTACGAGCACATGCACGAAATAAGGAACTGATGTCAACAGTTTTCTTAAACTAAGTGTATGCATAAGCAGAATGCATACAAATTATTATTATTATTCATGCAATATATACCGCATAAATTGTCATTGATCTTGCTTTTCTTTTTTTTCTTTTTTTTTTCTTTTTTTTTTAATTGAAAAACACTTTGTCCCTTTTTGGAACACTTTTTTTTTGTTTTTTTTTGTACAGAAGCAAAATAACTAATGACACCATAAAAATATGAATGCAACCGCTCATAACAAGAGGGTTCAAAGGGCTAGCAAGGGATAGATATAAAAGGGACTGTGTTTAGAAAAATAGGTTGATGAAGGAACGCCTCTATCACATCAATAAAAATCCAGTCCATTAAGCTTCAATTAAGAGTCAAAACAAGTTCTAGAGAAGAATGAAATAAGCAGACGCACACAAATATAAAAGAAAATTTTGGCTCAAATATCCTTCCAACAAGGGTATTATCTCTATGAACAATCTCAAGTCTCGAAAACTTAAAATGCCACTTTATTACCATGCTTCCATTCACTGTGTGTTTAAAACATGAAAAGTAAAATTAGCCAATACCAATTATCATTAAAAGAATGGAAAGTATTTTCATAAACTCATGTACCAATTTGAACTTATAAAGTCTTTGAAACATACGCCGCGATGAGATGCTGCATGCACGCCGCGACGTGTCGAAGCGAACAGTGGCTCGCCGCGGCGTGTGAACTGTCGTCGCGGCGAGAAGCAACAGAAAGGCAGCAAAAATAATGTATATCAAGTCTAAAATGTGTATCTTCATGCGAAATTGGCTAACACACAACAAAAAGTGTCAAAAAGGAGCATAACAAATAGTAACAAAATGGGAAAAGCTCCCCCACACTTAAATAACACATTGTCCTCAATGAAACAGAAACTTGGTATAATTGATGGTGGCAAAGAGTGGTCAGTACAAGGTGTGCTAAGAATAGAAAAACAAAAGAAAAAAGAAAACAACAGAAAACAACATAAAAATAAAAGAAAAACAATACAGAACACAATGCTAGAACTATGCTGAAGGATCATTAGGGGCATGATCAGGAGGAACAGCCGCAGATGGGCTAGAACCGGCCGAAGAACCATCATCCTCAGGAGGAAGAGGACTGTTGAGATGCGTCGCAAGTCGGGCATACATCCGGTGGTGGTACCGACGATCGGCGGCTAGCTGGGCCTCGATACGAAGAAAAGCGGCATGAAGGGTGGCCACCTGACGGGAAATGTGAGTCAAGGTTAGAGGAGAGGAAGGGGGTAAGGGGGTGTGTGTGTCCGGAGGAGGCACATCGGGAGGAGTAGTAGCAACAACGGGAGGGGAAGGAGGAGGTGGTGGTGGGGAAGGAGAATGTGGTGGCGGAGGGGGAGGTGAGGGGGAGTGAGGAGGAGGTGGTGGAGCTAGAAAATGCGGTTGTTTGAGGCGGACGTAGCGAAAAAGGGAGGCGGGTTCAAAAATTTTGTCAGTAGGAAGTTCTGAGACCTGGTGGGGCCGGAACAGATCACTAACAAGGTGAGGGAATAAGATGGAATGGGTGAGGGTAGAAGTGAGGACGGATTGGCGGAGGGCGGAAGTAATTGCCTGAGCAATATCAACTGGCCGACCAACCATCAGGAGGTAAATGTACAATGCCTGTTCTTTGGGAACAAAGGCAAGGTGGGTGGTGGGAAGGACGTTGTTGCAGATAAAATGAAGCCAAGGACAGGCCTCAGGATGGAGATCAGCACGGCGAATGTATCTTTGAGACACTCGAGGTTGATGCCATTCAGCACCCGTTGGACAAAGGGTACGAAGGACATCATCCCAAGGGTAGTCCCGAATAAGGTCGGCGTAGTGGCAGTGAAGGATGGGAGGAAGGTGGTAGTGGTCGCGGATGAGGGAAGGGGTAAAGGGTTGAGAAACGGTAACACCTCGGAAACAGATGTCAAAAGTGTCATGATAACAGGCATAGGTGTAGAAATGACGAACAAATGTGTCATTGCCAGGAGTCCTGGGCTGCACTAAACCAGAAAGTTGAGAATAGCCGAGCTGTTGGACGAAAGGGTGAGTGGATGGTGAAAGAGGGAAAGGTCGTTCCTTAAGTAGCGGCCTAGCTTCTATCTTAGCAGCTAGGGTAGTATACTCAGGGTCGACCGGAGGGGAAGAAGTGGAAGGATTAGCAGGGGAGGCTGGAGGATGGGAACGGTGGGAAGGTGAAGGGGAATGGTCGGAGTCGGAGTAGAAATCAGAGGGTGTAGAAGGGCGGATGGTGGCGTTCTTGGTACGAGGCATTTTCCTGAACAGAAAATAAAACACAGAAAATCAGTCAAGTAAAACAAAAAGAACAGTGTCTCGCCGCGGCGAGATGAACGTGCGCCGCGGTGTGTATGGGTTGCTCACGCCGCGGCGAGCACCCGAGATGCCGCGGCGAGATGAGAGAAATCCAGACGCCGCGGCGAACGCTCGAGACGCCGCGGCGAACGCTCGAGACGCCGCGGCGAACGCTCGAGACGCCACGGCGTAGGGCGAAAATGTGACACATTGCGACACGGCGAACCGTCTTCGCCTCAGAAAACTAACCCTAATCTATAAAACGAAAATGAAAAAGATAGAGGGGGAAATATCTTACAAGATGAACGCAGAGACAAACGAAGGGGAATGAAGATGGAAGCTGAAGAGAGCCACTAGCACAGACGAAGAGGAAGGAGGAAACACTCTTAGAGCAATGAAGGATGGAGAAGACGTGGTGCAAAAATGAGAGGGAGGCGGCGTGAAAGAGGGACGTCGTAGGGTTTATAAAAGTTAGAAAGTGAAATGACTAAAAGGGCACTGGATAAAGAGAAGAACCGCCGTGCAATGAGGATAAAAAGGGAAATTAAACTCGTCTAGGGTTTCGTTTGAAACTCTCGTGCCGCGGCGTCATAATCTTCGCACGTCGCGGCGTGTCCCTCTCTGAACGCTTGCCACGGCGTGTTATTTGATACACGTCGCGGAGAGACATCTTCCTCACGGAGACTACTTCCGAAAATTAACAGACCCTAAGCATCACTGTTCCTGACCACTCATGCACAAAATTTCTTCAACCAGGTTACATGCATCATGCATTGGTGAACATCAAGGGCTCCAAAGGAGACTGAAGTTATTAAAAACAACCAAATTGAAATCCTACAGAACTAGACCTAATCCTACTGAGTAGTTTCTCCCCCACACTTAATCAACATATTCATGCAAAATAGTTTTAGTGTCAATCCAATCTTCAATCAGCAAAAATATATGATAAGGGAAAGGAAAGAAACTACCCGGTGTTTAAGGTGGATCCTGAAGTTGGGGATGGTCATCAGGCTTCATCCCAGCAGCTTGGCTCTTGTGTAGCTCCATGTCCAACTCCCTACTTGAAGGCTCTCCTACAAAATCATCAGCAAACCAATGTTCTCCAAGGAGAGTGTCGATGAGCGATGTGAAGGTTTGTGCAAAATCATTAATTGCATAAATCAACAATCATATCAAGCATGTTCACTCCAAGCAGAGAATAATCCTCATGTGGGTGTTTCATTGCCTCATACATATTAAAGCTCACCTGTTGGTCACCTACCTCCATGGTGATCTTACCTTCTTTCATGCTTATCATTGTTCCTGCTGTCCGCAAAAAGGGTCGTCCAAGAATTAAGGAAGTATCTTGCACAACTTGAGAAGACATATCAAGCACATAAAAATCAGCAGGAAAAACTAAACCCTTAACCTGGACCAAGATGTCCTCAATGATACCCACTGGATGCCTAAATGATCTATCAGCCAACTCGAGGACAACAGATGTAAGCTTAATGCTCTTCACTCCTAAGGTCTCATAAACTGACTTAGGCATCACATTTATCGCTGCCCCCAGTTCTAACAAAGCCCTACCTATAATCACTTTCCCTAAGATGCAAGGGATGGTAAAAGATCCAAGGTCTTGACACTTGACAGGTATCTGCGGTTTAAACAAGGCTGAAACATTGGAGCTCACTTGCACTCTCTCATTTGGCCTAAATTTCCTCTTGTTTGTGCACAAATCCTTCAAATATTTTGCATAGGCCGAGACTCTTTTTACTAAATCAAACAAAGGCACATTCACTTTAACTTTCCCAAACAAGTCAATGATTTCTTTTTCATGTTGTTTCTCATTTAAGCGCTTGCTCATCAAATATGAATTGGGAAAAGGAAGGTCTTGAATACTTACCTCCTTACCTTTGTTGGATTGCTTGCTCGATTCTCCACTTTCTGCTTGATCATTGGAACTCTCTGAAGTAGTTCCTTTGTTCCTTGAAGCATGCTTTTTCTCTCTCAAAAGCTCTTCTTCCCTCACACTTTCTGATTTCTTGAGCTTGTCCTTTGGAGGTAGTCTTGACTCACTATCAATCTCATCCTCACATGGCTCTTCTTCTTCTTGAGGATTAAACCTCACTTGCTTCCCACTCCTAAGGGCAATGGCATTCAGACTCTTCGGATTCATCACAGTATTGGAAGGAATGGTCCCACTGCTTTTCGCTTGATTTTCACTCATGTTGTTAGACAACTGAGTGACATAGGAATTTATGTTCTCCACCTTGGTCTCCCACTGTTCCATTCTCTTCTACAAGGTATTGAACCTGGCAGCAGTCTTTGAGGAATCTTGTTGAATAAGAGAAGCAATGGAATTGAACTGGTTAGCATTAGAATCCCTCTCTTCCTTCATCAGCGTCATCATACTGTGAAGCAGCTGATTGGTGTCTTCATTTGGTGGGACCGTCAGGGCTTGCTATTGATTTGGGAATTGGCTAGTGGAAGGACCAGCTCCTCCCCCTTGTGAAAATCTATTTTGTGCCCTGCTCTCCTCATTCCTCCAACTGAATCTAGGATTAAATTTCCATCCTTCATTGTATGTGTTGGAGTATGGGTCCCACTTCTGATTCTGCCTTCCTTGATACATTGCCGAGACTTCCTCATATCGTCCGTGGCAAACGCTCAAAATATGCATCACCGACCCACAATTTTCACAACTAGGTGCGGTAAGCTCTGTTGAAGAAGTAGAACGTTGCACATTCAAATTTTTTAGCTCGGCCGTGATGCAAGACAGTTGTGATGTTATCCGACTTTCCAAAGAATCCACTTTCGATTCAAGGCTTTCCATTCTTTTAGCTTGAGCCGTCAAGGCTCCCAACTCATGCACTCCTCTTTGATCTCTTACACTGTATTGCTGATGGTTTAAAGTCATCTTATTGATCAGGTCCCATGCTTCCAATGCTGTAAGGTCAATCAGGGATCCTCCAGATGCAGCATCTAACATACCCTTCTCTTGACTCTTCAACCCATCATAAAAATATTGCACCAATTGTTCATCAGGAATTTGGTGATGGGGGCATCTGGACAGAAGATCTTGGAAGCGGTTCCAATAGTCATACAATGACTCATCATAATCCTGGCGGGCTGAATAGATCTCCTTCCTCATCGAAGATGTCCTGGAGGCTGGAAAATATTTCTCCAAAAATGCTTTCCTCAGGTTGGCCCAACTATGATAGACATTAGCCACATGCCTCAAAAGACTCATGTACCACTCTCGTGCTTTCCCTTCCAAGGACAAATGGAATACCTTCCACAGCACTTGGTCCAAAGTAGCTCCTATCGGCTTCATACTCTGGCAGATCATTGTCAAAGCCTGTAGGTGCATGTATAGATCTTCTCCTGCCAAACCATGAAATTTAGGAAGAGAATTAATTAACAAACCTTTAATCTCAAAATTTACATCAAAATTAGGGCAAGAAGCAGTAAATGGATCATAATGCACGTCAGATGTTGTAGCTTCCCTAATTGTCCTACGTCTCTGGTTCTCATTGTTCTCTCCTACTCTCTCATGCTCACCATTTCCTCCATTAGTCCCATTTCTAGGTTGGTGTACGGGAAAATCAGGATTTGGGAAAATGTTTGGATTCTCAGCCATGTTCTCACTATCTTGCTCAACTAATCTCTTGCTCTCTTGTTCTTTCCTCTCTTTCCTAAGTTTCCTCAAATGTCTCTCAACTTCAGGTTGGAATTGAACAAGTCTACCTCTCCTGGGCATGCACAAAAATCAATCCACAAATAAAAAAAATGGTAAAAAAATTTCTCACAGTCACACAAAATCAAATAAAAGTCAAATGCGATGAATGCGAGCGTATGAGTGTATGATGTGTGAAAAAATGTGCAAAGTAAGAGACAAAACCAAAGTATGGAGTATGCTTGTGCAAAGGGAAATGAAACCTCTATTATGAGCAAGTGTGAAAATCAAAATATGCTAAATACAAGCAAAAACAATGATTCCGATTATCAACGACAATTCAAATGAATGACAATGGCTATCCGACAGTAAACCAATTTCTTGGTTCCCCGGCAACGGCGCCAATTTGATCGCGGCTCTATCGATTTGATCTTACAATCAATCCTTGGAAACCGGACAAATAAAAGAAATTCCAAGATTGCGGTATAGAATGCAACCTCGGGTCGTCTCACTTAATTGGAACCAAATAAAAATGGTCTAAACTAGCCTAAATGTCAAAAATTGCAATCGAAGTTGATAAAATGGGGTTTGGTATTTTGGTCAAAATGATAAAGTAATCAAGATGGACAAAAAGTATAAAAGAATATTTTTGGAATTTTAGGAATAATGCAATTAACAAAATCAGATAGAAATAAAATTGATAAAATCCTCTTGAAAATGGGCGCAGGCTATCACGGTTCAAAAATGATTTTTAGGGACACAATCCACTAAGTTTTGAAAGATCAACCCTAAAGGACTCTTTAGGTCCAAAGATTTAATTAATGAACTCCATTATTTAAATCTTTGTTAAAAACCTTAGTATGAAAATGGACAAATGAATGCAATCAGTCAATTGGATAAAACACAACAATCTTAATCAAACACAACTAGGCAGAAGAAGACAGTAAATGCCATATCCAACGACATATATGAAACTTCATATATCAAGCATCAAACATTCTACAAATCACTTTATCCAAATCTCAACGTAGTGTTCAGCACACGGTTAAACTATAACAATGCTAATCTAGCTATAACCATGCAATCTCTAACTCAGAACTTACAAAACCATAACTAAACTTCAAACACTAAGTGATTACTCCCCTTTTAGAACTGGTGAACTCAAACCGTTGCTACATCTTCAAGAGGAAATGGGTTTAGCTGCTCATAACTCTAGACTCTCTCACAACTTGTGGAGATTGGACGGCTTCCATGGTAGCAGAAAATGCAGACTGTGATGTAGCGAAGATGATCGAAGATGATGAAGATGGAAAATGATGGTGGCTGCTTCCAGAGTCTGTCCCGAAGAATCTCCGTCTTTTGACCTAAAAATAGCAAGTTTATAAATGATGGACGCCGTTCGGGTCAAAACAGTGAGAGATGTTCCCCAATGAGAGTCCGGGTATTTATCTGCTCGCCGCGGCGTGCTCTTCTGGTCTTCTCGCCGCGGCGTATGCTCGTAGGCGTCGCGACGTTCGCCATTTGTATCCTCGCCGCGGCGAGATGAGTTTAGGCGCCGCGGCGTGCTACTCTGATACGCTCGTCGCGGCGAGATGAAAGGTTGCGTCGCGGCGTGCTGACTTCTCTTAATGCTTTGACTCTTCTTTTCCCTTACAAATTAAACAGCAATATGGCATAATCAATTGTCCTTGAAAAATTACGATAGAATTAAAGTTAATTTGTGACAATTTTATTATCAAATTGTATAAAGTGTAAGCTCATTATGATGGACAAATTAAAGCACAATGTCACAAATTAAGAGTCAAAAAGTACATTAAGAGTATTAAAAATGTAGCCAACTAATAAGATAAACTTGGGCTCAATCAGGAACCGAAATTGAGTGGAGATTTTATTGTTATTTGGGTTAATTGTTTTTATAAAATTTTGATTTGTTTGTTGACTTTTCCTCCTTTCTCCTCCAATTGCCAAGTGTTTCTTTAATTAATGCATGGTTATCCCTCATTCTCGATTTTGCCTTATGGAAAAGAATAAAAAGAAGACTTGGAGGCTTAATTGGAACCATTCCACCGAAATTCCTTGGATTCTTTTATAAAAGACCATTTGTTTCTTTGACTTTACTTTTAAGCTTGGACTAATCTTATATTGCCACCTCTCCACTTCATTAATTGCCTTTCTTGGTTTGCTCATTGTCTCATATTCGGTTATGCTTTAAGATAAGAAGGGAAAGAATAAAAAGAAGCCTTTTATTGTTTATTGGAATCACTCATCCGAAACCTCCTCCATTTTTCATTCCTCCATCGATTTTCTTCTCCTTAAAGTAAATCCTTCCTCCAAACTTAAGGGTTTCTTCATGCAACCAACTCCTTTCTTTCCTTGATGGAATTACATATGCATGGTGGTAAAAGAGAGTGGAGAAGGTAGTGAGTTAGGGTATTTATTCAAGAAGTGAAGAGTGGAAGCTTGAATTGGTAAATGATTTAGTTAAACTTTTATTATGCTTTGATTATGTAGTTAACAAATCATGATTGTTAGATGCATTCAATGGGAATTTTGGTGTAATTATTATGCTTATTGATGCTTTAATTTGATGAAAATTATAGGTGGACTTGTTGGGTATAAATGTATGGTGTGTTAGAATAATGAATGATTATGGTTGAATTTGGTTTTAGCTTGATTTTGGAATGAACATTGATGACTAACCTTGCATCGACATCAATACTGCAAAATTGTGCCTATAGGTCTATGTGAATGTATAAATGACCTAGTGACCGATTTTGTGTCCAATTGGGATGCTTATGGTAGTAGAAGTTCAATTGGCATGATAGGAGTTGTGATTGAGTATTAAAGCTGAAAATGTGAGTTTGATCTACTATACTGTTTTGATCATAACTCATTGTGTAGTTATGCAAATGATGTGAGGTTTGTTCCACATGAAACTTTAGTTTGTCTACTACAATTTTGTTTGAAATAGGTGTTGTCTAATTTTAGCATTAAGAGGTTGAAATTTGGCTTGGAAAGTTACTGCTGGGACTTATGTGAACAGTATCTGGATTGATGACCTGATTATGTTGATGATTTTTCTAAATTAATTGAGAAGGAATTAGGGAAAATGTCCTAAATGAAAGTTTAAGCATGTATTGTTAGCTTTCCAATGCCACTGATTTTGAAATTTTTCGATATGTATATTGGGAGATATGCATTGATGACTATTGGCTGGTAAAATGCATTTTAGTGAAACCTAGCTGAAATGTCAGTTTTGTGAGCATTCTGATTGGAAGCAATTTTAGCAATTTTTGTGAATTGAATTGGCTTGAGTGATCTTCTGAAGAGTTGTATAGGAAACATTGATCTTGAAAATGGTATTTAGCATGCAATTTTTGGAGATCAGATTTGGGATTTGTGAGCTTTCAAAAATGGAACCTGCATTAGGTTTTTAACTACTGTCCTGATCAGTCACTTGTTTGGCAGTTTTGAATTGGTTAGAGATGGAATTGGCTCTTAAGCTCTTCATAAAACTTGAAGTATGTGGTTTTATGTTTCCAATGATATAAGGTAGTGATTTTGTTTGACTTGTTTACAGGGAGTTATGCTTGATAGAACATTACTGTCCAGATTGGGTGATTTCTGGGGCAGCATCTTTGATTGAATTATTTGACCTAGTTAACAATTTAATTTGATTTTGGTTTTTTCATGAAAGTTGTAGAAAACATTGTGATCTTTCTGAGCATATTTATTTTATAATTCTTGACTGAAGAGAATGGAAGATACTGAATTTACCAAGTACTGTTCTGTTTTGATAAGTTTTGAATGGGCAGAAGTTTCAATTGAATTTTTGATACCCTTAGAGGTAAATTTGATTTTTATGGTCTTGATGAAACTTGTAGAGGGTTTCATGATTTTTCCAACGAGGTATGGTTTGTAATTTTCTGAATTGTGTGTAAAGAGATATGCTAGTTAGACTGTCAGACAGGAAAAAGGGAAAAAGAGAAGGAAATAAGGGCTTATATATATATATATATATATAGTAATTATTTTATTTTATTTTTGTGTTCTTTTGCTCATAACTTTTCCGTCCGACATCTGATTGACCTGAATCGTGAGACATCGGACTCATGGAATATTTAATGTAATTTCCTGAGAGATTGGGAATTTTTGGACGGAAAATTGACGGGTGTTCGGGAAATGGGTATTTCATCACTGTTTTATTTAATTGGGGGCCTATAGAGGTCCAAATTGAGCGCCGTCAGCGCCATTGGATTTTTATTTATTTTTTTAACGGATTTTTCTGATGGAAAAAAAAATGGGATTACAGCCGGGAATCTCATGAACATGCATTTTTCCCTACATGTGCATCATTAACTAACTCGGATTGGATATTTAGTGATCATTTTGTTCTCTGATTCTTATAGCAACACAACTGGAGCGTCGATCGACCGACGTAGCAGAGACTTCCTGGCATTAGCTCGGAAGTAATAGGTGAGTAACCTAGATGGGTTTCTCAATTATTACTTGTCAAATATGGGGATAATGGCGGGACCAGGAATGTGTACATTGTGTGACCTGTCTGCCATTACTGTGATTGATTGTGATTGATTGTCTATTATGAACTGTTCATTGTTGTGAATTACGGACTGTTACTTGTGCATATTGACTGTTAATTGACTGTGCTTGACTATGAATGATTAACTGTTTATGGGGATGTTGTAACTGGGCATGCGCATTCATACACAGATGCATAAACTGATAAAGGAAAATTGTGAACCGAGTCGCCACTGATACTGAAATGAGCCTAGAGCTCGAAGGGAGATAATTCTTCCCAGACGCATTTACTGATCACTGAATACTTTTTACGCGCTCGGTCACAACATTGTAATTAAACTGGAAAAAGAGTCACATATGCATTGCAACATTACTGGACTGAATACCCAAAATGGGTTTTATCAGATGTGATTTGTACATTATTGGATTGTAGATCGTAGCATTCTGAATCGCCATATTACTGTGAATTGATTATGTGATGCATGAATTGGGAGAACCATCAATGATGGTTCCTCATTGAGTTCGCAAACTCATCCAAAATTGCAATCTATTTTTCAGGACTTGAAGAGTACCCCGTTTGACACGGGAGTAAGTCTACTGTAGGCAAGTGAAGGTTAGAGGTCGGGATCAGTTCGCATCTGCATTAGTCTCTTATCAAATTAGTTTCTGTAATCATTGTACAACAATGCTTTATATTTATAATGAGCCCATTGTGGTTTTATTGTTTTTATACATTGACTGATTGTAAAATATTATTGGATGACTGTAATAACTGAAAATGGTTAATTGTGAACATGGACTCCAGATTGTATTCCGCAATCTTTGTAAACTGATTAGTATGTGAACTTTATGGTTACTGTAAAATTTTGTTAAATGATTGTAATAACTGCAAAGGTTTTCTACTGTCTACTGTTTTTGCCTCGCTAATGTACGGTTCAAAAAAAAACAAGAGAGAAGAAAATGATATAATCGAAGTTTTCACCGATCGATGTAAGACGCCACCCTCATGAACACGGACTCTGATATCACCAATGATATCAGGTTCGGGTCACTCGGGAGTGGGGTGTTACATAATACCTCTTAATAATAAGAATGTTGACCCTTATTGCATAATTTTGTAGATTATGGCTACTCCATCCACCAACCTTTCCATGCGATCTATCCTAGAGAAAGAAAAACTTAATGGAACAAATTTCCTAGATTGGTATAGGAACTTGAGAATTGTTCTCAAGCAAGAAAGAAAGCTTTATGTCTTAGAAGAGCCCATCCCTGAGGAACCACCAGCAAATGCACCTAAGGCTCAAAAGGATGCTTACACGAAGCATATCAATGACTCTGAGATGTGTCATGCCTTATGTTAGCGCCATGATCTCGACCTTCGAAGGATTTAGAGGAATGGAGGTTTATGACATGCTTGCTCAACTGAAAACTATGTTTCAAGAGCAAGCACGCCAAGAGAGGTTTAGAACCACTAAGGCATTGAATTCATGCAAGATGACTCCTGGCACACCCGTGAGTGCTCATGTTCTCAAGATGAAGAGTTACATTCATCATCTTGAGAAATTAGGTACACCTCTTAGTCAAGAATTGGCAACTGATCTTATTCTAGCATCTTTGACTGATCAATATGATCAGTTCATTCTTAACTACAACATGCATAATATGGAGAAGTCCATTGATGAATTGCATGGGATGCTGAAAACTGTTGAAGAGAACTTAAAGGGAAAGGTTAAGACCACCAATGAAGTTCTTGTGGTTCAAAAGGGAAAAGGTTTCAAGAAGAAGGGCACAGCAAAGGACAAAGGTAAAGTACCCAAGTCTAAGTCCAAGCCCAAGCCTAAAGCTAAGACTAAGGCACCCAAGGAGGGAGTTTGCTTTCATTGCAATGAACCTGGTCATTGAAAAAGGAACTGGAAACTCTATTTGGAAGAGCTGAAAGAGAAGAAGAATAGTGCGACTACTTTTTCAGGTATGTTTGTTATAGAAATCAATTTTACTCCTTCTGCATCTTGGGTATTAGATACCGGAGCTGCAACTCACATTTGTACTAATGTGCAGAGTCTAAGAAGGACTAGAAGATTGATGTCTGGTGAGATCGACCTGCGCGTGAGAAATGGAGCAAGAGTTGTTGCTTTATTCGTGGGGACTTATGATCTTATTTTTCCTACTGGGCTCATTTTGAAACTCAAGAATTATTATTATGTACCTACTATAAGTAGGAACATTATTTCTTTTGCTTGTTTAGAGAATGATGGATTTAAATTTTCTATTGAGAATAGAAGTATTTCCATTTATAAGAATGACATTTTATATGGCATTACGCGTCAATTAAATGGCATTTATACTCTAGACACTAAGTTTGTTACAAATGAGCCCATCTATAACATAAATACCAAGAAGTTTAAATATAACGATTTGAACCCAACCTATCTCTAGCATTGTCGCTTAGGCTATGTAAATGAAAAACGCATTTCAAAACTCCATCAAGATGGATTCATTGATTCTTTTGAATCTTTTGAGACATGTGATTCTTGTTTACTGGTTAAGATGACAAAGGCCCCCTTCACAGGTAAAGGGGAAAGGGCCAATGAGCTATTAGGCCTAATACATACCGATGTATGCGGTCCTTTTAGCATATCAACGAGAGGAGGTCATTTGTATTTCATTACTTTTTCAGATGACTTCAGTAGATATGGGTGTGTCTATTTAATGAATCACAAATCTGAATCTTTTGAAAAGTTCAAAGAGTATAAGAATGAAGTACAAAATCAACTTGGCAAGACAATTAAAATCCTTCGATCTGATCGAGGAGGTGAATACTTAAACCAAGAGTTTGATGATTATCTTAAGGATTGTGGAATTGTTTCACAATTGACTCCTTAATGGAATGGTGTTTTTCAAAGGAGAAATCGAACTCTATTAGATATGGTTCGATCAATGATGAGTCAAACTGATCTTCCAAAATATTTTTGGGGCTATGCTTTAGAAATAGCAGCATTCATATTGAACCGTATTCCTTCAAAGGCTGTAGAAAAGATACCTTATGAGATATGGACTGGGAAGCGTCCCAATTTATCTTTTTTAAAGATTTTGGATTGTGAGGCTTATGTGAAGCGTCCAATTGCTGACAAGTTGGCACCCAAATCCGAAAAATGTTATTTTGTGGGATATCCTAAGGAAACTAAAGGATATTACTTTTACATCCCATCGAGAACAAAGTGTTTATTGCTCAAATGGTTTTTCTAGAGAAGGAATTTGTTTCAAAGGAAGCAAGGAGTAAAGTACAACTTGAAGAAATTCAAGTTTCACAAAATGACATTGAGCTCGAAAAGGAGATTGAAGTGAGCTCACAAGCTGTTGATGAGCAGCCTTCAACAACACAAGGCCTACGTAGATCTGATAGGATTCGTCATGAGCCCGAGAGATATGGATTTCTCATTACTGATGCTGATAATGTGATGCTCGTTGATCATAATGAGCCCACAACCTATCAAGAAGCTATGAAAAGTCCAGAATCTGCTAAATGGTTAGAGGCCATGAAAGCAGAGATGCAATCCATGTATGACAATCAAGTTTGGACTTTTATTGATCCCTCTGATGGTTTGAAGACCATTGGATGTAAGTGGGTTTTCAAAAAGAAACTCGACATGGATGGAAATGTGCACACTTATAAAGCAAGACTTGTTGCTAAAGGTTATCGACAAGTTCATGGAATTGATTATGGTGAGACATTTTCTCCAGTGGTCATGATCAAATTCATTAGAATTCTTATTGCCATAGCTGCATACTATGATTATGAGATATGGAAAATGGATGTCAAAACGGCTTTCCTTAATGGAAACTTACTTGAGGATGTATATATGATACGACTCGAGGTTTTTTCCATCCTAAAAATTCGGGAAAGGTGTGCAAGCTTCAAAGATCCATTTATGGATTGAAGCAAGCATCAAGAAGCTGGAATCTTCGTTTTGATGAAGTTGTCAAAGAGTTTGGATTCATCAAGAATGAAGATGAACCTTGTGTTTACAAAAAGGTTAGTAGGAGTTCTGTTGTCTTTTTAGCTTTATATGTTGATGACATACTACTCATTGGAAACGATATTCCGATCTTACAGAGTGTCAAGATTTGGTTAAGGAAACGTTTCTCAATGAAAGACTTAGGTGAGGCTGCTTATGTTTTAGGCATTAAGATCTATAGAGATAAATCAAGAAAGCTTTTAGGCCTAAGTCAGAGTACATACATAGATAAGATAATGAAAAGGTTCAGTATGCAAGATTCCAATAGAGGTTTCTTGCCTATGTCACATGGAATCAAGCATTCTAAGAAGGATTGTCCTACTTCAGATAATGAGCTTGAGCGCATGAGTAAGATTCCATATGCATCTGCAATTGGATCTATCATGTATGCCAAGTTATGTACTCGACCTGATGTCTCATATGCTTTGAGCATAACAAGTAGATACCAATCTAATTATGGTGAGAGTCACTGGATAGCAGTTAAGAATATTCTTAAGTACTTGAGAAGAACTAAGGATATGTTCCTAGTCTATGGAGGACTTGAAGGAGAGCTCGTTGTAAATGGTTACACTGATGCTAGTTTTCAGTCTGACATAGACGATTTTAGATCGCAATCATGTTTTGTGTTCTGTTTGAATGGAGGTGCAGTGAGCTGGAAAAGTTCAAAGCAAGACACTGTTGCTGATTCTACAACTGAAGCTGAGTACATTGCTGCCTCGGATGTAGCTAAGGAAGCTGTATGGATTAGGAAGTTCATTAATGAGCTTTGAGTTGTTCCTAGCATTGCAAGTCCTATAGACCTTTATTGTGATAATAATGGGGCTATAGCACAGGCTAAGGAACCAAACTCGCATACTCAGACATTTCCATCTGATTAGAGAGATCATTGGGAGAGTAGACATGAAGATATGCAAAGTGGGCACAGTTAACAATGTTAAGTCAAAATGACTTTACATAAATATGATTTTGATGTATAACAAAAAGAGATCAAATAAAAAGAAAAACAAAACAGACGAAGTCGGAATACGAGCCTTATTACGCATTTAACTCGTATATGTATGCACGCAGCGAACTCGCATACGCACGAAGTTAAAACAGTTAAAGTCAACACAGACGCAGATGCAAATGCAGACGCAAACGCAAATGCAAAGCAGACGCAGACACAGACGCAAATGCAAAAGCAGATGCAAATGCAAAGCAGCCGCAGACACAGACGCAAATGCAAAAGCAGACACAGACGCAGACGCAGAAAAGAAGCAGACGCAAGAGTCAGTTCGAGTTAGTTACAGAACTCAACTGATTAACCGTTTCTTTAAAGATTCAAGATTTAAGCATCAAGAATCAGTTGGAGACGAAGGCTATAAATACAAGTCGAAGTCGAAGATTACAAAGTTACACAAACAGTTACACAAAAAAACTTACAGATACTTACACGAAATAGCGAGAAAAATTACTACGTGAAAAAGTGATTTAGCTGAGTGCTATTTTTTTGTAACAAAGTGTTCAAATATTTTTCTGAGAAGAAAAGTTGTACAGATAGCCTGCAGAGGCTAAGTGTGAAAGAATACTGATTGTAGAGACCTGAAGAGGCTCGCAAAAGAATACTTATAACGATTGAAGAGATAGTGAAATCTCAAAAGAAACTCTGAGGACTGGACGTAGCCCACGGTTTGGGGTGAACCAGGATAAATCTTTGTGTCTACCACTTTTACTCTTTATCTCTATTTTAGATTCAAGTTTTTCATTACTTAGCTTATATAAATAGTATTCAAAAGTTTTGATTGGTCAGAATCTATAAAAAATTCTGTAAAGAATTTTATTTGTAACAAACAGTTTCGAAAGAACTATAAAAAGGGGAATACACAATTCAACCCCCCCTTCTCGTGCATTCTAATAACGTTTTCTAAGTGTTGTATTAACGTGTGATTCACTTCAATTGGTATCAGAGCAAGGTACCCAAGAATCACTTTGGCGAAGTGTGGATTAAAGATAATGGCGGAATCACATGTATACATCATTGAAGGAGCCTCGACCACTAGACTTCCAAAGATTCAACTGAGAAGACTATCACTATTGGAAAGATAGGATGCGCTATTCATCGAATCTACTCATGACCTTTGGGACGAATAGAAACGAACCCTATACACCCGTAGATGAAGAAGGCAATTCTATTCCACTAATGATGGACGGTTGATCGAAAGCAAGAATACAACTAAATTCAAAGGCAAAATTTTTCTTGACGTGTGCCCTAAGCAGGAGCTTAGTACGATAAAGTCCACGGATGCGATAATCGCAAAAGAGATGGGACACATTGTCTATTGCTCACGAAGGCACAAGCCAAGTTAAAGAATCCAAGATAAGTATTCTTGTGCACCAATATGAACTTTTCAGATGGAAGATGAAGAATCTATTGATCAAATGTTTGGAAGATTTCAAACAATTGTCAATGGATTGAAAGCTCTTGGAAGGACGACAACAATCAAGATCATGTTGAAAGATTCTAAGAAGTCTTCCTAAGAGATGGAGACCTAAAGTTCTTCTTGTAAGAAGCCAAAGACTTGAGCGTGTTAAAAGCCGGATGAGTTCTTTGGGATCTTTGAAGATTCATGAAGTTGAACTCAACGCTGAAGACAAGCCCAAGCGGGACAAGTCGATAGCACTAAAGGCCGGACAGAAGAATCATAAGACTCAGAGAAGGAGGAAGTCTTCAAAAGTGTTGAAACTTGAAGAATCAAAGGATGACAACTCCAGCCAATCAGAATCAGAGTCAAGTGATGAAGATGGCGAATTATCTTTCATCTTCAGAAAGATAAGACGCATGTGGAAGAAGACTCCCAGAGGGAATCAGACATTCAAAAAGATTGGGAAAGATGAAGCTAAACAGAGAAGTCTTCTATTATCTGCTATGAGTGCAATCAGCCTAGACACTACAAGTTCGAATGTCCTACTCTCAAGAAGAAACCAAAGAAGAGTAGAGAAGGCAAGAAAAGCATGATGGCAACTTGGGAGGACCTAGATTCATCCGAATCAGATACAGGTTTCGAGTCATCAGAACATGCGAACATCTGCCTGATGGCCGAGGAAGATAGTGATGAGGAGGTAAAATCTGACTACGATAATTTGCATGATGCCGACTTAGAATTGTTAGAAGATTCTCATGCTATTCTGAAACAGTACAAGCTGTTAAAGAAAAAGTATGTAGAAAATATTAGACATACTGAGGTAATAGAAAAAGAAAATATTTGTCTAAAGAAACAATTAGAAGATAAAAAGAAAGTTGTAGACAGATCATAAGAAATCAATCAACTTAAACTAAGGATTAAGAATCTATCAGCTGATTTAGCTACTTTCACAGAAAGTACAAAGAAAATGAATGAAATGCTTGGAAAATGTAGACATCCGAGTGATAAGACTAGATTAGGGTTTACAGGAAACAAGACTCAGTCTCGTAAAAAATCTGTCTTTCAAAAAGGGAATCATAAGACATTTCATTTTAAAGTTATATGCATCAAAGATCACATCATATGCATATTACTAACCGTAAAGGACCCAAGAAAATCTGAGTGCCAAAAAATAAAATAGTTTCTCCTGCAGATATCCTTCCTTGGAAGATACGACAAGCACCATTGGTATTTAGACAGTGGATGCTCGCGACATATGATGGGAAGAAGGTCTATGTTCCTAAACCTTCAGTATAAGAAGGAAGGATCAGTAACTTTCGGAGACAACCAGCAGGGCAAAATTATTGGAATCGGGAAAATAGGTAAAGATTCCTTTGCATGCATAAATAATGTACTGCTTGTTGATGGTCTGAAGCATAACTTGATTAGCGTCAGTCAATTGTGTGATTCTGGTTCCACAGTTACATTCAATCAAAATCTTTGCGAAGTCAGAAACAAAGATGGGTCCATACTTTTCTCTGCCAAGAAAAGAAACAATCTTTACAAAATCAATTTAGAAGATTTTCAAAGTCAAAATATTTCATGTTTTCTATCTTCTGAAGAAGAAAGACTAATCTGGCATAAAAAGCTAGGTCATGTCTCTTTGAAACATATTTCAAAATTGGTAAAACATGATTTGGTAAGAGGTTTGCCAAAAATAAGTTTTGAAAAAGAATTTTTCTGTGAAAATTGTTTGAAAGGAAAACAAGTTAAAACCTCTTTTTCTTCTAAAAGTTTTGTAACCTCATCTAGACCTTTAGAATTGTTACATATGGATTTATTTGGTCCAACAAGGACAATAAGTCTTGGCAGAAAAAAAATATGGATTTGTTATTGTTGATGACTTTACTCGATTTTGTTGGATATTGTTCTTATCACACAAAGATGAGTCTTTTAAGTGCTTTAGAATCTTACCCAGAAAGTTACAGAATGAAAAAGGAATGTCCATAGCCAGTATCAGGAGTGACCATGGTGGAGAATTTGAAAATGAGAAGTTTAGAGTATTACGTGAGGAGAATGGAATTTCCCACAACTTCTCGGCCCTAGAACTCCACAATGTAATGGAGTTGTTGAAAGGAAGAATAGGGCTATTCAAGAGATGGCAAGGACCATGCTATGTGAGACTAATCTTCCTAAGTATTTTTAGGCGAAGTCGTGAATACAAGATGCTATATTCGTAATATAAATTGCATTGCACCCATATTGAAGAAGACTCCTTATGAGTTAAGGAATGAAAGAAGACCAAGCATATCTTACTTTCATCCATTCGGGTGCAAATGTTCCATTTTGAATACAAAAGAGCTATTGGATAAATTCGATTCGAAGACCTATCCAGGAATCTTTCTAGGCTACTCATCATCGTCTAAGGCTTTTCGAGTTTACAACCTTACTTCAAAGACTGTTGAAGAGACCATCCATGTCAAGTTTGATGATAGTTCTCAACCTTATAAGGAAGATGACATGGAGAATGAAGGTCCTTCAAAGAACTTAGATGATACCACAGAAACTCCTTCATCAGACACTCATGAGAACAAAAGTGAAGATATTCCAGAAACTATTAAACTAAAAAGAGATTGGAAGTATAAAAGTTCTCATCTAGAAGAGTTAATTATCGGAGAGACCTCAGAAGGAGTTAGGACAAGGTCCAGATTCAGAAGAGAAGCTAATGTAGCTTTTATCTCTGAAGTAGAGCCTAAGAAGGTTGAGGAAGCTCTTCAAGACGAAGCTTGGGTGTTAGCCATGCAAGAGGAGCTGAATCAATTTATTAGGAATAACGTCTGGTCCTTAGTTCCGAAACCTTCTAAGAAATCCATTATAGGAACTAGATGGGTTTTTAAGAATAAGTTAGACGAATCAGAAAGAGTGAGTCAAAATAAGGCAAGAATAGTAGCACAAGACTATAATCAGCAAAAAGGAATAGACTACAATGAAACATATGCTCAAGTAGCAAGACTTGAAGCTATAAGGATTTTGTTAGCATATGTGATCTGCCATGATATAAAGTTGTTTCAGATGGATGTGAAGAGTGCATTTCTGAATGGCTTTATAGATGAAGAGGTGTATGTGAAACAATCACCTGGCTTCGAAGATGTTAAAAACCCAGACTATGTCTATAGACTTCATAAAGCCTTATACGGCCTGAAGCAAGCTCCTAGAGCTTGGTATGATCGTCTGAGTACCTTTTTAATAGAAAATGGTTTCAGTAGAGGTCAAGTTGATAAGACGCTCTTTAGGAAGAATTTTCATATTGATTTTATCTTAGTACAGATTTACGTTGATGATATCATTTTTGGTGCTACTTCAAAAGAATTATGCATGAAGTTTGAAAGTCTAATGAAGAAAGAATTTGAAATGAGCATGATGGGTGAGTTAAAGTTCTTTCTTGGGTTGCAAGTTAAGCAAACCGAAGAGAAGATCTTCATTCATCAACAAAAGTATGTGAAAGAGTTGTTGAATAAATTTGATATGAATAATGTGAAGCCTATGGCAACTCCGATGCATCCTTCAAACCTTTTGTTCAAAAGACGAACTTGGAAAGAAGGTGGATCAAACCCTATATAGAGGGATGATCGGTTCTTTACTGTATCTTACAACAAGTAGACCTGATATTTTGTTCAGTGTATGCTTGTGTGCAAGATTTCAAGCCGATCCTAGAGAGTCTCATTTTATTGCTGTTAAAAGAATTTTGAGATATCTTGCAGGTACTACTGATATTTGCTTAATGTTTGAGAAAGGTAAAGATTTCAGGTTAATTGGATATTGCGATGCGGACTATGCCGGAGATAGAATCAAAAGGAAGAGCACAAGTGGAGGATGTCACTTTCTTGGAGGAAACCTAGTCTCCTAGTCAAGCAAGAGACAAAGCTCAATTGCTCTATCAACCGCTGAAGCAGAATATATGTCTGCCGCAAGTTGCTGCTCACAGACGCTATGGATCAAGTATCAACTCGAAGACTATTCAGTTTAAGAAGAGGAGATTCCAATCTATTGCGACAACACCAGTGCAATCAATCTATCAAAGAATCCGATTCAGCATTCTAGAGTGAAGCATATAGAAGTCAGGCATCATTTCCGAAGAGACTATGTTCAGAGGAAGGTGGTGCTTCTACAATTCATTAAAACAGAGCTTCAGTGGGCAGATATCTTCACTAAACCACTAAGTGAAGAATGGTTTCAGAAGATAAGACGCAACCTTAACATGGTCATGTTAAGTGAACGGTCAGACTAAAGTAACGTCAAAACTAACGACGTTAGACACAATGAGTTACAGTTGGTAACTTCTCTCACAAGGAAGATTTTCGGAGGGAAAAATCTGATAATCTCGAGGTTCTTAATGATTCTAGAACTCAACGGACTATAACCCTGCAAGTAGACTGAAGTTGAAATTATTGCGTTCTTTTATTATCTCAAGACGGTTCATTTCTACTTTACCAATTCTCTCAAAACATCTCACTCAAAAGGCTTTCCTGAAGACAGTTTTTGCTCTATACAATGGAAGCAGCTATGATTTATGGAAGACTTGTGAACTTCGAGTCATTAAGAAGAGACAGAATGGATGTAGAACTAGAAATCATAAGAGCTGGTTGGAGGAACTTCTTCCAGATACAAGAACCAGTATATACGAATGAGGTATATGAGTTTTGGAAGAACGCTCGTCTAATAGACAATACCATCGTATCTTCTGTAGATAGCATATCTGTTATTGTGACAAAGGAGCTTATAAAGAAGGTGACTGATTGTCCATCGGTTGGTGAGAAACTGTCTACCAAGGCCGGATGGATGTCCCAAGTCGGTATGAAAGAAGAAGATATCAGAAGGCAACTATATGGCACTAATGATCCATGGGAGAGGAAGACATCCAATTTGATTCCAAAGGCTAAGGTGCTTCATGCAATTTTGTTAATTGCATTCTACCCAGAGTTGGTTCAAGACATTTGGTGACCACTCTGGATGAACAATGTCTGTTCTACCTACTGAATCGAAATCCCATAGATTTACCCTTCTTAATCTTTCATTATATGGTTAAGGGGATAAAGGAATCTACCAGTTATCCTTATGGTATGCTTTTGACAAGGATTTTTAAGGAATCCGATATTCGTCTGCACCAAGGAATTAGAAGAAATGTTCCTGTGAAGAGCAAGATCGATGCACACACAATACGGTGAATGGGTCTGAGCACAGTAGACAAAGACCGAGCCGACTTTTCAAGGAAGTCAAGAACTGAGGGGGAGCATGTATTGAAGAAGACTCCCGCTCCAAGATCTCCTACTCCAAAGAAGTATCAAATCGCTCACGATGAACTAAGGAGAGTGATAGGGAGACCTCTCATGAAATAGGCGAGTCCTCATTTCGAAGAAAACCAATCCCAGAGGACAGAACAAAGTGCGCCAAAAAGACGAGGAGAAAGTCTTTTGAGCGAAGTTGTAAAGAAAGCTAAAAGAACACCGAGAATTAGGACTCTGAGACAAAAAGAAGAAAAGATTGCTAAAGAACAGAGTCGGGAAGAAACCTATCAATCTTGTGCATCCAGAGCCACAAGATCCTTAGTCTCAATTCTGGAAGAAGATACAGCCAGAAAAATCAAAGAGACTGAGAGGAAGAGAAAATCAAAATCTGAGAGAGGAAAATCTCCAGTAAAGAAATCGGTAAGACTGACTGAAGCAGAGGTAAAGACTAAGAAGGTTAGTCGAAGGAAGACTGTTTCAATTGCTGAGGAAGTTAGTCAAGAGAAAGAAGCTACTGATGTTGTTCAAGTAAGAACAGAAACTGAGTAGTATACAGTTCAGGAAACTCCTTTAGTTCAACAGGAGGAACCAGTGGAGGAAAGCCTGGTTTAGGAGACTCCTACTGAAACACAACCAGATGCAACAACAGTATCAGATTCGGATGTTGATAAATCGTGTCTGATGGTATACAACTACCATAAGTTTTTGAGAAAACAGAAGCTGAAGATCAAAATGGTGGAAGTTGTTACCAGACGGAGGATTGCCATTGCCATCGGTATTCAACCAGTGAAGAAGATAGTGGCTATGGTACAACCTATGGTGATTAATAGTAACACATGGGAGTTACTCAAAGAATATGAAAAGATCTTCTACGATACTTTGAGGCTTGCTGATACTATGCCATATCCTTCAAAACGTCCCTGCCAACCGTGTACTATTTTCCCAATCACAGAAAACACAGAGATAATGGTTGCACAAGATATACAGCCAAAATATCCAAAAGATTTTACTAAAGGGAAGTCAAAATTATTTCCTGAAGAAGATGTCAGTGATGATCTGTCCGCAGATCAAATTGCAGAAGAAGTGCGAAGAATTGATGAGGCATGCACTTCTGCACAAGATCCAGGTAAAGCGAGCTGCAGCTATACTAATAAGGAGGAAGATTGTCCAGTAGGGGGAAGAATAAGAACAGGAACATTTATTGAGTCCCTTGTTCAGACAGTTCTACGTATTATCCCTTTGTCTAATACACTGTCTATACAATCACAAGCATTACCCTCAAGAAAAAGCGATTCTCGATCTCGCCTGTTCCTTTTGACATAAATCTTCCTGAAGCTGAAACGTTCATTCGTCCACCTACCTTTGAGATCAATGAAGACTACATTACATCCTCTGATGCTTACACTACTTCAATTCCCTTCACTCCTCCATCAGCAGATGTTGATCAAGCCTCCTCATCGGTTGATCCACCAGATGAAGTTAGCAGATTACGTGGTGAACTCAACGACATGAAGGAGACGGTGAATGATCTGAAAAAGATGATAGCAGAACTGATGAAGAGCCAACATCATTAATCATTTTTTATTATAACAAATAGGGGAGAGCAGAAAAAGAAGAAAATAAATAGAAGAGGAGAGGATGTTCAGAAAAAGAAGGTGTGACCACAGCAGACGAAGAAAGGAAGAAGATAAGTTTTGTTTTACTTTTGCAACATTTGTAAATTTTTTGTTTTCTTTTCTTGTATATAATTTGTTATATTCAAAAAGGGGGAGATTGTTAAGTCAAAATGACTTTACATAAATATGATTTTGATGTATTACAAAAAGAGATCAAATAAAAAGAAAAACAAAATGCAGCGAAGTCGAATACGCATTTACGACGCATTTAACCGCATACGCACGCATCACGCATTTAACTCGACACGACGCAAGTTGAAACAGTTAAAGTCAACACAGATGCAGACGCAGACGCAAATGCCAAAGCAGACGCAGACGCAGACGCAAATGCAAAAGCAGAGAACCAGACGCAGACGCAGACGCAAATGCAAAGCAGATGTAGACGCAGACGCAAATGCAAAAGCAGACGCAGACGTAGACGCAAATGCAAAAGCAGACATAGACGCAGACGCAGAAAAGAAGCAGACGCAAGATTCAGTTCGAGTTAGTTACAGAACTCAACTGATTAACCGTTCTTTTTTAGATTCAAGATTTAAGAATCAAGAAGCAGTTGGAGACGAAGGCTATAAATACAAGTCGAAGTCGAAGATTACAAAGTTACACAAACAGTTACACAAAAAAACTTACAGATACTTACACGAAATAGCGAGAAAAATTACTACGTGAAAAAGTGATTTAGCTGAGTGCTATTTTTCTGTAACAAAGTGTTCAAATATTTTTCTGAGAAGAAAAGTTGTACAAGATACCTGCAGAGGCTAAGTGTGAAAGAATACTGGTTGTAGAGACCTGAAGAGGCTCGCAAAAGAATACTTGTAACGATTGAAGAGATAGTGAAATCTCAGAAGAAACTCTGAGGACTGGACATAGCCCACGGTTTGAGGTGAACCAAGATAAATCTTCGTGTCTACCACTTTTACTCTTTATCTCTATTTTAGATTCAAGTTTTTCATTACTTAGCTTATATAAATAGTATTCAAAAGTTTTGATTAGTCAGAATCTATATAAAATTCTGTAAAGAATTTTATTTCTAACAAACAGTTTCGAAAATACTATAAAACGGGGAATACACAATTCAGCCCCCCCTTCTCATGCATTCTAATAACGTTTTCTAAGTGTTGTATTAACGTGTGATTCACTTCAGACAATATTGTCGATCCACTTACTAAACCTCTTCCACAGCCTAAACATGAGAGTCATCCGAGGTCTATGGGTATTAGATATCTGACCGATTGAGCCTAGTGCAAGTGGGAGATTGTTAGTAGTGTGCCCTAGGCCAATGGATAGTTGTGATTCATGTATTAACATTATGACTTGTTAATAATATATTATGAGGTATTCCTTTCATATATGCATGTATTTCATTTATGTAATGTGATTTACATTCCATGAATGGTATTAGACTTATGTCATCAAGTATGTGATTTGATAGTAAAACCATAAGCGTTATAACACTATTCTAGACTATCCCTGGTCGATCATTATTGGTGGAACAATAATGAATTAAGACTAGTATGTGTTCCGATTGATGATCACGTTTTACTGATCATGGATATGAGATATCAAATAAGAAACATAGATATATGTTAGAGAACATATATTGGACCGACCCATATAAAGAATACTACATGGTTTCATGTCATTAGTGATTCGTAATATGGTTTGACTTTAGTCCTTTGACCTGAAGTCATCATGGTTCCCTACATGAGGAATTCGGTGTTTTGATATTAGACTAAGTTATTTTTAACCGAATAACAAGTAGTCTTATGTTGGACACTAAATGAATCATACGGAGGGATGTGAATGACGTAGATGGGATTTGTACCTCTCTTAAATGAGAGAGATATCATTTGGGCCTCTTGACAAGTGTGACTAAAGAAATGCATGGTCGTGCTCAAATGAATTGATGAAGAGTCATCAATGTCATTTGTTATAATCAGTCAACTTGGGGATCAAGAAACTATGATTAATCAAAGGTTGACATGTACCATGCCTTGTGATTAATCTTGATATCGTGTTACAAAAGGATGAGCTTATAACCATAATTCTGAGTTAAATCGGATTATCGATCCTCATTTGATTTGGGTAGTCATAATGTCTTACTAGAGGCGCTTATGACTTATGGGCCTTGAATTGTGATCGTTTATTGCCAACATCAAATAAGCCTCTGTGGTCGCACACAAAGAGTTATGTGATCTGGGCTTATTCTCTTGGGCCTAATTTATTAGGTATTGAATAAATATATTTAGATATATTTATTAGGCTAGATTAAATTAAGTTGTCCGGCTTTTATTATATTAGATATAATGGGTCGAAACTTATTGGGGCCTCAATGGGATTAGGGTTTCTCTATAAATAGAGAAGCTTAGGTCTCATTGCGGCAGAAGACACAATTGTCACGAAACCCTAGCCACCATCTGAGAGGAAAATCGTGCGGCATTCGGGAAGAGTTTCAAGACGTGCTAGCACACCATAGCCGCAGCCTGGATCGTGCACACTCGTGTGGATACCGGTAGAGGGCATTCGTGTTTGCAGTGTCTTGGAATCCGAAAAAGAAGCAACCTATCCACGAAAATAAGGTATTTTTGTACATCATTGGTATTTTCGATTATACATTATGCTGTTGTATGGTCTTTTCCGCAGTGTATTGTGAATACTCAGACCGTACGCGATCCAACATTCTTACCACTGTCATACCTCCCTTTTTAGGGACACAATGGACCGGGCTTGTTGGACCCCGTCCCCGAGGCCCAACATTCGGACCCATATAAGCATGGAAGACCCAAAACTAAACACAAACCGACCACAATTAGAGAAACTTTTAATGGAAAATTTGGGATTGGCTTTTTAATAAAATGTTCCCCTTGATCTCACGATTCTAACGCCACCGAAATCGTTCAATTCCGATTAGAAATGAAAAAGTTATGGCAAAAATGCTATCTTAAAGAAAACAGTGAAAACAGCCCCTCTACCGACTTCATGTTAAAATTTGAAAACCTTAGAGGCTGAACTACTGATCGGCTCCTTCATAAAAAGTGTAGATTTATGTCTCTCGTTTCATTTAAAATAAGAATCGCCTCGATCCGAGCCCTACAGCTCCAGATATTTAAAAATTAGCGAAGTATATTCAGAAAGAATCAGCCGACCTTCACACTTTGTTTCAAATCACCTTTTTCAATTTAAAATAAAAACTGAAAATTTAAGTGTAGAAAGATAGAAAAAGTTCTTAGAAAACCATCGATTCGAAAATCAGCTCAATCGGAGGTTGGTGTACAAAGTTAAGGCCAAAAGAAGGGAGAGGGGTCGGTCGGCCAAAACCGACCCCCAAAGTTTCAACCGCTTCTAAGATGCCGAGAAAGGCATGAATCTTTCGACTTTGAAGCGAAAGGCGGGCGCCGCCCGCATGGGTGGCGTCCCTCGCTCATGGCAGCAGGAGCGCCGCCCGTGGTGCCTCGCTCGAGACGCTGGGCGCGCCGCCCCGTCGTGGCGCGAGTGCCTCGCTCGGCAGCCGAACGCCTGGGCGCTCGCGTGCCGAGTGAGTGACCTGCCCAAATGATCCGACCTACCGGACTTCTAACCTCAATAACTTTTTATACCGAGCTCCAAATCAGCCACGGTCGGAGCGTTGGAAAGCTAGAAGAAAATCTATATTTTCAAGAAGGACTCAAAGACTAGCCTGGTCACTAAGGAAGCAAATTTTAACACAAAGGCCGATCGACTAGCTCTCCCTAACAAAGATCAAAACTTGCAACCTCCATAACTTTTGACCTAGAGCTCCAAATTGAGCAAAATTAGTGTCTATGGAAAGGTAAAAGAATTATATACAAACTTCAGTAAAGACCACCGACCTATATTCCCACTCTATGAGGGTCAAAAGTGAACTCAAAGCTCTGCTAGCAATCTGTCACTTTGATAGCACCAAGAATAAATTCCAATGACCCCACCTACCAACTTAATACCTCTTAAATAGCTCATAAAACCTCCTAGAGAGCTCTACTGCCCGGCTAACACTCTCAACAAGTCTCAGTACTCCCATTATACCTATACCAACCCAGAAATTTCAGCAAACACAACAAACTCAAAATTTCCCACATGAACACTTTAGCCAGATTCTCAAAGACTATACTCTTCAACAACACATAGACCATAACAACATACCAGCGACCTTTCCCATGGCCAAAACCCAACAAAACTCATATAACAATAATACTCAATATCATACACATGCCTTTCCAAGGCCATACACAGTACACACATCAGCCAATTCACATAAAGAGAGTACTAGAGCTCTCATTCTCATTTCAAAATCATAACAAGATTCATGCATAGCTTTGGTTACATATTGGCATATTCATCAAAATCAAGTACAAAATACCAAAGATGAGATGCTCAATGATCAATATGCTTACAAAGCTATTCCCAAAAGCTAGTTACTAACTTAATACAAAGTTCCTAAATTTCTTGGAGCGATGCCCAAGCTTTGCAAGGTTAGAGTTCAATTTTGATTTGCACCTGAGGAGGAGAATGGGGTGAGCTAACACGGCTCGTGGCTAACAAATTTATAGCCATCACATAATGAGCCACACGCACACAATTAATAATCCAAAGCATTAGCAATTTACATAATAGGTTGAAACTCAACTTTATCATATAACTCACAATTTACTCAACTCATCACATAAGGCATAACATAGAATCATCTTGCAATTAAAACCCATATTATGCATCATAAACACTTATAAATGATGAAATGCACACAATTGGCTCGAGAGTTCCATACACACACCGGAAACCGAAGTTTACCGTGAACACAACGAGTCCGTTTTCGGATCTCGTAAGCCACAAGCGGGCAGCCGGGAGAAGGCTATAGGGGTCAACGTGCACGTGACTTCACAAAGGGGTTCTCTCTCGCCCAAACACAATCAATATGCTCACATATCAAAACACAAGATTCACATTTTATGCTTATCTCACTCTTTCAAATCATCAAAGTTCCATTCTTTCCTCTCAAAACACAAAATTTCATTTTCAATATGCACATAGTATAACAAAGATAGCACACATAGGACTTTGCCCATTACACAATAACTATAAAGATGTTACCCACCTATCGTCGGAAATTCGGATTCATGACTGATCTTCCTCTCTCTCTTGAGTGAGGTTTCCTTGGTTCCCTTCAATAAAACACATTCCGAGACTCATTGAAAAAGTCGAAACATTCAAGAATCGATAAATCGATAACGAAGTCTTAAACCTAACCTACCCATAGCCCATTTAAGCTAAAACAACCAAACCCTAGCTTAGGAAAACACAAAAACCCATAGATCTCACCTCTCCCTTCAAACTTTACACAAACCCTAAGCTCCATTTCATCCCATTTTCGAAACCCTACTCAGGGGAGATGGTAGCTTACCTTACAACTTGATTTTCTTCACTTTTCTCCTCCCTCAAGCCTTGGGCGACCTCCACTCTCCTCTAGCTCAAGGTCCACTCTTCTTCCTCTTCTCCTTTCTATTTCACGTTTTTGTTCTCTTCTCTTCTCAAGGCATACGACTACTCCACTTCTCCTTTCCCTCTTCTTTAATTCATTTAACTCATTTATTTCCATTACATCTCCTCCCAAAACTACATAGTTTTGCTATTGGGCTCTCCTCCTCCTCTTCTTAAGCCCACTCTACTCTAAACCACTTAACCTTCTTCCATTCATTCCTAAAAGCCCATATTTTCCAATACTAGGCCCAAGCCTTCAATTAAATTTCTAACTTCTAATCTCAAGCCCAACATAAAAAAAAATATTTATATGGACACATAATTAAATCAATTAAGGAAAAATAAAAATAATTTAACGAATAAATCCATAAATAAATAATTAATTAATTCAAATAAAATAAAAAATTTTCGGGGCCCAACAATTCTCCCCTCCTAAAAGAATTTCGTCCTCGAAATCCTTACCGAGTCCATGAAGAGGTAGGGATACTTCTCCTCATGGCTTCCAAAGGTTCCCAAGTTGCCTCTTCATTGAATGGTTCCTCCACAAGACCTTAACCACTTCACGATCTTATTCCTTAACACTTTTCCTTTGAATCCAAGATCTCCTTTGGTTGCTCCTCATAAGTCAAATCTCTCTCAAGCTGAACCTCTCAAGGTTGAACTATATGCGAAGGATCCGATCTGTACCTCCTCAACATCGACACATGGAACACATTGTGAATCTTAGACAACTCCGATGGCAAATCTAACTTATAAGCCAAAGGCCCAATCCTCTCAATGATCTCATATGGGCCTATATACCTCGGGCTAAGCTTGCCCTTCTTACCAAACCTCATCACACCCTTCCATGGAGAAGCTCGAAGAAACACCTTCTCACCCACATCAAACTCCATCTCTTTCCGATGAGCATCGGAATAGCTCTTCATCCTATCTTGAGCTGCCTTAAGCCTCTGTTTCACCAACTTAATTTTATCAACTGTGACCTGCACTAACTCAGGCCCCACAAGCTTTCTTTCACCTTCCTCGTCCCAACATATAGGAGTTCTACATCTCCTACCATACAAAGCCTCATAAGGTGCCATCTGAATTCCCGAATGATAGGAATTATTATAAGCAAACTCAATCAAAGGTAAGTGATCATCCCACGAACCTTTGAAATCCAAAGCTCAAGCCCTCAACATTGCCTCCAAAGTCCGAATGGTCCTCTCAGACTGTCCATCAGTCTGCGGATGGAAAGCCGTACTGAAATGCAATCTAATCCCCAAGGCCTCTTGCAAACTCTCCCAAAACCTGGAGGTAAACCTGGGATCTCTATCAGAAACTATCGAACTCGGAATCCCATGAAGCCTAATCACCTCATCCACATACTTCTTAGCCAACACATTCAAGGAATCTATCTGACGAATTGGCAAGAAGTGAGCTGACTTAGTCAACCTATCCACAATCACCCATATTGCATCATGCTTCTTGCTAGATCTCTGCAATCCCATCAGAAAATCCATAGTTATCTTTTCTCATTTCCACTCTGGAATAGGCAAGGGATTAAGCTTGCCTGAAGGTGCTTGGTGTTCAGCTTTAACTTGCTGGCACACCAAACATCTTTTAGCATACTCTGCTACATCTTTCCTCATTCCTTTCCACCAGAAATGCTCTTTCAAATTTCGATACATCTTAGAACTCCCTGGATGCATTGCATAAGGAGCATTATGCGCCTCATCAAGAATCTCATCTCTCAACTCTAACTTGCCCGGGACACACAATCTACTACCCACAACCATCAATCCATCTTCCTTTACCTCTACATTAGACGGCTTGCCATTCTTTATCTCTTCCCTAAGCTTACTCAAGTACTCATCCTGATCCTGCAATTCCTTGATCTTCTCTTTCAGTACTAGCCTCACCCTGAAACTTGCCAAAATACACTCAGGCCCATCTTGCCTCAACATCACATCAAGTCTGGCTAAATCATTCAGCAAGGGAAGGTACACACCCTCCATGTGAGCCATAGTGGACTTCCTACTCAGAGCATCCGCTACCACATTAGCTTTCCCCGGATGGTAATCTATCATCAAGTCATAATCTTTTAGTAACTCTAACCATCGCCTCGCCTCAAATTCAGCTCTTTCGGGTCAACAAGTATTTAAGACTCTTATGATCTCAGAATATCCTAGTGGTAACTCCATACGAGATAATGTCTCCAAATCTTTAATGCAAAGATTATAGCAGCCAACCCAAGTCATGGATCGGATAGTTCATCTCATAAGGCTTCAACCGCCAGAGGCATAAGCAATCACTTTCTCGCTTGCATCAATACACACCCTAAACCCTTCCTGGAGGCATCACTATACACAATGTACCCATCATCACCCAAGGCAATGTCGAGAATCGGTGCGGTTGTAAGTCGCTTCTTCAACTCCTCGAAACTACTCGCACTCCTCACCCACTCAAACTTCGATTCTTTCGTTAATTTGGAAAGTGGAGCACTATCAAAGAAAAGCCCTCCACAAACCTCCCGTAGTATCCAAATAATCCCAAGAAACTCCTCACCTCGCCTACATTCTTAGGTGCTTCCCATTTAACCACACTTCTATCTTCTCGGATCCACATGCACTCCCCGCCAGAGATCACATGCCCCAAAATACCACTTCCCTTAGCCAAAATTAGCATTTATCGAATTTGGCATCTGACTCATTCTTCCTCAATGTCTCTAAAGCAACCTCAAATGATCCTCGTGCTCCTCATCACTCTTAGAATAGACCAATATATCATCAATAAAGACAATGATAAATTGATCTAGGAAAGACTTGAAGACTCTATTCATCAAATCCATAAAGACTGCAGGAGCATTAGTTAATCCGAAGGCATAACCAAAACTCAAAGTGGCCATACCTCGTCTAAAAGCGATCTTTGACACATCGGTCTCCTTAATCCTCAATCGATGATAACCCGATCTCAAATCTATCTTGGAAAGACTCTCGCCCTTGCAATCGATCAAACAAGTCATCAATGCGCGGAGCGGATATCGGTTCTTAATGGTGGCATGGTTCACTTCCTATAATCCACACACATCCGCAACGACCCATCTTTCTTCTTCACAAAAGAACCGGAGCTCCCAAGGTGAAGAACTTCGGTCTAACATAACCCTTCTCTAAAAGGTCCTCCAATCGCTCCTTAAGCTCCTTCAATTCGCCGAGCCATCCGATAAGGTGGAATTGAGATCGCAGATGATTCTGAATGAAGCTCGATGGGAAACTCAATTTCCCTAGGAGGAGGTAGTCCCGCAATTCCTCGGGAAAGACATCCGGAATTCCACGACTCATTGGAATGTCTTCCAACCTCCCTCTATCGCCTCCATATCTAGCACATAAGCCAAAAGGCCTCACACCCTTGCTCATCATTCTCTCGCCATCATATTTGAGATAACCCGAGGTGAACTGACTTTTCTATCTCTCATGAGTATCACTTTCCCGCTATCCTCTAGCTCGAACTCCACTTGCATCTTCGCTTACAATCTAAAGTAACATGATACCTCTCTAATGTGTCCATACCTAAGATCACATCCAATCCTCCCATCTTCAAAGGCATCAGATCCACCACAAGTTTTCCTCCACTAATCTCTATCTCACAATCTCTATACACTTGACTGATGACAATATAATGGCCGATTGGAGTACTCACCATCAGCGGAGTATCCAATGGACTCAAACTCCTCCTGGATATAGTTCTACCCGAAGACACAAAGGAATGGGTAGAACCTGAATCAATCAAAGCAAGCACATAATCATCAAACAATTTAACCATACCCGCCATAACGTGCTGGGCGGTCTCGGCCTCCTCTCGTGTCATTGCAAACACTCTGGCTGATGCTTGCCCTCTGGATCTATCTGGAGGATAAGCTCTCTTAGGACCTCCAGAGCTACCCACTTCGGTCACAGCTTTTTGCACCACTGCCTCTGTCCTCCTAGAAGCTTACCTCTGAGATCCCTCTCTCCTATCCGGCTGGGGACAAAACTTAACTAAGTGTCCTTTCTGCCCACAATTGAAACATGCTCCAGTCTTTCTATGACATTCTCCTCTATGAGGAAGCCTACAATGGTCACACTTGGGAAGAGGTGGCCTCTCCCCATCTACTCTTCTACTGCCGCCCACCGTAGAAGCTTGGTGAGAAACAATAGGAGTCCTCGCAGATCTAGGCCAACTCCCACGGTGCTCCTCTCCTCGATCTGCAGAAAGGTTACGCACTTCTCTCGGGATTAAGTACCACCTCCCTCCGAATCGCTCTCTCCCTTTTCTTCCGCTTGATCGCACTCTTGATATTTTCAATGTTCTCAACCTCGAGCCGCTTCAACTAGCTGCTGAAATCATGAAGTTCTCGCACCACTACCTTTTCTCCGATAGTTAGGTGCGGACTGACTCAAATCGGCGGCACTTGGCGACTTCACTAAACATCATATCTGCAAAGATACCGATAATCGAATAAACCGGCTCATACTCAAGAATAGTCATCTCCTCTCAGGTGAGGCTCAGAACTCTCTCGCTTCATTGAATGTACACTTCAGATAAATACTTCTTCCCAAGACAGTCAGAAGTCTCCCATGTCGCCCCTCTGGTCTCGTCGACTCGACAGCACGGTCTCCCACCAAGGCAAAGCATCACCTCAAGCAGTGGCGGCAAAGATAGACTACCCTCTCATCATCCTCGCACTCCATCCGATCCAAAGACTCTCGGCCTTCCTCAACCAGGTCTCGGCTTCCTGGATCCGTGGTCCCGTGAAAATCCACCGCTCCGTACTTCCTCAGCTTATCAAACTGTCTTCCCCTCTTAGCTAGGGCCGAACCAGAAGCCTGTGGCATTTGACCCATAGCCTGAACAAAAGCTTGGGTAAATGCATGGAACAATCTCGGATCAAGAGCAGGCACTTGCTCCAACTGACTAGGCGACTGCTGCGTCTGAGATCGGAGGGGCTCACTACCCTGCCCTCGAGAAGCCTCAGCCACTCCCGGGGCTACTGACTCATCGGTACTCTCCGCTCTTGGTGGAGAGTCAGGTGCAATTGAACCTTGCAGGACTCCTCGTGTCCTTCTACGAGGTGGCATCTTACTCCTTTAATGAAAATACTAGTGATTAGCTACAGTTCATTTTTTAAGCTTAGTTACTATATGTATGCATGATATGCATGTCACGTAATGCAAACAATCAATTCATAAGGTAAACATTTAATCACATACAAAACAATGTTCCCTACTATACATTTTAAGCCTAGGAGTAAGGCTAAGCTCTGATACCAAACAATGTTGGACCCCGTCCCCGAGGCCCAACATTCGGACCCATATAAGCATGGAAGATCCAAAACTAAACACAAACCGACCACAATTACAGAAACTTTTAATGGAAAATTTGGGATTAGCTTTTTAATAAAATGTTCCCCTTGATCTCACGATTCTAACGCCACCGAAATCGTTCAATTCGGATTAGAAATGAAAAAGTTATGGCAAAAATGTTATCTTAAAGAAAACAGTGAAAACAGCCCCTCTACCGACTTCATGTTAAAATTTGAAAACTTTAGAGGCTGAACTACTGATCGGCTCCTTCATAAAAAGTGTAGATTTATGTCTCTCGTTTCATTTAAAATAAGAATCGCCTCGATCCGAGCCCTAAAGCTCCAGATATTTAAAAATTAGCAAAGTATATTCAGAAAGAATCAGCCGACCTTCACACTTTGTTTCAAATCACCTTTTTCAATTTAAAATAAAAAATGAAAATTTAAGTGTAGAAAGATAGAAAAAGTTCTTAGAAAACCATCGATTCGAAAATCAGCTCAATCGGAGGTTGGTGTACAAAGTTAAGGCCAAAAGAAGGAGAGGGTCGGTCGGCCAAACCGACCCCAAAGTTTTTAACCGCATCTAAGATGCCGAAAAGGCGCGAATCGCCGACCTACCGGCGGTCAGGGGACTTCGCCCGCATGGGCGGCGTCCCCGCTGCTTGGCAGCAGCAGCGCCGCCCGTCATGGCGAGTGCCTCGCTTCAGCCATTTGGCGAGCGCCTCGCCCGTCAGGTGGCGAAAATCCGAGTGAGTGACTGCCCAATGATCCGACCCACCGGACTTCTAACCTCAATAACTTTTTATACCGAGCTCCAAATCAGCCACGGTCGGAAGCGTTGGAAAGCTAGAAGAAAATTCTATATTTTTCAAGAAGGACTCAAAGACTAGCCTGGTCACTAAGGGAAGCAAATTTTAACACAAAGGCCGATCGACTAGCTCTCCCTAACAGCATCAAAACTTGCAACCTCCATAACTTTTGACCTAGAGCTCCAAATTGAGCAAAATTAGTGTCTATGGAAAGGTAAAAGAATTATATACAAACTTCGTGAAGACCACCGACCTATATTCCCACTATATGAGGGTCAAAAGTGAACTCAAAGCTCTGCCTAGCAATCTGTCACTTTGATAGCACCAGTAATAAATTCCAGCGACTCCACCTACCAACTTAATACCTCTTAAATAGCTCATAAAACCTCCTAGGAGAGCTCTACTGCCCGGCTAACACTCTCAACAAGTTTCAGTACTCCCATTCTACCTATACCAACCCAGAAATTTCAGCAAACACAACAAACTCAAAATTTCCCACATGAACACTTTAGCCCAGATTCTGCAGCACTATACTCTTCAACAACACATAGACCATAACAACATACCAGCGACCTTTCCCATGGCCAAAACCCAACAAAACTCATATAACAATAATACTCAAAATCATACACATGCCTTTCCAAGGCCATACACAAGACACACATCACCAATTCACATAAAGAGAGTACTAGAGCTCTCATTCTCATTTCAAAATCATAACAAGATTCATGCATAGCTTTGGTTACATATTGGCATATTCATCAAAATCAAGTAAAAAATACCAAAGATGAGATGCTCAATGATCAATATGCTTACAAAGCTATTCCCAAAAGCTAGTTACTAACTTAATACAAAAGTTCCTAAATTTCTTGGAGCGATGCCCGAAGCTTTTGCAAGGTTCCGAGTTCAATTTTGATTTGCACCTAAGGAGGGAGAATGGGGTGAGCTAACACGGCTCAGTGGCTAACAAATTTATAGCCATCATATAATGAGCCACACGCACACAATTAATAATCCAAAGCATTAGCAATTTACATAATAGGTTGAAACTCAACTTTATCACATAACTCACAATTTACTCAACTCATCACATAAGGCATGACATAGAATCATCTTGCAATTAAAACTCATATTATGCATCATAAACACTTATAAATGATGAAATGCACACAATTGGCTCGAGAGTTCCATACACACACCGAAAATCGAAGTTTACCGTGAACACATCGAGTCCGTTTTTGGATCTCGTAAGCCACAAGCGGGCAGCCGGGAGAAGGCTATAGGGGTCAACGTGCACGTGACTTCACAAAGGGGTTCTCTCTCGCCCAAACACAATCAATATGCTCACATATCAAAACACAAGATTCACATTTTATGCTTATCTCACTCTTTCAAATCATCAAAGTTCCATTCTTTCCTCTCAAAACACAAAATTTCATTTTCAATATGCACATAGTATAACAAAGATAGCACACATAAGGCTTTGCCTATTACACAATAACTATAAAGATGTTACCCACCTATCGCCGAAACCGGATTCACGATCGCTCTTCCTCTCTCTCTTGAGTGAGGTTTCCTTGGTTCCCTTCAATAAAACACATTCCGAGACTCATTGGAAAAGTCGAAACATTCAAGAATCGATAAATCGATAACGAAGTCTTAAACCTAACCTACCCATACCATTTAAGCTAAAACAACCAAACCCTAGCTTAGGAAAACACAAAAACCCATAGATCTCACCTCTCCCTTCAAACTTTACACAAACCCTAAGCTCCATTTCATCCCATTTTTGAAACCCTACTCGGGGAGATGGTAGCTTACCTTACAACTTGATTTTCTTCACTTTTCTCCTCCCTCAAGCCTTGGACGACCTCCACTCTCCTCTAGCTCACTACCGACTCTTCTTCCTCTTCTCCTTTCTATTTCACATTTTTGTTCTCTTCTCTTCTCAAGGCATACGACTACTCCACTTCTCCTTTCCCTCTTCTTTAATTCATTTAACTCATTTATTTCCTTTACATCTCCTCCCAAAACTACATAGTTTTGCTATTGGGCTCTCCTCCTCCTCTTCTTAAGCCCACTCTACTCTAAACCACTTAACCTTCTTCCATTCATTCCTAAAAGGCCATACTTTCCAATACTAGGCCCAAGCCTTCAATTAAATTTCTAACTTCTAATCTCAAGCCCAACATAAAAAAAAATATTTATATGGACACATAATTAAATCAATTAAGGCAAAATAAAAATAATTTAACGAATAAATCCATAAATAAATAATTAATTAATTCAAATAAAATAAAAAAATTTCGGGGCCCAACAGGGCTTACCCATGTACTGTCAGAAATCGGATAGATAATTCCTGTAGCTAGAAGTTTAAGCACTTCCTTCCTCACGACATCCTTCATATTTGGGTTGAGCTTTCTTTGATTTTCCCGAACTGGCTTTGCATCTTCCTCCAAATTGATTCGATGCATACAAAATGTTGGACTTATTCCCTTCAAATCTGAAATTTGGTAGCCAATCGCTTTCCTATACTCTCTCAAGACCTTCATTAATTTTTCAGTCTACACAGTACTCAAATTCGCATTTACAATGACTGGATAAGTACTATTGGGTCCCAAAAATTCATACCTGAAATTGGAGAGTAGCGGCTTTAGTTCAACAGTTAGTGGCTCTTCTTGTTTCAAATCTGTGCGATGATTTGTTTCGACAAAGACAAAGTTGTTCGCTTTTTATGTGAGTTGTCTTTGCTAGCGTCTGCAAAGAACTCTGAAATTTCTGGCTGATTGGTTCCTGCTGAAATTGAATGCACTAGAAAATTTTCCAACAAATCATCAGGTTTAGACTTCCTAAATTTACTTCTAACCTCCTCATCAACTCTATCAATCCTAAAACATGAATCACCATCATCTGTTTCCTTAATTGCCCTTCCTAAATTAAATTCAACTTTTTCCTCCCCAACTTTCAATGTCATTCTCCCATTCTTGACATCTATAATAGGTCCCGCAGTAGCAAGAAAAGGTCTCCCTAAGATAATGGGTATATTTGTATCTTCTTCCATCTCCAAAACCACAAAATCTACTGAGATAAAGAAATTCCCTACTTTCAAAGGTATATTTTCCAAAATCCCTTGAGGGTACTTGATTGACCTATCAGCTAGTTGGAGGGAAATTGTAGTAGGCTTAAGTTCTCCTATATCAAGCTTTTGACATATAGAAAGAGGTAGGAGACTTACACTTGCACCAAGTTCACATAAAGCCTTACCGATGTTTGTGCTTCCGATTTGACAAGGAATAGAGAAGCTTCCGGGATCCCTCAACTTTGGTGGCAGCTTATTCTGTAAAATAGCACTGGACTCTTCTGTCAACGCCACTGTTTCATACTCCTCTAACTTCCTCTTATTTGACAATATTTCCTTCAAGAATTTTGCGTAGGTTGGCATTTGTGTAAGAGCTTCCGTGAAGGGAATATTGATGTATAGCTTCTTGAGGATTTCAAAAAATTTCCCAAATTATTTATCCAGCTTAGCCTTCTGAAAACGTTGTGGGAATGGGATGGGTGGCTTATATGGAGGGGGTGGAGTGTATTTTTCAGTTTCAGCATTTTTTTGTTCATTCTGGACAGGCTGTGTAGCTGGGAGAGAATCAGATCTTTCCTTACTTGCTGCTTTATCCTTGCTTTCCACCATCGGTTCTAAGACCTTTCCACTTCTCAAAATCACTGCATCAGCAGTCTCCTTAGGATTTGCTAGTTGTGCAGGCAATTTACCCTTATCCCCTCTTGATGTGCTAGCTTGTTGAGCAATCTGAGTTTTCAGCATTTTGTTGTGTATGGCAAGTTGATCTACCTTAGAACTGAGCTGCTGGATTAATTCCACCATGGACTCCAAAGTTGGTTTCTGCTCTTGAGTTTGTGGGAGTTGTGGAGGGGCTTGAGGCTTTGTGTTTTGGAATCCTGGAGGACCCCTATGGAAATTTTGTTGTTGGGCTGGAAAATGAGGTTGGTTTTGAGGGTAGGAAGAGTAATGTGGTTGGTTTGAGAAATTTTGTGGCTGTATGGGTTGTTGGGACCAGGAGAAATTGGGGTGATTTCTCCATTCAGGGTTGTATGTGTTTGAGAAGGCTCCTCCTTGAGGTTTATCTCCATAGTTGCCCACTAAATTAGCCTACTCAACTGTAATGTCTTGTCCATAAGCCTGAAAATCATACATGGGCTGTGTAAATTGCTGCAGTTCATGCACAGGCTATGAGCTGCTTGCTGCCATCACATTAACCTTATCCATCTTATCTATTCTCTTTGTCAAGGCTTCAAATTTAGCGTTCATCATGGATAATGCATCAACCTCAAACTTTCCCGCAATCTTCTTAGTCTCTTTCTTTAAGTGCCCCCTGCTCCCACTCCATTGGTAATTATTCTGAGCAATCCTTTCTAATAGTGAATGAGCTTCATCTTCAGTTTTTGCCATAAAGTCTCCACCTGCAGCTGCATCTATAGCACTTTTCATAACCGGAGAAAGCCCGTTGTAGAAAATTTGCACAAGCATCCATTTCTGAATCCCGTGGTGAGGGCATTTTCTTTGTAGCTCCTTGAATCTCTCCCATGCTTCATACATAGATTCATCTTCTCTCGATAGGAAGGAATACACTTCACCCCTCAGTTTTGCAGTCTTTCCTGGGGGAAAGTATTGTGATAAGAAAGCTTGGGATAACTCTTGCCACGTAGTTATGGACCCTGGAGGTAGAGAGTAGAGCCATTCACTTGCACGATCCCTCAAGGAAAAAGGAAATAATCTGAGGCAAATTGCATCGTCAGATACCCCATTCTGCTTCAACATGCTACATATCTGAATGAACTTCTCCAGATGAATGTGGGGATTTTCTGAAGGGTTGCCTCCAAATTGAGACTGTTGGACCATCTGTACAAGTCCAGTCTTCAGTTCAAAGTTATTAGCTGTAACTGGAGGTGTCGCGATGCTCGATTGGTAATCCTCAAAGTTCGGTATTGCATGGTCCCGCATTGTTCTCTGATTTTGCCCACCATTATGCATTTGTTCTGCCATTATTTGCTCACTTGTAGTACCAACAGGTTGGGTTTGTATTCGCTGGTTACCCTGCATAGATTGTGCTCTTTGCTGTTTCATAGCTTTTCGAAGCGCCTTAGCAGTCTTTTCAATTTCTGAATCAAATAACAAATTTTCTACACTATGAGAATGTCTCATATATAAAAAGAATCACCTGCAAATCAAAAATCAAAAAGGATACTCCGAGTGAAGAAATAAGCTACGAAAAAAAGTAAATAAAATGAAAAATATCAAAATGATAATGAGAAAAAAATGCCCAAAGTAACCAAACAATTGATCGGCTAAAATTGCCCAAAGGGAAACTCCCCGGTAACGACGCCAAAACTTGTCCGAGGTCCCGCAAGTACGGGTCACGCAAGTAAATAGGGAAGTAAGAGTATCGATCCACAGGGAGTTACTGAACAATTACTAGGCTAAAATCACTCAATTATTTGGGCTGATCACTTAAATGTTGATAATTGAGAAATTGATTAATTAACGAATTGCTAATATTAATCCTAAAACAAACAGAATAATCGCGCAATTTATGACTGAAAAGGATGAATCAAATACTTAAAAGACAGGTTTCAAATTTGGTTTCGTGATCGACTTCTAATTATTCTCTTCCGGTTTATTCAATAAACTTGATCTCTAGAATTTGAAGGAAACTAGATCTAAATTATCTATGATTCTCTATCGAGATGTCAAAGAAGTATCGTAGTTAAAATCAATCCCGACTATCGTGGCTCATGAAATTAACTAAAACCCATTAAGATTTTTATCTAGTTGGTGATTCCTCTCACAAATTTTTGCCTATGTCTAGGTCCAAACCTATAAGTTCTTAATTTTGATTTTTCACTACCGACTTTCACCTTTCGATTCTTCAACCGATAATTTTGACGCAAATTATGTGAGGCCTAACACATAACAAGCACAATAATTCGCAAAACAAGAATCAACAGTCAAGAACGAATTTTATTGAACAAAATCCAGAATCAAATCATATAGAAATTCGAAAACTACTACCCATCTTTGAAACCCAACAAGAGATCTACTCAATCATGTTCATGTTCAACAAAATAAATATTAAATCAACAAAAATAGATATTAAAGGAGTAAGGAATGAAAAACCCAATTGAATCTTGGACATAAAAAGTTAAAAACCAGTCTGGAAAATATTTTCCCAGCTTCAGCGTCACTTGGTGCATCCCTTTGAGCTTCGTGCGTTCTCTCCTGCGCTGGACTCACGTTGCTGTCGTTGTTGTGTGTTTTTCCTCTATTGCGCAGCTGCTCATCTCTCTACTGCTACTCACCAATTTTGCTACAGCATAATAAAACCTCCTCCCCTGCTGCCTTCTCAATTAATAATATATACTCCTCTGTTTTTGTGCCCATTAAAAACCTAAGCGTTAAAAACATTTTCTACCTTCTAAAAACGTCCCCCTATGTTGCGTTTTGGACACTTCCAACTGCTGCGTTTTGGAGATCCTTCCCAGCTGTGCTACGTCGTTTTCCTAAGGCTGCTTATGCTGCATGTGCTCAAGTCTTCTCTAATTAAAACCTAACATTAAAAAGAAAACGTTTTCTCCTTCGCTCCACTGCCGTTTTGCTCTTTTGTCATGTGTTGCGTTTGTGTCTTGGCTTGCTCCTCCATGCTGTCATTTTTAGTTCCTTTTATTCCCCTACTACAGCCAACTTCTTAGGTCTAATTTGAAGCTAAATTTTATACTTTCCACAAAGAAACTAGAAAATAAAAAATAAAAATAAAATAAATAATAAACTCAATAAAAATAAATAAACTAACTTAAACATAATACTAAAATGAACGAATGAGTATGCAAAATGAATGTAAATATGACCTAAATACCTATATGAATTTGACTAAACACAAGGTCATTTTATATCTTGTATTATTATTTATAATCTCACTTTGTTAATTTTATGGTTTTAAAGACTCACTATGCATAATTATTTCATCTTACTTCATTTCATAAGTCTTTACTTTCATCAAGAGACGTTGAAGCTTTTGATTTTAATGAAAAAGCCTTACAATCTTTTAAATAATCTTTGGAGAAAATTTTGGGAAGTATTTTAATCACATTATGATTAAAAAAATTAGTTTTGAGTTTTTTAAGTTGTTAAAATTATATTTTTAGGGTGATTGGTCATTCTATATACATTAGTGGTTACCCTATATAAGTTAAAGTTGTTAATTTTGAAGCACTGGATGTTTGCTATAACATTAGCTGATGTAATGATTGACCAATCAATCATATTGGTCAACCAGTATCATTTGCTAGTTAATCATTGCTTCAACGACTAATGCATCTAGTGTTGTAAGTGCATATTAATCGATCATTATGTTATAACAGTCGCCCGGTGAATTGATTATAAATGTTTTAACGACGAGTTCTTGGCTCTAATGACTATTTTAGGCCCCAAAATATTATAAGTATGTGTTTTCTCATTAGTTTTGTCATTAATAAGGTATTGAGTGTTATATACTCACATTCTAAAGAGTTTTTCAATTATTAAGCATCTGATAGTTGTGTTAGTAAGCCATTTTTAAGTTATCAAGTGAATAAATCAGATATTTTTTAGTTTTAATATTTTGTAAGGAGTGCTAGTGTCCTTATTTTCTATCTTTTATGTGTTAATTTTCTTTGTTTTTAAGGTTAAAGTTATACTTAATGGAAAGTATTCTTGTTTTATGTCAAGGTGTATTTTAGAACCAAATAGAAAGAACTACAAACATTTTGGGACAAAAAGAGTTGAACCTAACTAAAAATGGCCTCGTGTAGTGATAATTATGTGACAGTCAGCAGCAGAACTTTTTTGAGGTTTTGTTTGGGGCTTTAGCCTTGCATTTGAAGGCTGCAGAGTTAGTGAGATTGGGGCCCTATTTGAAAACAAAGAAACATGACCTAGTTGAATCAGACAACTTGGGGGCTATGAGTTAGATAGGAAAGGAAAACGTGGGCTACAAACATAAAGCATAAAGAGGTTGGTCAAAACGAAGGAAATAGATCCATGGAAAACAAATAGTGTTTGGGTTGCAGAGAAAAAAAGGTGGCCACTGAAGCAACAAAAAAAGGAGAATAGAACACGTCCATAGCGGAGAATAATGCCCAGCAAAAAAAGAAAAAATCAAGCAATAAGGACGACGGTTGGACAGGAAACAAAGAAGAAAATCAAGAACGCCCCAAATGTGGACAATCTCAAATATTTAGGAAAATTTGTGATGTTGGGTAACTAAATTCTTATTTCTTGATTTATGGAATCCTAGTTATTGAACTCTAAATGTTGTAGACTTTCGTTCTTTATTTGAATCGATTTATTAGTCAAGTATTAATTATTTTTCTAGGTTATTATTTGATTGTTTGATTTTACAACTAGGTGTGCAACTAGTTTATGATTTTATTCAATTAATTGCTAGATTAAACAGGTTGATATTCAATTCTTTTAATCAAAAGTAATGACTAGGATTTTTGTCTACTACGTTAGGTACACGATTCTAGGAAAAATAGTTGTCTAGGCTAAATAGATATCGTATGTATGTTATCTAGTTAGTCAATTTTCTTAATTTGTAAAGCTATTAATTAATTAAATTTCAGATCGTATCCAAGTTATTGATTAATAAGGGTTAATTGAATATATGTTTCAGTTAAATAAACATAAGAGAAAATAGGTAAAGAAATTAACCAATAAATTGATTATTTTTAGTGTTGATGATCAACGCAATTTCAATAATAAAGGAGATCAGAAACCAAGATTTATTCCTATTGATTGTTAAATTCTCTTTGTTTTGCTATTATTTATTTTTCAATTTCGTATTCCAATTAAATTTTGTTTAATTCACAATTAAAAACCCCCTTTTATTTCATAACTAATAACGTCTCAATTCCTTATGAGAACGATTCTTATTTTCTACTATTATATTAATTTGTGTTGCAGGAAGTTAGTTTCCTTTTTTATTTTTGGTTATAAGCAACGACATTCACCAGAGAGTGTTGAATAATTTACTTGGTAGTGTTCCAAGAGGAATTAAAGTTTCTCTTTACCTTCAAGAAGATTGCAAAAAGGATTCCTATTTATCTAGAAAGAAGATTCAAAAGTTATTCTTTTCCTTGAAAGAAGAATTATAGTGCAATTCTAAAATGAGTCTTAGGAGTGGATATAGGCAAAGGTTGTTTTGAAACCATTATAAATCCTTTTGCAATATTTCCTCCTTACTCTCTTTCAATTATTGTTCAATTTTTTAATTACTTTATATTAAGAAATTTCCTCATATTTATTTATATTGATTATTATTAATTGAGTACATTAGTTAGAAAATTTGTTAAATTTTATAAACACCCAATGCAGTCCCTACCCACTTGGATGTTATTAGGGACTAATAAATGACGTCGAAGCGGGTTTATTAGGCTAATATTTCTAATAAAATCCTATAGCATCATAATTGCATATCTAAAAACATCATCATCATTATTCAACTAAAAGGTACAAAACATTAATAGACTATTTTCATTAACGATAATGATTATCCTTATTGGAAAACTAGGATGAGATTCTTTTTAATGGATGAAAGTGTAGATCTTGTCCCTTTACCTCTACTAAAATTATAGATAACAAAAAGTTACCCAAATTAAAAGAAGAATGAGAATCTCAAGATAAGAGATTAATTTTCTTGAATAGTTAGTCATACGCATCCTACTTTGTGCATTAGGAAGCAATAAATTCAACATCTTTATGTGATAAATGGCTCGTGAAATTTGAAATGCTTTTGAAGTTACTTATGAGGGAACCAATCAATAAAAAAAGAGTAAAGTATGCATGTTATCGTGTCAATATTAATTGTTTCAAATAAAGCATGGTCAAAGCATATATAGCTTGTATACTAGATTTATTAATACTATTAATGTTCTCAAAGATCTTGGAAAAACTTATACTAACGTTGAAATGATAAGAAATTTGTTTAGGTTGCTTTGAAAGGTGTGGGAAGCTAAAGTGATAGTTATATAATAAGTCAAGGATCTGACAATATTACCAATTGAGGAACTTATTAGAGCTCTCCTCATGAACGAAATAAGACTCCAAGTGATACAAGAAGAAATGATGCTCCAAAAGAAAAAGAATTTAGTTTTTGAAGTCTTAAAAGAAGAATCAAGCGAAGAAGATGATATATCAACCACCGAAAGCAGTGAAGAAGACATTGGTTCAATCTTTAGAAAATTATAAAATTTCTTAAAGAAGAAATTCTCTAAAAGAAAGGACTTCAAGGAAGGTAAAATTAAAACATAAAACTTTATGATATTACTTGCTTTGAATATTGAAAGCCTGATCATATAAAGTCTCAATGTACTCAACTTAAAGATAATGAGAAGTATGAGAGAAACTATAAGGAGGAGAAGGACAAGAAAAAAGCACTTAAAATATTAACTTGGGATGACACAACTGAATATGAAACCGAGCATTTGAAAGAAAAGATAGATTGTAACATCCCGTTACTGTTAGCAAGGGCATTTTGGTAATTGGGATAGACTGATAGGTTTCATTGCATTCACTGATTGAGTATGTTACTGGCCTCTAATTATAGAGGAACAGGTTTATTGCATATGCATTTATTCATAGGTACATGCATTCATGATTTTCCGGTAGTGAACTATGAATTGGAATTTACTGAACTGATTGCATAGACTGGATCGTGATTTGATTGAGAAATTAAGAGTTATTGGGTTCAATTGACTGATTTAGAATAATTTAAGAGTGATTGGTAAGTGATGGTGGCTTATAGGAAATTGTCGGAAAATTCGGGAGGAAATGCCCGAACCGGAAGTATTTGAGAGACTGACCGATTGACCGTATAGTACTGAAAGAATTGTCCAATAGCAATGGAAAAATTAGAATTTTACTGATAGGAAATAAATATGTTAAGCCATCGAAAATAGAGACTGAAATTTGGACTGAGTTGGAGACCTTTGTCTATAAATAGCTAGGTTGGAAAATTTGGGAGAAAATTTCCTAAGGCATTTCGTTTCTCCTTCTCTTCTTCCACGGTGGGTTCGATTTCTTCCTCATTGGTGAGTTTCATCGATTCTTCCTTATGTTTCCTTCTTATCGTGCTAGGCTAAGTGATTTATTGTGATTTTTGAAGGTTGAGAAGGATTTGAAGTGGATTAATCGTAGATTTTGGAAGATTTTAGGGTTTACGGTGATTGTTGAGAGATTTGTGTATTGATCTTCGATTGGTAAGTTTTTATGGTATTAATGTTGTCTTAATGGTTGTTTCATGAATTTATGGCATTTATTGAAAAGGATTGGGTAGTTAGGGTGTTTAATGGTAGTTTTAGAAAGAGAATATGGTGGAAAATCGATCGGAGAAGACGAAGAGTCGTCGCACGCCGCGACCTGCGTGCGCGTCTCGCCGCGGCGAATATTTATTAATTCGCCATGGCGGCGTCTGAGGGATGCCGTGGCGGCGTCAATATTTGACGCCACATAGTATGCTTCGTCTCATGGCGCAGAATCGATCATTCGTCATCGCGGCGGCGATTCTCACGCAATGACGCCGTAAACCTTCTAGGCCACAAGCGAGACACTCTTGGCCGCGACGAAGGGGACATCTTATTGGATGAATTTTTGTTTATTGGGCATAACTTTTGGTATAGACCTCCGATTGGGGTGATTCTCGATTCTTTGTGATCTAGAGAAAGAGGTCTACAATTGAGGATAATTATGAGAGTTAGAATTTAATTTAAGTGGTATTGATTTATCGAGATTAAGGTCAATTATGGTTCATAGTGCGACCTGAATACTGAATTGAGACAATTGGAGTTTTAACTGGGATTTTCAATAGAGGTTTTGACCTAATGGTTATGGAATTGCTATAGGGAACTGTTATAGGAAATACGAATTGAGAAAATTGACTGAATTTAGGATTGAATCAAATTAGGATTGATCCGATTGAATGACGAGTTAGAATTGAGCCAAAGAGTCCAAAATTGGGTTTTAGCAGGAAATCGTGAACATGCATTGTACATCATTTCATCGAGACATATGCATTATGAGCTGCTTATGTAAGCATCTAGTAATGGGACCGTATTTTATTGTTATAGGCGTCGTTGGATCGTCATTCCACGGACATTCTTTGGAACTTCTAAGCAAGCTTCGGAAGTTCTGGTGAGTAACCTAGTTGGTTTCTCAAATTCTCGATCGCTTAAATGCTCAACGTGAATTACTTGCCAAATGTGAAATCAGATGATTCTTGAAATATACATGATCGGATGGTATGCCTCTCTTGTATTGGATTGTGAAATTGCATGATTCTTGAAATGTACGTGATCAAATGACATATTTCTATCAGATTGGATTGGATTATCAGATCGACTGAATTCATCAGATATTATCGAGAATCACAATATCGGGCTTTATAGCCATACATGAATTATCGAACATCGCATTGCATGCATAAATGCATGATTAGATAATGGACATGTGACCCAAGTGCTATTATCATCGAAAAGAACCTCGAGCTCGAACCTTTGTCATCGACCGCCACGAACCCGAGGAGAAATCACGACGCGCCCCCATCGAACACCGATCGAGCACTTGGGGCTGTCTTGAATAAGCGGAAAGAGTCTCATATGCATTATATACATGGTGATTGAATTGCCAAATTGTGTGACGATTCTTGAGCTGCGTGATGCCATGATTTATTGTAAATTGTGATGTGAATCGCTTTATGCTATTGTAAATTGTTCGACATCGTAAATCTGTTATGACTCATGCGAAATTGTTATATAATCCGTTAATCGAATATTTCCGTGCCGTGTTATACATGCAATTTGCGTAATGCATGATTTGAGTGAACCATCGATGATGGTTTCTCACCGAGTTATAAACTCGCCTAAAATTGCAATCTAATTTTTCAGATCGATAGAGTAGACCCTAGCTCCGGAGATAGCCTTTTCCTACCGTCTTGGCGTGCTAGCGGGAGAAGCGATGGCACATGTGTCGGCCGGTGGGTTGGATTTTGAGGATGACTTAGGATAGATGCTTGTATCAGTTTCCTTTTTGGTTTTGTTTAGGGGACTGATAGACTTGTCTATTCTGTTATTGGATGACTGTATGTGATTGATATTATGATCATAAAAATTTAGTGGTTTCTGATATCGTATTGTGTTATGGTTTTAAATTATTGCGATGCCATGTGGATTATTAAGGGAAATGTTCTGGTGGTGCACCTTTATCGTGGGATACGTATCGGAGTGACCTTCGGGTTTCCTGATGTGTACCCTACGGTGAGGGGACGCTACATTAAGTGGTATCAGAGCATGGTTTGGCATCTTTTGGGCATAGTGTATTGTTAGGCTTGAATCACTGTAAGAATAGCAGAACTGATCAGAATTTCTTGTCTGTTTTAGGTCATCCGTTCTTGGAGATCGAGTTGAACAACCAACTGACCTGGAATCGGTAGGAGCTAGTAGGGAGTCTCCTGCGCCTCGTTCAGAGGAGTTGCCTCCTCGAGTTCCTGTGAGACGGGAACGGAGATATGATCTACTGCGTAAGCAGGGGCGGTTGACTTCTATGGTAGCACCGACCCTGCAGAGGCTGAGGGATGGCTAGAGAGGATAGAGAGAGTCCTCGATCAGATGGACTGTGACCTGGATGAACGTTTCGATTACGCGGTTTCTACATTACGAGGTTCCGCATATCGATGGTGGAAGATCTGTCCGGCAAGTACCACCGTGCCCCGCACATCGACATGGGATGATTTTCTGAGGGCATTCAAGGACAATTTCATGCCCAAGATTTATCTAGAGATGAAGTTGCAGGAGTTCTTAGAGTTGAGACAGGGGCAGTTGACCGTGGCCGACTATGAGGTGCGATTCAACGAGTTAGTGGTTTATGCTTCTTCATTGGTGGCTACTGAGGCTGACAGGTGTCGGCGTTTTGAGGGCGGACTCAATTTGGATATTCGTACCCTATTGGCTAGATCAGATATGGGCAATTTCATAGAGTTGAGGGCTGCAAAGGTGAGGATAAAGCAATTGTTGAGACAACAGATGGTTGAGGCGGTCGGGGACCAGGATTAAGAGACCTAGTGATAGCCAGGGCAACGCTGGTAAAGAGTACAGCAAGCGTCAGAGTAGGCCCTTTAGGTCCGCAGGAGGGGCTAGACAGACTGGTCATGGGCAGAGAGACAGTTTTGCACAGATTGGTAGTGGTGGCAGCAATGTCAGAGTTTCTGGACAGTCTGCTCCCTTGTGTGAACATTGTGGCAAGAGACACAGTGGATAGTGTCGATGGCTATCTGGAGCCTGCTTAAGGTGTGGTTCGATGGTCCACCTAGTAAGGAACTACCCAGAGACTGTGGGAGCCCAGTCTGCTATGACTGGAAGATCTGGTAGCAATACCACGGTGCAGTAGAGAAGTGGGGGTGGGTCCGGATGGAGAGGCCGAGGTCGAGGTCGAGGTCGAGCAGAGGGATCAGCAGTGAGGTCAGAGGATCTGAGTAGCAGACAGACGTCTCAGGCCAGGGTCTATGCCATGACTCGGCAGGAGGCCCAGGACTCCCCGGATGCTGTTGCGGATATGCTTCTGATTTCTGGTTTCGAAGCATATGCATTGTTGGATCCTGGATCCACCAATTCTTTCATTGCACCGCATTTAACATGTAGACTGCATGGGGATAGAGAGAGGTTACAGTATGGGTTAAATGTGAGTACACCTCTAGGTAGTACAACTGTATAGGGAAGTAGATGTGATATTTGGGATGGACTGATTGACTGCGCATAAGGGCTATTATGGACTGTTTCACTAGGGAGGTTGTGAGGCCATCTGGCTCATGTAATGGATACTGGAGTCGATCAGATGATTATAACTGAAGAATTTAGCAATGAAAGGATAGACTGGAAATAAATTTTAAATAAATGAAAAGTCGTTATTGGGAGACCTGAGTCTATTGGAAACTCAAGTGTGAGAGATAGAATTTGTTACTGAGAAAATATGCATTGTGTTATCGTAAGGAATCCGACTGTGAAAGAGGATTTCTAAACTGTAAGGAGAATTTAGTCATGAAATTGAGGGGATTATTGGTTCACAAAATTTTTATATAAATGTTTAGGAAGTACTAAGTTGATATGAGGAATACGGAGAAAATAGTGTAAAGGAATTTGTGGCAGAATATGATATTTAGAAATTGAGGAATCATGAGAGAAATTTTCAATTCGAGTATTAACTATATCGTTGTAAATTTGGAGACTTTGTAATACTTATTGACGTATCCCAATGAAGGTTATGATGCAATCTGTTGAAATGGTGTAAAGTAGTTTTACGTGCATAGGGATAAGTATAATCTTTTGGACTGTATTATAATTGATGACTGGAATGTATTGTGTGGATATTGTTCTGAAAGCTTGGTGATACTGGTTGGAATAGAAACATTTCAGATATGGCTATGAATAAGCAAATTGATAGCGATCAAGGTAATAGTGAAATTGAAGGAATTGAAAAGGATTATGCGGTTGAGGTTTTAAAATTTAGCTAGTGGTGCAATATAATGTACTGAATAGAAAATGCAATGGCAAAGGATCTTTATTTGGGCGTTAAGGCTATTAAACCTAGTATAATATCGAGTGCAACTGTCGATCTATCAAGGAGGTAAAAAGGAATGTATCATTATTAGTTATGGGAATTCCGGATCAAGTGTGTATAGAAAGGACTGACAAAGCAAATTGGGGATTTAGAAATTGTAGACCTTATTGAGAAATTCAAATGGGATTCAACTTTTGAGGAAACGATATTTATGACTGCATTGTGAAGTATGTGTTTACCCACCAAAGAAACCGTTAGAGAAATCTCTAGGAATCATCAAAGTGTTGTGTTTCCGCAAGAGTGTATAGAAAGAGTAATTGAAGATATAGAGTGTGGAATCGAATAGTTTTGTGGGGATAACTAATCGACGGATCACGAGGCAAAAGTGAGACCGATATTCGTAGAGTCCGTTGAGATTGGGGTATTATTATGATGTTACCATTGATAAAGTGCATAAGGAGTCGTTGACCCCTACATTAGAGTGAACAAGGCCTGATTATAGTTAAAGACTATGATTGATTTGAGTTAAAGATGATTCTGAACTACAAAGTGTTTTACGGACTGAATTAAGAAACAGTGTTAAGATTTGATAAATGTGTATTTTGGTACCGAATGTGAGGAATTGCGAACAATTATAAGGAAATAAGTGAGAATCAGAATAGAAAGGAGCGGATCGAGTCCCCTATCTTCCTGATCAATTGTATATGAAATTTCGAGGACGAAATTTTATTAGGAGGGGTGAATTGTAACATCCTGATTATCAAGTTAGCAAGGGCATTTTGATAATTGGGATAGACTGATAGGTTTCATTGCATTCACTGATTGAGTATGTTACTGGCCTCTAATTATAGAGGAACAGGTTTATTGCATATGCATTTATTTATAGGTACATGCATTCATGATTTTCCGGTAGTGAATTGTGAATTGGAATTTACTGAACTGACTGCATTGACTGGATCGTGATTTGATTGAGAAATTAAGAGTTATTGGGTTCAATTGACTGATTTAGAATAATTTAAGAGTGATTGGTAAGTGATGGTGGCTTATAGGAAATTGTCGGGAAATTCGGGAGGAAATGCCCGGACCGGAAGTATTTGAGAGACTGATCGATTGACCGTATAGTACTGAAAGAATTGTCCAATAGCAATGGAAAAATTAGAATTTTACTGATAGGAAATAAATATGTTGAGCCATCAAAAATAGAGACTGAAATTTGGACTGAGTTGGAGACCTTTGTCTATAAATAGCTAGGTTGGAAAATTTGGGAGAAATTTTCCTAAGGCATTTCGTTTCTCCTTCTCTTCTTCCACGGTGGGTTCGATTTCTTCCTCATTGGTGAGTTTCATCGATTCTTCCTTATGTTTCCTTCTTATCGTGCTAGGCTAAGTGATTTATTGTGATTGTTGAAGGTTGAGAAGGATTTGGAGTAGATTAATCGTGGATTTTGGAAGATTTTAGGGTTTCTGATGATTGTTGAGAGATTTGTGGATTGATCTTGATTGGTAAGTTTTATGGTATTAATGTTGTCTTAATGGTTGTTTCATGAATTTATGGCATTTATTGAAAAGGATTGGGTAGTTAGGGTGTTTAATGGTAGTTTTAGAAAGAGAATATGGTGAAAAATCGATCGGAGAAGACGAAGAGTCGTCGACGCCGCGACTGCGTCTTGGCGTCTCGCCACGCATTTAAAATTTATTAATTCGCCATGGCAGCGGCGTGCGAGGATGCCCATGGCGTCAAATATTTGACGCTTGTGGTAGTATGCTTCGTCTCACGGCGCGCCCAGAATCGATCGTTCGCAGCGGCGAGCGATTCTCACGCCGCCGCGAGTGAATCTTTCGGCGCCGCGGCGAGACACTCTTGGCCGCGGCGAAGGGGACATCTTATTGGATGAATTTTTGTTTATTGGGCATAACTTTTGGTATAGACCTCCGATTGGGGTGATTCTCGATTCCTTGTGATCTAGAGAAAGAGGTCTACAATTGAGGATAATTATAAGAGTTAGAATTTAATTTAAGTGGTATTGATTTATCGAGATTAAGGTCAATTATGGTTCATAGTGCGACCTGAATACTGAATTGAGACAATTGGAGTTTTAACTGGGATTTTCAATAGAGGTTTTGACCTAATGGTTATGGAATTGCTATAGGGAACTGTTATAGGAAATACGAATTGAGAAAATTGACTAAATTTAGGATTGAATCAAATTAGGATTGATTCGATTGAATGACGAGTTAGAATTGGGCCAAAGAGTCCAAAATTGGGTTTTAGCACCGGAAATCGTGAACATGCATTGTACATCATTTCACTGAGACATATACATTACTGAACTGTTTATGTAAGCATCTAGTAATGGGACTGTATTTTACTGTTATAGAGGCGCCGTTGGATCGTCATTCCACGGACATTCTTTGGAACTTCGAGCGTGCTTCGGAAGTTACTGGTGAGTAACCTAGTTGGTTTCTCAAATTCTTGATTGTTTAAATGCTCAACGTGAATTACTTGCCAAATGTGAAGCTGTATGATTACTGAAATATACATGATCGGATGGTATGCCTCTACTGTATTGGACTATGAAATTGCAAGATTATTGAAATGTACGTGATCAAATGACATATTTCTATTGTCTTGGATTGGATTCTTGTATTGGACTGAATTATCAGATATATTCGAGAATCACAATATCGGGCTTTTATAGCCATACATGAATTATCGAACATCATATTGCATGCATAAATGCATGATCGATAATGGACATGTGACCCAAGTGCTATTATCATCGAAAAGAACCTCGAGCTCGAACATTGATCGTCCGTCACGAGCCCGAGGGGAGAAATCTCGACGCGCCCCCCCACTGAACGATCGAGCACTTGGGCTGTCTTGAATAAGCTGGAAAGAGTCTCATATGCATTATATACATGGTGATTGAATTGCCAAATTGTGTGACGATTACTGAACTGCGTGATGCCATGATTTACTGTAAAATATGATATGAACTGCTTTATGCTATTGTAAATTGTTATCGACATCGTAAACTATTATGATCACTCGCGAAATTGTTATATAATACTGTTAATCGAATATTTCCGTGCCGTGCTGTACGCAATTTGCGTAATGCATGATTTGAGTGAACCATCGATGATGGTTTCTCACTGAGTTCGCAAACTCACCCAAAATTGCAATCTAATTTTTCAGGATTGATAGAGTAGACCCCTAGCTTCGGAGATAGCCTTTTCTTACCATGCGAGCATGCTAGCAGGAGAAGCGATGGCACACAGGTCGGTCAGCTGGGTTGGATTTTGAGGATGACTTAGGATAGATGCTTGTATCAGTTTCCTTTTTGGTTTTGTTCAAGGGACTGATAGACTTGTCTATTCTGTTATTGGATGACTGTATGTGATTGATATTATGATCATAAAAATTTAGTGGTTTCTGATATCGTGTTGTGTTATGGTTTTAAATTATTGCGATGCCATGTGGATTATTAAGGGAAATGTTCTGGTAGTGCACCTTTATCGTGGGATACGTATCGGAGCGACCTTCGGGTTTCCCGATGTGTACCCTACGGTGAGGGGGCGCTACATAGATCATATATGCTTTATCATTATGGATGATGGTGAGATACTATCTAACCTTAATGTTTGTGATAGTGGTATTAATTTGACTTATGATGAATTACTTAAAAGTTTAAAAATCATGAGCAAGAAAAGAAAAAAATTGTCTTCCAAACTCAAAGGAGTTTATAAGAGTCATATGCATACATAAGTGAGAATGAAAATATGAAAAGTGGATTGTATAACATTAAAGTACCCAAAATGTGATTATTGATAACAACCATTACTTAGATGTATTAAGGCATGAAAATGAAATATTGAAAAATCAGGCAGATTTCCTTAAGGACTATTTATCCAAATTTACTAAATGGAATAAAAATAGAGAAAATAATAAGAGTTTAAAAGAATTCCAATGATAAGCAATGGAATGTGATATAACTATGGAAGTAAAGGCAATTCTAAAACCACATCTATTAATGAAAAATAGTTGCATATGAAGAACCATTGCCTAATGTGATAAAAGAGTACGGAGCTTCCACATCCAAACATATGTATGCATATTCCACATCCACATCCACATCCACTAATACTAATACTAAATAAAAGCACCATGCTTTTATAAATTGCTCACAACTTAAACATAGAGTTCAACACTATTAAAGAAAGAATAGGCATAACTTCTATAATAACATGCATAGCCAATCACACTCTTTTAGTCCCCAAAGAAGCATACATCAAGCCTTCATCCATAGTAGGCATTACACGTATAATCATAGAACATTTCATTACCCTAGGAGAGCATTCAACAACTTTAATGTCCAAAAGAAGATTCCCGATCATATATATATATAGTAATGCATTTATGCATCATCATCGCTCATATAACATGGTATGTCTTTTAATGGTAAATATAGATATATTGATAGATTTTATTTTCTTGAACAAAGAATATCAAACAAACCCTTGAAAAGAAGAAGGAACATAACAACTAAGGAACCAAGCTTATTTGGGTTCTTAAAACATATTGATTACCATGATTTATAAGGTTATTAGAAAAGGAGCAAAAGGGATATGGTAGAAATATTAGTTATTGAATTGAGTATTATTAGGGAGTTTATGCATTTTATCATGATGAATCTAACCTTCTTGTATATAAGAAAGTCTAAAAGATGTTGTTTTAGGATATAAAGAATTTAGCCATCAAAGACTTTTCAAAAGAAACAATTGTTGAATCAAGTGAGGAAGATTAGAAGGATGATATGCTTTCAATGGTTTGTAAACTCAAAAAGAGTCTTCATTCAAATCAATCAAAAGTAACGTTCAATAAAAGGTAAATATTAGTTCATGAATTAGAAATATGTTACATCCTGCCTTTTATATCAATTTAAGTCTAGATCCCCTAGTGATGAACATTTGAGTTTACACTAATAAATGATGATATTAGGAGAGAATTTAGCATAATTTTGTATGTGTAAAGTCTCTTTTAAGGTATTTGATAACTCTTAGGTGGTGCTTGTTTAGGGGATATGGGAAAAAAGGTATGGGTATGGAATAAAAATTGATGTTTGGCATGAATCTATCATTGAAGACCTAAAAGTTTCATTTCTTGATTTTGGGCAATCATCCATTCCTCTTATAATCTAGAGGAATGGGAGGGAGGAATGGGAGGAATGAGAGTACTTAATTAATTAAATAATTAATTACACTATAATTAATTAAAATATTATAATTAATTAATTAAAATATAATTATTAATTAAAATATAATTCTTGATTAATTAAAATATTGTAATTAATTAATTAATTAATTATAATATAATGAATTAAAATATTATTATTATTTATTTAATTACATTATATTTAATTAAAATACTATTATTAATTAAAAATATAACTAATTAAAATATAACTATTCATTAGTTAAAATATTATTAGTACACTATAATTAATTAAAATATTGTAATTGATTAATTAATTAAAATATAATTATTAATTAATTAAAATATTGTAATTAATTAATTAATTACAATATAATTAATTAAAATATTATTATTATTTAATTATATTATATTATATTTAATTAAAATATAACTAATTAAAATATAACTATTCATTAATTAAAATATAATTCATTTTGTAATTAATTAATTACAATATTTTTACAAACCAATCATTATTAATGATAATGGTAATCATTCCTTCCTCTTAACTAACTATCATAATTATAATGATAATATTTATTCCCATTATTCACTATATTCATTCCTATTCTTATTACCATTCCTCCGTGCTAACCAACCGCTCCCTTAGTTGATATTACCATAACTTAATTAAGTATTTTTTATGTTTAAATTTAAATTTTGAGGTTATTTTCTAGCCTTTTAGAACATACCAGTTGACCAATGTCCTAGTTGGTCGAGCAGTGTAATAAAAAATCTTGTTTTTGTCCTTTATAGTGAATTTATTATTTCTTTGGTCGAAGATCTAGTCTTCCAATTAGTTACTTTTGTCAACCAATATCTTGGAGTGATCGACCAATGTCCCCTTCTTTTTTAAAAGAATTTTCATAGTTTTAACGAGTTTGTATAATGTTCTGGTTGAATTTTTTATCATCCAATTAGTCACACTAATTGACCAATGTGTTAGAGTGGTTGACCAATATCCCTTTTTCTAAGAAACATTTCTTTCAAGTGAGTTTGTAAATAGAATGGATTCATATACTAGTCAACCATCCCAGTCATTGGTCAACCAATAAAGCTTTATGGTTGACCAATATAGTGAATTCAAAGCAAAAATTTAATTTTCTCCTCGTCTATTCAAAATTGCTCTATGTATCTTACTCAAGATAAACTTTCATCAACTAGTATAGCCTTGTATATGTTTATATCTTTAAAATCATAAACAATTCACACTTTTCTTTAAAATATATCATCCCTATCAAATAAAAATCTCATTAAATTGCACAAATTTAAATTTTGTTATTTTGAATTACATAATATGGATTTTAAAATTTTCTTAATTAAGTTTTTTTTGAATTGATGCCTTTGTATTTAAATTTTAGGAGTTAAGATTGTTTTCCTTTAAAGTATATCAATTCATCTTTAATTACATCCAATTTTGGTATCTTGGGCATTGTCTATCATTTTGAAATTTTGGGGCTTTCAAAATCATACATTCTTTATTAAATTAATTGTTGGATATTGAAGTTATGTTTTATTTATTACAATTCCAATATCTAATTTTTGTCAAAATTTCCTTGGTGTTTTAATTAATGTTTTCAATTTAGACATAATACCAAAATTGATAATATTTGAATTATACACAATTAAAGATATCTCTATCAAAATTGATCTTTTGTTTTCACTCTTTAAATATTCAATAGCACTTTCTATGAGAACATTTTTCAATTTTGATCTAATTTATTTCTTTAACCAAGTTAGCTTGCTGCTTGACACATTACATTATGAATTTTTGAGCAATTGATTTCTTTTTAATGATTTGGGGTAGAAAGATTAGTGATATTAGATTTAGGGAGAGTAATTACATTCAGAGGAAGTAATGAAATATAGGGGGAATGATTATTTTGTTGTTTTGGTTTTTATTGCATTTTATGTAGCGACCCGAACTTTGCGTACCGGGTGGGTTTCCCGCGTACCTCAAGAGGCCCGCGACCGCTACCGGGTTGGATTTCCCCTCGGTATTGTCCTCTTTGGTACTTGGATGAGTCACCACTCGAACCCAAGACCTCAAGGTTTTGTTGCACTTAAGGGCACGCCTCTTACCATTGAGTCAATTGGTCATTCACACATATAATCTTGAGTGCAACAAAACCTTGAGGTCTTGGGTTCGAGTGGTGACTCATCCAAGTACCAAAGAGGACAATACCGAGGGAAACTCCACCCCGGTAGCGGTTGCGGGCCTCTTGAGGTGCACGGGAAACCCACCCGGTACGCAAAGTTCGGGCCCTTACATATCGCTTATCATATTACATCTCTTTAGGGTTAAAACACTAATCTCATAAGATTCCAATAACCTCGATAATAATCAACTCGACTCATTGTCATTCACTTGGATTTCTTAATCTCTATTACAGATTCATTTCACTTATCAACATTATCTCAAATTAGTCATGGCCTTCGACTATTTTTAGGCCCTGTTCACTTTAATATAGGGGTGAACGACTTCTTTTTGACTGTAAGACCCCTTATACACTATTCGAATGGTGCTACCAATATAACAATTGTTATGCCCACAATCAGACTGAACTATACATCAATCTCAAGTCCCAACGAACTCCAAAAACATCAGTTTTACATTTGTCTATAGCAGTCAAGTCTATTGGTCATTCACACATATAATCGTTCGATCTTACATTATAAACCATCAATTACTCTTTCAATGTACTCTTACAAGAACATAAAGCTTCGATTGTTCCTTGAGTTTTCTCTAACAGTTTCTTTAGTGGGTAATACACATACTTCTTATCCCAGTCATAAATATCATTCTTTTCAAAAGTTGAATTCATTATCAATTCCTCCATAAGGTTCGCAAATTCTAAGTCCTCAATTTGGGTTTTGCCATTCCTTTTTATACACACCTGATTTGGACATCCAATAGCTAATAATACTTTCTTTTTGTCCCCCTTGTTAGCTCGACAATTTGCACTCAGTATTACACTAGGTTTAATAACCTTATCGCCCAAATTGTGATCTTCTGCCATTGAATTTTTCTGTGCAATACATTAAATTGCATCACTAGCTTAATTTCGAAATACTCAATCGCATAATCCTTTTCAATTCTTTCAAATTCCTGAAATATCATGACCGTTATCAATTTGCATATTCATAAACATATCCTAAAATGTTTCTGTACGAATAGGATCTCCAAACTTTCAAAGCAATACCCGGTACAACAAATTTCAAATCATCAATCACAATGCAGCCCATGAGGTTATACTTGTCCCCAAGTTCATAGAACCACTTTATACTATTTCAACAGATTGCATCATAACCATTACTGGGACACTTCATTAAATATTGCAAAATCTCCAAATTAAAGTGATACAATCAATACGCGAGTTGTAAATTTCTCAAAATGTCTCTTTTTATATTCATCATTCATAAGATTCACACGTTTTTCCTCAAACATTTTTGTCAAAGAGCTAAGACCAGAAAAGCTTTAACAACTTCTGGACGTATCCAACATATAACTAGTTCTAAATAACTCCGAATTTCGTATACATATGTCCCTTGCAATTTTGCATTTTATCATCACCTCTATCGTCATTAAGTCTCCTAATGTTCCATGTTTGAATACTAATTCCCCCACAATTTATTTAATCAAACAAAGATTCACTCTTATGAAACTTTCATGATATAAAATATTTCCTTATCTATGCCAACTATTCTTCTTCACTTTTCAAATGCATTTGATATATCATTTACGGTCATAGTCACTATCCACATTAAACACAATTGAGACACTTTACTCTTCAATAATATAATACTGTCAGGGGCATTGATATCTCTGACATTTACAACCAAAAACTCCTTATGTCCATGATCGATTTTCCTAACTCTTTAAGCATTTGATCTCCCCAATGAAGAAAATTTTCTCTTATGATTCACTCAGATTCATAGTGACATATTCTGACATATGTTCCTTTACACTAGTTTCTCCACATAATTCAATTTATTGCCATTTTTACAACCTGGGTTGATAACACATTCATCATATCAACTTTGTACTTTGCGTTCATATTTACACGAAATATTCGTGAACCGATATTTTCCTCATATACGCAATTAATGTCTCCTTAATGTTCAAAAATCCTAGTGCATAGTCGGATCCTTTTCATTAACACAGTGCATACCTTTTCAGTAGCAGATTCTGTCTCATAAGCTTGAGTCTTCGCTAGGATTAGGACTCCCATAATGACTTTTAATTCATTTCAGATTTGTCCTTTCATTGATAATTCTTTCAATTGAATCATTTGATCGACTTAACTCAAGTCAGGAAAATTCTTCTTTGAAAGAAGATTTCTTACTACTTTCATCAATACCGTTCACGAAATTCCTACTCATCAATAATCATCACATTTCTTGTCAGCCAATCTCAATGCCTTAGAAAATCAATTCTAGCTATTCATAATATCCCATGAAGATCAATTATGCCATAACTCATATAATCAAAACATCCTTTTTAATAAGATTCAGTGAAGTATATGCCATCAAAATCATTACATCTTTTCGAGAGGCAGATGTAAGACAACTCACCAATTAATCACTTACTACGCTAAGGACACCTTGATCTCATTTGATTTTTGACAACACTTCCCTCTTTGCACCTGTCCTCATTCGTGAGGATTTATTTCAATTTATTCTCAATTGATCACTATAGGCACTTTCACTTCTTATTCTAACTCAAATTGAACGTTAAACTATAAGAACTATGGCTAGCAATTATCCACTAACTCACTAGCCATGGTGCTCCCATTATCATATGTGCGTTCACATAGGCAAATCAACTGAACCTTGACAACTATTTCATCAACCCATGTATGTTCACAATTAAGTCAAAATTATAGATATATAATCATTCTTAATTTCTCACTAACATATTCAAACTCTAAAGTATAAACCTTTATTCATAACTCTCATCACGGTAATCAAACCCAATTTTATTTTCATCCACTTTGTTTATACACTTTCAATCTTGCCATTCTAACATATCTCTATTTTCCTCTATCAAGCCACAACTATAACTTCATATCTATCCCACATTCAAGGATATACTCAGTATAACTCTGATGTTGTATTTCATAATATATCCATCAGTACCAATACACTAAATCTTCATTTGTCAAATCGAACCATACACTTTTTCTTATTCCTAGATATCCACAACTTCCATTTATCACATTCTAACATATCATCATTTTCCTCACTATTTCTAACCGCTTAAACAATGGATACATGCTCATACATGTGACTCATATGCTAAACTGGGGATCAGTTGTCACTGTCTTCCGTGCCATGACTTAAATGCATGTAACTTGACCCATATTTCAAAAACAGCCCATATAAGATAGTATTTCTGGGCTCTGATACCACAAATGTAGCATCCCACTCCCGCAAGACACAAACTCGACATCGAGGGTGATACCCGAGCCCGTGCCTCACGAGGGTGGTATGCTAGAGCAGTCAAAACAGTTCAAAAACTCTATAAGATATTTTTATTTTTGAAACAATCATATGTGCGGAAATCAGTAAACAATTTGGACCCTCTTGAGTACGAAAACATTTTCAATCATAACATAATTTCAGTCATAAAAAGGCACTTAAAAGCGCTCAACCATTTCATATACAGAAATCCATAACCAAACTGGGCCCAATGAATTTCCTTAACATTTTCAGTGGTCACATTACAAATACAACATTAACCAATTAGGACCCACTGAAATAAAAAGCACTATTATGCGGAACTTGCAGAAATACAAATTTACACAATAACAGAATGATATAAATGCAGACGTGAACTGATCCCAACCCCAAATCTCTGACTCGCATGCGATAGGCATACTCCCATTGTCTAACGAGGTACTCTTCAAATCCTGAAAAATAATTGCAATTTTGGGTGAGTTTGCGAACTTAGTGAGAAACCATCATCGATGGTTCACTCAACTCATGCGTATACAAACAATTCACAGATTCTCTCATGGTAACACATTCGGAAATTTCACATGCTTTATCATTCCACAAATATAAGGCGTTTCGCCTTTCACACAATCCACATTTAATTATTCGTATATGCAATGCGCATGTGATACTTTCCATTTTATTACGGTGTTGTGACCGTGCGCCTGATTTGTCCCAAGAATAGACTCAATAACGGTGAGCCTGCGGCTCTGAATTATGGTGGGCTTGAAGGCCTGATATGGTGAGCCTGTGGCTCTGAATTACATTGGGCTCGAGGCCCTGTTGCGTTGAGCTTTAAGCTCTGAAATACGGTGGCTGCTCTGGTCACAACTGTCATTATCTGAACATGCCTTTATGCATGAATGCATATGTCTCAATTCGCATTAGCAATAAGTAATTTCACGCTTACACACAAATAGCACTTCGATATCAAGTTCCCAATATTTCAGACACCTATGGTCCGAAATCAATCAAAATCTAACACATAACCCTCCATTATCTCCACATGGCATAAGCACATAATATTTAACACATAAAGGTTGAGGAACCAACTAGGTTACTCACCTGTAACTTCCGAGCTACTGCCTGGAAGTCCCAACAATATCCGTTGAATGTCGATCCAACAGTACCTCTATAACATTCAAATAATTTCTCATTACTATATGCACAATCAGAGGGGTTAACAAATGCACATGCTGAAATGCAGGAATGTACAATGCATATTCGCGACTTTCCCGGCGCTATATCCCAATTTCACTATCTCTTTGCCTCTAAACCAATTTTTCGTTCTATAAGTACCACAACATTTAAACAATATCCTTATCCTCAAGAAAGACTTCAAAACCAAATCACTACTCATTATTTCAATATTATCCATTGAAGATTCCAAAAGTATTCCATTTATTTCATAAGTCTCTAATTTATGCTCCAATATCATGAAACAATCCTTAAGTTGCAATAAAAACCTATCCTTAACTTTCTTTCAATAATTGGAATCCTACTAATTTAAATTCAAACTTTCATTCTTCACCTCAATTATAGACCTCTCTCTCTAGATTATAACGAATCAAGAATCACTTCAATTGGAGGTCTACATCGTTAGTAATTCCCCAAAAACTAAAATCAATTGGTTCAGAAAAATGGGGCTCGCCGCAGCAAAGGAACATTCGCCGCGACGTCAAGGGGGTCGCTCGCCGCGGCGCACGAGAAGACTCGCCGCAGCGTACGAATCGGGGCTCGCCGCGTCGTCTACGTTCGTCGCGGCGTACACTCGTCGTGGCATCTACGCTCGTCGTGGCGTACGCTCGTCGCGACGTCCAATAATCCCCTCCTCACGACGTGCAGGTCGCAGGTCGTCTTCTTCGACTAAATTTCTCACATTTTTCTCTCTAAAACAGCCATAACTCCCTTTCAACTAACCCAATCTTTTACATTAAACACAATAAATGCATCAAACTCACTAATAAACAACATATAACCAATTTACTTACCAAATCAAGCTCTCCTTCGAAAACTTCCGAAAATTTCTCTAACCCCTTTCACCCTTCTCTAACATCCACGGTGAGCTTCTGATCTCTCGAAAATCATCACTCTCTCAAAGATTCTAGTTGATCTTTAACCACAAAGAAGGAGCAAGCAAAAATCTCGAAGGTGGGGGATCGAAATCATCGAAGGGAGAGGAGAAGGAAAAAGCCCTAAGTTGGAGGAGATAGCTTTCTGCCAGGTTTTAAAACCTAAGGCATTTAAAGGTTAAACAAATAAGCCTCTTGTCTTTTTCCTCACAATACATTTAAATCTCTTTCTCTTTTCACAATCATTTTCAGTCCAATTTGTCTCCAATTTTCAATGGCTCGACATATTAATCACTAAAATCATATATATCTAATTTCCCATGGCCATTGGACAGTTATTTCAGTACTATAAAATCAATCAGTCCGTCACTCGGAAAATTTTTCGGTCTAGACTTTTTCTCCCGAATTTTCTAAAAAATTTCTAAGGGTCACTATCAAGTGACAATCACTCTAAAACAGTTCCAGTTCCAATTCTCAAGCACAATTATCTCAGAAATTACAAAACAGATCATATTCACAATTTAATGCCGAGAAATGACATAAATGCATGTACATATAAGTGCATGTGCCAAATGACTCATTCCTCTCAAATTAGAGGCCAAATATGTGAACATATCAAAAATATGCAATATGACCTACTAGCCTGACTCACTTGACCAATTTACCCTTCCCATCAAGGATGGGATGTTACATTTTATGTATACAATTGAGTACATTTTTCTTTAATTTTGAATATCTCTTTTGTTCTTAATATTGAATTATGCGATTCATATTGAATTGTGTTTTATACATGAATTTACTTTTGATGGAAGGAAAAGATGAGTAAAGGAAGCAATTGAATGAATTAAGCAATTAAAGGATAAATAAAATATGTACATTGGCACATATTTGCAATTCAAAAGAGGTTCAAGACAATTCAAGTTGAGTAAACTAAAAGAGAAAGATTAGTTCCTTTTCATATGTAACAAATATTATAATCTTTCTTGTAACATTATCTTAATCATTTCAATGGTCTGAGGGCTCAAACAATGATTAATTAGTTTATTGTGTGCATGATTTATCAATCTTATTATAATCAATGTGGAATTTAGTTTAAATTAAAAAACATTTTGACGATTAAAATATAATTGGAGAAATTTTGAATTGATTTTGGATTTTTTGTAAAATGAGTGTTAAATACATTAAAAAGGTTTAAAGTGTCAAAATGAGTCTTAAATACACTCTTGATGCACTAAAAGTGTTAATTATATCAATCTATATTAATGTTTTAAAGTGATTTGTAGATTTTGTGCATACAATAGTCGACCAATGTGACATATTAGTTGGTTAATATCTTTTAGAAAAGATAATTTGTGTGTTGTAATTTTGTTTAAGAGCATTATTTGATACTTTAGTTTATTGGTGTCATACAATGGGCATCGTTATTAGTCATTAAAATGACTAATTTAAATATTTAATGGTCATATTTATTTTCTTAGTATAAAAATATCATATATAAGTTTTAAAAGATCTTTAATACTAAATAGAGTCTTAGGAAACTTTTGAGAGAATTTCATTACCTTCATGTGTGTGAGAGCTATGAGCTCTTAGTGTATTGTGTAATCAAAAAATGCTTTCTTAATTTATATTTGAGTGATTGAGATATTGATAAAGAGATTGATTGATTCGATTAGGGTTATTCTTCACCAACGAAAAAAATAAAAAAAATGTGTAAAAGATTCCTCTTCATCCTAGAAAGAAAATATTATATGGTCCTTTTTATGCATTCAAGAAAGAGAAGTAGTGAATTTTCTAAATAAAGCTTAAGGAGTGGATGTAAGTCAAGGATTCTTTGACCAAACCACTATTAATCTATTTTGTCTCTCTTTTTCAATATTGATATGATTGCTATTGATCAAATTTCATAACCATTCATTAAAGTAAGCAATTCATTCATTAGAATTTCAAACATGTCAAAATTGAACACACATTATTCACTACTTTTTATATATTATTTAGGGACTAATGAATATTATATTGTGTCTTTGTATGAATTTTTTATTTGAATGAAAGGTGAGCTTGATGATTTTTTTTAATGTTAATGATTTGGATTTGTACATTATTTCAAAGTTTAAAAGAGTCTAAGATTGATTAAAGCAAGAAAGAGAGAATATTTGGCTAAAGAAAAGGATTAAAATGTCGTGTTTTTCATCAATCCAAGCAATTAAGTAGAGCTAGTGAGGTTCTAGGTCAACCTAACCAAGAGAATTGGTAGCCAAAAGTTGTTTAAAGAGTTTGTGTCTTTTTTTTTCTAATTTTTTATCAATTGAACATGACATTGTCGTAGAACCTAATTGTGACATTGTTTCAAAATTTTTGAGATATTTAGTTATAAATTTCTAAAAGAAGTTTTTGTCATTTTCAGAAAAAGAATGACTTAAAGCAAAGGGAATGATAGAGAAAAAAGAGGAGTGATCTCTAATAGGAAGAAAACATAATTAAAATCAAGTTTACAGATTGTAGAAATAATTTGGTTTGAAATTTTAAAAACTTATAACAGAATTGAAATCAATGATATACTAGTATAAATAAAAATAAAATAAATTTAATTAATGGTTCTCTTGGGATTACATTGAACAGTGCTTCCATTGAAATCCATCGCCTTACCTTACATGATGAACGCGACGTGAATATACCTACAAAACAAGGAAGGCTCGTCGGGGGTGACAACCCGATTAGCCTCTCCGACGCTCAAGTAAGCTTTTGGTGTAGGAAGGATTGATGAATTCAGAGAAAACGAATTAGGTTATGATCGCATACCCGAATTATGAGAGAATAATACCTTATATATCAAGTAGTAGTCAGGTTTAGGTTTTGTTACGTATCTGCATGGGAGATTTCCTTATGCTAATGGGCCAGGGAGGAACGTGGGCTTCAGCCTTAAAGCTGATTATCGATGAAGAGATCGATCGGCCCATAGGTCGTCTAGACTGGGTCTGAGCCCGGAATGGCCGACCCGACCATAAGCCCCCCTACTCCTCGAGTCTGAGCGAAGAGAAGGGTCGAGGGAGTATGTAGAGGTTTTGTAGCCTGGTCATTAGACGACTCGGGGTTAGGTCGATCGGTCGAGCCTTGTGATATAGCCCGTCTGTCGATCGGCTAAGTGGAATAAGCGGTCGGTCAGGCAATGTTGTGATAGCCCGGTCATGGAACAGCCCGGGTAGTTTTAATTGGTCGGATGACGACTTACTGTCTCCATTAGTGGGCGCGTGAAGGCATTTGAGGCATTTATGATTTGACGATGCATGCCGTCTGACAGCTTTCAGAATTGGAAACGTATCGTCTTTGTAGTCGTTACCCAGCTGTCCCGAATATCTTTTCGACTGTTCGCGCCCTTCCGGATTTCGAGTAACCCTAATTTGCCTCCGTTTAGATCGTGCCGCGTGTCCGGGGATAGCTCGGATGTGTTCCACGTGTCGGGCTTCGGTTGGATCGTAGTTCGAACGTAGCCTCTATAAGTATCAGAGTCGACAGACGGTTTGCTTTTTCTTGACGCTTATTTCATTCTTGCCGTCTTCTTGCTTTCCTTTGCTTTCTCCCTGTTCTTGCCTCTGTTCTAGCTTATTCTTATTTCCAGAAGTTGTTTCAGGCGTTGCTCGAGTTTTCGATTCCCTACCATTGAATAGGTACGCCCCCTCCCTTCATTCTCATCTTCTAAATTCCTCTTAGAAAACATGTCGTCTAGCGGTTCTCGGAGTGAGGTTTCGCCAACTGGTTCTGCTGACGGGAGGTCGTCGTCGGAAGTTATGGCTGAGGCGACAGCGGTGTCAAGGCTGAGGGATGTTGAAGAAATTACAACAAGGGAGCGGAAGGACGGGCTGATAGTAAAGGAGCTGCCCAAAGGTAAATCGAGGATGTCTGCGGCGGATTTGCGCCGGTCTGTCCTTAGGAATAGTATCCCGCCAGACTGGGAGCCCAGGTTGGCTTCTGAGAATGAGGGAATTGGAAGCAACCGAGGCGGGTGGATGGCCGTCTCTGAATATTTCTTCTCGATCGGAGGCTTGAGACTGCCATACGTGCCGATCGTGGATGAAGTGTGTACTGATTTCCAATTGCGCCTAGTCGATCCTCCGAACGGGTGGCGTTTCATAAATGGACTTGTGCTGTTGTGCCACCAATTTGGCTGTCCGCCCTCCGTTAACATCCTGCGCCATTTTCTAAGGATGAGTCAAAGTCCGAGCTCTGGGGGAGGCATCCCTTCCCTGATGTATAAGGATGCCCGGTATCGTCCAGCCGGGACGTCCGGTAAAATTACCGGCTGGCGGACGAAATACTTCTTTGTGAAGCCTCCGGGGTCTTCTTCCGTGTCCCGGTAGTGGAGGTATCCTTGCGAACGGTGGAATGACTCGACAAGCCTATCGCTTTCTAGGGAAGAGCGGGAGGTAGTGGGCCGTATAAAGGAGCTCGGCCCTTATAACTTTGCTCGGCTCATCTCGGGGTATGGCGGGGGGGCCTCTGCCAACTCTCTTCTGATTGACCCCCCGCCGCGAATTGGTGGGCTAGGAGAGGGAACTGCCCCGCCTGGTTGACCCCTCATGGTTGATTTATCTTCTTTGTTCGTAGGTTTTGGGTTCAGTTACTAACCTGTTTCCCTTGTTTGTGCAGCTATGGTGAAGGTTAACACATACCCCGGCGCCCCCAAGTCCATCAAGGATAAGGGTCGGGCCGCAGGGCCTTCGGGAGGCCGAGGTCGGGGAGACAGACGAGAGGCCAGTTGGACGGTCGCTCGGCCAATCGCTTCCGGGCCGCGGCGTATTCCTCCGGCCGTCTCCGAACCCTTGGCGATGCCTGCTGTAGTAGCCCCGCCTGATCAGAGCATTGTTGTGGTCGAGGAGGAGGAGGAGGTCGAACGGCCTCTAAAGAGGAGGAGGGCCGCCAGAGTTGACGATCAATCTCCTAGTTCCCCGGTGGCCAACCAATCTCTTTGCCCTTTGGCGGCTGTTTGTCCTTCGGTGCTTGAGCAATCTCCCCGTCCTTCAAGCCAACTCAAAGGAAAGGAGGTAGCGGGTGACGTCGGGTTGTGGGAATCTCTGATCAAGCTGCCCAGGGATTCCACAACTACTGATATCGGCGTTGTCCGTCACATCTTGGAAAGGATTACTCCTCCTGTGGACGGGGAGAAGTTTGACCAGAGGGGCAATAAGGAAATGGGGTCCCTACTCCTGCGTACTTGCCTGAGGAGCTCGATGATGTCATTCGAGACGGTGCAGCGTTTGGACGTTCTGGACCGTGAGGTTCAGGACTTTCAGGAGCAGATGCAGGCCTTGAAGGACGAGCTTTCTAAGGTAGAAGAGGAGAGGGACCTTCTCAAAGCTCAAAATTCTTCTTTGGAGGAGGAGAAGAAGATTCGGGAGGAGGCGGCCAGCGTTTTGAAGGCCCAAGTTGACACGGGGGAAGAGGAGATGCGCGCCTTGCGAGCTCAGCTTACGAAGGAGGAGCTCGAAAGGGTAAAGGCGATGGCGATCAGGACCAAGCTGTCCGAGGAGTATGCCGTGTTGCGGGGGCAGTGGGAGTCGGAGAGAGTATTAAAAGAGAAGGCCCTCCGAGATCATGCCAAGGCCCTCCAAGATCATGCCCAGACCGAGGATACGTTGAGGAGGGTACAAGCCTCGGTAAAGAAACAAAGGGCCGAGGCGATCCTGCGATGGCAGAGGCGGTTCTTGTAGGACGAGTGCTTGGAGTATGCCTGCGACCTGGCCCTTATGATCCTGAAGAATTGTTATAACGCCTGCGTTCCTGAGGGGTCGGACGGTCCTTCGTTCGATGCGTTCGCCGAGCCTTTGCTTCCTGCCATTCTTGTTCTTTCTTTGGAGGAAGTGAGGGAGAAGGCCGCGGAAGACCGGGGGCCCGTCCCGATCAAGGAGCTGGACCTTAGCTCGGTCGAGGAGGACGAGCTTCCTCAAGATGATGCTTCATCCCGTTCGACTCTTCCGCTTTGATTCCGGCTTCCCAGATATTCCCCGGTATTCTCCTTCTCCTCCTCCTGTTCACAGCCCCCTTCTCCCCAACTGTAAAGCTCACCCGGTCGGGCTTGTGACCGGGATGTAATGAAGTCAAATGAACTTTGCCTTTGTTTCATTCGTTGTCTTTTTCCGTATTTATGCTCTTTACTTTCTACATATGTTGAGTTTCGGTGGAGTAGCTCGTAGTCGACCGGCTTCGAACCGATTGACCGTATTCGATTTGTATCGATGCCGAGCGAGGGTCCCAAAACACTAGACTTGGTGACCCAATCGATCGTAGTTGATCAACATAAAATGCCGGGCGATGGCGATGGCGAGGGTCCCGAGGATCTTGTCTCGGCGACCTGACTGACCGTAGTCGATCTATGTAAAATGCCGAGCGATGGCGATGGTGAGGGTCCCGAGGATCTTGTCTCGGCGACCCGACCGACCGTAGTCGATCTATGTAAAATGTCAGGCGATGGCGATGGCGAGGTCCCGAGGATCTTGTCTCGACGACCGACCGAATCGTAGTCGATCTATGTAAAATGCCGAGCGATGGCGATGGCGAGGGTCCCGAGGATCTTGTCTCGGCGACCCGACCGACCGTAGTCGATCTATGTAAAATACCGGGCGATGGCGATGGCGAGGGTCCCGAGGATCTTGTCTCGGCGACCCGACCGACCGTAGTCGATCTATGTAAAATGCCGGGCGATGGCGATGGCGATGACGAGGGTCCCGAGGATCTTGTCTCGGCGACCCGACCGACCGTAGTCGATCTATGTAAAATGTCGGGCGATTGATTGGATTTTCTACTCTGCGATATAACTCTTTGTTGTTAAGAAATCAGAACCCTTTATTAATGATAACGAGGCGTGGGCAATATTGAAAACCCGTCTGGGGGGACGGTAAAAAGGTACCCACATGTATACAAAAGGGGATAATAAGGAAGAATTGACAAAAATATAACTTATCTATTGGTAGAAAGCCTTCAAATTCTGGGAGTTCCAAGGCCTCGGTAGAATCTTCCCTTTCTCATCGCTTAGGATGTAGGAATCGTGCCCGACTTGTTTAACCACTCGATAGGGTCCTTCCCACATCTGCCCGAGTTTTCCAGGATGTTTTCCAGCCGCCTCGGCTTTTCGTAGGACGTATCCACCTACCTTTACATTGCTCGGTTTGACCCTTCTGTTATAGAACCTGGTCGCCTTTTGCCTGATGGCCTCTGAACGAGCGGCTGCCCTTTCTCTATCCTCGCTAAGGAGAACGAGCTCTGCTCTGCGGGCTTCATCATTCCGCTCTTCTTCGTAGGCCGACACCCTCTGATTGTGCAATGCTGCTTCTACTGGAACCAGGGCTTCCGCCCCGAAGGTCATTCTGAATGGAGTTTCCCCCGTGGCTCCGTTCGGTGTGGTTCTATATGCCCACAAAACTTCATCTACTTCTTCCACCTGTGTCTTTCTACCATCCAGCGCTTCTTCGTATGCGTTCATTATCTTTTATTGGTGTTCTCCCAAGACCCGTTTTTTATGGATGGGCTATCGAGGTCGATTGTAGCTTGATCTTCAGTCGGTCACAGAAGTCTCTGAACTTGGCGTTGTCAAACTGCCGACCATTATCTGTAACCAATACCATGGGCATCCCGAAGCGACAAAGTATATTTTTCTTCACAAAGTTTTCAACCTTCCCCTCGGTGATTGTAGCAACAGATTCTGCTTCCACCCACTTAGTAAAATATTCTACTGCTACTATCAAAAATTTCTTTTGTCCGGGACCGAGAGGGAAAGGCCCCAGTATATCCATTCCCCATTGGGCAAAAGGGATAGGGTGACTTACAATTTTCATCCTCTCGGTGGTGGTGAGACAGATTGTTGTTTTTCGGCGGCGTCAGATCGGTCAATCTCTCTCGATGATCTCTTCTCATCGTCGGCCAGTAGTAGCCTTGTCTGATCAACCGGTGAGCCAGCATTCTGCCTCCTACGTGATTTCCGCACATCCCTTCGTGGACTTCGGCCATTGCCTGCTCGGCTTCTTCTTCATTCAGACATCGAAGGAGCGGCTAGTCGTAAGACCGCCTATATAGAGAGTCATTGACAACTGTGTATTCGGCTGCTTTTATCCTTAACTTCTTGGCTGGTAATTCGTCTTCCGGTTGTCTTCCTTCCAAAAGGTACCGCATGATCGGTTCATCCCGGCCGGTTGATCGTAATTTACTTTGAGAACTTCCTCGGTCTTGAATGCTAGGCCGATCCAAATGTTCGATTGAATATTGTTTTTGGCATCACGGTCGGAAGCCATTTTGGAGAACACATCAGCCTTGGCATTCTGAGCTCGTTCTATTATGTTGATCGAATACTGTCCGAAATTGCTCAGTGCCTGCTTGACTAACTCCAGGTATTTGATCATGTGGTTCCCCTTGGCCTCGTAATGCCCGGTAACTTGACCGACTACCACCGCTATCATCAGATATCTTTAGGTGCTTCACTTCCATCTCCTTGGCGAGTTGGAGGCGGCTATCAAGGCCTCATATTCCGCCTCGTTATTGGAGGCTTTGAATTCTAGTCGAGGGCGATTCTACTTTTTCTTCCATGTTCGGCTGATCAAGATAACTCCGCTCCGCATCCTCGACATTGGACGAGCCATCGACAAACAGCTCAAGAGGGAACCGCCGTCTCCGAGCTTGGTTGGCTCATCTCGCGATGAAGTCTGCTAGTATCTCGTGCCTTAATAGTTGTGTGGGGCTTGTATTGTATATCAAATTCACCCAGCTTCTCGCCCACTTAATCAGTACCCGAGGTTTCGGGCTTTTGAAGGCACTGCCTAAGGGGCTGGTCGGTCCATACCTCGATGGTGTGACTTTGGAAATAAGGCCTCAGCTTCCGAGCTGCTGTTATCAAGGAGAGGGCCATCTTCTCTATAGGCGTGTATCGTGTTTCGGTCCGTTAACACTTTGCTAACGTAGTAGATAGGTGTTTATTCCTCCGATAGAATTAGCACCGCTGTTGATCGATCCTCGGTAACCACCATGTATAACACCAGGTTCTCTCCGTCTACCGGGCTTTGTAGGATTGGCGGGCTAGACAAGTACTGCTTTAAGTGCTAGAAAGCTTGTTCGCACTCGTCTGGCCATCGGAATTGAGTCACATTCGCTTTCCTCAAAGACTTTGAAAATGGGAGGCACTTATCCCCAACTGAAATGAACACGCTTTCGTGAGATTATCCGACCGGCTAATATCTGAACATCCTTCAAGCATTGTGGCGAAGGCATCTGTATGATGGCCTCGATCTTTTCTGGATTAGCTTCGATTCCCCGCTGAGTGATCATAAACCCCAGGGATTTTCCGGATGCCACCCCGAACACACATTTTTCCGGGTTTAGCTTCATCTGAAATTTATTCAGGGTCTGGAAGACTTCCTTGAGATCTTCCACATGCTCCTCGGCCGTCGTACTTTTGACCACCATATCATCTACGTATGCTTCGACCGACCGACCGATCTGTTTTTTAAAGACCTCCATGACGAGCCGTTGGTAGGTCGCCCCCGCGTTCTTCAAGCCGAAGGGCATTACCTGGTAGCAGTATGTGCCTTGGTCGGTTATGAAGGCGGTCTTTTCTTCGTCTTCTAGACTCATCTGGATCTGATGATAGCCCGAGAAGGCGTCCAGGAAGCTGAGCAGTTCGTGCCCTGAGGTAGAATCTACTAACTGGTCGATCTTCGGCAATGGGAAGCTGTCTTTTGGACATGCTTTGTTCAGATTAGTGAAGTCTATACACATCCTCCATTTCCCGTTCTTCTTTTTTACTAAGACCACGTTAGCGAGCCATTCGGGGTATTTGACTTCTCTTATAAACTCCGCTTCAAGCAACTTCTGTACTTCCTTCTCGATCACCCCCTGGCGCTCCTTACTATGCCATCGCTTCTTCTGTCTGATCGGCTTGCAGTCATGCCGAATGCCGAGGGAGTGACATGCAACTGTCCGAGAAATGCCGGGCATGTCGCTCGGTACCCAAGTGAAAACCGATCTGTTTTCCACCAAACAATCGGTGATTTCTCTAGCTAGGTTCTTCTGTAGCTCGGAACCTAGATTTGTGAACTTGGAGGGGTCGACTTCATCCAGTACGACCCGTTGCGTCTCTTCCACTGGATTCATCCTGTCCGTCTCTTCGTCGGCTCTCACGTCAAGAGAGCTCGTCAGCACTACCGCCCCTTCTAGGTCTTGGTTTCGCCAAGTAACATTCCCGGTGATTTTCTGCGACCCTCGACGACTCGAGTTCCATGGGCGTCGGAACTTCATAGCTGGTAGTATGTGGAGACGACCGACCGAGGCGTTTGAGTAGCTCTCCCAATTATTGCATTGTATGCCCTCGAACTTTACGACCAGAACTCCACGCCCTTTCTATCTAGCATGGCTTCGCCCAAACTTCACTTTCAGATAGACTCGGCGAAGCGGGTATGCCGACGCCTTGTTATTCCTTTGATGGGGCCGTCCGTAGGTAATAGCCGCTCTTGGTACCCCATTTCTTGAAGGCTTCATAGTATAGCAAGTCGATCGAATCGCCGTGTCAATCATCACCCGCTTCACCTCAGAATCGTCCATGTTGAGATTTACAACGAGGCGCCATCATGAGGGCAATGTACTCCATTTAGGTCCGACTCATTGAAAGAGATCATTCCGTCGTTCTCCTTCGGTTTTTGATGGGAGTGTCGTCGCCAATTGTTTGGCGATCGTTTTACGCTTTTAACGGTGGATCCCCTGCGCATTTCCACCAAATATCGTGTTAATAACTCCGGTCGGTCGGTCATTTTGCTGTTCGCATTTCCATCGTTTCTTTCCTCGACCGCCCTCTGTTTTCTGGCGGTTATCAGATTCGTGCTCGCCTACCCCATCATTCCTATCGCTCGTCTCGGGGTGGAGCTTCAGAGTCCGACCGCCCGGTCTGCGATCGCGTTTTGTTCGTGTTTCACTAATCGGCCTAACCTCCCTTTTGAATGAGGAGCTCAATCTCTTTTTCAACCGCCAGCTTTTCCGTGATCACGACCGACCTCTCTATGGAAACGGCAGATAAATTGGGGTTCTGTCGCCCTCAGACGGGTCTTCATTCTTTCGGGCTCTTTGATAGTTTCCGTCCGCTTTAACGGCCGCTAGTACTTCAAAGATAGACACATTTAGCGGGGTGAACTCTTGGCGATATCCTTGTCGATCGGTCGGCCTTTTCCAGCTCGACCGCTTTTTTGCGCCATGCGGGTTGCCCCTATCGCTCGGGCGAGCGATCTTCCGTCCGACGCCTCGTGTTTTTCAGCACTTCTTCGTTGAATATACCTATCCACCGCTTCTTATTTCTGAACCGAAGCGAGGTTGATCGAGGGCTAACGAAGTTCTTGAACTCCTCGTCCCTCGATTGCTCATAAGTGCGGTTAGATAGACGAAGCAGTGAGATCGGGTACTCGACCGCCTCATTGTTGAACCGAGTGATGAACTCCCGTAGAACTCTCATTCCTTCCAAAGCCGTCTTCATGGTCGCCATTAATGGCGAATCGATTAGGAAGAGCGACCAAGTCCTCGAAACATGTGATCTGACCGGGGTAGGTTGTTGAACCATCGCCGAGCTCCCTCTCGAAAGCCGTCGCGAAGGCCTTACACTGAATAGCATCCGGGACACAGTGTAGGCTCATCATGGACTGGAAGTGCTGCATGTAGTCCAAAGGGTCGGTCTTCCCGGTGTATTTCTCGGGTCGGTATCTTTGCGCCGGGTGCTGGGAGGCTATCCAAAATGTCCGGAATGAAGGGAGAGTTGTATTGCGCCGTCGGGCGATCTGGACGGAAGCTCGTAGCCACGTGAGTCCGATCATCCGCGATTTTTTCTAGGGTTTCATACGGGCGGTGATCGGTTGTTGTCAATTGTCGCGGTCGGTCGCACGGACGCGGACGTTGCGGTATTGTCTTTGAATTCGATCGCAGATTTGGCGAATCACCAACTCAGCTGCCTCTTCTATCTGTTTCCGGCTCAGGACGGCGTGTGTGGACGGAGGAGGATCTGCACCTAATCGGTGCTGGAGATTCGGGGTTGCATGGTGCGCAACGTTATCCTCCACGGCCACGCCTCGTTCTTCTTGCCCAAGGCTTCGAGGCCGCATTGATCGTTAGATTGGAAGACTCCGCGGGAGATGTGTGGTGCGGCGGCGAGTGCGCAGTAATCGCAAACCGACACGTTGCAGATCGCAAGAGCCGCAAGCAGCCTATGTCGGATTCATCGCCGCCGTCGGCTTATCTGCGTGGTTCTAGACGTGGTGCCCGGAAGTCGGGCCCCACGGTGGGCGCCAATTGGTTCTGCCGGATTCTGGCTGAACGGTGCGTTTCCATTGAAATCCATCGTCTTCTACCTTCTGTGATGAACGCGACGTGAATATACCTGCAAAATAAGGAAGGCTCGTCGGGGGTGACAACCCGATTAGCCTCTCCGACGCTCAAGTAAGCTTTTGGTGTAGGAAGGATTGATGAATTCAGAGAAAACGAATTAGGTGTTAGAGTAGTGCCCTAAAGGCAATCCCCTTTAGCGCATTTTGTTCATAGTCATGTACAGACTTTATGAATAAATAAAGCAAGGCATATTTCATTTATTTGATATTCATTTTATTATGAATTGATAATGATCTTTAATCAAATTAATGAAGTCCCTGATACATGACATAGCATGAAGGAAATTATGATGTGATCATACTATTGAGATTCCTATCATGTGCAATTATGTCAAGATCTAAATTATCCCTAGTCATAGGATTAATGAGATCGACATCGTTAATCCGGATAGACTAAAGATATGTCAAACTCCTTGATTGGATCAAGCGGTGGATCTCGTAAAGCTGTAAATATTGAGATATTTGGATTTGACATGTGGATGCTTACTAGTGGTAGTAAGTACATTGGATGACCGCTTATGAGATCATCACATGGATGTCCTATACAAATGTCGCTGATAATCTCATCATAACAATGGTGCAAGTATCCTTAGACTTGAGGTACTCGAGGATATCTTGAATCTTGATTACGTACTTTGACTCCATTCCTTGTTGCCTTTCGAGGTCGCTCATAGGGTGGTGATTGGGTGCGACTTGAGGTATTCAAAGGTAATTGAGTAGCTAATAGAGGATTCACCACTTCGTGATAGCAGAAGAGATACCCGTGGCCTCTTATCGGGATCATTACTTTGAAGTCTCGCGCCGAAAGATACATATGTCATGAAGATGGTCTTCATGGACATATAAAGTAATGGGTCTAGGGCGAGAACCGATTACACTTGGACTAGATTTGATCCGATCGGCCTAGTAAGAGTTGACACATTGCTCATACTCAAACCAAGTGGGGTATAGCATGGTGAAAGGACGAATTGCACGGTAATTATCTATGGAAGGGTTCGTGATATGGTTTCATTAGTCAAACCAATTACTTTCCGGTCAATTGGGGTCATGATGTGTTGCTAGATACCGCTCATGACTTGCTCAGATTAAGTGTTAATCTAAGTGGCCAACATAACCGGAACCTAATGGGTCACACGATAAGAGTGACTTGGAGAATCGTAAAATAGTTTGGACGGAGATCGATATCCGGAGAGCAATAGGATTAAATGGATCCCGATGAGATTGGGATATGTCCCGATGAGATCGCGACATCGACATTCTTGAAACCGCTTCCGCGATTTTTACGGGGTCTTTGAGAGATAGTAGGAGGACCGAATCCAGTTTTTGATCGACCATTTCAGCAATTATATATATTAATTAATTAAGTAAATAATTAATTAATTATATATATATATCTGTTGAATTTCAGTGGAAGAACCTAATGGAGAAGAAAAAGTAAGTTTGAAAAGTCAAACTTAATCATTATTTAGCATTTTAGGGCATTTTATGCCATTTACGTGGATGAGCATCCACAAGCCTTTCTATGACTTTTAATAAGCTAAAAGACATATATGAAGGTTAAGAGAATGAGCATATACGGTGGTTTTAAGGGAAGAGTCGAAGAGCTTAATGGTTAAGCTTTGAAAGGTGATTTTCATCTTCTTCCTCTCTTAATCTCACAATTGCTTCTACTCTCCAAGGCTCCACCAAAGTTCATTTCATCTCGCTCTCCAGGCTAAGGTAAGAGCTAGCACTCTTTTCTTTAGTCTAGCTATTCCCGGTCAAAAGAGTTTGTCGGTTAGGTTTTCCGACCTCTGCGTGGATACTGTTAGAGACGGTCTCCTTTGGTCGTTATGGTTTGATTGTTTGTACTTACACATGGATCCGGCTTTGGGAATGTCCCGGACTCAAAATTTTAAATTCCGCACCGTGGGCATGTGATGCCCACCCCGGGATTTTCCTACAGTAGGTTATGATCGCATACCCGAATTATGAGAGAATAATACCTTATATATCAAGTAGTAGTCAGGTTTAGGTTTTGTTACGTATCTGCATGGGAGATTTCCTTCTGCTAATGGGCCAGGGAGGAACGTGGGCTTCAGCCTTAAAGCTGATTATCGATGAAGAGATCGATCGGCCCATAGGTCGTCTAGATTGGGTCTGAGCTCGGAATGGCCGACCCGACCAATTAAGATTATTAGATTATGTATTTGGGTCGATTTATTGTCTTTTTTGTTCTTTTACAAGGTTAATTATTGTTTGCATATATTGGATCGTTAAGATTGTTGGAGAAATTTTAAAATCCTCATGAAGGTTACGAAGGATAGGATTCTAGTTTGTGGTCGCGTTCAATAAATGTGAATATGAATGATATGTTACATATAATAAATGATTAGGGTTTCATAAAGACACCATTAATATCTTAAGTTTCTTATATATATGTTTGCATAAATAATATAGATTTTGTGTCCATGTCCTTGGGTTGAATAATTGTGATTGATGGATACGTAGTATTTATAACCTTTGAAAAGGTATATTTTCACTTATTTGTTTGTGCTATGGTTTGTAATAATTGTCATAATCTATTAGTCAATATTAAATTGCAACTGAACGTTGAGATTTGACAATAAAATTATGACGATTTGTTGCAAAGGATTTATTTAAACTCTTGAAATCAAAACGAGCACTAATTAATTAACTAGACATATTAGATTAGTATATGTATCGATTTGTTGCTTAATACCATTCAGTGTATGCCTATCTTAAGAAAGTATAGGTATTGCATAATTGTTTTTCACCATTACTTATTCCATATGTAATTAGCATCTATTGATAATACTTATATATGTGCATTGTATAATAATGTAGGAGTTTTGAACTATTTAAATACAGAATGTGAGGAATATCCAACTTACGGACACGGTACATACACAGTTAGATGTTGAAAAACTGCTTATTAGTTATTGCCAGAAATCGTAATTTTCTTTGTATGAGGATAGTATGAATAAATGATTATTTATGGAATTGAATTTATTAATACAGTAAAATTATATATGTTAAGTAAGCATTAACTGACGATGTCGTCGACTGGTCTGAGATTTTGTTACGAGTAAATGCAAAATGCACCATCGACTGGAGACTGAGCCAACCTAATGCGTAGGCTCTGTAAAGTGTATAGAGAGAATACCGAGCCCAAACGGACAATGAGCCTACTACACTTGCCTCCCATTTCCCACCGTGAAACAGAAGTTTAACAAAGTCGAGATCTCCCGTACAAGAAGAGGCCCATCTTGGTTAGATGAAGCAAGCATGCCCTCCAAGGCATTGCACCAAACCCTTGCTACTGCTTTACCAATTGCCAACACCTCTGGTGTGTGAAGTAAAGAGAAATGTACCTTAATAGCCTTATGCGGAGTATGCTCAGAACAAAAAAACAAATGCACATCTGTTGACCTACCCGGGTAAAATATTAAGATGGAAGAAAGAAGAACACACGACACGAGCAAACCTGCCGCTCGCGGCCAGCGGAGCGGCACATCAGCAGCCCCAACTGCCGGGTCCACACGTTTTAGTAATTAATGTTGAGACAGCCAATGCTTTCAGGCTATGTTTGGTTACCGTCTGCAATGAGATAGGGACGAGAAAGACAGCGACAAGATGCGGGCGAGGCGAGCGAAATTAAAGACGATGAGATGTTTGGTTGCGTTTTACGTAATGTAGAAAATTATCTTCGTCCTGCGGATGAAATGTGTTTGGTTGCAGTTGGGCGTAACAAAAAAATAGTGTTAAATGTCAACAATACCTCGCAGATAATGTATTGGAAAGATGTATTTCAATGGTTATTTCATAACTATTGACACAATAGTTATATTAAACGATTTGCAATCTGTACTAACATTAATTATCTTATTAATTATATATTTTATAAAATTAATTATTGATACAATTTAATATTAAATTTTGTAATTGTTGTTAGTATAATTCATTGGTCTTTTATAAGTGTAAGAATATTTATTTTAAGTTTATTTGCAACTCTAATAATAATTATTATGTTATTATTATAATTTGGTAATCACTAAAATTATAAAATTAATATGAATATTAATATTAAGTAAAATTATGTCATCATCATTATCATTGGTATGGTAATAATTTAATGATTATTATAAGTATTATTATTAATAATTTTTGTTATTATTATTATTATTATTATGGTATGCGCTTCTACTCACTCGAATGAGAGGGGGTTGACTTGAGGAAAAAAATCGAGGGCATTTTGGCCATTTCATCTTCCCCGTCCAATGAACAATTTCTTCGTACTATAGTTTAGGATTAGACATAAAATTTTGTCCTTGTCCATTGAAGATCGTCCAAAATTTTTGTAGATTGCAGAAGAAACACCTATCCGGACAGTAAAATTTACGTCTCATTATATCCTCTCGCGTCCGGGACGGTAACCAAACACAGCCTCAGTGTAATGTAACCGTGGCCAACTTTCATCGTTTTTTACGATATTGCTGCTTGCTGCTCACGTGCGTGGTACTGAATACCAACCCATCCCCTGCTTGCTAATTACATGATACTGCAACTAATTCCAAGTCAACCACATAAACAAACCCTTTTTTATTTATTGTATTAAGACTTTGTTTATTGTGCAGGACAACAACACTGCTATATTATCGCATTACTGTTTAGTGAAAATATGAATTCAAGTTGATTAAAAAATAAGATGCCATGTATTGAATTGAATGATGTAATTTGCAATTATTCTTATCTTTTATTTTTATTAAAAGATCAATAATTAATCCTTTTAAACTTTGATTTTTGTGAAAATTATAATTGTGCCTTTTAAGAATATTTTCCTTCCTTTCTATAGAATTGCGAAAATACATTTTATGTGCTTATCAACTTAAAGATTTCATAGTAGAGTCTTATATTGAGGTCACATTTGGTCAGACTGTGTAGAAATTTGGAAGAACAATTAACTTAAAATAAAATTATATGAAATTTATCACTTACGTATAAAAAATAGTAAATGTGTTGTAAAACTTTCTTTTACTTTTATCATTGTCAGTTTTGGTTAATGTGGACATGAAAAGCTTATGCTAAGGAAACATGACACCAACGAAACCAGGAAATGATACATAAAATGGGAGTGATCTATTATACTTTTCCTTTTAGAGCCAAAATTATGGATGGTATTGAAAAGATTCCTGAAAACCAAGTGGGATGCTGTCAACTGGGAACTTAGGATGTTCCCCAAAGTGTTGGGTTGGATTGAAGCAGCTAAATCCATTTTTTTTTGGTGGCTTGATTCCCATCTCATATTTTCAACTATTCTCTCTTTTTGTAGATAATATATCTTTGGAACCTTTATTATTTGTAACCTATTTTGTACAACACAATAAACTTTAAAGCTTTTGGATTATAAAAGTCGCTTAAATTTTGTTTTAAAAAATAAAATCCATAGTTGTGATACAGAGGCTCTCTCTCTTCTGATTTGACCTTTTTGCCCTTGGAGGTTTCCTTTTCTGGAAACAAATTCCCTCTTTTGATTATGGTCCTACTGTCTGGCTTAACTGGGAAGCCCTCGCTTGAGGAGCTCTCCCTCCATGGAGAGCCTTTCAAAAGCCAATCTAGCTACTTATGATCAAGGTGAGCCATTGATAGCCTTTCGCTAACTACTAAATAATAAATTCCTAAATATCAAACTATGTAGTAAATGTTGAGCTAGGGTCGAACCATAGAGAGCTAGGATGCAAATGCTATTTTAAATGTTGTATCAAAAGAAACAAAACACCCTGAAATTATGAAGACGAGACAACTTATATGTAATGAACGTAATCAAAAAGACAAACATAAAGCAAAATTAGAAAAGTCTAATAACAATAGTAAGGAAGTGGGCTGGAGATATCTTTAGGATTCTAGGATGTTCATTGATCCTTGAATCTAAATAAAATGTAATTTCATCATGGTGTTAGCCTATGGACTTGATTAAGCTCTCGAACCCTTAATTTCTCTAAAATAGCTAAAACTAATAAGCTCTAGAAATGTCCCTGATCTCCACTATAACTTAGAATAGGCTTTCTAAGTTCAACAACAAACATGCATTAGGTCCTAAGAAGAAACTAACTTAGGCTACTTACTCGTAAGCTCGAAAGGTGTAACCGAAAGGTATGAGATCTTAGATTAATTGATTAAATATCCTGACAAATTCAATTAACCTATTGCTATAATATGGAATCACTATGGACTATTATATATCACAAGCTCAACCCTAGCCTTGGATTAAAAAGTTATCTAAAGGGTGGTCAAACCTATAAATAATTCCTAATTCATGACATTTATCTTAAATCCTGAACCAATCTAGACCTACAAGTACCAATTCAAGACAATTTCAACTCCATTCTCACAATTTCCATCCCTTAACCCTTATAATATCTCCAAACTCCTAAGTAGTCTAGCAACACATGTTCATATCAAGCACAAATGATATTAAATAAACAAAACCATAACATAACCATTAAACATTCAAATACCCAATAAATTCATATCTACAAAAACACATAAATAAACTCAAACAACCAAGATTAAAACTGGAAAGGTGTAAGAATAAACATCCATTGATATATCACAAAGGTTCATTACAAAATTCATGAGTCTCAACTATTAAATCCATCAAACATTCATTTTAAATATTCTAACACATTTAAAAACGTGATCAACACTAAGAAAGTTCTAAACTAATGGAATGAATAGATTAAGACATATGAAAATAAAGCATTGAAAATGAAATAAACTAGAAGGTTTTATGGAAATTATCATCTATTATTAAAGATAAGAGGTGCAGGGATGCAAGGCCTTTCAATTAATGCAGAAGCTTAAATTTGTCAAAATTGCCATCAAACAATTTATTAAAGGGAATACTCAAAGCCTTGGTGACATTAAGCAAAGTTGGTTGAAGCATAAGATGCTTATTATAAGGATCCTCATAACTCTTCTTTCATAAAACATGAGCATATTATCCTGTAGGGTTATTTCAACGGAATCTTATTAGCTATCATTGGTTCATCTTCATTCTTATACTATCCCAAAAATTCCCTATTTGATCACTTGATATATGACAATACATTCTTATATTTATATCCTCAATCATCACCCTAACATATCACTCGTTTTGTTTTGTTTTCTCTACTAAGTACATTTCCAAGTTTCATTTAAGCCTAAATGTATTATAAAAAAGCATTGATAAGTCCACAATTTATAATTGTACCTATTTTGGGACAATAGGCATAACTTTCACTGGAGATGTCATATTAAAGTCATTCTAGGATATTTTCGAAGATATCTTCTAGATCTACGACTTCTATGAAGACTCAGAAGAGACATCTTGCCTCCAAAAGGGTCAAAATCGAAAATTATTGTAACTTTCCCTTATACATCCTTTGCAGCATCACTAACTTATAAAGAACATATCTCTCAACTCCGATATCCAAAAGTTTCATACTCTATATCGTTGGAAAGCTAAGAGGATAAGCTACAACTTCCAAACATACAACTTTGTCTAAATCAACCAAGATTAATACAGTTTTCACCCTGAAGTTAGAACACATATTTTTACTCTTATGAAATGTTTGAAAATGCAATGCGAAAACTTGAAAAATCATCAATAAACGCAAATATTTGTCATTATCATCAAAAGAAAAGAGTTTTATAAATCTTTAATGGGCATTTCAAGCCATAATATATCATTGGTCTCATAATACAAATTACAAAATACATATGAATAAGTAAAAATTAAAATGCGATTAATCAATTAGTAAATGCAAAATGCACCATCGACTGGAGACTGAGCCAACCTAATGCGTAGGCTCTGTAAAGTGTATAGAGAGAATACCGAGCCCAAACGGACAATGAGCCTACTACACTTGCCTCCCATTTCCCACCGTGAAACAGAAGTTTAACAAAGTCGAGATCTCCCGTACAAGAAGAGGCCCATCTTGGTTAGATGAAGCAAGCATGCCCTCCAAGGCATTGCACCAAACCCTTGCTACTGCTTTACCAATTGCCAACACCTCTGGTGTGTGAAGTAAAGAGAAATGTACCTTAATAGCCTTATGCGGAGTATGCTCAGAACAAAAAAACAAATGCACATCTGTTGACCTACTCCGGGTAAAATATTAAGATGGAAGAAAGAAGAACACACGACACGAGCAAACCCGCCGCTCGCGGCCAGCGGAGCGGCACATCAGCAGCCCCAACTGCCGGGTCCACACGTTTTAGTAATTAATGTTGAGACAGCCAATGCTTTCAGGCTATGTTTGGTTACCGTCTGCACAGATATGACGAGACAAAGATGGGACAGAGACAAGCGAGGCGAGGCGGGGCGAAATTAAAACGGTGAGATGTTTGGTTGCGTTGGGCGAGCATTGTAGAAAATTATGCTTCGTCCTGCGGATGAAATGTGTTTAGTTGCGATTTACGAACAAAAATAGTGTTAAATGTCAACAATCACTCGCAAAGATAATGTATTGGAAAGATGTATTTAATGGTTATTTCATAACTATTGACACAATAGTTATATTAAACGTATTTTAAATCGTACTAACATTAATTATCTTATTAATTATATATTTTATAAAATTAATTATTGATACAATTTAATATTAAATTTTGTAATTGTTGTTAGTATAATTCATTGGTCTTTTATAAGTGTAAGAATATTTATTTTAAGTTTATTTGCAACTCTAATAATAATTATTATGTTATTATTATAATTTGGTAATCACCAAAATTATAAAATTAATATGAATATTAATATTAAGTAAAATTATGTCATCATCATTATCATTGGTATGGTAATAATTTAATGATTATTATAAGTATTATTATTAATAATTTTTGTTATTATTATTATTATTATTATATGCTGCTTCTACTCACTCCGAATGAGAGGGGGGTTCGGCTTGAGGAAAAAAAATCAGGGCATTTTGGCCATTTCATCTTCCTGTCCAATGAACAATTTCTTCTGTACCATAGTTTAGGATTAGACATAAAATTTTGTCCTTGTCCATGAAGATCGCCCAAAATTTTTTGTAGATTTGATAATAAACACCTATCCGGACAGAAAATTTATGTCCTTGTCATCCGTCCTCACGTCCGAGGACGGTAACCAAACACAGCCTCAGTGTAATGTAACCGTGGCCAACTTTCATCGTTTTTTACGATATTGCTGCTTGCTGCTCACGTGCGTGGTACTGAATACCAACCCATCCCCTGCTTGCTAATTACATGATACTGCAACTAATTCCAAGTCAACCACATAAACAAACCCTTTTTTATTTATTGTATTAAGACTTTGTTTATTGTGCAGGACAACAACACTGCTATATTATCGCATTACTGTTTAGTGAAAATATGAATTCAAGTTGATTAAAAATAAGATGCCATGTATTGAATTGAATGATGTAATTTGCAATTATTCTTATCTTTTATTTTATTAAAAGATCAATAATTAATCCTTTTAAACTTTGATTTTTGTGAAAATTATAATTGTGCCTTTTAAGAATATTTTCCTTCCTTTCTATAGAATTGCGAAAATACATTTTATGTGCTTATCAACTTAAAGATTTCATAGTAGAGTCTTATATTGAGGTCACATTTGGTCAGACTGTGTAGAAATTTGGAAGAACAATTAACTTAAAATAAAATTATATGAAATTTATCACTTACGTATAAAAAAATAGTAAATGTGTTGTAAAAACTTTCTTTTACTTTTATCATTGTCAGTTTTGGTTAATGTGGACATGAAAAAGCTTATGCTAAGGAAACATGACACCAACGAAACCAGGAAATGATACATAAAATGGGAGTGATCTATTATACTTTTTCCTTTTAGAGCCAAAATTATGGATGGTATTGAAAAGATTCCTGAAAACCAAGTGGGATGCTGTCAACTGGGAACTTAGGATGTTCCCCAAAGTGTTGGGTTGGATTGAAGCAGCTAAATCCATTTTTTTTTGGTGGCTTGATTCCCATCTCATATTTTCAACTATTCTCTCTTTTTGTAGATAATATATCTTTGGAACCTTTATTATTTGTAACCTATTTTGTACAACACAATAAACTTTAAAGCTTTTGGATTATAAAAGTCGCTTAAATTTTGTTTTAAAAAATAAAATCCATAGTTGTGATACAGAGGCTCTCTCTCTTCTGATTTGACCTTTTTGCCCTTGGAGGTTTCCTTTTCTGGAAACAAATTCCCTCTTTTGATTATGGTCCTACTGTCTGGCTTAACTGGGAAGCCCTCGCTTGAGGAGCTCTCCCTCCATGGAGAGCCTTTCAAAAGCCAATCTAGCTACTTATGATCAAGGTGAGCCATTGATAGCCTTTCGCTAACTACTAAATAATAAATTCCTAAATATCAAACTATGTAGTAAATGTTGAGCTAGGGTCGAACCATAGAGAGCTAGGATGCAAATGCTATTTTAAATGTTGTATCAAAAGAAACAAAACACCCTGAAATTATGAAGACGAGACAACTTATATGTAATGAACGAATCAAAAGACAAACATAAAGCAAAATTAGAAAAGTCTAATAACAATAGTAAGGAAGTGGTGGAGATATCTTTAGGATTCTAGGATGTTCATTGATCCTTGAATCTAAATAAAATGTAATTTCATCATGGTGTTAGCCTATGGACTTGATTAAGCTCTCGAACCCTTAATTCTCTAAAATAGCTAAAACTAATAAGCTCTAGAAATGTCCCTGATCTCCACTATAACTTAGAATAGGCTTTCTAAGTTCAACAACAAACATGCATTAGGTCCTAAGAAGAAACTAACTTAGGCTACTTACTCGTAAGCTCGAAAGGTGTAACCGAAAGGTATGAGATCTTAGATTAATTGATTAAATATCCTGACAAATTCAATTAACCTATTGCTATAATATGGAATCACTATGGACTATTATATATCACAAGCTCAACCCTAGCCTTGGATTAAAAAGTTATCTAAAGGGTGGTCAAACCTATAAATAATTCCTAATTCATGACATTTATCTTAAATCCTGAACCAATCTAGACCTACAAGTACCAATTCAAGACAATTTCAACTCCATTCTCACAATTTCCATCCCTTAACCCTTATAATATCTCCAAACTCCTAAGTAGTCTAGCAACACATGTTCATATCAAGCACAAATGATATTAAATAAACAAAACCATAACATAACCATTAAACATTCAAATACCCAATAAATTCATATCTACAAAAACACATAAATAAACTCAAACAACCAAGATTAAAACTGGAAAGGTGTAAGAATAAACATCCATTGATATATCACAAAGGTTCATTACAAAATTCATGAGTCTCAACTATTAAATCCATCAAACATTCATTTTAAATATTCTAACACATTTAAAAACGTGATCAACACTAAGAAAGTTCTAAACTAATGGAATGAATAGATTAAGACATATGAAAATAAAGCATTGAAAATGAAATAAACTAGAAGGTTTTATGGAAATTATCATCTATTATTAAAGATAAGAGGTGCAGGGATGCAAGGCCTTTCAATTAATGCAGAAGCTTAAATTTGTCAAAATTGCCATCAAACAATTTATTAAAGGGAATACTCAAAGCCTTGGTGACATTAAGCAAAAGTTGGTTGAAGCATAAGATGCTTATTATAAGGATCCTCATAACTCTTCTTTCATAAAACATGAGCATATTATCCTGTAGGGTTATTTCAACGGAATCTTATTAGCTATCATTGGTTCATCTTCATTCTTATACTATCCCAAAAATTCCCTATTTGATCACTTGATATATGACAATACATTCTTATATTTATATCCTCAATCATCACCCTAACATATCACTCGTTTTGTTTTGTTTTCTCTACTAAGTACATTTCCAAGTTTCATTTAAGCCTAAATGTATTATAAAAAAGCATTGATAAGTCCACAATTTATAATTGTACCTATTTTGGGACAATAGGCATAACTTTCACTGGAGATGTCATATTAAAGTCATTCTAGGATATTTTCGAAGATATCTTCTAGATCTACGACTTCTATGAAGACTCAGAAGAGACATCTTGCCTCCAAAAGGGTCAAAATCGAAAATTATTGTAACTTTCCCTTATACATCCTTTCGCAAAGATCACTAACTTATAAAGAACATATCTCTCAACTCCGATATCCAAAAGTTTCATACTCTATATCGTTGGAAAGCTAAGAGGATAAGCTACAACTTCCAAACATACAACTTTGTCTAAATCAACCAAGATTAATACAGTTTTCACCCTGAAGTTAGAACACATATTTTTACTCTTATGAAATGTTTGAAAATGCAATGCTAAAACTTGAAAAATCATCAATAAACGCAAATATTTGTCATTATCATCAAAAGAAAAGAGTTTTATAAATCTTTAATGGGCATTTCAAGCCATAATATATCATTGGTCTCATAATACAAATTACAAAATACATATGAATAAGTAAAAATTAAAATGCGATTAAAGTCTCGTTTTTTCCAAAAACTAGCTCAAAATACAAAAATATGCAAATATGAAGTGATGCCTTGACTCTCAACTCGATCACTCGATCTCTTACTTATCACTTGGAGATGGTGAAGAATAGAAGTGATTTTAAAAGCTCATTGGTAACAAGTTTATAATCGAAAAACAAGCAAAACCATTGAAAAAATATTCGTTGTCATAGTAACTTGCATTGAATCCATAAAACACATATTTCTCATATTTTCAACTTGTCAATCAATTCATAAACAACATAAATCATGTATTTACCAACTTGTCAACACATCATAAACACATAAACAATCAAAATACTTTGGGTAGGTCCATAAGGGAGTTCTTTCAAATCTCCAGTAATAATATAATAGACTATCACAAAGCCACATAATGGTTTTACGTAGTTTATAAACGTGAGGGAGTTCATGAAGGAACTCCATGTTACTAGCAGGTAGGTGGAAGAAGCCTTTAATACGGTTAACGTGCACGTGACATAACAGAATGGAGCACCACTAACCCACAAACAAACATGAATTTCATGACTTGTAAACATATTGCCCAAAAGGCATATTTCGGAAACATAATTTCTATAAACACAATATATTTCGAATACCATTTCCATCTTCATTTCATAAATCATCAACAAGGTTCATGTAGAAAACATGTAGCAATTTCATAAATCATTCAAGGAGCAGTAAATGCAACATTTATGAAGCAATTTAAAATCATTTAATTATATTGATTTGAAAAAAAACATTTATGACTTATTAACTCAACTATAAACATATAACCCACCTTGAATTCCTTGCTTAAAAACTTTCTTAAAAGTGCCTCTTCTCTTGTTCCTCTCGCCTTTCTTGATTCCCTTTAATATTGGCAAAAATCTCATTCAATAGGAATATAAATTGAGAATCCCATAAAGCATATTTACTAAAATTGATTCTAGAATACTTAAACTCATGCATTTCTTAAGCTTCATGAACTAAAACCTTTCCAAAAATTCAAAAGATTAAAATTGAACCTACCTTGAATCTTTACCAAATAAAGAGATTCTTCGCTCAAATGGAAGCTCTTCTCTTCCTCTCTTTTTTTCTCTTCTTAAACCCTCAAATTCACTCTTAAACACTAAGAAAAGGTGAAACCCTAATTGTTCTTCCTTCTTTTCTCTCCTTAGTCTCTTCTTTTCGTTATTTTTCTTCTTCTCTCCCTCATTCACATTTTTCCTTCTTCCTAAGAGCAAGATCACACTTTCCTCTTCCAATTCTATCCTTAATGAGTGTAAAACGTCTACTTTGCCCTTCCTTTAATGCCTTATGGTTTTTATGCTTAAGTGAGATGCCAAAATTGCCCTTTGTACTCTTACTTAATTCTAGCATTTCTATTCTAAATTCTAATTGCTACTTAGGCTTGCTAAATTAAGGAATAAATTCTAAGAAAATAAATAAATAATAAAATACAATAAATTTGGGGTACAACATTTAAACATAAAATTTTTTCATGCATCTCTTCTTTCCAAAAGGAACATAATTACAATTTTTAAATTGAAGGATAGTCGTGGAAATGTGATCTCAACTCAGCAGGATTTGATCACTTTCATCAGGGAATATTTCCAACAGCTACTAGAGAAGGATGACATGCAGCATCAGGGCTTTAGCATCAAACATGTGCTCACTTTTACCCCCAAGTAGGCTCAATATGATATGCTCATTGCTCCGTTTAGATTTCAAAGATGTGCTCATTACTCCATTACCATGGCAAATTTCAGTATCATCACATATGTAGATTTATTAAATTATCTCATCTAATTTATATAGATGATCTAATGTTTCTTATCAATGTAGATAACCACTTAAATAGAATGTTGTTGAAAACGTTGCAAGTTTTCTTAAATTGGTTTGGACTTTAGGTTAGTGTGGAGAAAAGTGGATTGTATCTCTCCTTGGTCAAAAACCAATAACAAATCAATAGTATGGTTGTTTTTTCATAACAGTCTCTGCCATTGAACTATCTGGGAGTTCCTAGTAATACCACTAAGCCTCAGTTTTCATATTTCTTTCCTTTGATTGAGAAGCTTAAATAAAGAATTAATACTTGACAACATTAGTTTCTGTCCATTATAGATAGGTTGACTCTCATCAATTCAATTTTAAGCAATATGCACATCCACTGATTTGCACATATGGTATTGTCAAAGAGAGTCATTAAGGAAATTGATAAAGTATTAAAAGCCTTCTTGTGATCTAGGAAAACATAAAATGGTAAGCAGGCCAAAGTGAAATAGTGTGACATCATTATACCAAAGAGGCACGGAGGATTGGGGGTCATCTTAATTTCATAAATGCAAAAAGTCCTACTTTGTAAGAGGATCTGAAGATTATGCACTGATAGCAAAGCATTATGGATCCAATGAGTGCATGAATATCATTTGAAGGATAAGAGTTTTTGGCAGCTGGATAAGCTAGGAAATTTTCCTGGATATTCAACCACATGCTCAGTTTGAGAGACACAATATATCCTTATATCAAGCATGAATTAGGAGATGGAGAGGAGATGTGGTTTTGGTTTGATAATTGGACAACTTTTGGTCCACTCATCCACAGAGCCGAACTTGCCCAACTTAGAAACCACATTCCTTTTAATGTCAGAGTCTCCGCATCTAATCCAAATTGGAGCTTGAGTTGGCAACTTTAGAGGTTTTTTCCTTGCTTGTAGACCTTTTTCCCAAGTATACCTGAAGGGCTAAGGCAGGACAATATCATTTGGAATCTACATTCGAAAGGTATGTTCGATAATAGATCTTGTCATAATATGTTTGTGACCAATGTTGAAGTTGTTCCTTGGTTTGACATGCTTTGTAAATGATTTGTAAATCCCAAAGTTGCAATTGTCACTTGGTTAGTGATTAAAAATAGACTCAAACTAAAAATCGATGGTTTGAGGTATATAACCCTATAAGTGTCCTTTATAAACACATAAATGAGAAAAAAAAATCATTTGTATTTTGAACACCGCTACACCAAAGCAATTTGGAGCATAATTATGGTTATATTATAATTATCTAATTATACATTTGAGTGGAGGGCGATATTGGATATGATCATAAGATTTAATAAGTCGAGGCAAGTGGATGGTTTGCTCATAAAGGCAACGTTTACCACTGACATCTATTCCATATGGAAGGAAAAGAACAAGAGAATTTATAAGGGAGTGGAAGTAGGCAAACATCAACTTGTATATCATATTGTGAATTAGATTCGAGCAGCATTCATTGCCTATTACAAACAATGCTCAATTAGTCGAGGAGTGAGGTGATGTTGGTTGTTATAATGTTATCTGTTGTATTTATTTTTTTAATAGATGTTACCTTGGTGATTTTTGTTGATGTATAATATGACTCATTGTAATGGTGTGAAGTAGCTTTTGCTATTTTAATATAATTTCCTTACATTTTTATAAAAATCATGGGAATTATTACTTTGATATACCTAATAATTCGAATTTTAAAAGGATCAGTAGGCAAGTAATGAAAATTTTGGGTAACTATGATTAGCCTTTGGCTACGTTTGTTCATTGTCTTGAGAATTTGAAGCTTAAATGGAACAGATTTTAATGTAACAAACACTGGAGAAAGTGAAGTGTTTGGTTGTGGTGGACAGAACAGAAATTTATGTCTTCTTCTCGATGACAAAATGTGTTTGGTTGTAGGGGAAAGAACGAAAAAATAGTGCAAATGACAAATATGCCCCCTGTCCTTAATATGATTAGAAATATGTAATTCATTGATACTTTTATTTTGAATGGAAAGTAATAATAAATTTTAATAATAATAAATACAAATTATATAATAATAATAATAATAATAATAATAATAAATACAAATTATATAATAATAATAATAAATTTGAATAAATTGTAATAATAAATTTGAATAATAATAAATACAAATTATATAATAATAATAATAATAATAATAATAATAATAATACAAATTATATAATAATAATAATAAATTTGAATAAATTGTAATAATAAATTTGAATAATAATAAATACAAATTATATAATAATAATAATAATAATAATAAATTTGAATAAATTGTAATAATAATTTTGAGTAATAATAAATACAAATTATATAATTATTATTATTATTATTATTATTATTTTGAGTAATAATAAATAAAATTATATAATAATAATAATAAATTTGAATAATAATAATAATAATAATTGAATAAATTGTAATAATATATTTGAATAATAATAATTACAAATTATATTATAATAATAATAATTTTGAGTAATAATACATACAAATTATATAATAAAATTTTATTTAAATTTGAATAATAAAATTTTGAATAAATTGTAATAATATATTTGAATAATAATAAATACAAATTATATATAATAATAATAATAATAATAATAATAATAATAATAATAATAATTTTAGTAATAAAAATACAAATTAGATCATAATAATAATAATAATAATAATAATAAATAAAAATTATATAATAATAATAATAATAATAATAATAATAATAATAATAATAATTTTATTATTATTATTATTATTATTAAACATAATAGTAAAAATAGTGGCTGGAGGCAGGGACGACTTGTACCCTTTCCTCCCTTTTTGGGGAGGACAAAAATTTGTGTCCCTATCCTCCGGAGATAAGAGACGGAGACACAGAGATAAGAAGCAAACACCCACAAAGGCAGGATTTTTCTATCTTGTCCACTGTTTTCGAAGATGAGGACACTATCTGGTCAGGTCAGTCGTGCTGGGCCCGCACCCAGTCATAACGACCCGTGGGCCGATCGGTCCGTTCCTCAAATATCAGTCTTATACCTATGCCAAGTCCAGGTCCAATCCACGATCTCCTTGGCCCATTCGCAGGTGAGAGTCTCCCATGCATACGTAAAGACTTAAACCTAGTTATTGTTCTATATATAAGGTATAATTCTACCATAATAGAGGTACGTGATCATAACCTAGTTTTCTCTGCATACAGCAGCCTCACATTCACCAAAAAAGACTGACTTGAGCGTCGGAGGGGCTAATCGAAAAATAACTCCCGACGTGCCTTCCTTGTTTTGCAGGAACCTTCAAGCCGGAGCTCTTGCAAGAACCAACCAACTCCATGGATCCAAACGGCAACGTTCAGTTCCGCCAGAATCTGGCAGAACCAATTGGCGCCCACCGTGGGGCCCGACATCAGGGCACCACGTCCAGAAACACGCAGATCAGTCAAGCGGCGGCAGCTAATCCTGATGTAGCCGCTGTCGCGGCTCTGGCGTTACAACGGATGGGTTTGCAGCTCCCTGCTACCCTGCCGCCGGCACACCATGCTTCCCGCACGCAGTCTTCGAACCCGGATGATCAACCGCAACCTCAAAACTTAGAACAAGAAGAATAGAGCGCAGCCTTGGAAGATAACGCTGGAACCAACATACGCCGAAATCTTCAGCACCTCTTTGATGCAGATCCTCTTGCACCTGTGCACATCACCCTTACTCGAAAACATATTGAGGAAGCGGCTGATCTGTTGATTCGTCAGATCTTACAATCTCAACCGGCACAACAACAGCCGTCCGCACGGTCGATTAGTATAACAATCGATCGTCCTCCTGCTGAAGCCCTAGAGAAAATCGTGGACGATCGGATTAACGCACCATGACGAAGCGCCCTGCACCGCCCGACGAAGATCTGACTCTCCCTTTACTCCAGGAATCTTGGACAGCCTCCCGGCGCCCGGCACCAAAATACCGATGCCTGAAAATTATACTGGAAAGAACGACCCCCTGGACTACCTACAGTACTTCCAGTCCATGATGAATCTACATTGCGTTCCGGACGCCATTCAGTGTAAGACTTTCTGTATGGCCTTCCAAGAGGGAGCTCGACGGTGGTTCAATATCTTACCTCCGAGCTGTAACACGTGCTTTGAGGATTTTAGACTGCTATTCCTCAACCAGTTCGCCACAAGTAAGCGGCCGCAGAAGACGGCCTTGGAAGTGATGCAGTTGACACAAGGGAGGAATGAGAGCCTACGAGAATTCATTACTCGGTTCAATAATGAAGCGGTCGAGGTCCCCGACCTCACTTGCTCGTCTATGCTGGCAGCGCTTATGAACAACACGAGGGATTAGGAGTTAAAAAAGTCGTTAGCCCTCGATCAGCCCCGATCTATTCAGGAAATAAGAAACAGGACAGATAAGTACATTCAGCTCGAAGAAGTGTTGAGAAATACGAAGCGTAGAACGGATGATCGCTCGTCAAATGTGTTGGACCCCGAACTTTTGATGAAAATAGAAATATTAAAATGAATTTTAAATGAGAAAGAAATTGGTTAGAAAATTATGAATTTAAGGAAATTTGATGAAATTAAGAAAAATTTATGAGAAATTGTGAAATAGTTGACTTTTTGGCCTTTGAGGTTGACTTTTGATCTAGGCATAATTTGAGAAAATGATCTACATGAAACTTGTAGATTATGTCGAGAGCTTTTTTTGGACATAAAGTTTGTTATTTTTCGATGTCGGGATTGAGAGATGATTTTCCAAAGATTTGCTTTGTTTTGAAAATGTTATTAAGTATCGATTTGCATGTGCTATACTTCGAGGCCACTCATCGTATAGATTTAGTTTGAATTAGAATAAGTGGTCTTAATGAAAGTTGGAGCTTGTATTTCGATCTTTCCGACGTCATAAAGTTTGTAATTTTTCGATATCGGGGCTAGGAGTTATGAGCGATGAAAAATTGGAAGTCGTTTAGGAAAAGCTGTTTTGGACAGAATCTTTGATTGAGGTTTTGACCTCTTTTGAGACCTAATTTGATTTTGAGTTCTTTCGGGAAGTTGTAGAGCTTCCTGTTACCTTTCCATAGACACTAAATTCGTCAAATTCCGAGTTCGGAATTAAGAGATATGATTTTGAAAAATTCAGTTATAAGTGGGTATTTAAGGTTTTGTAACTTTTGTCGAACTCCACCCTTTTGCAATCTTTTGTTATAAATCTTTCGTCCGACATCCGATTGATTTGATTCTTGAAGCGTTGGATTTCTAAGACAATTTCGTTCATTTTTATGAAGAATTATGATTTTTAGGAGATTAAATGGAAAGAGATTTATTGAACCAAAGTAAGAGATGGGTTATAGGTTATAAGTGGGATAATTTTCTGAACATGGTTCAGTACTTTGCGATTTTCAGGAGTTATACAACTCCGATTGAGGTGATTCTTGCGGAAAAATAAATTTAAGATATAGGGCTACAAATCATGTGAAGGGATCGAAATTTGATTTCATCCCTAAGATTGTTAAATTCTGGACTGAAGTTATGTTAAAGTTCAGTTTCGGATTTTGTGTAGGTCAGTTAGTAATTCGGCCATAACTTCTTCGTTTTAGATCCGAATTGAGCACCGTCAGTGGCGTTGGATTCGTAAGATCGAGAGGAACAATTTTCAAGAAGAAAGTTTATCCAAATTATTTCGTTTAGTTGCTCGAAATCAGGTCGCAACCTATCAGTTTCTCAAAATCCTGCACAGGGGCAAACTTGGAAATAAGCTTAATTGGAGGGGCAAGATGGTAAATTGTGTTTCACTAAATGAAACACACAAGAAGCTGTCGTTTTTTCTTCCAGAAACTAGAGGAATTCACGAAAATTCCAGAACCAAAGAAGAAGAGATAAGAAAGAAAAGAAGAAAAGAATGGAGGGGAGTAGCTTTCGGTGATGGGAGAAAGAAGAGGAAGCATAGAGTTTCAAATTTTTGGGTCTTTAAGCATGGATTGTGAGGTGATTCAAGGGAAAGAGGATGAAGATGATAAAGGTTTCTTTCAAAGCTAAGCCAAATCCAAAAATTGAAGGGAAAAAGGTAAGAGAGAGAAAGTTTTGATTTTGAATCTTTGATGAGTTTATTGGTTTAGATTAATTAGAAATGATGTGGGTTTATGTGTTGTCAAGTATAATGAGTTAATTTTGGTTATGGAAGATTTTAGAGAGAGAAAGCTTAGTGAAGAAGATGGTGAATAGTAAAATTTGGGGGTTTTTGAAATTGTTGCTTTAGATGGCTTGAATTAGTGATGAATTTGAGATATCCTAAGTTAATTTTGATGTTTATGCTTTAGGTGAAGTTTAATTTGAAAATTTGTAAATTTGGAGTTTAGGCCAAATTAGAAATTTGGGGTTTTTGTGAATTATTGGGGTTTTTGTGAATTAATGGTGTAGAATCATAATTAAGAGTAGGAATTGATGAAATGTGAAATCAATTGTGAAGAAATTATGTTTTATGAGATTGAATTTGGGTGTATTGGTTTAGGTCAATTTTGAAAATTGGGGATTTTCAAAATTGGAGATTAAAATAGCTTGGAATTATGGTAAATTGGTGAATTCCTAAGTTAATTTTGAAAATTATGCTATTTATGATGTGAATTTGGATGATTATGGTTTAGGTTTTGTTAAATTGGAAGAGAGAGAGAAGCAAAAGTCAAATTGAAGCATTGGACAAGTTGCTTGCATGGAAATAAGGTGGGTAGCATATTTATATTTTGATTTGTAAGTTATATATTACTTTTCGAAAATTCAAGGAAATGAAAGAAAAGATTTTAGTACTTTATTCGTTTCCGAATGACTTTTGAAACATTATTACAAGCTTAAATTTATTGTTTGAAATGATTTGATAAATCGATAGAAATTTACGAAAATTCATATGTTATGAGTGCATTGATAAACTGTGCAAAGTGTTGGATTTGATTTAATTGTATGAATTGTGTAGAACTGAGAATGTGTATAGTATGTCACAGATGAAAACAAGACTTTTGAAAAGTGCCTTGAGCAATTTGAATTTCCGTTTCGATATGTATTATGTGAGTTTGGTAGGTCCTTTTGTGAGTCAGCGTTGTCTCTATGTGTATAGCCTTCGCTGCTGCTGTTCATAGTGGCACGGAGTCCGATTTCGACTCCTTTCACGATTACACTGGACCGCTATGGAAAGTGTAGTACATTCGCTCACTACCGCATTGGACCGCTTATGGAATGTGCAAGACGCTCGCTTGGATCTAGCCGCACCATTCGATATGTTATGTGTTTTCAATTTTGTTTCGAATGTTGCATTCATATTTATGAAAATTCGAGAATGTTTGAAAAATAAGAAAAGTGAGATTACTATGAAAAGTTTGAAAAAAAATTTAATAAAGTTTGAAAAATTCGCCTTTTTGGCAAAAGATTATTAAAAATGATTTCACTTATTTATCGCTTTATAAATGTGTTATCCATTGAGTGTAGAAGCTAATTCCCTTTCATCCCCATCTCCAGGTTTCGAGCAGGAGATCGGATGAAAGTATGTCAAGACGTTTGGTTTGATTTTGTATCATTTGGATTCGTGAGTTGATGTGTATATGAGTTAGATAAGTTTGAATAAGTATATTTGCGTAGAAAGATGAGTATGGTGTATGTACATAAATGATTGGGTTGTGTTTAGATTGAATTAAAGCATTGTATCTGGTATAAGAATAAATGTGAATGAGTGTTGGATATTAAATTGTGTTATGAATGTATATTGAGATTTATGGAAGTGTTAAATTTAGGTTTGCGTTTTGCTGGTGTTTGGATTCCGGACGGGAGTGTCCGATGATTACGAGATCATTTGGGATTATAGAAGTGGTTAATTACCTTTGCAGGTTTTGGGTTAGGATAAATGCAGCCGTTATGCTGCCGAAATTTCGTTAGAAAATAAAGTGAAAATGAAGAAAAATAAGATTTAGATATATGAAAGATGGATTTATGAGATTGGTATAAATGTAAAGAAATTTGTTATAATTTGAGTGGGATGATGAAATTGATAAATATTGCTTTGTATGGGTTGGAGTAAAAATGGTCATAAGAGATGGAATAGAAAAGAAAAGAAAAAAAAATTATACCGGATTTTCACATCGGATTAATCTAAGGAATTCCAACGCAATTATGTTCATTCGATCGTTTGCTTTGATTTTTGTGCTCGGATGTCGGATCTGTTCTACTTGATTTCGTTTCGCTTTGAAATCTATTCGTTAGGTTCTATACGACTTGATTTGTTTTGTTACTTAATTGATTCAATTCGACTTTCAAATCTGCTCGCTTAATTAGCTGCTTATTGGCTTCGATTTTGTTTTCGATCCGAAATTTCCATTTCTATCCGATTCCTCTTCCTTCGTTCGGTTGGGATCCGATTCCCGGATCGCCCGGATCGGGTCCCAACAAAATGATAGAGCAAGTGGTTCGCACAAGCGACAGAAAGGCCAGTCGAACTGAAGAAAACCAACCTATCGACGGGGATATCAACAGGAGTTCACCTCGCTCAACAGGCGATATGCAGAAGTATTGGCGGCCATGAGAGCGGATGGGGAAACTATCCGAGAACCTGATAAGATGAAGACTCCCTCCAAGGATAGGAACCCCGATTTATATTGCTGCTTCCACAAAGACATCGGTCATGACACGGAAAACTACTGGCAATTGAACAGAGAATTCGAATTCCTCATACAAAGGGGAAGGTTAAGCCGATTTGTGAAGCACGAGCAAAATGTCGATCGAGATAACGAGCATAAGAGCAATCGGCCCAACAACAGACGACAATATGGGAGGCAGAATGATAGAAATGATGGAGGGAAGCAGAATACAAATACAGGCAATCGATGGGAAGATAGAGGACGATCTAGGGCAAGAGATGACAGAAACACTGGGCAACAAGATGACCGACCGGTGAGGGTCATCAACATGATATTTGGTGGAAATGTAGCGGGGGGATCCACTACTAAAGGAAGAAAGAGATATGCCAAGCAGGTCGGCAAAGACTCGTCAACCAAAAGAAAGAAGGAGAACGATGGGATAATATCGTTCGACGAGTCAGATCTTGATGGTGTAAGTTGTCCTCATGACAACGCGCTCATTGTAAATCTGAACATGGACGGCAACGAGGTGAAGCGCGTAATGATTGATACGGGAAGCTCGGTCGACCTGTTATATTATAATGCCTTCAAACAGATGGATGTGTCAGAGGATCGACTGCTGCCCACTGACGGCCCTATCAAAGGGGTAACTGGAGCATCAGCCTACCCATTCGCCCGGGTCCACTTAAAAGTGAAGTTCGGGCAAAAGCCGTGTCAAATAGAGAGGGACGTTGAATTCCTAGTTGTGAAGTTTCAAGGGGCATACAATGCAATAATCGGACGAGCTACCCAGAATGCCCTCAGAGCGGTCGTCTCCACCTATTACCAAGCGATGAAGTTTCCAACACCCCGCGGAGTTGGTGTTATTAGAGGTCAACAAAGAATTGCTAGAGAATGTTATTTGGCATAAACAAAAACATTAGACGGGGCGGTGGTATTGACGAGCTCTCTTGACGTGAGAGCTGATGAAGAAACAGAAAGAATGAACCCCGTCGAAGAAACGCAGCGGGTCGTATTGGATGAAGCAGATGGCTCCAAATTCACAAATCTAGGTTCCGAGCTTCAGAAGGACCTAGTTAAAGAAATCACAGACTGCTTGGTGGAGAATAGATCGGTCTTCGCTTGGGTACCGAGTGACATGCCTGGAATTTCTCGATCGGTCGCATCGCACTCCCTTGGCATTCGCCATGACTACAAGCCGATTAGACAAAAGAAGCGATGGCACAGTAAGGAGCGACAGGAGGTGATCGAGAAAGAAATAGAGAAACTACTCGAAGCCGGGTTCATCCGAGAAGTCAAATACCCCAAATGGCTCGCTAATGTGGTTTTGGTGAAAAAGAAGAACGGAAAGTGGAGAATGTGCATCGATTTCACCGATCTGAGCAAAGTATGTCCAAAGGACAGTTTCCCCCTGCCCAAGATCGACCAGCTAGTAGACTCCACCTCCAGACATGAACTTCTCAGCTTCTTGGATGCTTTCTCGGGCTACCATCAAATTCAGATGAGCCTCGAAGACGAAGAGAAGACCGCCTTTATAACTGACCAGGGCACGTATTGTTACCAAGTAATGTCGTTCGGCTTGAAGAATGCAGGGGCCACCTATCAGCGGCTCGTCATGGAGGTTTTCAAAAAACATATCTGTCGATCTGTTGAAGCTTATGTAGATGATATGGTGGTTAAAAGTAAGACGACTGCTGAGCACGTGAGAGATCTAAAAGAAGTCTTCCAGACCCTTGACAAATTCTAGATGAAATTGAACCCGAAAAAATGCGTCTTTGGTGTGGCATCAGGAAAATTCCTGGGGTTCATAATCACTCAACGGGGGATCGAAGCTAATCCAGAGAAGATCGAAGCCATCATCCAAATGCCTTCGCCCTAATGTTTGAAAGAAGTACAGATATTAACTGGTCGGATAGTCTCTCTGAGTAGGTTCGTCTCCAGATTGGAAGACAAGTGCCTCCCATTTTTCAAAATTTTGAGGAAGGCGAACGTAACCCAGTTTCAGTGGCCAGAGGAATGCGAGAAAGCATTTCAACGTTTGAAGCAATATTTGTCTAGCCCGCCCATCCTGCAAAGCCCAGTTGAGGGGGAGAATTTGATTTTATATTTGGCAATTACAGAAGGGTCGATCAGCGCAGTACTTGTTCGATCGGAGGGAAATGAGCAACGCTCGATTTACTACGTCAGCAAGGTGCTGACCGGACCAGAGACGCGGTATGCGCCTATAAAAAAACTATCTCTCTCCTTGATAACGGCAGCTCGGAAGCTAAGATCTTACTTCCAGAGTCATACCATCGAGGTATGGACCGACCAACCCCTCAGGCAGTGCCTTCAAAAGTCCGAAACCTCGGGTCGACTAACAAAATGGGCGATAGAGCTGGGAGAGTTTGACATACAATATAAGCCTCAGACGACGATCAAGGCACAGGTGTTGGCATATTTCATTGCAAAAATGAGCCAACCTAGCCCGCAGGATGAGCAATGCCCTACTTGGAGCTTATTTGTTGATGGGTCGTCCAATGCTGAGGGATGCGGAGCAGGAGTGATATTGATTAGCCCGCATATGGAAGAAAAGGTGGAATACGCCATTCGGTTAGAATTCAAGGCCTCCAATAACGAAGTAGAATATGAGGCTCTGATAGCTGGCCTCCAATTGGCTAAGGAAATGGAGGTGAAACATCTGAAGATATATAGCGATAGCCAAGTGGTAGTCGGCCAAGTCACTGGACAGTATGAAGCCAAGGGGAATAGCATGATCGAGTACCTGGAACTAGTAAAGCGGGAGTTAAGTAATTTCGAGCAGTACTCGATCAACAGGATAGAACGAGCTCAAAATGCTAAAGCGGATGCGCTCTCCAAAATGGCCTCCGATCGAGACGCCAAAAATAACGTTCTAGTCGAACGACTAGATCACCCTAGCATACAAAAAGCCAAGGAAGTCCTTGATGTAAATACCGGTCGACCGGGTTGGATGGAACCGATTAGACGGTATCTCCTAGAGGGAACACAACTGAAAGAAGCCTTAGAGACCAAGAAATTGAGAATAAAGGCGGCTGAATACGCGATCATAAATGATGCCCTGTACAAGCGATCTTATGACTGGCCACTGCTGCGATGCTTGAACAAAGAAGAGGCAGAACAAGCAATGGCCGAAGTCCACGAAGGAATGTGTGGCAACCACGTAGGAGGCAGAATGTTAGCCCATAGGCTGAACAGACTGGAATATTACTGGCCGACGATGAGGAAAGACTGCCAGGAGAAAGTTGACCAATGTGAGGCCTGCCAGAAAAACAGTAACCTGTCTCACCAGCCAACCGAGAGGATGAAAATTGTGAGTCATCCTATCCCTTTCGCTCAATGGGGGATGGATATACTGGGGCCCTTCCCTCTCGGTCCTGGACAGAAGAAGTTCCTGATAGTGGCAGTGGAGTACTTCACCAAATGGGCAGAAGCGGAAGCGATCGCTACAATTACCGAGTAGAAGGTGGAAAGTTTCGTAAAGAAAAATATACTAACTCACTTCGGGATGCCTATGGTGCTGGTTGCAGATAACGGTCGACAGTTCGATAACGATAAGTTCAGAGATTTCTGCGACCGACTAAAGATAAGGCTACAGTTGACCTCAGTAGCCCACCCCCAAAGCAACGGTCTCGCGGAGAACACAAGCAAAAAGATAATGAGTGCTCTTAAGAAGCGCCTAGACGGACGAAAGACTTGGGTGGAAGAGCTTGACGAAGTGTTGTGGGCGTACAGGACCACACCAAATGGAGCCACGGGGGAAACACCGTTCAGGATGACCTTTGGGGCAGAAGCCTTAGTCCCCGTAGAAGTGGTGTTGCACAACCAAAGGGTGTCGAACTATGAAGAAGAGCGGAATAATGAAGCCCGTCGAGCCGAGCTCGTACTTCTCGATGAAGACGAGGATAGGGACCATTCGTTCGTAAACCGTCGGCGTAAAGTTTAAGTTCTATAATAGAAGACTAAAGTCGAGCGACGTAAAAGTCGGGGGGTACGTCCTGCGAAAAGTCGAGGCGGCTGGGAAACACCCCGGAAAGCTCGGACAGGTATGGGAAGGACCCTATCAGGTGATCAAGCAAGTCGGGCATGGCTCTTACATCCTACACGATGCGGATGGAAAAACTCTACCGAGGTCATGGAACTCTCGAAACCTGAAGGCGTTCTACCAGTAGATAAGTTTTATTTTAGTTAATGTTTGTTCATTACTGTTTTTGTACAAAACCTATGGGTACCTTTTTTCTGTCCCTGCCAGACAGGTTTTTTAACGGCCCATGCCCTCATTATCGTTAATAAAGGGATTTTTGAATTTCCTGGCAAGAAAAAATTTCATCATACTTGGCAAAGCGTAGAAAATCCCATCAGCCATCGCTCGGCCTCGACACAGATCGACTACGATCGGTCGGTCGCCAAGACAAGTTCCTTGGGACCATCGCTCGGCCTCGACACAGATCGACTATGGTCGGTCGGTCGCCAAGACAAGATCTTTGGGACCATCGCTCGGCCTCGACACAGATCGACTACGGTCGGTCGGTCGCCAAGACAAGATCCTTGAGACCATGGCTCGGCCTCGACACAGATCGACTACGGTCGGTCAGTCGCCAAGACAAGATCCTTTGGACCATCGCTCGGCCTCGACACAGATCGACTACGATCGGTCGGTCGCCAAGACAAGATCCTTGGGACCATCGCTTGGCCTCGACATAGATCGACTACGATCGATCGGTCGCCAAGACAAGATCCTTGGGACTATTGCTCGGTCTCGACACAGATCGACTACGGTCGGTCGGCCGCCAAGACAAGATCCTTGGGACCTTTGCTCGGCCTCGACACAGATCGACTACGGTCGGTCGGTCGCCAAGACAAGATCCTTGGGACCATTGCTCGGCCGACACAGATCGACTACGGTCGGTCGGTCGCCAAGACAAGATCCTTGGGACCATTGCTCGGCCTCGACACAGATCGACTACGGTCGGTCGGTCGCCAAGACAAGATCCTTGGGACCATTGCTCGGCCTCGACACAGATCGACTACGATTGGTCGGTCGTCAAGACAAGATCCTTGGGACCATTGCTCAGCCTCGACACAGATCGACTACGGTCGGTCGGTCGCCAAGATAAGATCCTTGGGACCGCAGCTCAGCCTCGCCTACCGATCGACCAAGTTGCCAAGACAAGATCCTTGGAACTGTCGATCGACCTCGCCATCGCTCGGCCGGGTCGCCAAGACAAGATCCTTGGGACCTCGGCTCGGCATCGACTATAAATCGACCTCGATGCCGGTCGACCATGAGCAACTTCATCAAATCCCACTATAGATCGAAAAAATGAAGGATAAAAATAAAGATTTTCACTTCATTGAATTCGTCCTGGCCACAAGCCCGACCAGGTGAGCTCTAAAATTCAACAGAAGGAGAAGCTTCGGAAGTCGGCAGATGCACAGGAGAAGCCTCAGAAGTTGACGGAACAATCAGGGCGGGAGTAGGGTCTAAGGGGGCAACCGGAGGAACATCCTCATGAGAAGGCTCTTCCTCTTCAAAGCTAAGATCCAGCTCTTCATCCGGAACAAGGTTCCGCTCTCCCTCGGCCCTCTTTCTCATATCCCCCAAAGAAAGGCCGAGGGCTGCGGGAAGAAGTGGCCCGGCGTACTCTTCAAAGGAAGGACACTCCGACCCCTGAGGAACGTGAATCTCGTGGCACTTCTTCAGGAGCGAGAGGGTTAAATCACAGGCAAGCTCTAAACACTCCTCGTTCAGAAACCGCCTCTTCCGCCGCTTGATCGCTTCTACCCGTTGCTTCTTAATAGAGCCCCACACTTTTTGCAATGTGTCCTCGGCTCTACCCCTGCCCTCCACCGCGGCATGACAATCCTCGAGGTACTTCTTACTAAGCTCCCGCTCCTTCTCCACCGTCCTCTTCAGATTGTTATTCGTCGCAATCAGCTGGCTCCTCTACTCCTCTCCTGTGGTCAGTTGAGCCTTCAGGACGCCCATCGCATCCTCCCGGGATTTCTTCTCCTCCTCCAAGGAAGAGTTCTGAGCTTGGAGCAAGTCTCTCCCCTCTTTCACCTCCAAAAGCTCGTCCTTCAAAGCCTTCATCTGCTCATGGAGGTCCTGGACTTCCCGGTCCAGAGTCTCCAACCGCTGCACCACTGCGAAGGACATCGCCGCACCGCTGCGAATGAGTTGAGACCCCAACTCCAGATTACTCTTCTTGTCCATGGTCTACTCATCCACGGGAGGAGTAATCCTCTCAGCAATATGACAGGACACTTCGAGGTCCCCGATCAAGGCAGTTTTGGCCAATTTGATGGCAGGCTCCCACTGCCTAGAGTTGGTGGCTCGACCTTTCCCCTTGCCTTTCTTCTCCTTCTCTTTCACGCCCTGACTTGGCGGGCTGGACGGTAGATCACCAAGCCTCCTCAATCTCTTCCTCTTAAGAGTAGGTTCCATTTCCTCCTCCTCCTCCTCAACCAAAACCGCTCGGCCCGCGCTAGCTGGTACGATCGACAACGACGCCGACACGACAGAAAGACCTTCAGCAGGCGGAGGGGCCGACGACACTATAGGATGGCCTAGCTCCGCTGGCAGAGCGACGCCTTCGTCAGTCTCCGCCTCTTGCCTCTTTTTCCCCTGACCAGCCCGCTTCCTGGATTTAGAGGATTGAGAGGGCCCGGAGAAATCTTCTATCCTCACCATGGCTGCACAGCAACAAAACAAGTCAAAAAAAGAAACCAATAATAAAAAATGCAGTAAGTAATTCGACCACGAGGGCCTAACCAGACGGGGCGGTCTCCTCTCTTAGTCCGCTAATTTGTGACGGAGGGACGAGTAAAAAGGAATTGACCGAGACCCCTCCGTAATACCCAGTAATAATTGTATCGGCCGAGCTACTTTATGCGCCCAACCACCTCCTACTCTTCCATACTAAGAGACACGCTCGACGTGTCGTTCCATTGCTCAACCAAAGGATACCTCCACGGTCGGCACTCGAAGGAGGATCCTGGGGTTTCACAAAGAAGTATTTAGTTCGCCAAGAAGAGACCTTCAAAGTTGTTCCGGGCGGGCGATATCCGGAATCCCTATATTGCAGAGAGGGGACCTCGGCACCAGAACTCGGACTTTGGCTCAACCTCAAAAAGTGACGCAAAATATCAACAGAGGGCGAATGACCGAATTGATGGCACAGCAGCGCCAGACTGTTAATAAACCTCCAGCTATTCGAAGGAATTTGGCTCGGCATCAGCTGATAGGCCGCGCACACCTCGTCGACGATCGGGGCGTATGGAAGCCTCATACCACCAACAGAGAAAAAGCTATCGGAAACGGTGAAATATCCACTCAAGTCTTTGTGGATTCGCCGTTCCCTGTGGCACCGGGGTCCCTGTGCCGAGGGATGTTATATCTAAGTACTGACCGATTCAACTCCCCCACGGTCATCGTCGATTCATTTCTTGGCGGTGCCTCCACAATCAACCCATCCTTCCTTTCTCTCGTCGATATTTCTTCAACACCTTCTACCATACTTCTAGAACTGGCCGTCGACATGCTTATCAAGAGGAGAACCTTTGAAAAGAAAATTTTAGAGGAGGAGATGAAGAAAAAGAACGTACTTATTTAGTGATTTGAGAGGAGAAAACCGAACGACGGTTGAAGGAAAATTTTCGGAAACTGAGAGCGAGAAAGGGCAAATGAAAGCAAAGTGGAAGCAAAAAACGAAACAAACATGAAGAAAACCAAACAGTTCGTGGATCCTGAGCATTTATAAGGAAACGGTCGAATGAGCGATCCAATCAAAATGCGACGCGTGGAGAAAATCCGAGCTACGCTTAGACACGCGGCATAATCTGAGCCAAGGAGAATTAGAGTTGTTCAAACCGAGCGCGCGACAGCTTGAAAGGACGACGGATACGGTACAACTGATTATAAGGACGATACGTTTGAGATCTGAAAAAGTCGTCCGAGGGCACGCGCCGTCAAACAATAAATGTTTCAAGTACTTTCACGCGCTCACTAATGATGACCACCCGATCTGCTTTGGTGCGAGCTATCACGCAATAAGTACCGATGCCAGTCGGTTGGGGCACTCAGTCGACCGATCCCAATACGAGCAGTCACGCACCGCCCGTCGATATCCGATCGATCAGGCCTACCCCGAGCTGTCCCATGAACGAGCTACAATGCCAATATCCGACCGATCGACCACCTCACGAGCTGCCTTACGGATGAGCTATAAGATAGCAGACGAGCAACGAAATCCTAACATACTCCTTCGACCCTTCTCTTCGCTCAGACTCGAGGAGTAGGGGGCTTATGGTCGGGTCGGTCGTGCTGGGCCTGCACCCAGTCATAACTACCCGTGGGCCGATCGGTCCGTTCCTCAAATATCAGTCTTATACCTATGCCAAGCCCAGGTCCAATCCACGATCTCCTTGGCCCATTCGCAAGTGAGAGTCTCCCATGCATACGTAAAGACTTAAACCTAGTTATTGCTCTATATATAAGGTATAATTCTACCATAATAGAGGTACGTGATCATAACCTAGTTTTCTCTGCATACAGCAGCCTCACCTTCACCAAAAAAGACTGACTTGAGCGTCGGAGGGGCTGATCGAGAAATAACCCCTGACGTGCCTTTCTTATTTTGCAGGAACCTTCAAGCCGGAGCTCTTGCTCCTTCGACCCTTCTCTTCGCTTAGACTCGAGGAGTAGGGGGCTTATGGTCGAATTCGGTCGTCTTTGAGCACTCTCGACTCAACCATGACCGTGGTACGATCGATCCGTTCCTCAAATATCAGTCTTATACCTATGTCAAGCTCAGGTCCAATCCACGATCTCCTTGGCCCATTCGTAAGTGAGAGTCTCCCATGCATACGTCAAGACTTAAACCTAGTTATTGCTCTATATATAAGGATAATTCTACCATAATAAGACGCGATCATAACCTAGTTTTCTCTGCATACAAGAAATTTCACCTTCACAAAAAGATCGACTTGAACGTCGGAGTACCGACGAAATAACCCCGACGCGCTTGCTTTTTTTTCAGGCGAACCTTCGTTCTAACTCTTGTAAGAACTAACCAACTCCATGGATCCAAACGGTAACGTTCAGTTCTGTCAGAATTCGACAGAACCACTATCCAAACGCTACGATGGTGAACCTAATGCCACTTTCTAAGTTTAATTGTCCTCTTTTTGGTTAAAATATTAGCAAAATTTGCGATATCTCCGAGCCCGAAGCAAAGCTACGGGGACAGTTTACCACCCGTTCGTCACACATGACCAAACATGAGTTAGACACGAATTTGCGTCAAGAGACATTTCACTAGTAACGACAGAGATTCGGAGCTGGGGCCCGAACCTTTCCACACCAATCGCCGGTCAATTTCTGACACGTTGCAGTGTATGAACACAATTCCCTCGACGCACGGGTAACATCTTTGTCATTTAGCTGTGACGTTAGCGTCGCTAGTCTTACTTTTTAACTTTAAAGTCAAAAACTTCTACTTTCTCGATGAGTGGCGCTGCCGCTGCATTTGTGGGTCACAAGTAGGGTACTATTGCTCCAAAAGTCGTAAGTCTTTTTTTTTTTTCTCTTTTGAACAATTACGATCTTAACGAGATGAGGTTAAAATCATCTTCATTCAACAACATTGAAATTTGCTACAGCTTTTACGCTTTATGATTAAAAGGAGAAAAGTCTTACACATGTTAAGATGTGGCAAATAACGTGTTCTTACATTTCTCCTCTCTGCTTGTCTCTTCCATTCATGCTTTCTTTCAATGGAGAAGGAGATTCGTTGGAACTTTTCGTGACATGTTTAAGCAGAGCCAGGGAGAATATTCGAAATAATTTCAATTTGATTTTGAAAATGTGCTTATTTAAGAAGATGTTTTGTTTCTTGAAAATGTCCATATACTGTTCAGTTTATTTATAATGTTTGAAAGGGTTTTCAACAAACCAATATTATTCTATGGTTAAATAATACAATTCCTATCATGAGATAATATCGCACACAAATTTGTTAGGAGTGTACTGCGTTGGCATAAGTTCAAAAAAAGAAAAAGAAAAACAGTATTTATTTACTATTTACTACAATGGTAGAATCAAGTGTAAACTCTTTGGTGCCATATTAATTTAAAATCCAAATATTCAACACAACATTAATAATTGCTTAAGTAAACATTTAAACCATCCGGATTCCAAAACAACATAATAAAATAATGGTGTCCTACTCCTTCCTAGCAAGACCGACCAAGGTCATGATCAAGCGGCGTATTATTTGGATTTTGCACGAAACCCTTGCAATGAACAAGATTTATTTGTCCTTAGTTCCAACGTCTCTTATCAACCGAATTCCCTTTGGGCTGTCATTGGTTTAATCTCCAAGTCACAGGCAATAGGCCAGGGCTGGTTTTGTCCCCAACTTCACTTGCTTCTATACAAATCCTACTCTAAAAATGGTAACTTGCACTTGGGCAATGACCAAATCATCTCTCCCAACCAAGAAAGCAGGAGCCCTACTTAACCACCAGTGACACGTACGGGGGATAAGTCTTTCGAGTGTTTGACTGACGATCCATACATTGGAATGATTCAGTTGAGAGTTAACCCCGAAGAGTGAGGAACATGGTCTAGATACACAAATATTATTATGGTCAAATGTATACTGTTAGGATTTGGCTGTCTGTTGCCTTGATTTCAGAGATCAGTAACATCGTTTTACTTTCGACAATATTGTGATAAATCTCTACCTAGGGATCATTCAAATTTTTGTTGGGATTTGGGAGATTTTTTTTTTCTTCGTGTCCATATTTTGGTTCTATTATTATTTTGGTCCTCGATCTGTATGTATAAAAGGTTCATAATATAGTAGAAATTTTAAAAATACGGGACCTCAATGTTTTTTTTTAATCTTTTCATTTTTACACTTCAGTACAGTGAATATAAGAACTGGAGACAAAGATGAGACCAAACGAAACTGTTAATATATATTTATATATATAAAGGGAAGGGAAGGGAAGAGTGTGGGATCCGAAGAACAAGCGAGTAGATTAGATGATAATAGAAAAGAAGAGACAAAAGAATAAAGTAATGCAGGGGTGTCGTAAAAAATCAGGGAACTGGAAGCAAAATGATCTTCCTTTCTTTCTTTCAAGTTTGAGTTTCGCCCAAGTCGTGTCTTAGGTGGTGGACTATTGTGATTCTAAACTATCCAAAACAACCACTCCAACCCTCTCTCTGCTCCTAAACCCAACACTAAAGACCCTCCCTTTCTGTTTTTATCCTCATTGTCAAGTTTTACCTCTCTCTCTCTCTCTTTTATTTAACTCTTACGAAGTCTGGTCGGCAACGAAACCCTCAAGCATGAATCCATGCACACTCTCGTAACCATATTAAATTCCCTTTGATCTTTGACCTTTTTCACTTGCTCATCACCTCTTTCTTTTTCCTGCATCTCTCCCCTTCTTCCTTGCTTTCTTACAAACTCAACCTTGCTCTATTAACTTATTCTACTCCATTCAGAATCTCTCATGTAAAGTTCGAGTCTTGGAGAGTTTTCAATTATTAACTCAAGTTTGGTGCTTTTGAGCAGTTACATTCTCTGTCCTACTCTCTGTTTCAGAGAAGTCGGAGTGGGTTGTAAGTTATCTTCTTTCTTTTTCTCCTCTCTCTTTTGCTATTACTGATTCACGGGATCTGTTATTTGTCAAGATAATTGTACGTTTCAACATTAACAAAGTCTTCAACTTTCGACTTGTAAACTATGGGGAAATTCAAAAGCGACTATATGTGCTCTATCTTTAGTGTAATTCGATAAAATTCAGGTGTTGTACAGATTCTTCAAAATCAATACTTGCACAACAAAGAAATGATGAGAGACGTTGTAACCTCCCAGAAAGAACAAATGAGAGTTGCAGATAAAGGTCTAGATTCACAACTCTGGCATGCCTGTGCTGGTAGTATGGTACAAATGCCACCACTGAACTCTAAAGTTTTCTACTTTCCCCAAGGCCACGCCGAACATGCTCAAGGCAATGTAGACTTTGGTCGCTGTCGCGTCCCGGCTCTCATCCCTTGTCGTGTATTGGCCATTAAGTACATGGCCGACCAAGAAACCGACGAAGTTTATGCCAAAATTAGGCTAATCCCACTGAGCAACACCGAAATGGGGTTTGCAGATAGCTCTGCCAGTGATGATAACATTTTGATCAGAGGGGCTAATAGCATTGAGTCTCAAGAGAAGCCTGCTTCTTTTGCCAAGACATTGACTCAATCTGATGCGAATAATGGAGGTGGGTTCTCTGTTCCGCGTTATTGTGCTGAGACAATATTCCCAAGATTGGACTACAGTGTGGAGCCTCCTGTCCAGGCCATTATTGCCAAGGACGTCCATGGCAATAACTGGAAGTTTAGGCATATCTACAGAGGCACACCTCGTCGCCATTTGTTGACTACTGGGTGGAGTAATTTTGTGAATCACAAGAAGCTTGTAGCCGGGGACTCTATTGTGTTCTTGAGGGCAGAGAATGGGGACCTTCGTGTCGGTATTAGGCGTGCCAAGAGAGGTTTAGGTGGTGGCAGAAATGAGAGTTCATCTGGGTGGAACTCATTTTCAGGCTACTCTGGGTTCGTGAGGGAAGGCGAGAGTCAGGTGATTAGGAGTAATGGGAGTACGGAAAAGAAGGGTAAGGTGAGGGCTGAATCTGTTATAGAGGCTGCAACTCTTGCGGCCAAAGGGCAGCCATTTGAGGTTGTTTACTATCCGAGGGCGAGCACTCCAGAATTTTGTGTAAGAGCTTCTGCTGTGAGGGACGCAATGCAGATTCAATGGTGTCCAGGCATGAGATTCAAGATGGCTTTTGAAACGGAAGATTCGTCTCGCATAAGCTGGTTCATGGGAACTATTAATTCCGTTCAGGTCGCTGATCCCATCCGCTGGCCTAATTCTCCGTGGAGGCTTCTTCAGGTACCTCATTTTTTCGATATAGCCAGTTCCACACACATGATATTTTCCTTTATGGACCTAATATTCTTGTGTGAAATATCTGTTTAATGTATTAATTCGTTAATTTGGTCTTCATTCTTTAAAGATCACAAGCACTGAGGATATATGTTGAGTTGGGTTGACTATGAACTCTTGTGCGAATTGCCACTTAAGGCATAACCTATAAGGATTCTGACAAGCATGATCTGCCTACCTGCTATCCTACTTTGCTAGATACAGCTCTGCTTTAGACTTAATCCTGCAGTTCACATTCATGGTGTCCGTTGATTGATATCCTATTCACAAACTTTTTGTTTGTGTCTTCAATGCACACTTTTGCAATGTATTCGTATCATATGCTGTACTCATTTCACTCTATCAACTGTCCTCTGTTGCAAATTTCCAAAAAAAAAAAAAACCTGTGCGAATCCTTTCATTTATACTATAACTTCAAGAAGCCTTGTGAAATAGACTCTAAGTTGGTATTTCTTGGTCGGGTTTTTCACGTTTTGCACATCAGGAATTCTTAGAAACATCCTGCATTATGCATCTTATATGCTTTAAACGCTCAAGTCTTTGGTTTAATTTCCATCAACTTTGGTTGCAAACGTCTTCTTTCAGGTAGCATGGGATGAGCCAGATTTACTGCAGAATGTGAAGTGTGTCAATCCATGGTTGGTTGAATTGGTATCAAACATGCCAGCCATTCAAATCTCACCCTTTTCACCCCCTAGAAAGAAGTTGAGACTTGCTCAACCTCCAGAATTTTCCTTAATTGGCAAACTTCCAGTGCCTTCATTTGCTGGGAATCCACTTGCATTGAACAGTTCCCTATGTGATGTTTTAGACAACATTCCTGCAGGCATACAGGGAGCCAGGCATGCTCAATTTGGACTATCTTCACCAGATCTCCAGTTCAATAAATTACAATCGGGGCCGTTTCCAGTTGGTTTCCAGCAGCTTAATCATGTTGTACCACCATCAAGAATCCCCAATAGCAACTTCTTGGGCGATTCAGCAAATAATGACAATGTTACCTCCTTATTGACAAGTGGAAACGCTACTCAGGGTTCGAAGAAAAATGTTGAAATAAAGATGCCTCACATTGTTTTGTTTGGTCAGCTAATCTTCACTGAGCAGCAGAGTTCTGAAAGCTGCTCCGTTGATACTAATGGAAACAGTTCTTTAGAGGGGAATCAAGATAAGACGGCAAATTTTTCTGATGGTTCCGGTTCCGCATTACTTCAGAATGGCCCACAAGAAAATTCTTCAGATGAAGGGTCTCCCAGGTACAAAGATAAACAGAAATTTGATCTCAGTCGGGAGAGTGGTCACAGCAAAGTTTTTACGGAATCAGAGGAAGGTCGAACCCTTGATCTGTCCGTTCTTGGTTCATACGAGGAGCTGTATGGTAAGCTGACCAACATGTTTGGCATTAGGAGTTCAGAGATGCAGAGAAATGTGCTTTACCGAGATGCAGAAGGGTCGATGAAAAACGCTGGAGACGAGCCCTTCAAGTAATTTCGTGCACATTTCAACTTCCTGACGCCATTTAACCGGTCTTTCTGTTGTTTGTTTTTTGTCCTTATCAAGATTGTTTACAGAAGTTATTCGATCTGTTGAAGTGAGTTTTTAAAGTCAGCTAGAAGGTTAACCATTCTGACAGATTCAGGCAGTGGCACCATAGGGAGAGGGAGGTAGTTTAGGGTGAACTCCAATCAAATTGTATAGTTTTCAAATCCCGTGTTCTTTTGTACTCTTTGTTTGGATGTCTTCATCCAATTTTAGTAACCTTGTAGCCATATTTACTTACCAGTTTCATATGACAATGGTCGGAAAGAGTTTATGATGGCAGGTGTCAAATTATAGTTGGAAGAGGTTTTTCTTATGAAAAAATAAAATTCGTTTCAGATTTTTATTTCATTATCTCTCTAATTGATAATAAGAAGACTGCCCATTTCGGTAGAATTGAATAAGAAAATTATTTTGCTGCTAAGCAACCAAATTGTGACTTAAATAGAGACCGAACATGCCAGGATGGATTATGTAGACCAAGTCTGATGAGGGGAGAGGAGAATGCAAGTCAAAACGTTGAGTTACCACTCAGTGAAAGCGTTACAGGTGAAATGACAACTGTTTAATTATTTGTTTAAGACAAATAAACGTATTGCATTATTATTATTATAGACGAGAGGTGACATGCTTTGCAATTAATGGTGCTAAAAGCTCACGAACTATATATATAACTTAAAGCATGTTTTGTACAAGAACTTGACATTGAGTATAGAGTATATATAGTAATATCTAGAATATATAGGTTTAGGTTTATGTTGCGGATTCAAAGTGGCTGTTTCCTTGTATAGCACATCTGGAGCGCCTAAAAGAGTTGCTTTCAAATCTGCAGTAGATGAAGCTATTGTTGTGCCGCATAAAAGGGGTCAAATATAAACTATGATCTCTCGGGATTCGAATCTTCATACATTATTCCACCGGAAGTTTTATTATTGTTATTTCGGTTCGGTTGTCTTCTCGTGTACAATTTTATTACGGTGACATCTCAGGCAGATAAAGATTCTTGTGTGTGAGTCGTGGAATCCCATGCATGTTTGCCCGGCATGCACACTTTCTAGCTACCACCGCTTGATTTTCAGTTCACACTGCATGCACGACAACTTTTAACATGGAAGGAGACAGATGGACCACTACATATTTGTACAATCGAACAGTCTCCTGTGGTTGGTCCTGGAGTTTTAGTTTTCGCTGTAGATGACGCGTTCACTTCTTTCAATGAAATGCGACAAAGGGAAAAAAGTCTTCGACTCTGGAGACCTCCGACCACTCATAATCTACGTTTGGTTGGTCATAGAAAATGTGAAATGGTGCATGTTTCGAGATCCTCATATGTAGTATTATAAGCATATATAGAATTTGACTGATAATGCTTGTCTTTGACATTTGGTAGTTCTTGTCTCAGAGGGGAAATGACGAAAAGCTACCAAAGAACAGTTTGAAAACAAGAATGAGGCTTAGCCACTCATGCAGAGACGTACGTTGAAGTTGTATAAATTTGGGGATGGAATACAATTCTGAAGCAGGACAATCACACTTAATGGCTTTTTTCTTTTTTAGGTGAGGGGCTCACTACTCCTCGTGCATAGACAAGTAGGTCTGAAACCGCTACGGATCACTTGAACGAGCCAAAAACCATGATAATAATGAAAATATTAACAACGTAAACCATGCTTTAATTGAATCCACGTGCATAATAGTACTAAAATTTAATTCGGTGGTAGGACTCCTAGAGTCGAAACTTAACCATGCTTTAATTGAATCCACATGCATGGTAGTACTAAAATTTAATGCGGTAGGACTCCTAGAGTCACGGATCATAAGGATAATGAAATAGAAGCAATGCCATTATTTACCAATTTCGTATGAAAATATGTACATGCACTCGTATCATATATTCGTCTACTTTTAATTAACTGGAAAATTTAGTTTGTTTTATGAAGCTTATGCTTTCTTATTTTTATTTTTCAAAAAGTATGTTCAGTCTTAATTTCACAATTTCATAATTTAAAATAAATATGATTTTTACACCATAATTTTATTAAATATTTATTTTAAAATTAAAAACAACAATGGTATAAAACCTTTAAGAGTAAGAATTTTATTACTAAAATATTAATATGAATTGAATAAATTTTTAGATAAGACTTATCAAGCTCTCATTATTAAAAAATAAAAAATAAAACTAAATTTGAAAACAACAAAATTATTATACAGGACATTTTAGAAACAAAATGTAGAAGTTCAACATTAAGTTTTAAATAAAAATTGTTGGACTTTTCAACGAGAAATCGGGTTTGAGCACTTTGTTCGGTTTGAGTATTTAATTTTGTCGAATTTAATAAAATGGGATAAGAAAGGAGTCGTTAACTGAAACAGAAAAAAAAAATATAGAAATCATATTACAGGAATTATCCCATTCGGGAACTTTGAAATGAGACAATATACAACAACGTAAAATTAAGGGCAAGTCCTGAACAAGACATGATGTGGTGGGGTAGGGTGTCTTAGTTTGAGACTACGAGATCCAAGAATGCCCATTTAGTCAACCCTTGAAGATCAGATTTCCGACACGAGAGTTGGCCGAAAGCAAAAACTTAAAAAGAAGGAATTAATTAAATGATTTGATAGTTTTCAGACATATGCAGTTAGTCAACCAAACATTGAGTTTCGTGTTATGGGCTCCCCTGGAAGGAGTTTCAGGTCAATCTCTTTTTTAAATACCCAGTGAGAACCTCATAGTCAAAATATCATCGTTTTAGACATATAGCATTTGTTTGAATCTTACTTGCACAAAGAAAAGAAAAGAAAAGAAAATATTGAGGAGAAAGAGAAAAAAAATGTGGCTTTCTTTCCTCTATTTATTTTCCTTATTTATCAAAGAAAAGAATTGAAACTTAAATTAAACAAAAAAAAATTGAGAGCTTTATGCCCTTAATTGTGGAACTTGTTTATCTTTTGTTATAAAAACTTCAACATATACAAACAAAGTATTATCAAATTTGATAACAGAATTTCACGATAAAGCTTCAAGGAGTTGAAATTTTTATTTGTAACTAATGTTTTTAACTTTTCAATTGTTGTGTAATATAAAACAATATATTTGAAAAATAAAAAAAAAATTCATCATACACTGCATACTTATTCCACTATCATTTGTCATATGCTCAGTGACGGAACTATGTTGTCATGGAGGGGGGCCATGGCCCCCCCTTTCAATTTTTTTTTAAAAATTACTTTTATAATTAATATTTTTAAAATTATAAATATAAGTGGCCCCCCTTAAGAAAATTTTTTGCATTTAGATATTAGCCACCGGCCCCCCTTAAAGTCGAGTCTGACTCCGTCCCTGCATATGCTTATTCCACTACCAATATTAATCTCATCCATATGTCAAGAGAACAACTATTCTATTTTGTAGAATAAAAATGAAAATTAAGATTTAATATGCATATTAAAATAAAACAAGTTACATATAACTATATGTATATTTACATGATTTAGAATTTAAACATTCATATTTTGATAATCTCAAAGATAAAGATTTTGTTAATTTCATTTCAACACAGCCATAACTTCCATAAGCAAACAACTACACTAGTATTTACTTCATAAGTAAAAAATCTGCACTTGTATTTACTCCACGAGCAAAAATTCTGCACTAGTATTTACTCCATAAGCAAAAAAATTCTATTTCAACATAGCCATGACTCCTCCATAAACAAAAGATCTGCAAATACACATTACCACAAGTTAAACAAAATCAAAGCCAACAAATTAAAAAAAAAAACCAGCATATCAAATTAGGTTTTACCATTTCAAAAAAAAAATTGCAATGTAAAAGATCACCTACCCACAATTTTATCTTCATTCTATTTCCGAAACAGGTGTGTTACTCATCATATGCATTAAATAATTATTACACTCTTGCTAGGGACAGCCAAAAAATTTTCTCACCCGAATGGAACTTGTAGTTAGAAAATCATAAGCTTTGTAGCGAAGGCACACATCAAGGTCAAACTTTAACAACTCAACATATAATTCATGCTCTCCATAAACTTGTTGGCATGCTTTTTTAGCAATTTTTTTTATTCCTTAAGTACCGTAGCAACATTGTCAATAGATTCTTTAACCCCAGCAATTTCTGTTGTAACAACACTCTTTCTTTTCTTTTTCTGTGGAGAAGTCACAAAAATTGGATCGGAATCGGAATGAGAAGTAGCTTCAAACTCAATTGGACTTGCACCATCATGTGTGTGATCAAAGTTTTCTAAAGATATGTAATTTGAAGTTAATAATTGATCAATCTCATCGATTGTGTTCACATTCACCGGAGCCTAGCGACGATTATTTTCCTTTGCTGTTTGAGCATTTCCACCTGTTGCTCTATCTTTTGCATACAAAAGCATTAACTTATCATAATGAGTTATTTCTGCAGATTTCCATTTCTTTGCACTTGAATTTGCCTATAAAAGAAGATTGTCTCAAACGCAGACTTTAAACAAATAAGTTCACCACAATATCTTATAGTTTGTAAACTCAAAAATAAAAATCATATAATCAATACTCCTAACTATCAGAAAAGTGTTCCTAACTGCCACCATTTGCTTCATGTTACAAAAAGTAAAATAAACAGGACTTAATGGAGGTTTAATCGATATTTTTCTGAACTAGAGCATAGATAATACATAAATAATATTATTCTCCAAAAATACAGTTAGTGTCTCATTAAAAAGTGCTCAAAAAACATTTCTAATCAAATGTAGGAATTAAACCTAAAACTAATGAAATATATTTTGTTTATGAGCTTTCCATAATTAGGAAGCAAAAGAGCAACATCTGTTTATTTGAAAACCACATATGTCTTCGGAATCAAATTTAAAGTGACAATTAAAACGAGGGAAAATTTGAGGCATCCATGATATTTGTTAGGGCCTAGATCTGAACATAGAGTGATAGAATCAAATTTTATCCCACTTGGAATGCATAAAAAATAATTTCTAATTGATCTTTCTACAGCATATCAACTTTCCATCCTTGTGAATAAATCAAGGATCCCAATTTTTGTATTTCCTGCTGGTTTCTATCCACTCATATGAATCTTTCTTATAATCTTAAACATGTCAAACCCCCAGAACCATTATAAACACAAAGCATCACAATTTCAGTTTCTATTATCAACAAATCATTAAGCAATTGAACTCCAAGCTATCAACAGAAAGTACTTTAAATATCTACTAGCAGAAACTAGTTCCTTAAGGCCTGAATAAAACAACACAAAACATAAAAAAGAGAGAATAGAATAACCTATATCACTGCTTCCCATACTTCCGGTTTGGCATCAAATCTCTTAGTTATAGGGCTCCACGCAATGCTGCTAGAGTGCTTAAAAAGATCGTAACATTCATTGAAATTCGTCTTTAGAAATTTTATTCGATTTTTGACTTTGTCCCTCTCAATGACATCAATTCCAGTCTTCTCTCGAACTTCCGCAACGACTTGAGTTAAGGCTTGGGTTGTGAAGGTTCCATAAACTCGATTGCCTTCATTTTGTTGATAGATAAGTGCATTCAACAAAACTTCATCCATAGATACTGTCCAACGAAGCATGTCTCTTTTTCCTTTGTCAGCATTCTCTTCACCTTTCCTTGCCATTTCTTAAAGTCTCAAAACAAAATAATCAATTATGGAACAAGTCATAGTACAATAAAAGGATGCAACAAAACACATTCTTAAAGTCTCTTTCATTAGTAAGAGAACTGCAAATCACAGTATAATATATTACAAAAAGTATTACAATATTAGACTTCAAATAACAAAAGAAAGGTGCATCAAAAAGCCAACATTTTGTTGTATGTTTAGTCAATGATTTGAAGCATAATCATTCCACATTTGTGCAACAATATTATCCCTTATTTATGCACCTAACCTAGCATCTTCATTATCTCTTTCTCTATTATCAACTTGTGATTCTGTATCCCCTCTATTTGATAACTCCGTATCCACTTCAACAATTTCTTCTTCAAGTGCACCTAAACTTATCAAAAAATTATGTAGGATAGAGCATGCTAATATAGTTTCATATTGAACATCAAATGAATAGGTCTTTTCATTTGAACTTCCAATGATAGGAAATCTTTTCTTTAAAACTCCAAATGCCCTTTCAACTACATTACGTAATGAAGCATGACGTAGGTTAAACAACTCTTCAACATTTTCGGGACCTCTAGCTGAATACTCTTTCAAATGATACCGGACACCTCTATAAGGTGCAATTAGTCCACTCCTAAACATAAATCCCGTATCGACTAGGTAATACTTGCCTATAATTAAATAAATTAATTAATTTCAACTTCTAAAATTCATAATTCATTAAGCTAAAAATTAGTGAATTAATAAACCTAACAATACCTGAAGGAATTTTTAAATTATCCTCCTTAGTTAATGCATTTTTAACAATTCTGGAATCGGATGCTAAACCTTCCCATCCAGCCAGAATATAAGTAAACCTTATATCAAATGTACATGTAATAAGAACATTTTGTGTTGGGTAGTCCTTCCTATCACAAAATCTTGATGCATCTGCATTTGACACCTTAACTCTAATATGAGTTCCATCAAGTGCACCGACATAATCCTAAAATAAGTTCATTATGAACACTGAGTTTAAGTACCTAATAATAACATTTAACAAAGACAATATTCACCTTAAAGTACGGGAAGAATTGAGAAGTGTTTGTCATTTTTTATGGAACTTGAATACCATCAGGTTGTTTGAGATATTCGACTTCAAGTGACATGATAGCACGTAAAATAGAGTGAAATTGTCTACATATTGTCTCAATTAAGCGACGGAAGAAGATAGTCACTACACGAAGTTTTAAATTATGGGATACAATCATAAGAAATGTGATGACTTTTTCTTCTAGCGAACATCGAACATTATTGTTTAGAAGACCAGTGTTGTGAAGCTTTACAAAAAGAAGTAAGAAAGTATCCGGTGTCATACGAATGAGATTATGACAATCCTTACTCTGAGTTTGCTAATGATGCATAATTTCTCCTCGAACTTGTTCTTTATATTGAGCTACTAAGTCTTTTTTTCTTGAAGGATCCATACATAATCTATGAACATATCCAAGATCGATGATATATGCTAGGAAAAACAGAAATCACATACTTGAATTCCTGTTATGATTCCACCGGTTAAAGAACGTTTTCAAACTTCTACAGAGATCTTCTTTCCTCGTGTGTCTTGTTGTTTTTATTTTTGTGAAAACAAAAAAATGTTGTTGCAACTAATGCATTTTTCTTTCTTATATCTTGCCTTTATAACGTTTCATTCAAACATATAACCACCTTGGTAGTTATATGAAAGACAATGACTTAAAAAACCCTTCATGGGTGTATTATAAGTCATTATCTCCCACTCACACATGATGGGTTTTATTTTACTTTAAGAAAAACAACTCTGCAGTGCTCATACTTATTCAATAACTGGTGTGACCAGCATACGAAGAGAGCATATTGCCATATATTTATTAGGAGTATATGACATCTCAATTTAACAAATTGATCCTAGGACTTATGAGTCCTTGAGTAGACATTGTATGCTATACCCTAGATCATATCTCGCATTTGCATTTTTTTCTTTTGATCTCATTTAGTTTCTTGAGTCATGACTGTATTCAAGTTCTTTACTAAAGAGACGATGGCCATCTATGAATACTTTTCATGCGAGTCAATGATCTAAATTAAATGACCTTCCTCTGTTCTCAATTCTCTTTTAAATTAAATTTAATTTGCTTTCCTAGAATTATTCCATATGATCGTATCTTGCATGATCTTTTGGCAATAACCTAAAGTAGCAAACCTTAAATTCAATTCTCAAGAATGAAACAAGAGTCGTAAGGGTATATGATGAGGTTTTTCTAAACCTCAAGGGTCTCACACAATGTAAGATGAGATCTTGCGACTTACATTAATCCCTTTTGTGGTCAGTTATGCACACATGGTACGAGTCATGTGCTACGGTATTTACCCACTTCGTTTACCTTGAACATCTTTTATTCAAGAAATACCGTACAGATGATAGCTCAAACATACTCAATGTTTAACTTGAGTTCACTTATCTACTCACAAACTTATTCAGAACTCACATCTGGTAACGTAAGACAGATATAGTGATTAATAAATCACTTTGAACCAATTTCCTCGTGGCATTTATTGGTTTAAGTTTCTCGCTCTCAATTATCACCTAGATAATAAACTTTAAAACATGCCTCATCTCTAGTGACCATAAACACTAGAGGTGATTTCCCGTGTGAGAGGGCCAATCTATAATCTGTCTCATATACTTATGATTCATCCCAAAATATATTTATGCAAAACACATTTATTCATGAATCAAATGATACACAATGTATAATCTTCATCATACATTATATCCAAACAAGTGACATTAGACTAAGTGAACATACATAGAAAAATGTTTTATCAGTAAATCTCAACATCTATGCAGTCCTAGTGACTTTACATGCCCAATAAATACATCTCTAGAAATTGGCTTTGTCATTGGGTCTGCTATCATATCTCGCGTAGATATATATCTCATGTTCACTTCTCCTCATGCAACTATATCTTTCACATACTTATATTTAGTATCTATGTGTTTAGTCTTACAATGAAATTTGAGGTCTTTTGTATAAACGATTGCAGCTTGACTGTCACAGTTGATAGTCACTTGATTGATTTCGCTTTTAGTGACTCCCAAATGCATAAGGAATTGATGAAGCCACACAGCCTCTTGTACTGTAGTTGAGAACGCTATAAATTTAGCTTCCATTGTGGATAATACAACGCATGATTGTTTCTTACTTTTCTATGATATTGCTCTATGGTTTAGTAAGAATACATATCCTGAGGTAGATTTTCTTTCATCTAAATCTCCTACCCAATCTGCATCTGTATATCCTTGTATACATAGATCATTGCCTTGATAACATAATGCATAGGCCACGGTTCCTTTTAGATACCTCAATATTCTCTTTACTGCTTTCCAATGTGCTTGGCCTGGATTTGACTGATATCTGCTTACCATCCCAACAGCATAACAAATATCTGGTTTTGTACACATCATTGCATACATAAGACTTCCAACTGCACTAGTGTAGGGAAAATTCTTCATTTGTTCCCTTTCTTGGGGCGTTGACGGGCAATTCCTCTTACTAAGGCCTTCGTTTTTAGCAATAGGATTATCAATTGGTTTGCAATCTTGCATACGGAATCGTTCAAGAATTCTTTGAATGTAAATCGCTTGTGAAAGCGATAACAATTTCTTTGAACGATCTCTTGAAATCTTGACTCTAAGAATGTATGCCGCTTCATCCATGTCTTTCATTTCAAATTCTGATGATAACCAATCTTTGATTTGCTTAAGAAACACACAGTCATTACAAGCAATCAATATATCATCCACGTATAAAGATAAAATCGCGAATTTATCTTTGGATCTTTTAACATACACACAATGGTCTTCATCGATCATTTGAAAATCATATGAAATGATTACGTTACGGAAACGAATATACCATTGTCTTAAAGACTGCTTCAGGCCATAAATTGATTTTAATAAACGACATACTTTATTTTCATGACCTGCCTTGATGAAACCTTCAGGTTGTTCCATATAGATTTCTTCATCTAATTCTCCATTGATAAAAGCAGTTTTTACATCCATTTGATGTAATTCAAGATCCATACTGGCTACTATAGCCAGAATAAGACGGATTGAAGCAAACTTCACAACAGGTGAAAATGTTTCCTCATAATCAATTCCCTCCTGTTGCGTATATCCTTTTGCTACAAGACGTGCCTTATATCTTTCGATATTGCCATCAGCTTTTCGCTTAATTTTGAGAACCCACTTGTTCCTAATTGCTTTACGTCCTTCGGGGAGGTCAACCAAGTCCCATACTTGATTTGAGCTTAAAGAAGTCATTTCTTCTGTCATTGCTTTTATCCATTCTTCTTTAGCAGGGCCAGTAAGAGCCTCATTTACATTCCTTGGCTCTTCTTCCTCTTGTGGAACAATCATATTAATTTCTCCTTCAATATCAAAATGAAGTCGGAGAATTACTCCTCGATTACTTCGTCTTAACTGAGGTTCATCATAAACAAATTCATGATTGATCTGATTGCTCCCACTCGGATCAGTTATCATAGAGAACCTTTCTGTGGAATTGTTCCCACTTGGTTGAAGTTCCTCATCTTGATTCTGCATAACAGAATCATTCTGATCAAGCGACTCATATAATAATAGGTCTTTACCTATTTCGCCTTGCTTGGGACATTCATTCTCTAAGAATGTTACATCTCGTGATTCAAATTCAGTTACACCTCTACTACCTTGTTCACTTATGAACACGTATCCTTTTGAGTGTTCTGAGTATCTAATAAAAATACTTTTTATACCTGTTGGGCCTAATTTTCCATGTTTGTGAGAGAGATCATGAACATAGGCTGCACACCCCCAAGGTCGGAGACTTGACACATCAGGCCTCCTACCAGTCCACAACTCATATGGTATGCTAATAACTGATTTCATGGGCACACGATTAAGTACATAAGTGGCTGTTAGCAACGCATCACCCCAAAAAGTGATTGGTAAATTTGCTTAGGCCATCATGGACCTAATCATTTCTAATAGCGTCCTATTTCATCTTTCAGCGACGCCATTTTGTTATGGGGTTCTTGGAATTGTTAATTGTCTTTCTATTCCTTTCTCATCACATAAAGCTTTGAACTTTTCTGACAAGTATTCTTGTCCTCGATCAGTTCGTAAAGCTTTTATTTTCTTATCTAATTGATTCTCAACTAAGTTCATATATTTTATGAAGCAATCGAATGCCTCCGATTTATGAGAAATCAAATAGACATGACCATACCGAGTGTAGTCATCTATAAAAGTGATGAAATAAATTACCCCACGTCTAGCCCTTACATTCATTGGACCACAAATGTCAGAATGAATTAATTACAATGGATATAATGCTCGTGTTCCCTTTCCAAATGGCTTTCGTGTTCCCTTTCCAAATGGCTTTCTGTAGAGCAAATAATACTTCATGTAGGATGAGAGGTCGTCCTCCACGCATGTTCAATTTACATGTCCCAATTCCTTGTAAAGCAACTTTGGAATTGTCACCTACATAAAGCCATCGACTACTATGTGGGAGTTTACGAAACTCAATGAAGGCATCACGATCCTTCGCTACATGGTTGGTTGCTCCTGAGTCTGCAATCCACAAAGGATGTGATTCAGTTAGAAAAACAGAACAAGAAACATTAACATAACAAATGTTTGTACTACTATAAAGTTGTACCTTCTTGGGCTCGGTACAATCTCGAGAAAAGTGGCCCTTATTACCACAATTATAGCATTTCACATGTTTCATGCTCTTCTTCTTGAAGGGACACTTTCCCTTTCCACGTTGTTTCCAATTTTTCTTCTTGGATTCCTGAGGGGAGTGGTTGAATTTCTTATTCCTTTTCCACTTATATCCACCATGATGCTTGCGTTTCTTGTTCATAGCTCCATGTGAGCTAGAACTAACTGCATATGCCTCAGAAGACATCTTTGAGGCTTCAAGACGCTCTTCCTCCAAGATAAGATGCCTCATAGCATTTTCCATTGTCTTGATGTTTTCATTATGAGTTAGGTGCATCTTCATATGCTCCCAACTCTGAGGTAGTGAACGAATCACAGCTTGCACCTGTTGCTCATCAGACAGCTCATGACCAACATCACGTAACTCATTAACCATGTTGGACATTTTTCTCAAATGCTTCTACATTGTATCATCTGGGTGCTTCTTATAAGTATCAAACTTAATTGTGAGTGACCTCACTTTGGTCACTGAAGCACCTCCAAAACGAGCAGCCAGTGCGGACCACATGTAACATCCCGTTACTGATAGCGATGGTATTTTGGTAATATTGGGTCAGACTGATAGGTTTCATTGCATTCACTGATTGAACATGTTACTGGCCTTTATTCATAGAGGAACAGGTTTATTGCATATGCACTTATTCATAGGTACATGCATTCATGGTTTTCCGGCATTTTAATTGTGAGTACGAATTGATTGGATTGTGAACTGGAAACTGACTGAACTGACTGGATTACAATCGATTGAGAAATTAGGAGTAAGTGGGCTTGAATGACTGATTTAGAATAGTCTAAGAGTGATTGGTTATTGATAGTGGCTTATAGGAAATTTTCGGGAAATTCGGGAGAAAACGCCCGGACCGGAAATTTTGGAGTGATGATCGATTGATCAGATAAGATCGAAAGAATTGTCCAATGGCAAAGGAAAAATTAGAGTTATACTATTAGGAAATTAAAATGTTGAGCCATTGAAATTTAGAGACTGAAATTTGTACTGATTTGGAGACCTATGTCTATATATAGCTAGGTTTGAAAATTTGGGGATTTATCCTAAGGCAAAAATCATTTCTTCTCTTCTCTTCTCCGCGGTGATCTTCGATTCCTCCCATCGGTGAGGTTCTTCGATTTTTCCTTGTGATTTTCTCTTCATTATGCAAAGCTAACTGGTTTATTGTGATTGATGAAGGTTGAGAAGGTTTGAGAGTGGTTTATCGTGTATTTGGAAGGATTTTAGGGTTTACGGTGATTTTGAGAGATTTGTGGATTTGAGCTTGATTGGTAAGTATTTATGGCTTTAATATTGTTATTAATGGTTTTTGATGCATTTATGGCATTTATTATGGTTGATTTGGGTAGTTGAGAGTGTTAATGGAGGTTTTAGAGTGAGAAATGGATGAAATGCGATCGGAGAAGACGGTGGCGCGACCCGCACGTCGCGACGTCTGGCGCAGCCTCGCCGCGACGAGCACAGCGAGACGCCGCGGCGAGCGTCAAATTTGTTGACGCCGTGGCGAGCCTCCTTCGCCTCACGGCGCGCCCAGAGTGGATTGTTCGCAAGCGGAAAGCGGTCTTCACGCCATGCATGAACGACCATTTTACGCCGCGACGAGAGCTTTTTGGCCGCGGCGAAGGGGCTTTTTTGAATGGATGAGTGTTTGTTTATTGGACATAATTTATGGTATAGACCTCCGATTGAGGTGATTCCTGATTCGTTATGAGCTAGAGAAAGAGGTCTACAATTGAGGATGACTATGGAAGTTAGAATTTAATTTAAATGGTACTGATTTATCGAGATTAAGGTCAATTATGGTTCTTATAGTGACCTAAGTATTGAAGTGTGATAATTGGAGTTTTAATTGGAATTTTCAATAAAGGTTTTGACCCAATAGATAGGGAATTGTTATAGGGAGTTTGAATTGAGGAAATTGAACTGAATTTTAGGATTGGATCAATTATTGTCGATCAATTGAGCGAAGAGTTAGAATTGGGCATAAGAGTTCAAATTGGGTTTTAGCGCCGGGAAAATCGTGAACATGCATTGTACATAATTTTATTGAGACATAGGCATCACTGAATCGTTTTATTGAGCATCTAGTAATGGAACTGTATTTAACTGTTATAGAGGCACCGTTGGACCGTCATTCTACGGATATTGCTGGGACATCTAGGCAGTAGCTCGGAAGTTACAGGTGAGTAACCTAGTTGGTTTCTCAAATTCTTGATTGTCTAAATGCTCAATGTGAATTACTTGTCAATGTGAAATTACATGATTACTGAAGTGTACATGATAGAATGGCATGTTTCTCTTGTATTGATTCGACTCTTGCATGACACCGAGAAATGCAATATTGGGCTTTTATAGCCATACACTGAACTACTGAACACTGCATTACATGCATAAATGCATGATCAGATAATGGATATGTGATCCAAGTTGCTATTATTACTGAAAAGAGCCTCGAGCTCGAACATCAGATCGGCCGGACCTCGAGCCCGGGGAGAAAATCACGACGCGTCCCCCATCGAATCTTGGTGAGCACTTGGACACAACGCTAAATAACTGGAAAAGAGTCTCATACACAATTTATTCATATGACTGATTGAATTGCGACACTTACTGAATTATGTGATGATATGAGAGATTGCAAATTTTACACGCCATCGTAGGTATTGCATAATACTGTGAATTGTGATATGATACTGCAAACTATTATAGGCTACGCAAATTGTTATATACTAATTGTATCTCATTGTCTTTGTCTTTGTAAGCAATCTGCGTAATGCATGATTTGAGTGAACCATCGATGATGGTTTCTCACTGAGTTCGCAAACTCACCCAAAATTGCAATATATTTTTCAGGATCGATAGAGTAGACTCCTAGCTCCGGAGATAGCCTTTTCCTGCCGTGCGAGCATGCTGGCAAGAGAAGCAATGGCACACAGATCGGTCAGCTGGGTTGGACTTTTGCGGATGATCTTAGGATAGATGCTTGTATCAGTTTCCTTTTTGGTTTTGTTTAGGGGACTGATAGACTTGTCTATTATGATATTGGATGACTGTATCAAGATTATTTTGGATTTTAAAATTGACTGATTTATGATATATTATGGTTTTAATTATTGCGATGCCATGTGGACTATTAGCGGAATTTTCTGGTAGTGCACCTTTATCGTAGGATACGTGTCGGAGCGACCTTCAGGCGTCCCGATGTGTACCCTACGGTGAGGGGGCGCTACATTAAATGGTATCAGAGCATGGTTTGACATCTTTTGGGCATAGTGTATTTTAGGCTGGAATCACTGTAAGAATAGCAGAACTGATCGGAATTTCTTGTCTGTTTTAGGTCATCTGTCCTTGGAGATAGAGTTGAGCAACCAGCTGACTTGGAATCGGTAGGAGCTAGTAGGGAGTCTCCCGTGCCTCATTCAGAGGAGTTGCCTCCTCGAGTTCCTGTGAGACGAGAACGGAGATATGATCGACTGCGCAAGCAGGGGGCTGTTGACTTCTATGGCAGCACCGACCCTACGGAGGCTGAGGGATGGCTAGAGAGGACTGAGAGAGTCCTCAATCAGATGGATTGTGACCCTGAGGAGAGGTTTGATTATGCCGTCTCTTTGCTCTGTGGTCCTGCATATCGAGAGTGGAAGATCGCCCCGGCGGTACATTACCGTGCCTACGTATAATCGACATGGGATAATTTTCTGAGGGCCTTCAAGGACAATTACATGCCCAAGGTCTATTTGGAAATGAAGTTGCAGGAGTTCTTAGAAGTGAGATGAGGGACGATTGACCGTGGTGGTGATATGAGTCTTGATTCAACGAGTGATGGTCTATGCTTCTACATTGGTTGCTCTTGAGGTCGACAGTGTCGGCGTTTAAGGGCGGACTCAATCTGGAGATCCGCACCTATTGGCCTGTGGTCGACATGGGTAATTTCATTGTGTGAGGGCTTCTTTGTGAGGATAGAGCATTCTTGAGACAACAGATGACCGAGACCCAGTCAGGAACCAGGATTAAGAGATCTAGTGATAGCCAGGGCAGTGTTGGCAGAGGGTACAGCAAGCGTCAGAGTAGGCCCTTCAGATCTGCAGGAGGGGCTAGGCAGACTAGTCATGGGCAGAGAGGCAGATTTGTACAGACTGGTAGTGGTGGCGGCAGTGCCAGGGTTTCAGGACAGTCTGTTCCAGTTTGCGAGCATTGTGACAAGAGACACAGTGGAGAGTGTCGATGGCTATCTGGAGCCTGTTTGAGGTGTGGTTCGATGGACCTCCTGGTAAGGAACTGCCCAGAGACTTTGGGAGCCCAGTCTACTATGACTGGAAGATCAGGCAGCAATACCACGGTACAGCAGAGCCGTGGAGGTGGATCGGGATGGAGAGGCCGAGGCCGAGGCCGAGCAGAGGGGTCCGCAGTGAGAGCAGAGGGTCTGAGCAGCAGACAGCAGTCTCAGGCCAGGGTCTATGCCATGACTCGGCAGGAGGCACAGGATTCCCCGGATGTTGTTGCGGGTATGCTTCTAATTTCTAGTTTTGAAGCATATGCATTGTTGGATCCTGGATCCACTCATTCTTTCATTGCACCACATTTAGCATGTAGACTGCATGGGGATAGGCAGAGGTTATAGTATGGGTTAGAGGTGAGTACACCTCTAGGTAGTACGACTGTATTGGGAGAGGTCTGTATATGGTGTCAGGTTCAGATCGACCGAGCAGTTCTGAGTGCTGATCTGATCATTTTGCCTCTGAGGGAGATTAACGTGATATTGGGGATGGAATGGTTGACTGCACATAGGGCTATTATGGACTATTATACCAAGGAGGTTATGCTGGAATCTCCTGGTCAGCCCAGAGCTGTGTTTCGAGGAGTTAGTCAGGCAGTGCCAACGAGGATGATATCCTTCTTGAGTTCCCTGAGATTGATGCAGGGAGGTTGTGAAGCCTATCTGGCTCATGTAGTAGATTCCAGAGTTGAGCAGAGATTGCAGGATGTTCCCGTAGTCAGGGAATTTCCAGATGTGTTTCCCGAGGAGTTACCGGGATTGCCGCCAGAGCGGGAGATAGAGTTTGAGATTGATCTCGTTCCCGGTACCGCCCCTATATCGATACCTCCATATAGGATGACACCGGTGGAACTGAGAGAGCTTAAGGCTCAGTTGCAGGAGCTACTGGATAAGGGGTTTATTAGACCGAGTGTTTCGCCATGGGGAGCTCCGGTACTGTTTGTGAAGAAGAAGGACGGGACTCTAAGATTGTGTATTGATTATAGGCAGTTGAATCGGGTGAAAGTGAAGAACAAGTATCCACTGCCTAGGATCGATGATCTATTTGATCGCCATGAGGAGCTCGGTGTTCACTAAGTGGACTGCGATCGAGTTACTATCGATTGAGGATTGCAGAGGCCGATGTGCCCAAGAGTGCTTCGGGAGCGTGCGGGCATTTCGAGTTTTAGTGATGTCGTTTGGGTTGACTAATGCCCCGACAGCCTTCATGGCTTTGATGAATAAAGTTTTTCAGCCCTACCTGGATCGGTTCCTGATAGTGTTTATTGATGATATATTGGTTTATTCGAGGAGTAGTCAGGAGCACGCTGAGCATCTGAGGATTGTCCTTCAGGTCATGAGAGAGAGACAGCTGTTCGCCAAATTCACTAAGTGTGAATTCTGGCTTGATGAGATTGTATTCCTGGGGCACGTGGTGTCCGGTGAGGGTATCCAAGTGGATCCTCACAAGATAGAGGCAGTTATGAGTTGGGAGATTCCGAGGAGTGTGCCAGAGTTACGGAGTTTCCTAGGATTGGCCGGATATTATCGGAGGTTCGTCGAGGGGTTTTCATTGATCTCCGCCCCTTTGACGAAGCTATTGAGGAAGAATGTGCCGTTCAGATGGTCTGAGGAGTGTTAGAAGAGCTTTGAGGAGCTGAAATATCGGTTGACGACTGCACCGGTGTTAGGCATTCCATCTGAGACTGGAGGCTTTGTAGTTTACAGTGATGCCTCGCATCAGGGATTGGGATGTGTTTTGATGCAGCATGGGAGAGTTATAGCGTATGCCTCGAGGCATTGAGGTCTCACGAGGTGAATTATCCAAAGGCATGACTTGGAGTTGGCGCGATTATGTTTGCTCAAGATCCGGAGACATTATCAGATGGGAGACGTTCGGATCTTCACCGATCACAAGAGTTTGAGGTATCTGTTGAGTCGAGAGAGCTCAATCTGAGGCAGAGGAGATGGATAGAGCTCTTGAAGGACTATGACGCACGATTGAGTATCATCCAGGAAGGCCAATGTGGTGGCGATGCCTTCGAGTAGGAGATCGCATGGAAGTGTAGCTCAGGTTCAGGTTTCGAGGTTACCTGGTCTGATTCAGTTGAGAGCTCTTAATGTACAGATGGATTTGGGTCAGGATGGAGCTCTGATTGCTACTCTGAGGCTGAGGCCGATGTTGCATGATAGGATCCGGAGAGTTCAGGATCAAGACCCAGTGTTAGTGAGACTGATTGAGAGAGTCCAAGCCGGTACTGATTTAGAGTTTGAGTTGAGAGATGGGACTTTATGGATGGGACAGAGACTGTGTGTGCCAGATGTAAATGATTTGAGACGTGAGATTCTGGAGGAGGCTCACGTAGCTGCCTATGCTATGCATCCTGGTTCGACCAAGATGTATAATACTCTGAGACAGCATTTCTGGTGGCCTAGTATGAAGAGGCAAGTGGCAGAGTATGTTTCCAGGTGTCTGATTTGTCAGCAGGTTAAGGCAGAGCATCAGGCTCCAGTGGAGAAGTTACATTCGTTGCCCATTCTGGAATGAAAATGGGAGCGAATTACCATGAATTTTATGATAGGGTTACCTAGGACACCGAGGCAACATGATGCTATCTGGGTCATAGTGGACCGATTGACTAAATCGGCTCACTTGTTGCCAGTGAGGGAGAGCAATACTCTCGACCAATTGGCCCAGAAGTATGTAACAGAGATTGTACGGTTGCATGGGGTTCCGTTGTTGAAAGTCTCGAACAGGGATCCCAGGTTTACTTCGAGGTTCTGGAAGAGCCTACAGACTGCTATGGGTTCGAGGTTAAACATCAGTACTGCATTTCATCCTCAAACAGATGGGCAGAGTGAGAGGACGATTAAGAATGTTGAGGATATGCTTCGAGCTTGTGTATTGGAGTTCAGAGGATCATGGGATCAATATTTGGCACTGATTGAGTTTGCATATAATAACCAGTATCAGAGTAGTACTGGGATGACACCGTATGAGGCCTTGTATGGGAGGCCGTGTCGATCGCCACTGTATTGGGATGAAGAGGGTATGAGATCGATTGAGGGTCCCGAGCTGATTCAGGATATAGTGGATAAGGTACAGTTGATCCGGAGTCGCATCAAGGCGCTCTCAGATGCATGTAAGAGCTATGTGGATCAGCATCGGTGAGAGATGGAGTACAATGTAGGTGACAGAGTGTTTCTCCGAGTGTCTCCGTGGAAAGGAGTACTGAGGTTTGGCCGTAAGGGCAAGTTGAGCCCTCGGTATATTGGTCCATATGAGATCTTTGAGAGGATAGGACTGTTGGCTTACAGATTGGCGTTACCGAGTGAGATGTCCCAGATGCATGACGTGTTTCATGTTAGTATGCTCCGACGGTACCGTTCCGACCCGACGCATGTGATTCTGGCTCAGGAGATTGAGGTAGCCAGTGATTTGAGTTATGTCGAGGAGCCGGTACATATTATAGGATCACGGGTCAAGCAGCTGAGGAACAGGGTGATTCCATTGGTGAAAGTCCTTTGGAAGAACCATTCTTCTGAGGAAGCTACATGGGAGACTGAGGAGCATATGAGGAGTCAGTATCCTCATTTATTCTATCGGACAGGTATTAAATTTTGAGGACGAAATTTTTATTAGGAGGGGTGAATTGTAACATCTCGTTACTGATAGCGAGGGTATTTTGGTAATATTGGGTCAGACTGATAGGTTTCATTGCATTCACTGATTGAACATGTTACTGGCCTCTATTCATAGAGGAACAGGTTTATTGCATATGCACTTATTCATAGATACATGCATTCATGGTTTTTCGGCATTTTAATTGTGAGTACGAATTGATTGGATTGTGAACTGGAAACTGACTGAACTGACTGGATTACAATCGATTGAGAAATTAGGAGTAAGTGGGCTTGAATGACTGATTTAGAATAGTCTAAGAGTGATTGGTTATTGATAGTGGCTTATAGGAAATTTTCAGGAAATTCGGGAGAAAACGCCCAGACCGAAAATTTTGGAGTGACAGACCGATTGACTGTATAGTACTGAAAGAATTGTCCAATGGCAAAGGAAAAATTAGAGTTATACTGTTAGGAAATTAAAATGTTGAGCCATTGAAATTTAGAGACTGAAATTTGTATTGATTTGGAGACCTATGTCTATATATAGCTAGGTTTGAAAATTTGGGGATTTATCCTAAGTCAAAAATCGTTTCTTCTCTTCTCTTCTCCGCGGTGATCTTCGATTCCTCCCATCGGTGAGGTTCTTCGATTTTTCCTTGTGGTTTTCTCTTCATTATGCAAAGCTAATTGGTTTATTGTGATTGATGAAGGTTGAGAAGGTTTGAGAGTGGTTTATCGTGGATTTTGAAGGATTTTAGGGTTTACGGTGATTTTGAGAGATTTGTGGATTTGAGCTTGATTGGTAAGTATTTATGGCTTTAATGTTGTTATTAATGGTTTCTGATGCATTTATGGCATTTATTATGGTTGATTTGGGTAGTTGAGAGTGTTAATGGAGGTTTTAGAGTGAGAAATAGACGAAATGCGATCGGAGAAGGCGGTGGCGCGACCCTTGCGTCATGACGTCAGATGACCTCATTGCGACTAGCGCAATGAGACGCCATGATGAGCGCCAATTTGTTGACGCCGCGGCGAGCCTTCTTCGCCTCACGGCGCGCCCAGAGTGGATTGTTCGCGCGACGGCGCTTAATTATTTTTACGGCAAGCGAGAGCTTCGCATGACGAACGAAGGGCTTTTTCCGAATGGATGAGTGTTTGTTTATTGGACATAATTTATGGTATAGACCTCCGATTGAGGTGATTCCTGATTCGTTATGAGCTAGGGAAAGAGGTCTACAATTGAGGATGACTATGGAAGTTAGAATTTAATTTAAATGGTACTAATTTATCGAGATTAAGGTCAATTATGGTTCCTATAGTGACCTAAGTATTGAAGTGTGATAATTGGAGTTTTAATTGGAATTTTCAATAAAGGTTTTGACCCAATGGATAGGGAACAGTTATAGGGAGTTTGAATTGAGGAAATTGAATTGAATTTTAGGATTGGATCAATTATTGTCGATCAATTGAGCGAAGAGTTAGAATTGGGCATAAGAGTTCAAATTGGGTTTATGCGCCGGAAAAATCGTGAACATGCATTGTACATAATTTTATTGAGACATAGGCATCAATGAATCGTTTTATTGAGTATCTAGTAATGAGACTGTATTTAACTGTTATAGAGGCACCGTTGGACCGTCATTCCACGGATATTGCTGGGACTTCCAGGCAGTAGCTCGGAAGTTATAGGTGAGTAACCTAGTTGGTTTCTCAAATTCTTGATTGTCTAAATGCTCAATATGAATTACTTGTCAATGTGAAATTACATGATTACTGAAGTGTACATGATAAAATGGCATGTTTCTACTGTATTGGATTGGACTACTGCATGACACTGAAAAATGCAATACTGGGCTTTTATAGCCATACACTGAACTACTGAACACTGCATTACATGCATAAATGCATGATCAGATAATGGATATGTGATCCAAGTTGCTATTATCACTGAAAAGAGCCTCGAGCTCGAACACTGTACTGACCGGGCCTCGAGCCCGATGAGAGAAATCCCTGACGCGTCCCCCCACTGAATACTGACTGAGTACTTGGGCACAACACTAAATAACTGGAAAAGAGTCTCATACGCATTGTATACATATGACTGATTGAATTGTGACACTTACTGAATTATGTGATGATATGAGAGATTGCAAATTTTACACGCCATCGTAGATCGCTGCATAATATCGTGAATTGTGATATGATATCGCAAACCGTTATAGGCTCGCAAATCGTTATATACTAATTGTATCTTACTGTGTCGTGCTGTACGCAATCTGCGTAATGCATGATTTGAGTGAATCATCGATGATGGTTTCTCACTGAGTTCGCAAACTCACCCAAAATTGCAATATATTTTTCAGGATCGATAGAGTAGACTCCTAGCTCCGGAGATAGCCTTTTCCTGCCGTGCGAGCGTGCTGGCAAGAGAAGCAATGGCACACAGATCGGTCAGCTGGGTTGGACTTTTGCGGATGATCTTAGGATAGATGCTTGTATCAGTTTCTTTTTTGGTTTTATTTAGGGGACTGATAGACTTGTCTATTCTGATATTGGATGACTGTATCAAGATTATTTTAGATTTTAAAATTGACTGATTTATGATACATTATGGTTTTAATTATTGCGATGCCATATGGACTATTAGCGGAATTTTCTGGTAGTGCACCTTTATCGTAGGATACGTGTCGGAGCGACCTTCAGGCGTCCCGATGTGTACCTTACGGTGAGGGGGCGCTACACCACATGTCCTTCGCAGTTTCGAACTTACGAAACTCACGCATAATATCATTATCCATGCTACTTAGCAATGTGATGCGAGCTAAAGAGTTTTTCTTTTTTCATAAGTCATACGCATCACGGTCCCTTCTATGTTGGGTTGTTGTGCCCTCCTCAGGAACATTCATGGTTAGGTTTAATGGTTCTAGAGCCTCTTGCTCTTCTAATACATATTGGATTTTCATACTCCAAATCTCGTAATTGTCACCATTGAGTTTCTCACCCTATCGAGTTCAAAGAACTATATTCTTCAAGCAAGAACCATTTTTGAAACACTAAGTTTCTATAATAAGAAAGAAATATATACACGTTAATGTCACATTAATCGTTCATAGAGCAAATAATTCGATCACAATTGCTTATGAAATCAAAAGTCCACAAATGTGTTCAATCATCATTCATACAACAATCGAATCCTAATTACTTTACTCTAGACGAATTCTTCTATAAAATTCATGTAAACATATTACATAAATATTAAAACCTTATTCTTATAAAACCAAATAACCTATTGTATACCTATGAACAATCTATAGGTGACGAACCCTACGTGGAAATGAGTTCACAAGTTCGCGTGAAACATTTTGCGAAGCTCGATTTACAATAGATCTAACTATTTCCATTGGAAGACCTATAGGATATAAAGTCCTAATTAACTCTCTTCTACGCATCCTTTTCATAAATGTCGTCACTAACAAATTATAAGTCTTCTCAGGTATATTATTCTAGAGCATTTGCAATAGTTCGCCTTGAGGTTGAGGCAATGTCATAAGTAAAGTCATGTACTTTACTTCAACATCCGTGTAAGCTATACAACCTCCAAAATATAGCTTTTGCATCATGTTATTAACTGTAATAACATGTTGTGTTAGATCATCTCCAGGCATTAACTACATGTTGACTAACTGCACATACATGCTGCTAATTCGTCTCTTCTGTGCCTCACATCGAATAAGCTTACGTGTTTGCTTAATAATAGACATTGTCCTGAAAAACAAATTTTCAGGAATCAGAAGAGTATATAAAAAAATAACAAATTATTCTTTTTCTAACACTTAGCGAACTTATTCTCATATATTGAAATAATTTTAATTTATTATTTTGTATTATATTGTTTATCAACAATTTATTGAGCTAATCAAAATTTTAATCTCTAAGTAATTAGACACTTATTTCTAATTTACCTTATAATTGAACTAATCAATTATCTTGGTTTAATTAGAAACTAATTTCTAATGAAACTCCTATCTAATTTAAACTAAACAAATTAGTTTTCTTTACATCAACAAAAAATTCTAATATTTTATATTAATTAGAAACTATTTTTAGCTAACTTGATTAGTTTAGGTAAATTAGAAAACTTATTTCTAATTTTATTTTATTTTATTTTGTTTGTATGTTACATTTATTTTGAAACATAAAAAAAACTTGTTTACTTAAGACTTGTCTTCTTTAAGTGTAATTCATTAATAATAAGACAAAACCCTCTTTTGTCTTATATATATATATATATATATATATATATATATAAGATATGCATATATCACTAAACACCGCATACTAATATCTATGACTTTCAGATCTTTGTTTTATTTCTAGGTCTATTGTACATACAATTATAATCGTCGTATGGTTCTTTGTCTTGAGAGCTAAAGACGTAACTGTATGTAACAAAACTAAATAAACCTGGAGCAGAGGATGTTTAGTTATGATGATGTAACAGAAAAAATGTATCCGTCTCTAGGACAGAATGTGTTTGGTTGCAATGGACAGAACTAAAAAATTGGGTCAATGATAAAAATGCCCCTTATACTTAAGATGATTAACAATGTGTTCTGAATTGATAAGTTTATTACGAATGAGATGCTTTAGTTAAAAAGTGAACAAATAATAACAATAACAATTTCAAATTAAGATTGAATAATAATAATAATAATAATAATAATAATAATAATAATAATAATAATAATAATAATAATAATAATAATAATAATAATAATAATAATAATAATAATAACAATAACAAGAACAATAAAATTAATTTGAATTAATAAATAAGGCAACGTATAATCATAATTATACATATTAATAATAATTACAAATAATATGATAATAATAATAATAATAATAATAATAATAATAATAATAATAATAATAATAATAATAATAATAATAATAATAATAATAATAATAATAATAATAATAATAATAATAAGAATAAGAATAAGAATACTAATACTAAAAACCATAATGAATACAATAATAATAACAATGATGGTGATGATGATGATGATGATAATGATAATAATAATTATAATAATTGTAATTGTAATTATAATAATAATAGTATGTTATTATTTTACAAATAATAACAATAATAACAATAATGATAATAAGAAAGTAATTATAATTTCTTATTGATAATATTAATTATGTGCAAACACAACATCTAAGCATTTATTAAATCAATTACAAAATAAGTTCAACATACATTCATAACATTAATTACATAATAGGTTCAACATACATTCTAAACAAACATCTAAGCATTAATATTTCAATGATATATTTGGTTCAACATACATTAACGCCTTTAGAATTTATAAATAATGTCCTTTATAAATAAGTGTCATCATCATTCTCATCAAAGAGAGAGCATGCGCGATGCTTGTCCATACCCAATGACAAAGATGACTTCCTCTCAGTAAACACGTGAGACTGTCTCAAAGAATAAATTCATGGACGATACCATCCACTTCAATCAAGCTACATCCTGGCACCTTTTTAAAAATTTTATCCTCCATTCTTTGTCTTACCTTTGCAACATCATCCCATTTGTGTGCAGAAGCATACATGTTTGAAAGAAGAAAATGCACTCCATCATGGTCAAAGAAGAACATGCACTCCATCAGGCTGCATTGGCATCTCTCTAACCACCTTCTTCGCATCTTCAAGTTTTCCAACTCTTCCCGAGAGATCCACAAGACAACCATAATGCTGGACTTGAGGCTCAATATTATGCAGCTTACTCATGCTTTCAAATATTCTCAGGCCTTCATCCACCAACCCCACTCGGCTACAAGCATTAGGGCATATATAAATGTAACCTCATTTGCTTTAACTCCTTCATTTTGCATCCTATAAAACAAGTCCAAAGCTATAGAACTCTTACCATGATTTTCCATCCCCGAAATCAAACAAGTAAAAGCATATAAATCTTTGTCTGGCATCTCCTCAAATACACAAGAAGCTGTCTCAATACATCCACACTTGGCATACATGTCAACAAGCGAAGCACCCAAAGTTTGATCTATTCCCATCTTAGATTTCTTGACGTATGCATGTATCCACCTTCCTTGATCAAGAGCACCGAGAGAAGCACACGCATTGAGCACGCCAACAATGGTGGCATGATTCGGCGAACTCGAAATCTGATATTATAAAAAGTTCCGAGCCTTGATAAATAATGCAATTTGCACATATGATGTAATCATTAAGCCCACGAAACCACGTTCCTCTCTCGGGCATTTGATCAAACAAGTCACGGCAATCAGACATTCCCACCTTCAGCATCCACTTATCAAAGCGGTCCAAGTAACCACATCTCGTATATAACTAGAATCAAACAATTGACGAGCAAGGTGCAGGGAGCCACAATTAGCGTAAAGATGAACCAATCCATTAAGGACAAAATCATAGTACTCCCAACCTAGCTTAACGACATGACCGTGGAAACTTGAACCCAACTTGGAATCGGAAAGAGAAGTGCAAGAACTGAGGAGAAAAGAGAAAGTGTAGTTGTTAGGAGAGAAGTTGGAATGAAGCATAAACTTGTAAAGAAGAATAACTCTAACAGGTTGATTTCGATAAGAGAAAGCACTAATCATGATGTTTCAGATGAAGGTAGAACGAAAGTGAAGATGGAGGAAGAGGTTGTAAGCGTGAAGGAGATTGCCAGAATGGGAGAGAGCACATAAAGAAAGGAGTTTAGAGGCAGAATGGGAGAGAGCACAGAAAGAAGGAGATCGCCAGAATGGGAGAGAGCACAGACAAGAGGGGTAAGTTGGGAAGAGGATTTGTTTTTCATACGGCGATGAGAGACAGTTTGTTTTCCTTCATTTTCGGAGAGCACAGGATTTGTTTGTCTCTGTTTAGCGGAGACAGAGGACAAAAGCTTGGAGATGGAAACCAAACACATACGATGGACAAGATGGACAAGATTTGTTTGTTTTGTTATCTGTCCCCGTGTACGGAGACAGTAACCATACACGGGGTAATAAGACAAAAAAACCAGTAGCCTCTTGTTCTCAGCGCAACTTTTAAGGAAACAAAAAAATTATTGCATCTGTTGTAAAAGGCCACGTGCCTGTGAAGAATAGTCTTCTTCCTCTTCCTCCTCCAGTTCAGTTTTTTCATTTCTTCCCTCGTTACTTTAATAATAGTGTAAACATTATAACAAAAAAAAAACACACTAGCTTTTGAGAGAGAGAAGAAAAACTCTCAACACAACGTTTTCGTGTTGAATCCATTGCATAATAAAAAAAACAAAAAAAAAAAACAGAAAACGCTCGTATAAGTCATGCTTGTCTGGAATATAACAGATATTCTCAGAGATATAAAAAACAAGTGCAATATAATAGATGAAAAAACGTGGTGACCGACTCGTATAATTTTTTTTACAGATATTCAATCAATAGCCAAAGTTTAACACAGATTTATTAGCATGCATAGAAACAAAAACAAAACCATGGCTCTGATACCAATGTAAGATTAATTATATGAACAGATCACAAAATAACCTCTAAAATTACACATCCAAGATCGATGATATATGCGTAGGAAAAACAGAAATCACATACTTGAATTCCTATTATGATTCCACCGGTTAAAGAACGTTTTCAAACTTCTACAGAGATCTTCTTTCCTCGTGTGTCTTGTTGTTTTTATTTTTGTGAAAACAAAAAAACGTTGTTGCAACTAATGCATTTTTCTTTCTTATATCTTGCCTTTATAACGTTTCATTCAAACATATAACCACCTTGGTAGTTATATGAAAGACAATGACTTAAAAAACCCTTCATGGGTGTATTATAAGTCATTAGTTTAGAAGACCAGTGTTGTGAAGCTTTATACAAAGAAGTAAGAAAGTATCCGGTGTCATACGAATGAGATTATGACAATCCTTACTCTGAGTTTGCTAATGATGCATAGTTTCTCCTCGAACTTGTTCTTTATATTGAGCTACTAAGTTTTTTTGCTTGAAGGATCCATACATATAACTATGACAAAGGCTAAGAATATGAACTATATGACATATTAATTGAATGACAGCAACTCACCTTGTCCTATCCCACTCATCTTCTGAATCATCTTCTGAAGTGAATCTTTGATCTAAATTATTCATTTTCTACTCAACATTTCAACATGCAAAACAATGTAGAAAATATCATTATATGTATAGAATGCCTAAACAATATGAAAAACCCATATCGCAACATATTAATGGTGTATATAAAATTATTAAACAACCGCAAAATCGATTATCAAATTATTATACAATTACAAAATTCATTGCAAATAAAAAAAAGGAAAAAAATAATTTAATTACTTACCAAGAATTGAAAAACTCGTATGAGATTGATCCATTAATTGATTAATAACAACAAAACATCATATTTATTAGTCATAGCAACAATTTTCATAATCAAATCAAGGAATTAATCAACCTTACTTCTTTGGCGGGAGTTGTGTAGAAGAAAATAGGAAGAAAGGCGGGAGAGTTGTGTTCTGCATAAAAAAAATTGTAGCTAAGAGTGTGTCCTTTTTGTTGAATTGAATAAGGATACTATGGTAATTTACATATATTGGGGTTCTCTTGTCTTGGATTTCTACTCCTTTCCTACCAATTTGATGAGAAACATATTTGGCCCAAATTTTCCTCAGTTTCCTCTCCATTTTCTCATTTTCCCTTTGCTTATTTTTATCCAAATGGTAGAAACCAAGAAAAAATCAATTCTGTTACTTTCTTTTCTCTTACTTTCCTTCAATCCAAACCAGGGCTTAACAAAATTAAACACGGAAGATCCGTACTTGCCTACTATCTTCTTCTTTTTTTTTTGTTAAAGGGAAAGCAATAAAATTACATGGTAAATCGCGGGTGACAGATTCCCGCCGCATCCTCTAAGAGGAGAGGGATGCATCCGCTGGGGGGATGCTCAAGATGGGTGATCCCGAAGGAACACGGGGAGGCTGAATGTGCAAGCCAGTCCGCACAACGATTTCCCTCCCGATACTCGTGATGGACGATTACAACCCAGTTACGGGAGAGAAGGGTATGGATGCTCAACACCAAAGGGTGAGGGGAGGCAGCCCGCGCCATAGAGGAAGAGAGCATGTCGTGCACAGTACACGAATCCACCTCCAAGACGAGATGTCGGTACCCCAAAGACCACGCGAACTTGAGGCCCGACAAAACCCCCCAATATTCAGCCATTAGTGGGGAACACCTACCAACATTCTGGACGAAGCCTCCCAACCACGCGCCGGAATTGTCACGTAGCAGGCCACCGACGGATGCCGAATTAGTGGAGCCGTGAGAAGCACTATCCGTGTTGAGCTTTACCCAGCCCTGTGTAGGTGGGCTCTAACCTACGGATAGGGGCTGGTGCGGGAATGGGCTCAAGTGTGCACGATGCTGCCAGGATGAAGCCAGATGGATGTGGGAAACATAGGTTAGCACCTGATGATCCGGAGAAAGCGGCCAGGAAAATAGGTCGTCAAAAAGGGCCTTGTTTCTCCAGGACCAGAGAAACCAACATGTCGTCCCAAAGAGAATGGCCCAGTCAAACCCCCTACCATCCCATGATTGCGGAGGTTCTTGATGAGCCAGGCATTAGGAGCCATAGAAAAGAACTCGGTAGTGATGACCTGCGATGGGAACCGGGCCCATAAAGTGTGGGCGCGAGGACAGTCCCGGACAACATGAAGAGCGGATTCCTCGAGGTGGCAGTGGGAGCAGGTTGCATCCGTCGTGAGTCTCCGAAGTACACGATGTTGATTAGTGAGGAGCTTATCATGCAATAGTAGCCAAAGAAAAGCACGGATTCGTTGGGGCCCCTGCCCCTGCCACTGCCAAATCGTCCTCCAATCGTCGTGGTTCCTGGTGGCCGGGCGGTGCACTATCAGAGAGTATGCCGAGGACGTCGTGAAGTTGCCATGATCTGTGCAGCCCCAAGTACGCTTATCCGGCCCGAGGGATGCCGAAGGTGGATGTATACCTGCAATAGCCAAACAAATCGTATGAGGAAGAAAGTGCTGAAGTAGGGCCCAGTTCCAGTTACCCGTAACGTCAGTGAATTGATTCACGCGCTGTTCCAGCATGTCGGGAGAAATCGGTGCCACGGCCTGGTCCAAAAGTGGCCCCCAATCCTCAACCCATGGGTCAAGCCAGAATCTCGTTATGGACCCATCGCCAATCTGCCAATGTAGTCCCTGGAGAACGTGGGGCCAAATGGATGTGATACTGCGCCAGACCATAGAGCCACCTGAAACAGCATGGGAAACAGGCAAATTGTTAGCATTAAATTTATACTTAGCAGAAAGCACACGGACCCACAAAGTGTCTGGTTTAGAAACCAGAGTCCAGCCGAGTTTGGTGAGGAGGGCGTCATTGGTTTCCCTAATTTTGCGAAGACCTAGACCCCCAGCTCCTTGGGCCAACAAACGGTGTCCCAATTAAGCAAATGAATCTTCTGCGTGTCTGGAGTCGTGCCCCACAAGAAACGACGCATGAGACGTTCAAGCTCATCACAAAGGTGCCGCGGTAGGCGAACCGTCTGCATTATGTAGATGGGAATCGCAGCCATGACGGAATGAATCAGAATGACACGGCCTGCGAGCGATAAAAGGTTAGAAGCCCACCCCGAGAGGCGTTGTTGGACCGTGTCCAAAATGTGGTGGTAGGTTTTCTTGTTCACCCGTTCATGTAAGAGAGGCACGCCGAGGTATCGCCCGAGATTGTTCGTCAGTTTGAAGCCAAGGGTCTCACTAAGGGAATGAGCCAGGGGGGGCGGAATATTGCGCGAAAAGAAGCATCGGGACTTAGCCTGACTAACCTGTTGACCAGAACATGTACAGAAGAGGTCTAGTGTGTCACGTAGAGTCTGGATTTGGTCAAGGGAAGCTTCAGCAAAGAGGATAAGGTCATCGGCAAAGAATAAGTGAGTCAAGGAAGGGCCACCCCGGCTTAATCGGATCGGTTTCCAACAGCCAGTGGCAACAGACTCAGTGATGATGTGCCCGAGACGTTCCAAGCATAGGATGAAGATATAGGGAGATAGTGGATCTCCCTGATGAATGCCGCGAGTGGGATAGAAGCAGTCGCTAAGAGCCCCCTGCCAGTTCACTTGCATAGCAATCGGCGAGAGGCATTTCATGATTAAGTTGATCAGCGAGTCCGGAATCCCAATCTAAAAGAGAGTGTCAAGGATAAAGTCCCAAGAGAGACGGTCATAAGCCTTTTCTAAGTCCACCTTGACAGCAATAAATCCCGTTTTCCCCGACTTACGTTTCATAGAATGGAGCACCTCCTGAACGATGATGATATTGTCCGTGATTTGTCGCCCTGGGACAAAGCTGCATTGAGTCGGCGCGACCAGGGTGTCCAGATGCGGTTGTAAACGGGACACGATGAGTTTCGTAATGGCCTTATACACCACAGTACAAAGCGCGATGGGCCGGAATTGGCCGATGGAAGTGGGCTTGGGGAACTTAGGAATGAGAACCATGATGGTACGATTGAGGTTCGTGTCCTATACTTCATGACGAAAAAATTGACGAATGAACGCAATCATGGACGGCTCGACAGTGTCCCACTGAGATTGATAAAAGAGAGCCGTAAAGCCGTCAACCCCAGGCACTTTATTAGGGCCCATAGTGAAGAATGCAGACTTGATTTCCTCGGCCGGGAATCACCGCAAGTCGAAGAAGACTCGAGTAGAGATGGGGAAGCAAGGCGGGAGGAGGGAACCCCTGTGAATCAAATTGTCGGGACAATACAGTTGAGAAAGGAAGGTTCGAGCAATACGTAGAATGCTTGAGGTGTCGGAGTGCATAAGGCCCTGCTCATCCTGTATAATGAAGGACCGAGAAGTACGCTGACGGTTCCTGGTAAGATTGTGATAATATCACGACATTACACGCATACTGACTGATCCATTGGCTACGAGAGTGTTGATGCCAGTAGAGTTCCTCCTGACAGAGAACCCTAACCAGCTCCGTGCGGAGATGTTCATCAAGATCGCGGAGGGACTGCGAGTCATCGGATTCCAGGGCTGTTTGGATGCCCTGAAGACGAGCTAGCAGCCTTCTCTTCCGGTGAAAAATGTTCCCAAAGACTCGAGCATTCCATTCCTGTAAGGAGCTAGAAAGGGTGGACAGAGCACTACTAATAGCTTGGTTCCCCGGATGCCACGATTGGGTAATGAAGTGAGAAAAGTCCTCGTCCGTCAACCACGCATTTTGAAAGCGGAAGGGTTTAGGGAGACGCGGCCTCCTGGTATTAGTATGGAGGTGCAACAGGATCGGTCGGTGGTCAGATTTAAGAAAAGGTAAATGGTGTACTGAAGAGTGAGGAAACGTGGACTGCCAAGCAGAAGAACAGAGGCGCGATCTAGTCGAGCCAAAATGTGACCACGTTTTCAAGTGAATTTGGGTCCTGAGTATCCAAGGTCAGACAATTGACAGTGATGAACGCAGTCCCGGAAATGGTTGTTAACTATAAGAACGTGTCTGGAGCCCCCCCCTTTTATCGGAAATGCCTACTATCTTCTTTAAATTACAACGTGAAGAAGTATGGTGGCAATTCTTTGTGCTTCGTATCATAAATGCTAGTTGGACCTTCTCTAGTTAAACAACAGAGCGTGCCTTTTTATTGAATCATTCATTCCTAGGTGCGTGTCTCGTTCGGCCCATTACAACATATATAAGAATGTAAAAGTACGAGGTAGCCATTTCATCATCTTCCGCTACACCCAAATCAGCACACCATGCAAATCCCTCCATCCCTAAGAACGTGGTGCCATCTGTTATTTCTGGTAAGGGAATAAAACACCTTTTGCAAGATAGCAACGCACGCTTAAATTGGCTAGTTCCCCTAGGGTAAAACAACTAGAACTGAAATATTGTTCTTTTTAGTTGAGTGCTAATGATACTCGCAGTAACTAACCCTTAAAAAATTGTTCAACTAACAATCGCTTACAATTAAGCAAAGTTTTCAGATCTTCCTATTCTATGAAAAATTAGTTAACACCGAAGGATTTGGAGCCACATTGGTGAATATCATTATAGCAAACCCAAAAGTCCCAAAGCAATATCACTTGCTGATCAACTTAAACAGCACAATCTGCCAAACAAAGTAAGCATGTTTGAAGCCGCATACGAGATCATTAAAAGTTACTTCACTCACCAATCAACTTAAACAATAGAATCTGTAACCGTATGAAGTATTTAGCATATTTTACTAGTTACACAAACATATTGCACAAATTACAAGGCATTGTGTTTTATTACAAGTATTAAAGTAGACACACACATTCGTCTTCTTTTGCTTAATGACGTGCCATGACCTGCATAGAAGAAGAAAGGTCAGAATATAAGTGCCTTTTAGTTGGTCTTTGATAATTAAGAAATTAGCCAAAAGCATTAACTATGTTTCACAATTTTTGAGCAGCATAAAGTATTACCATATGCAATTCAACCAGTTCTGTGAAACAATACAATGGCAAACACAGGACATGCTTTGCATTCATGGTTTGTAATTCAGCCCTCTATCAAAACAATAGGTATAAAATATGTGAAAGGTTACTGCCCAACTAGAGCGACAGATTTGAGACAGTGGATGCTTTCTTCCATATACAAATCATAGAGCCCACAGTTGCATAGCATAGTCACAAGTTGCATAGCATAGTCACAAGCAACAAGAGTAGTTGTCCAAGACAACCTCACACAAGGTCACAACTTAAAACAATCACCGAACAAATAAACAAATTTCTTACAATTGAGATATTGCAAAGATTCCCATTTGAACTGTAACTGAACAGCACAAACAGACTCTCATTCATTGTGGCACCAAAATAACTTCCGCAGGATCTTTGCACTATTTGGATTTATACTCCTCCCATATTTTAAGTACAGAGCTTAGTCCCCTTACCTCACTTGAATAAGAAACCAAGGTTTTTGACCTAACAGGACTCTGTTCCACCGCAGGTAATACCGACCATAGCCACAACAGTCAAAAAATTCCTCCCCCCCATAAAAAGGTCGATGTCATTAATAGCATAATTGTTGATGAATACGTAAGAATACTTGTTAGCTCTCCAAGAAAGTGAGGAATATGATCCAATTCAAGAAAAGCTTTAAGCTATCGTGACAACCAGTGGAGATGCATCTTAACATCCAAAACCATTTAGAAAAGCCCTAATATCAATTGAAAACAAATTGCACACGAAGATAATAAACCTAATAACAAGGGGAAAAAAAAAGAATATGGACCTACCAAGTTAGTTATAGTAGAGCTCAAGTCCCATGCCATCATGAATCTCGTAGTCCTTGAGTGTGATATGATCTTTGTAGATATTATACCACTTCTGGATCCGGATCTTGTCCGCACGAGTGCCGGTCTGAGCGGCCACCAATTTCTTTAGGTCGCCGATTGTATCGTCTTCGTTGCATTTCACCCGTACCTTCTTCCCCAAACGATCGTTCAAAACCACCTCAATCATCCTTTCTCTTCTCTATCGCAGCGAAAACCTAATCCCCGAACTTAGTTAAGGAAAGATTAGGGGCTAAATAGACAGGACTTTGAGTTGGGCTTAGATATAACTGGACCCAAACCTTATTGGATTGAATTCCTACGCTGATAGGAAGTAGTACTACACCAACCTAAGCCTTTGTTTGAATCCTTATTTGCACAAGGGAAAGGAAAAGAAATATTGAGGAGAAAAGAGGGGAAAAGAATGGAAGAGAAATGAGATTTCCTTTCCCTTGTTTGGATTCCTTATTTGCATAGTAGGAATTGAAATTTATATCGATGAAAAGAATATTTTGAGACCTTTATGCCTTTGATTAGTACATCTATAAATTAAATATAAGGGTATAATAGTAATTTATTTATATTAAACTTGTTTAGTCTTGAATTTCCCTTCCTTTTCCACCAATTTGGTGGGAAATATATTTGGTCCTTATTTCTCTCCCTTTCCTCTCCATTCTCTCCTTTTCCCTTGCTTATTTTTGTCCAAACAGTAGAAAGGAAGAGAAATTATATTTCTCTTGCTTTCCCTCCATCCAAACAAAGGCTAAGAGATTCATCATATGCGAAGCAAAAGACTAAATTTTTGTTGAATATGGGTACCCATACTCCTCTTCTTCTTTTTTTTTTTTTACAAAAGAGAACTACAAAATTAAATCATCATTATGGAGTACAATGCGCCTTGCGTATCTCGGCTGAGAAACTCTTGAACTCTAAAAGGAGGCTCCTGAAAAATATATAGGCCTAGTCTGAAACTGCCAACAAGGCGAGCGAGACTGTCCATACTCATACTCCTCTTTAAATGCAAGAGTTGAGGTTTGAGGAAGAATATAGTTTCTAACACAAATGTATTAGATAATATCTAATTTTATAAAATTATAGAAGGATCACGTTTTTAGACATGATCATGTTTCAAAGTGTATATAACCTTGTGAGAGATTTATGATTTTAGACATAAGTGTGTCCTATATTATACCTACTAGCGTTAAAACATGAATTTCTAATGATCATATTCATATCCTAAGCCGTTCTCACTCAAAACTCTAAATATTTGAATTAGTATTTAAGGTTTTTTAGTTTTAAGAAGTTTTGTATATGTTTATTATTTGAAATTCATGATTACTTCTTTACCTTGTTCTTTATTGAATTTCAAACTTATCAAAAGTTATTTCTTTTTGACATTCAAGCATATAATGAATTTCGTTATTAATTCCTTATAACCAATAGGTCTATTCTCTTTATAAATTTGTTTTAATTTTTTTTAGGTTGCATTCAAACTTGTTTGTGGATTCTCAAATCTCAAATAGCTTTGCATCAGTAAGTATCAATGTTTGGCTTTAAATCAAATGCGTTATCCTTTTGTCTTTGCTTTTTTAGCATTTAAATTCTATTATAGTCCGTTGTTAAAGAAAAAGAAGAAACACTAAAATGAAACAAACATTTAGCTACGCTCTTTTTGGCGACAATATGAAAATCGTTGCTAAAAGTGAGCTTTTGGAGACCATTTCCAAATTTGTCACCAAAAGTTTAACTATTTGTGACATTTTATCGAATTGTCGCTAAAGGAATGTCTTTGTGATGATTTATGTGAATCGTCGCAAAAGGTGTGACATTTTGGGACGGTTTAACAATTTCGTTGCCAAATGTCAAGGCTTTGATGATGATTCAATTAATTGTTGCTAAAAGTTGGACTTTTGGTGACAAATTTGAAAATCATCATCAAAAGTTGATATTAAAGATTTTAAATCTTATGGAATTCTTAGAGGAATTTTGAGGAATTTTTGTGTGTGATAGTATTCTTAAAATTAACAATGTTAAAAAGATAGTTTTTAATTCTAAGTGCGTTTAATAATCATAAGGTTAATTATAATTGAAATTTATATGATTTTCATTTTTCATTTTCCTTCTTTATAAATTTGTTTAAATAGCTAATGCATTCAAACTCTATAAATTTGTTTAAATCTATGGATTTATACACAAATGATACTTTAATGATGCCTATTATACATAGTACTACATCTCCGTTCATATAAATATTTCATGAAAATAGAATGGAGTATCTAAAATTGTAAAATGTTTTCAAAGTTTTAAATATATTGTTGAAAAACATATGGTACGTAATTTAAATTTTGAAAAGTAAATATTATTTGGATATAAAAAATAAACATAACTAAAATTTCAATATTAATAAGATCAAAATATAATAATCATTATACTAGTTACAATTGTTATCTATCATTCATATAACATTATACTAATTACATGGTATAATTATATTTATTGCAATATACTTAAAAATAATTGCAATATAGTAAAATGGAAATGAATATTACATGTAACACCCTATATCCTATAATGGAATCGGCATACCAAGTGTTACCATATTCTTAAATGCCTAAAATCTTGAATTACAAAATTTTTCTATTTAAAACCTCACCATTTTAGCAATTACTATTCACTTTATAAAAGTAGTTATTCACCATTTACTCAACTATCCATCTCTAAGTCAAACTCCTTGACAAAATAGTTTGTCCATCCTCCAATAAATTTCAACTAATGTAAACCAAATTTCATATATTCGTATATAATAAAATCTTGTAAGATCCTTCATTTCTTTATATGTACATGCCATAGCCAAAAGCAAAATATAATTCTACCTTTAAGTCTTCTAAGATCCTCTATGTGACTCTAGTCTTATAGTAGATCCAATACAACTTTCTTCTAATTATCTTCAAAACTTATGTGCGGAAAAAAAAATCCACACACTAAGCTATAGGCTCAATGGTGTTCAATCAATTCTATTTCTCATTCAATTCAATTCATTAAACCATAACATATAATATTTTTAGATATAAATATCTTCATTTATTTCTAAGCATAAATAGGCATATAACGTCAATTTATAAACTACAAGCATGTATCTATTATAATAATTCATATCTAATTACACAATGATCAATAAATTGTGCAGTTAATTACTACTTTCATTTGAAGTTCTTTAATCATTAGTCAAGCACTTATATATATTTTTGTAATTGCCCAAAGAAAAATCCAATGGAATTGCATCGTCGAGCTAGATAAGCAGGATTTTAAAATATGGGACCAAGTTCTCGGAATCATATGGTCCATTTCTTTATATTCATATCGAGACTAAGCTCTCGGCGCCATGCATTTCATAACATAAATCAAATATCTTCCACCGGAATTGATCTCTCAGAGCCATATAGTCTGACGCATATCATAAGTACTATTAACTCCCTAATTAGCATGCCAACCTTATCACATTCCACTAATTCCTATCTATTTTTCCAGGGGCAAATCTAATTACAATTTTACTAAAATTTAATTAAAAAAACTCATAATAGCTAATTCAAGCTATTCCATATTTGTCCAAAGTAAATATCACTCCTTAATGTCATTTTTGCCTTTCATTATTAGTTTTAATTTAGTTCATATAACATTCAAGACATATTCATCTCATCATTTAGTTAAAAATAACATGTCTATGAGGTTTCCAAATTTAAACATAATGTATGCCAACTGGGACATAAATAAATTATAAGTCCAAAATCTCAAGTAATCACATATACTACTTCATTTAGCATCTAATTGAATAATTTTAATAACAAATTCATAAACTCCCAATTTAATATCAAGAATCCTAAATTACACAATATACAATTCTTAAGGAAAAATAAAATTGCTTGAATACTTACCAAATTAATGTCCAAATCTTCAGATTAAGCTTCAATTTCACCGTCAATTCCTTACTCCTTCTCTTCCTCCTTTGTCTCTCTCATTTAATTCCCCTTTTTTATCATCATAATATTGCATAAAAAGTCAATTTCATGTATTTTATTCATTAATACATGTAACTACACTAAAATCATGTACTAAAAACAACCAAAATTTCGTTAACTTATCTTGTAAATTTTGGGTACTATTTATCAAGAAGACCTATCTACTTTTTCTTCGTTTTTTCCCCAAAATTTTTGTTGATATAGTGAGCTTAGGGACCTTAAGTTGATGATTTAGTGTTTAATAGTTGATTTAGGGGTTAAAGATAGGAAAAGTTGGCTTAAAAATGGAAAAGAAAAAGAGAGACGATTCTCGACAATTTTTGTAGAAGAAGAGCATAAATAGTTAGCAATTAATGTTATTTGGTGACAATAAATGCTAGTTGGTCCCATTAACACAATACCCATTAAATGCATATAATAAATAAAATAAAATTCTTTTCTTCTTCTCAATAAATAATGCCAATAAAAATATTAACCCTATATAAAGACCTTAATTAATATCATTTCTATTAATATTTTCGATTTGACTTTCACCCCTTTCTCGGTCAAATTTTGACAACTAGTTAACTCTTGGGCAAACCTCAAAATGAACTTTTTTTAACCTCTAATTTGATCATTGAGCTATCCTTGAATAATATTATCTAATGCCAAATAAAATAAAGTGTAGTTTGGATCCTAGGTATCACTATTTAGGATGCATCATTCACGACCCAAAAAAGTACTCTTTATGATACCGAGATTTTAGGGCGTTGCGTTACATATTAATATCATATTCTTAAAATCAAATCTAATATTATTGACACTGATGTTAAGCCTAAAAATAAATTTAGTTAACAACAATGTCATTTCTTCTAATTTGTAAAACTAAAACACAATATTAATTTATATTATATTAATTTATACTTTTATTATCGATTTAAAATATATGATTTGACAATTTTATTTGATGTCACAAAACTCTATTTATTATATATAATTTCTATACCATTTTATAAAATGATATATTACAAAAATTTGGTAATTATGAATATATATATATATATATATAACGATTTTTTAAAATCATTGCCAATATTTGCAATATTTGGCACATTTTCTCAAATCATCACTAAATGTTGTGAACAACAAATGACATCGTTTGTTTTCTTCTATTTATTCGTTTAAAATGAAATGAAAATGACATCATTTGATGTGACCTTTGTTGATTCATTTGAAATGAAACAAAAATGACGTCATTTTTTGTGAACAAGAGACAACGTCGTTTTCATTTATGTTTAAACAAAAAAGTAGAACCCCCTCTCCCATTTCATTTTCTTTGTTTGTAGTTTTCTTCTTCCATCACTGATGTCTTCTTCGTTTGTTCTTCCACTGTCTTCTGCAATTGTCTACTTCCATTGTCTCCAGTTAATCGTCTGTCAAGGTTAGTAGTCCATGCTTTGCTTTAGGGTTTTCATTGTTGTTGTTAAATGCTTATATGATCATCGATTTTGTTGATGTCGTTTGAGTTATTTGCATTTATTTCGACTATTAATGGTTTATTGTTTGTTTGAATGTGTTAATGTTGATGAATAATCGAAAAAGATAACAGTTTTGTTATTAGTTAGGGATGAATTTGTGAAGCATATGACTTGTTCGATGAAAGTTTTCTTAGTGATATTTTAGATAAAGAGCTAATATTATTCATGATATTCATTCTTAATAATTATTCTCTCTTTTTCTCTATCAATCAAAATTATCTTTTAAATTCGTTAGATTTTATTGTTGGATCGCTTATGGCTCGAGTATTCACAATACACTGCGGAAAAGACCATAATACAACACGACGTATAACCAAAAACATATAGGATGCGCAAAAATACCTTTTTTAAGGAATGGTGGTTTCTTTTTCGAATTCGTAGACACTGCTACACGTGAATGCCCTCTACCGGTATCCACACGAGTATGCACAATTCCGGTTGCGGCTATCGTGTGCTAGCACGTCCTAAAACTCTTTCGAATGCCGCACAATTTTCTCTCGGATGGTGGCTAGGGTTTCGTATCACAATAGTGTTACTTCTTATGAGACCTAAGTTTCTCTATTTATAGAGAAAACCTAATCCCATTAAAGCCCAATAAGTTTTTGCCCATTATATCTCATATAATAAAAGTCCGACAACTTAATTCAATCTAGCCCAATAAATATATCCACATATATTTATTCAATGCCTAATAAATTAGGCTCAAGAGAATAAGCCCAAATCACATCACTCTTTGTGTGTGACTCTGTAGGCTCATTTGATGTTGGCAATGGGCTTGATCACACTTCAAGACCCATAAGTCATAAGTGGCCTCTAGCAAGACATTATGACTACCCAAATCAAATGAGGATCGATAATCCGATTTAACCTATAATCATGGTTATAAGCTAAGTCCCTTTGTAACACGATATCAAGATTAATCACAAGGCATGGTACATGTCAACCTTTGATTAATCATAGTTTCTTGATCTCCAAGTTGACTGATTATAACAAATGACATTGATGACTCTTCATCAATTCATTTGAGCACAGCCGTGCATTTCTTCAGTCACACTTGTCAAGAGCCCCAAATGATATCTCTCTCATTTAAGAGAGGTACAAATCCCATCTATGTCATTCACATCCCTCCGCATGATTCATTTGATGTCCAACATAAGACTACTTATTATTCGATTAAGAATAACTTCGTCTAATATCAAAACACCGAATTCCTCATGTAGGGAACCATGATGACTTCAATTCAAAGGACTAAAGTCAAACCATATTGAGAATCACTAATGACATGAAACCATGTAGTGTTCTCTTTGTGGGTCGGTCCAATATATGTTCTCTAACATATATCTATGTTTTTGATTTGATAACTCATATCCATGATCAGTAAACGTGATCATCAATCAGAACACATACTAGCCTTGATTCATTATTGTTCCACGAATAACGAACGAATAGGGACAGTTTAGAATAGTGTTTATAACGCTTATGATTTTACTATCAAGTCACATACTTGATGACATAAGCCTAATACTATTCATAGAATGTAAATCACATTACATAAACGACATACATGTATATATAAAAGGAATACCTCATAATATATTATTAACAAGTCATAATGTTAATACATGAATCACAACTATCCATTGGCCTAGGGCACAATACTAACAATCTCTCACTTGCACTAGGCCTAATCGGTCAAATATCTAATACCCATGGACCTCGTATGACTCTCATGCTTAGGCTGTGGAAGAGGCTTAGTAAGTGGATCGGCAATGTTGTCATTTGTACCCACTTTGCATATCTTCACGTCTCCTCTCCCAATGGTCTCTCTAATCAGATGGAAACATCTGATTATGTGTTTGGATCTATGATGTGAGTTTGGTTCCTTAGCCTGTGTTATAGCCCCATTATTATCACAATAAAGGTCTGTAGGACTTGCAATGCTAGGAATAACTCCAAGCTCAGTAATGAACTTCCCGATGCATCTGACTTCCTTAATGCATCCGAGGCAAAGAATGTACTCGACTTCGGTTGTACAATCAACAATGACGTCTTGCTTTGAACTTTTCCAGCTCACTGTACCTCCATTCAAACAGAACACAAAACGAGATTGCGATCTAAAATCATCTATGTCAGACTGAAAACCAACATCAGTGTAACCATTTACAACTAGCTCTCCTTCAAGTCCTCCATAGACTAGGAACATATCCTTAGTTCTTCTCAAGTATTTAAGGATATTCGCTATCCAGTGACTCTCACCATAATTAGATTGGTATCTACTTGTTATGCTCAAAGAATATGAGACATCAGGTTGAGTACATAACTTGGCATACATGATAGATCCAATTGCAGATGCATATGAAATCTTACTCATGCGCTCAAGCTCATTATATGAAGTAGGATAATCCTTCTTAGAATGCTTGATTCCATGTGACATAGGCAAGAAACCTCTCTTGGAATCTTGCATACTAAACCTTTTCATTATCTTATCTATGTATGTACTCTGACTTAGGCCTATAAGCTTTCTTGATCTATCTCTATAGATCTTAATGCCTAAAACATAAGTAGCCTCACCTAAGTCTTTCATTGAGAAACGTTTCCTTAACCAAATCTTGACACTTTGTAAGATAGTAATATCGTTTCCAATGAGCAGTATGTCATCAACATATAAAGCTAAAAAGAAAACAGCACTCCCACTAACCTTTTTGTAAACACAAGGTTCATCTTCATTCTTGATGAATCCAAACTCTTTGACAACTTCATCAAAACGAAGATTCCAGCTTCTTGATGCTTTCTTCAATCCATAAATGGATCTTTGAAGCTTGCACACCTTTCCCGAATTCTTAGGATGGACAAAACCCTCAGGTTGTATCATATATACATCCTCAAGTGTTGGGACCCGGCCCTGAGACCGGACCCCAACTGTTGGATCCCGTTACGGGAGTCCAACTCTTGAACCATAAAACATGAAACTTGATCATCTTGTCTTTTAGGGTTTACTTCACTTAACCCCAATTTCATATTGATTCCTCTTATAAATCATAATGTTATGATTCTTGTTTAATTTACAACAAAAATCAATTCAAACGGAGTTCTACAACTCAAAATATCATTAGAATAACAAAGGTACTCTTTCCCCCAAATATATTCTCTCACTCAACCTCTTTCTTTCTCTAAAACCACTTCTTCAATTAAACTCCAATGATATAATTTCTCATGGAGAGATAGATATGTATCTTAGAAATCTAAAGGTTCAAGAATCACCTCAATCGGATGTCAAACGAAGGAGTTATGACCGAAAGAATAGACTATGCTCACTCCCAAAATCAAATTGAACATCTTCTGGAGCAAAAGCCATAACTCTCCCTATAGATGTCGAAATGAATTCGTTCTTAGACGGTTAGAAAATAGACATCTAGGGCTACAACTTTTATGAAGATCAAAATTCGAAATTTTGTCATTTTCAGGTTACACGGATCGGGTGAAAATCACACAGTCTGTGTGAAAATTCACACAGTCGTGTAATTTTTCGCCTCTACGCTTCTCAAGACTATGGATTTACGATGCGTGTGAAAATTCACACAGGCTGTGTAACCCACTACCACTGCCGTCTCCCTTCACCAGAAATTCACATAGGCTGTGTGAAAATTCACACAGGCTGTGTAAATTTCTGCTAACCGTGACTTCCTGCACCATGGATTTACACAGTCTGTGTGAAAATTCACACAGGCTGTGTAAACCACTGTTATTGCCGTCACCCTACACCAGAAATTCACACAGTCTGTGTGAAAATTCACACAGGCTGTGTAAATTTCTGCCCACATCAACAATTTCCTCTCTAAACCTTCTTCAACCCAAGAACCTACCTAAAAACTTAATTTCTCCACATCTCGCAACACATACCAACATAATCATCCCAGTGGATTTTCAATGGCAACAACATACTCCTAACATTTTAATCAAATCCCAAAGTATAAAGCAATTTCATTTCCTCCTTATTGCCAAATTCATTCATTCATTGATTTAACACCTCCTCTCATGTCAAACACCTAGTTTGACTTACAAAAAGACTCAAGTTCAACTTCAAGGACCCTATACATTCACTCATGCAAAACTCATTGATCTAATTCAAACCTTAAGAGGGTCTAATACTGAGGCGAAGTTCTATCAAATTTTAGGAAAATTTGACAGCACTTCCCCTTAAAATGCAACTACCAAATTTTCAATTCTAATACTTCCACCTGCATATCAATTTTATATTTAAGGGCAGCAACCACACTCCTAACATTCACCTACCTATTTGCTATTCATGCCATCTCATGGCTCGTTGAAAAACCACACAATCAAACATAATCGTATAGGGTTTAGAAATTCACTTTTGAGTTACAACTCAATTTCATTCCATTTTCCTCATATCAAATTCAGTTAATCATATATCATACAATGCTTTAGTGGGCATTTCAAGCCCAAATACAATGAAGCTTCAAAATACATCATCATTCTCAAAATGCAACTAAAACATTGCTTTTACAAAAATCATTCAAATACCGAACCAAAAGAAAATCTTGGAGTAAATGCCCTTAAGCTTGCTCCTCGGGATTCTGCTCATTTCCTGGAGAATTTGAGGGGGGTGAGCTTTCGCTCCATGGGTAACACATTTATATTTATATATCAAGCAAGTCTATTTAGTTATGCATAATTTTAGCAATCTTTCAATACAATCATAATACATTCAATTTTCATCAATACATAAACATGATTTCACACAATTCAAACATTCATCATTCTTGCATTTTCATGTAATCACATATGAAACACATCAAATGGCTCGGTAAGTCCATATTCTTGGCAACCATATAATCTCATTTAATGAGCTTATATGGGCAAATCTTGAGGAGTCCAAAATGTTGGATCATCCTATGCCACAATCGGGCAGCCGGGCGAAGGCTTTCATGGTCGACGTGCACGTGACGGTTCTTGGGACTATACCTTACCCACATAACATACAATCGTGCATAATCATAAAATTGTACTGTTCTTATCCAATTCATTGTTTTCTTGAAAATCTTATCTTTCATGCATATTTCACATTGCACATTTCATGTACATGTCATATTGTGCATTCATACTCATTTAAGCTATTTCATTCAATACCAAAATCAACCATCATCAATTCATCCTTATGCATTATTTTCATTTACACATAACTCATGATTTATATCATTTAACCACAACTAACACAAGCATTTATACAATCATAAATGTCTCATAACAACCACATCCAACATTCAATCACACACATTTAATACAATCATTAATGTCATGCATTAATTTACATTTATAGCTTATATACATAAAGATAAATATGAAACCCACCTTTTACTTGATAAATTCCTTGTTTATGAATACTCTTCCACTTGCTCAACTCCTCTCTCTTGCTCTAAATCAAGAGAAAACAAAACCCATATCAACTCAACTTCAATTGAAAAACTACACAACCTCTTGCATGAAATTAATCCTAGATTCACTATACCCACTTGATTCTTAAACCTTCTAACCAAAACCCAAACAAAATCTTAACCTTAAATCAAGAACTTACCTTAAATCTTTAACCAACCAAGAGATTACTTGGTTCAAAATGAAGCTTGAGCCTTCCTCCACCTTTTTCCTCTTGAACTTTCTTCAAAAGTCTTCCTAAATCTCTTAGAAAATCAAACCCTAAGCAAGCTCTCTCTCCTCCTTCTTCTTTCCTCCATTTACTGAACTCTTCCTCTTCTCCCTTATAATTTCGTTTCTCCACTTCTTACCTACACCATTTCATTTTATTTCATCTCTTTTATACTCCTCCATTCACTTAAGCCCACTTATTCTCAAGCCCACTTCTTCACTCACTTCCTTCTTCTTCTTTTACTTCCTTCTACAACTTAAGCCCATAAGCCCATTTCACTTACTCTTCTTCCTTTATTTCCTCCTTCCTTCTTATCTTCTCCTTAACCACTTAAGCCCACAAATCTTTAAGCCCATCTTATCTCTTTTCTTTCCTACCTCATTTAAAACCCAACTAACATATTCAATTACATTAACTCTTACCTAACTCATTAATGCTATCCACATTAATTAATTGATCTCATTTCCATTTATGCTAAGTTAACTTACTAAATAAAATCTAATCATGCTTAAATAAAATAAAATAAAAATTTTTTGGGGCTAACATCAAGTAAGTTTCCATTAAGGAAAGCCGTTTTGACATCCATTTTCTATATCTCATAATCATAGTATGCAGCTATGGCAACAAGAATTCTAATGGTTTTGATCATGACCACTGGAGAAAATGTCTAATACCCATGGACCTCGTATGACTCTCATGCTTAGGCTGTGGAAGAGGCTTAGTAAGTGGATCGGCAATGTTGTCATTTGTACCCACTTTGCATATCTTCACGTCTCCTCTCCCAATGATCTCTCTAATCAGATGGAAACATCTGATTATGTGTTTGGATCTATGATGTGAGTTTGGTTCCTTAGCCTGTGCTATAGCCCCATTATTATCACAATAAAGGTCTGTAGGACTTGCAATGCTAGGAATAACTCCAAGCTCAGTAATGAACTTCTTGATGCATACAGCTTCCTTAGCTGCATCTGAGGCAGCAATGTACTCAGCTTCAGTTGTAGAATCAGCAACAACGTCTTGCTTTGAACTTTTCCAGCTCACTGCACCTCCATTCAAACTGAACACAAAACCTGATTGCGATCTAAAATCATCTATGTCAGACTGAAAACCAACATCAGTGTAACCATTTACAACTAGCTCTCCTTCAAGTCCTCCATAGACTAGGAACATATCCTTAGTTCTTCTCAAGTATTTAAGGATATTCGCTATCCAGTGACTCTCACCATAATTAGATTGGTATCTACTTGTTATGCTCAAAACATATGAGACATTTGGTCGAGTACATAACATGGCATACATGATAGATCTAATTGCAGATGCATATGGAATCTTACTCATGCGCTCAAGCTCTTTATCTGAAGCAGGACAGTCCTTTTTAGAAAGCTTGATTCCATGTGACATAGGCAAGAATCCTCTCTTGGAATCTTGCATACTGAACCTTTTCAGTACCTTATCTATGTATGTACTCTGACTTAGACCTATAAGCTTTCTTGATCTATCTCTATAGATCTTAATGCCTAAAACATAGGCAACCTCACCTAAGTCTTTCATTGAGAAACGTTTCCTTAACCAAATCTTGACACTCTGTAAGGTCGGAATATCATTTCCAATGAGTAATATGTCATCAACATATAAAGCTAAAAAGACAACAGCACTCCCACTAACCTTTTAGTAAACACAAGGTTCATCTTCATTCTTGATGAATCCAAACTCTTTGACAACTTCATCAAAATGAAGATTCCAGCTTCTCGATGCTTGCTTCAATCCATAAATGGATCTTTGAAGTTTGCACACCCCTTTCGAATTATTAGGATGGACAAAACCCTCAGGCTGTATCATATATACATCCTCAAGTAAGTTTTTATTAAGGAAAGCTATTTTAACATCCATTTATCATATCTCATAATCATAGTATGCAGCTATGGCAATAAGAATTCTAATGGATTTGATCATGACCACTGGAGAAAATGTCTCATCATAATCAATTCCATGAACTTGTCGATAACCTTTAGCAACAAGTCTTGCTTTATAAGTGTGCACATTTCCATCCATGTCGAGTTTTTTTTGAAAACCCACTTACATCCAATGGTCTTCAAACCATCAGACGGATCAATCAAAGTCCAAACTTGATCGTCATACATGGATTGCATCTATGCTTTTATGGCCTCTAACCATTTAGTAGATTCTGGACTTTCCATAGCTTCTTGATAGGTTGTGGGCTCATTATGATCGATGAGCATCACATTATCATCATCAATAACGAGAAATCCATATCTCTCGGGCTCATAACGAATCCTATCAGATCTACGTAGGCCTTGTGTTGTTGAAGGCTGCTCATCAACAGCTTGTGAGCTCACTTCAATCTCCTTTTTAGGCTCAATGTCATTTTGTGAAACTTGAATATCTTCAAGTTGTACTTTACTCCCACTGTTTCCTTTGGAAACAAATTCCTTCTCTAAGAAAAAACCATTTCGAGCAACAAACACTTTGTTCTCTGATGGGATGTAAAAGTAATATCCTTTAGTTTCCTTATGATATCCTACAAAAAAACATTTTTAAGATTTGGGTGCCAACTTGTCGATAGTGGGACGCTTCACATAAGTCTCACAACCTCAAATCTTGAGAAAAGATAGATTGGGATGCTTCCCAGTCTATATCTCATAAGGTGTCTTTGCTATAGCCTT